>JAMRYE010000004.1:1200000-1800000 GCA_024082115.1 Rhinocladiella similis | reverse complement strand
CAAGGTAAAGGACCGACGTGGCAAGATCTCGGCTCGACCAGCCACGATAGCGCTCCGAAATGGTTCTATCATCTCCGTAGTCAGTGGACGAGATAAAGAAGAGATCAAGTTGATGGTTAGGATACCTTCACGCGGCGACAGCGAAGATGCCTACGAGAAAAACCTTCGGAGCTACCTTTCCGAAAGAGGAGAGGTTGCACAATTTGCTTCAATGCGTGAAAGTTCGTATGGCAATCACTGGAATGGAGGCAGCTTGTACAATTTCACCGGGCTGCTGGGCAAAGGAGCCTTTGCGACAGTCTATCGAGTCCAGACTAAAAAGGAAGGTGACATCTACGCAGCAAAAGAACTGGACAAGCGTCGCTTTATCAAGAATGGAATTCTCGACATGAAGTTTGACAGCGAGCTCAACATCATGAAGCATCTTCAACATCCGAACATTGTCAATTATGTTGACTGCCATACGCACTCTAACTGGATTTATATCTTGATGGAATACGTCCCATTCGGCGAGCTTTCTCATGAACTTCGGAAGACAGGGAGAATCTCGGAACCCGATGGTCAACAGATCACCAGACAGATTGTACATGCCCTGGACTACCTGCACCGACGAAACATTACCCATCGAGATATCAAGCCCGACAATATCTTGATCGCCTCCCGGTCTCCCTTGATTGTCAAGCTGTCCGACTTTGGTTTGTCAAAATGCGTTACAGATCAAGAGACTTTCCTAAAGACCTTTTGCGGTACCCTTCTCTATTGTGCTCCAGAAGTATACCCAGACTATGCGAGCTACAAATACGGGTCAGCACAGAAGCGGCGCCGTTTAGGCGAGCCTGTTAGCAGGCCTCCTCCGTCTCCCTACGACCAGTCAGTGGATATGTGGTCCTTTGGCGCGGTCATTTTCCACATGTTGTGTGGGAGGCCCCCTATTAATGGAAGAGGTGATGATCGCGGCGCCCAGATGCTTAATAATATCATGACCAAAGATGTCGACTTCGAGCCACTCAGACAAGCTGGTGTGTCAGATGCTGCGGTTGACTTCATCGGGAGATTACTCAATAGAAATCCTTCTCTTCGACCAAAAGAGACCGAGTGCCTGCAACATCCATGGCTACGTAACGTCGCTGATCTTTTCCAATACGATCTTCTCGAGCAACCAGACGCTCTTGATCGAGAATTACATGTTGTTGACGAGGTGGATGAAGAAGTGCTTGATGACGAACTGATCCACGACCTCCATGTACTGACACAGCCACCATCATCAGCGCAGACCCCTGACCGGCCGCCCAAGCGAACGAAAACTTTCGTTGGTCCAGTCATCTCTCCTGATGACATAACGTATCCTTCATTGCCGGACGCTGGGGCAAGTTTCCTACCACCTACGCCAATGGCACCTCCAGCGCAGCGCTTGTTCGGTGAAATCTCTCAATCAGTATTGCGCAGTTCGGGATTGTTTGGCACTGAGCTTCCGCCCACAACGACAGCCGATGTCCACGACATTCAAAATCGAGTCGAACAAATCAGCGTAAATGATTTCGGTCGCCAGGAGTCGACTGGCAGTAGAGACAATGCCGTGGTTGCAGGCGAAGCCACTGAGGTACCAGCAGCAACTGATAGACATCATCCTCCAGCCGGATCTGCAGCAAGCCTAATGGGCGCTGAACATGAAATTGGTCAACTCAACATGGCATCACCCGAGGCGGACATATCAGATGCTGCATCGCCGGAGACAAATAATCCGGTGACACCGCGCACTCGTGGAATATCACCATCCAGTAGTGTGAGTCAACATTTGGATGAGGGTTTAGGTGACACCATGCACGGCACTGAAGAACCAATCTTCACGCGCCGTTTGGATCTTGGTCTGGTTGCAGATCCCGCGACTTTCGAGGCTGAATTGGGAGCCCGCAATGCGTCGAGAGCTGGGAAACGTCGAGCCAAGGCAGATACGTTCCATGGTGCCATCTCCACGAAACCTCACGCGCCATCTGTTGAGGTAGCTACCACCATGAACGCAAAGGCTGGATTCGCTGTGGATCGTACTCCCGATGCCGACCGCGTCCTCCGTCCAATCTCGAATACGGACGCGACGAACAGAACGAACGCGGTGGTCTCCTATTTCGTCGAGCCACTGAAGCGGTTCGGTAAGATGACCAGCATCCCAGGCTCCTTCACGAAGGTCAACTTCAACCTTGAAGCAAGGTTCACCTCCTGGGGCCGCGGCGTCGATTGCACAGTTCGGTACCCGGACTCAAAAGACACACGCATTCCCAAGTATGCTTTGAAGATCACATTCTGGGCGCCAGGTATGGAGAAGCATGTCGAGCAAGGCGGTGATTGGACCAAGATCCCCGGAGTACGAACCGTTCTGGCAACTTCTGCAAGTGGATGCATCTACGTCAATGGTGTCGAATTGCGCAAAGAGTCTTCAGATGGAGATGCAGCCTTGTTCGGAAAGATTTATACTGGAGACATCATCACCATATATGATGGTGTCAATGGCGATTTTCTGAAGCTTCGAGTCGAAGTCACCTTCGGTGATAGTGGTCGCACTCGACCAGCAAACGAGGCAGGTTTCATGGTGCAGGAAGAACGCCATCATCATCAACGTATGAAGGAACGAGAAAGTATGAGAGTCAGCAAGGCAGGACTATGATTACTATGTGTATATTAGCAAGCAACCGCTCACGAACTGTACCAAACATGGCGAAATTCGGGGTATATATCTCTGTACGTGGCGAGAACCTGGAGGAGCTTTGGAAAGATGATAGCCCGGCGTCAAGGATTGTCGTTGATTATTGATTCAGAGATACTATCCATCTAACATCGGTTATGTAGACGATCAGCGGTCAACTACACCTTTCACTTGGATGTTCTGGAGGCACAACATTACTCGTTCGTCCTCTAATGTTGCCGTGGTCATGACTGGAATGTCCCAGGTCGTTCCCCGTAACGATGGCCACGTCGTTTAGAAAGGTCGCTAGATATTCCGTGGTACTTGTGCAAGGATTCAAGGATTCAAGCTGCACCCAGGTGTGACTCGGATTTGCAGTCCGGGTTCCTGCAGATCAGGGATGGGAAGTTGCTTTTTGGCGGCCACCTACAGACGAGAGCACGATATAGATTCTGTAACACCAATTATCCAAGGGACAGGGTTGCTCGTGGTCACTTCTCACCATCGTACTATCTATATAGAAGTACTGTTGTGGCGGAAGACGCGGACAATAGGGATTGCTCCGTACTACTTTTGTTATCGTTGTGTTGTTCGCCTCGTCGTCGGTGCCTACTGCTAAGGTGGTACTGCATGCATTTTAGTATCGTCCGACCAGCACTCGTCTCTCAAGGGTCTGACACCACCAGTCTCTGACTAAGGAGCACGTACGGAGTACTGTACTACTTGTTAGTCGACCAATCTCCAAGGGATGTTCGATGCATTAGCCCGATATCACAAAGGCCGCCGCGCAAAGGATAACAACGGTGGAGTCGGAGAATGATTTTCCTGAGCGGAAGTCGTTGCAGATGAAACAATTAAGAATAGGAGAGCCGTGATGTACGTACGACTACGGCGTATGGGACTGTTTCAGGACCTGGAGGGAGAGAGGGTTGATGAGATTGCATGCATGTGTATTCCCATCCCCCTCGGATTCCGTCCCCCTCGCATGACAATTCACGTCCTTGCATGTGAGGTACTCTGTACGAGGACAGGACTCCGGAGGTTGCTTGAGATACGTTGTTGGCACGATGGTTTGTCAAATTTCATACACCTCCTCCAGAAGTCTTTTGGGCTGGCACGACTTCTGTGGGCTGTGTGTGACTTGGAGCTGATTGAGAGGGGTCTTTAGGCAAAATGAGCAATATCCAGATTGAGGAATTCCACAGTGGTACTTGTAAGCAGCGACAGTAGCAGCAATAATCTGTAGATCTCGCATGGGACAGTCATGATCGCATCGGATATGGATAGGGTCTTGTTACAATCCAATATGCCGCTTGGCGAAGCCGTATCCCGCTCCGTTCAGCCTCCGCCCGTCGGGTTGACTTTTTGTGTCAAGGTTGTTGGCTGCACGGGGTTTGTATGGGAAGTGAAAATGAAATTCACCATGGCCACCTTGTCACCTTTCAACAAACCCTCGTCCCCCGGTCCCATCTCCACGACTTGACAGACCCTCGCATGTCCAGACTTCTAGTCCTTTACGCCACGTGCCTGACAACCACCGCCCTGCGTGCTGACAAGCCTCAACTCTCCTCCTACCCTTGACGTCGCCAACGAAGCAACACAGAAGAAAGACGATTCCTGCGTCGTCGTCTCCTTTGACGATTGACGCAGCAGCAGATACCCTCGTCTCGTCCACAACCTCTCACTTTTCACTTCCGCGCACACCCGTCCTCCGTCCTCCCTACCTACCGATCACATGTCCTGCGTTCTTCGAGCCCATCTCCTCATCCTGTCCGCCTAGATTCCCACCTGCCGCTCCGATGTCCTCCAAACGGACTCCCTCCCCGCTACCAAATGGGCGATGGCCATCACAGGGCTCCGCCGAGCGGGCGGCCACCCCGAACGGTCTTTATGCGGGAGCAAATGGCTACGGTGGTAACCATGGCCAGTGGGCGGCGGCAAAAGCGAGGAGTGCGCAAGTGAGAGGCTTCCCGACCATCCAGACCAAGAACGAGGGCTTCTTTCAACGCTCACGACGGAAATTAACTTCCACCTTACCTGTCTTCAACAGCCCATACACTCCGTCGTCTGCCAACTGGAAAGATCCGGAGAAGTTAGGCCGCAATCGGTGGTCACCGGGAAGTGATGGCATCCTCTCCAAGATGAAGACCCTTGTAGGAAATCTCCTCCGGAAATGCAAGTTCTTGGTCATCGTGTTGGCCCTGGTGACGATCTCAACCTTGGTCATGTCACAGACGAGTGAGTTTTTTTTGTCCGCAGGCTTCTGGGCTGGCGTTGTATGCTAACCCGTCACCTCAACTACAGGTCTACTCTCTAGAATTCGAAGCAATGCCCATCTCGGCGGAGGCAGCAAATTCGTGCTTGTCCTGGGTGCCAATGAAGGAGGGGGTGTCATGGAGTGGAAAGGTCCAAGAGAATGGGCGATAGAGCGAGACAGTGTAAAGAACAAGAAACGCTATGCCGAAAGATGGGGTTACCAACTCGAGATCACCGACATGAGCACGAAGAAGCGATACGCTCACGAGTGGAGGGAAAGCTGGGAGAAGGTCGATCTCTTGCGGAATGCCATGGCGAGGTATCCCAAGGCCGAGTGGTAAGTGTATCCGAAACAACAGAGGCACAACTTTTACCGCTGCCTCCTTTTCCGGGGGGTGTGTACCACTGACATGTATTCCCAGGTTCTGGTGGCTTGACCTCAACACCTTCATCATGGAGCCTTCCAAGTCTCTACAGTCTCATATCTTCCGCAACCTCCAGAACAACGTCTACCGCGACATCAACGTCTACAACCCTCTCAACATCACGCACCCCCCAGCAACAAAGTTTCTCGACCCGATCTCCAGATCGCCGACGGGCGACAACCTCACCTCCTCCATCGACATTATCATACCTCAGGACTGCAGTGGATTCAACTTGGGATCCTTTTTCATTCGAAGATCTCCATTCACGGACCGCCTGCTCGACATGTGGTGGGATCCTGTCCTCTACGAGCAGAAGCATATGGAGTGGGACCACAAGGAACAAGATGCCCTCGAGCACCTATATGCCTCACAACCGTACATGAGGACGCACTTTGCATTCATCCCGCAACGCAAGATCAATTCGTTCCCTCCTGGAGCCTGCGCGGTCGAAACGAAAGATGAACCGTCCTCATCGTCCGACAAGGGTAAGGATAAGGACAAGGCCAAGCCGCAGAAATCCGTCACCGATCCGCGCTTCCACTATAGCGAGACAGACCGAGACTTTATGGTCAATATGGCTGGGTGCGAATGGGGTAGGGACTGCTGGGCCGAGATGTACAGCTACCGAGAGCTGAGCAACAAGTTGAATCGATCGTTGTGGGAGAAATTCAAAGATTCCGTGTCCAATGCATGGACGGGCCTCAAGGGTACCAAACCCCACGAAGGGGCAGATTCATCTAAGAAGAAGGAAGGAGATCAAGGAAAAGTTGAGGATGAGAAGAAGGAGAAGGAGAAGAAGAAGTTGTAAAATAAGACCTTTTTTCTCTTGTCAACATGCTGATCCCTTCGATCTTGTCGGGATCGAACCCAAGCAGACCATCACTGTCTACTCTTACACAAAACACACGAATGACTTTGAGGGTGGTACGATACCCACCTAGATATTTTTCTTCAAGAAAGAAGAGGGAGAGAGAGAGAGAGTCACTTTATTGAAATCAATACACATTCTAATTGCATGGTGGAAAATCCCAAGGGCGTCATTGGAGCAAACAGGACCAAAAAAAAGAGAACAAGATCGATTTGTTATTCACTAGAGCGGCATTGCTGATGGGCGTGTTGGCATGGGACGCAGGGCATGTATGGCGTTTCCGTGGTGTTTTTGTTTTCCTTTTTCGGGGAAGCGTCCAAGGTCTCAAGGTGCCTATTGTATGTACAGTGGGTATGCAAGGAAGGGAGGGAGGGAGGGAGGGAAGGTTGGTGGTTCTGTTCTGTTCTGTACTCTACTATGCTGTACTGTAACATCAGTCAAAAAAAGGGGGGGGTTGAACCCTTTTCACAATCAATTCAAAGCAGATCGGATCAGATCACATTACAACACATAGACAGACAAGACTTACTCGATGGACCTGATAACCACACCTATGTACTTGAAAGGAGAAGGAGAAGGAGAACAACACTGCCGGTCAACAGAAGTAGGTGAATACCAAAAGTAAGTTATCTTGCCGGCCGAACCAGCCTAGACGCCCATCAAACGCCATCTGTTGAACAACTACTTGCTTGCTTGTTTGCTCGCCGTGTGCTCATTATACTCCCTAGGTAGGTACATACATACATACATACAGTCAGTTGTTGTCTCGATTCGTCAAAACAAAAACAAGACAAAAAAGAACCCCTGAAACATTGAGATTGAGACGTCAAGACGAAAGGGGGGAAACAGGTTCCCGCTTTTGAACAATAACGCACATCATATCTTTTGCCAGTCACCTATCATACCGCAAAACAGTCTTCTCTCAGCCATTGCAACCGAGGAATCACTCAGACAATGTTGACGTCAAAGATGGTGTTCCTCCAACCCCCACCAGTCTCTTCACTCTCCTCGACAGTCTCTTCGGCCCTCAGAGCTTCATCGTGCCACATCTTGACAAGACTGCCAGGTGTATAAACGTCTTTAAACACCCCCCGCGCGGGCGCATCGACTCCGATTCTGGTGTATACATCTGGATCCTCCGCAGGTGTGAGACGCGCCGCGACAGCCTTGAGGAAAGTCACAACATCTTGAGGATCGGCGATACGAGTGGCCCGAAGTCGTTCGCGCGCAAAGACCAACTCACGGTTCATGGCTCTGAGACCTTCGACAATCTTCTCGGCTATGGTCTTCTCCAGGGAACGTCGGACAAGGTGCTTCAACAGAGGCTTGAACAACCACCCTAGCCAAGACAATTTGGACTTTCGAAGATCATAGTCGAGTTTGTGGATATGGACTCGGACACCCCTTAGTGTCAGGATTTGTTCGAGACGTTCTTGGCCGATTTCGAGATCCAAGGAGATGTCGATGCCTCTTTCGTCGAGATAGAAGCTTGCGATACCCTCGTCAGCAAATCGAACCAGTCCTGCATGGCCACGAATCCAGAACCCGAGATCCTGTGCCGCCATACTGAGACCGTTGACGGTTATGGTCATCAGCGATGTGGTGCTTGAGACTGTCTTCTTCGAATGCGTCTTGCGAATCTCGAGATCATTCTTGGTCGAGACGAGGAGGCGGTAAGGGAGGAAGGAGGTTGAATTGACATTGCGACCTGGCTCCAGGATCAGATTTTCGAGGAGCAGATCCATTTCCGGCACGGAAACTTCGATACGAGGTATGGGTAGGTATTGAACGCTGCGGATAAGCAGTGGGAGGAAGATGTGGATGGAATCGGTGATTAGGTCTGGGTTCACGACACGGTTGGGCGGAGACAGAGCGTTGTAGATGCGGCGCGTAGCTAGAAGCAGACCGTTGACATCCTTGTCTTCCAGGACCGAGTTGATAGTAACCTGGGCTTGTCGAAGTAGCTTGTCAAAGTCGGTCCGGAACTCGGAGTCGTTGCCCAACTTAGCAGACTTGTCCTTGAGCTCGTCCAGCTTCCTGTCAGCATTGTCGAAAAACTCGGGATCGGTGAACATTCGTTGCACGGTGTTGCCGACGTCGACCATGAAATTTTCAAATTGCGGATCGGATCTAGCATGACTGAGGACTTTATTCCAATCTTGTTCGAGTCGCTCCCATTGCTTACGATCGCCGAAGCTACTCATGAGTTCCCAAAAGTTGCGTATAGCGCGATCCAATGCCGGATTGGTATGAACGTCTTCCTGCGCAGTCGAGATAGTTGCATCCGCAACGCGGGAATATGCAATGGCATATCTTTGAATCAGCTTGGAAATAGTGGACACCGAGTCGTGGTAATCGGTTCTGCTCCTCAGGTTGAGTACAGCTTGTTTGAGACGATACAATAAAGTGTCGCTCTGGTCACTGCCGACATGCTCTTTGGCGCTCTCAACGGTATCTGTCCCGACCTTTTTCAACTGCGAGGCAATCTCATCCGTTGCTTTTTGTGCCGTTTCCTCCACGTCCTCCTTGGAGGGTTGAATACGTTCATCAGCGCCTGGCTTGGAGATGGCTTCTTGTTCCTCGGCAGACAGCTCGAGTTGCTTGCCGGTCTTCTCAGCAACTTCTGACAGGGAAAATGCAGTGTCCGCAAGCACTTCTCTTCCTATAGTGGCAACGTCATTGACAAATAACCTGAAATCCGAGTTGGTAAGGAGGAGGCTGCCGACAGTGCGGAAGCTTTGGTATGCTGCTTGAGCATCGGCCCTGGCTTTGACTTTGGAGGCAGAGTGCGAGATGTCGTTGACGTCCAGGGAGATTCGAGATTTCGTCAGGTACCAGATGAAGTCTTGAATCTGGTCTTCGCTGTTTTTGTGCTGTAGAAGCTGAATGAACAACTTCAGCCATGTCCGACAATTTCGAACCAGAGCGCGGCCAGAGTCGCTGAGCTCACGGTTGTTTGGATTGAGGACGTCGGATGCGAGGAGAGTTCGGAGGTTGACTATGGTCTGTTCATTGGATGGCATGTATCCCTTTGATAGAGCCCTCAGCATCTGATAAGTATGGAGTTTCTGATGAAGAGCTCTTTCACGAGCAGTATCGTCCTCGTAGCGAGGTAACAATGGGGTCGTGTCATCAGCCTTGTCTTTACGGCCAAAGCCGCAGCAGGACGCGATGAACGACATGGTATCAAGGCCTCGACCTGGAGGACGGGTAGAAGCAACGACTTTAAATGATGAAACAATTCATCAAGAATGGTGTGAAGCAGGTAACCACCTCATTGAACCCTACGCAATAGTGACAGAATCGACTTCGACTTGGAGCAACAAACTGCGGAGGTTTCGTCGAACCTGCCTCGCGCTGCCATGTGAAACGTCATTAATTCTCAGCCAATGAGCCGAGGCCACAGGAGCTGCCTGGAACGAGAAGCCGCACCATTCATCTAGGGACTTTAGGGGACCTTGGGGAGCTTTGAGGCCCTTGTAAGGACCTTATGAGGTAGCCTGTTAGGGAACAACACGGTACAAATACTCTGTACTAAAAGACGCATCCCGGCTCTTGACCTCAGCCTTGTGCAACGGTGACCACCATGCTGACGAGGCTACCCAGGCTACCCGTACTTGGTACAATTTAGTTTATTTACAGTACCTCCAGGTGGCTACTAGTTGGCTACTCGTACTCTGTTACAGCTCCTTTAATGTGGGCTTCCTTTGCTCTACATACAATACCTACAGTACAGTATCACGGACCCTGAACATGGAAGGTCAAAGCGACAGCGGAGTTTCCTGCGTTGGACGGTACCCGACAGACATTCCATCGGAGGATACTCGCTGAAACTCGGCATTATCGTTGCCCTAGGTTTTGTTGATTGCGTTGACTTAGTTTCGTGCAGACCGGTACGAAGAATACTCCATACTCCGCACAATTGTGGTCAAAGAGCTCTCAACAACATTTTCCCACCTCATGCAGAGGACTTTCCCATGCACCTTCTCCGCACTTTGACAGTCTCACCGACTTGTCAACATGTCCAGAGACAGGTCGAGTTCCTGCATAAGCGGATGCACCACGAATATACAGGATTCGGGCTACCTCGTACTTTTGAGTATGGGGGAAGCAACAGTGGGTCACTCGACCGTCTCTCACGATGACAACCCGGGGACTACTTGAAGGAGAGAGAGGTCGTGGCATCGCAGCCCTATCCGGGTGGCCTTCGCACCGCATGAGTTTTCCACCAAGATCGCCTAGACGGAAATTGGCCAGCCTGAGACGATGATCTTTGGATACAGTACCCTTGGAGAAAGATCCGTATGTTTGGAGAAGAGAAATGGTCTATTGCACATATGGATACTGCTCAGGCGACAGACAATACGGACTTGCTTCCATGGCTACTCCGTCGAGGTTTCTTGAGTCCTCCGTCTACTCCGTCATGCTTTGGTCCTCAGACACAAACAGATATGCGCCGTGCGCCGTCAGTTTCCGCTTGGTCCAGGAGTAAAGACTCGCAGTTCGAAATATGGTCCGGCTGCTTCACGTGTTGCTGAGTCTTGTCTCGCGTGCACATCCAACAACCCACCGATCGGTGTCCGGGCAATGACACGAGGACGACAATTGGAGGCGAGTCTCATCAGCACGTCGGACTCTGACACCGAGATTGTGCGAGCGGACAAGATTCAACCGGACAAGTGGGCTAAAAAAGGGAGTCAAGGCCGCCTAAATGGCGAAGCTTTAGGTGTGCTTTGCCCCATTGAGATGCGGATGAGAACGAGATCTCCCCGGCACAGGGATGCAATATTGTAAGCGTGCCTAGGGCCTAACTTCCCGGGGCTCACTAGGCCTGCCTGAACCACCCTAGGTGAGCACAGCTACCTATAACGAGACCTATAGATGGATCTGTCACACAAGCTAAGTCGAGAACCCTGCATAGCCGTCCGCCCATGGCCATGTTTCTGCCCTTTTTGCGGAGGAAATCTGGCATGTTTAGCTGAGCTTCGGCCTCTCTAGCGACTTTGCGCTCCAGTGCAATTGGCTGCCACGCCCTGTGATTCATCGTCGCTCTCCAAAGGGAAAAAAAAAAGTTGAGATGGCTCTCTCACTCACTTTTCAAGCCTCACAACATTCTGCCGGACTCCTCAAAACTCGTATTGTATCTTCCACGGGCTACGGACCTCGCCTCGTTCGCTCACCGTTCTCTTATTCTCCTCTCGTTTCATTGGTGACACTTTCTGTGTGTGACTCTTGAGCCCTGGTGTCGTTTCCTGGCCTCGTCGCTTCTCATCCTCCTTCAACACCTTTCCTCAACCCGGTTTCACCCATAGTCTGACCCATAGTACTCTCTCCTCCGTATACAATCCCTTGGTTTTCTTCCTCCGGCACATAAATTGTATCCTCAACTACACCCCACTATTATAGCCGGGCATCGAGCCTCCAGAGCACTGGCCTCGGATCCTGCACCGTTGTGTCTTCGTCGGAGAACCACATAAGATCGCGCCTTCCCTCCCATTCCCGGCTCTCCATATGCTCTACAGACTCTCCAGACACTCCAAGTCGAGGACCAACCTCATTACCCTCGTCCAGTCGGCAAACATGACCACCAGCACTGCTACCCAGGCTCCTATTGCCCAGGCCGTGGGCGGTCTCGCCGCCGTCACATCTGGTACCACTGCTCATCTTCCCGCACACCACAAACCCAAGCACAACCCTCCAGCCGCCCATGTGCCCAACAGAGCAGCACATTTCGATACCTCCCTCTCCATCCCTGTCCGCAAATATCTCCAGACCTATGGTCTAACTCCTCCTCGCGCTGAGAGCTACGAGGTCCAAAAGAAGAGGTGTCTGGCTCAATTGGCCCTGAAGACCACGGACATTGACAGATTCCTGTACCTGAGCACTCTGAGATACAACAACGTCCACCTGTTTTACAGATTACTCACGGACCACTTCACCGAGCTGACTCCCTTGGTCTATACCCCCGTAGTGGGAGAGGCCTGCCAGAGATGGTCGGAAATCTACCAGCAGCCCGAAGGCATGTACCTCAGCTTCGAAGATAAAGGACATCTGTCCACCATTATCCAGAACTGGCCCCAACAGAATGTCGAGATCACCGTCGTCACGGACGGATCCCGGATCCTGGGTCTGGGGGACCTTGGAGTGGGTGGCATGGGTATCCCCATTGGCAAGCTGGCTCTGTATACTGGGTGTGCTGGCATCCGACCAGAAGGCACCCTACCCTTGACAATCGACCTTGGAACCAGCAACAAGGCCCTTCACAAAGACCCTCTGTACATGGGTAGCCGCAGAGACAAGGTCACACAGGAGGAGGAAATCGAGTTCCTGGACGAACTGATGGCAGCCTTGAAGGAACGCTGGCCTGACATTGTGATACAGTTCGAGGATTGGAAGAACCCTTTCCCGTCGCTTGAACGCTATCGACAAGACTACGCCATGTTCAATGACGACATCCAAGGGACCGGCGCTGTCATCATGGGCGGCATTATTGGTGCTGTGAAGCAGTCAGGCATTGCTCCCAAGGACCACAGAGCCGTCTTCTTGGGATCCGGCTCCGCTGGCGTGGGCGTTGCCAAGCAGATTGTTGACTACTTTGTCCACGAGGGCATGACTGAAGACCAGGCCAAGTCCTGCTTCTGGCTCGTCGACAGCAAAGGTCTTGTCACTCAAGACCGTGGTGACAAGCTTGCCGAGCACAAGATCTACTTCTCAAGAACAGACAACAACGGCCAACAGTTCAAGAACCTGGACGAGACCATCGAGTATGTCAAGCCAACCATCATCATGGGTCTCAGCACTATCGGTGGCGCCTTCACTCCAGAGATTCTACAAAAGATGGCCAAGTGGAATAACAGGCCAATCATCTTCCCACTTTCTAACCCGTCATCCAAGTCGGAGTGCACGTTTGAGGAAGCAATTGTCAACACCGAAGGCCGGGCTCTGTTTGCATCCGGCTCGCCCTTCCAGCCCGTCATGTACAACGGCAAGATGTATCATGGCGGTCAGGGAAACAATATGTACGTTTTCCCGGGCATCGGTCTAGGTACCATTCTCTCCAAGTCGGTTCAAGTGACGTCTGGGATGATCTATGCTTCTGGTGAAGCCGTCCCAACTATGATCACCGAGGAAGAGAAGCAACTTGCTCTCCTGTATCCTTCCGTTACCCGCATTCGAGATGTCAGTGCCCGTGTAGCACTACATGTCATTCGCGCCGCGCAAAAGGACAATGTCGACCGTCTGCACCACTTGCGAGAGATGGATGATCAGACTCTGGAAGCCTGGATCAAGGACAAGATGTATGATCCCCACAAAGAGACGCAGGGGCTCGAGGAAGAGGTGCGCGAGCTTGTGCAGGATTTCACTGCGTCTCCACGACTGTAGATTGTTGTGATGCGGATGTATTAGCTCTATCGGATACCCCTTTTTACAGTAGCTGGATGTTTTAGCGGCGGGACCCGAATGGTATTCCTATACCAAAATATCATTTTTATTCCAGAGCCTAAGCATATGTAGAGCACTGAATCCATCGTAGTTACGCAGTACAGTTAGTTCATAGAGTCTTCTTTACGAACATCAACTTGCGGACCAGGAGCTGGCAAACCGCCTGATTATTTGCGACCTGTCAACGTTGCCTGGGCAACGCGCGATAAGGGGAACTAGTGTGATGGCGGCACAGAGTCGCTCCCTGCGCTCGCCGAAAAGCCCAGTTCTTCCACGGCACACGTTCTCGTTACAAGCAGACGCGCGCACACTCACTTGGAATATGAAGTTCTTGATCATCGAGACTCACACCTAGAGCGCTTCCTGTCATCCAGAATCCCGACTGCTGACTACGACAACATATTGAACGAGTTGTAGGTAAGTCATGATCCGTGGCCATAGAAACGCCGCACCCTCCTCCCATCACCGAATCAATAAGTGTGACACTTTGACCAACAACCTGGAATGCTCTATAGGAATCACAACCTTGACATCTGAATAAACCCTCCAACAGCCGCATCTCTCGAACCGAGCCACTGTCCAAATGGCCTCGTTACTCACTACAATGTACGAATTTCTGAAACCTGCTCCCTCATGCCCTCCGCAGCCCCTCAACCCGCACTTGACATTCAAACAATCCTCTTCCTGTATCACAGTCAACACCTTCACTTGCCATGGCAGCGATCCCAACTCACCGTGCTCATCGCCCTGCACGCCCTCTCGCGCAGCACAACTCCTACGTCAGGGGCTGACCTCCTCTCCTGTCTCGCATATTGACTCTCCATCTAGCAACGCCCGCACACGGGGACAGTTCAAGCCACAGCGTACCAACAAAGGCACAACGAGCTACCAACTGCGACAGTTCGCCGAGGCGACCTTGGGAAGCGGGAGCCTGCGGAAGGCGGTCAAATTGCCAGAGGGCGAAGATTTGAACGAATGGCTCGCAGTCAACGGTACATATTTCTCTCAGGCACATTGGGAAAGTGGACAGCTAAACGGATTGTATAGTGGTCGACTTCTACAATCAGATCAACCTGCTCTATGGGTCCATTACAGAGTTCTGCTCTCCGCAGTCCTGTCCCGAGATGAAAGCAACCGATGAGTATGTCTGTCCTGTTGCCGGTCACTCGACTTCTTCCTCGCGTGGCGTCATTACCTTTACTCATTCGCTGTCGATAAGAATATGAGAGATCGAGGAACCGTCAGAGACTAACCTGTGGTCTAGATTCGAATACCTTTGGCAAGACGCTGCAACAGGCTATCCCAAGCCCACAAAGATGCCGGCTCCAGAATACATCGAACACCTCATGACGTGGGTGCAATCTAACGTCGACAACGAATCGACCTTCCCATCTCGTATCGGCGTCCCATTCCCAAAGCATTTCCCAAGCACGGTACGACAACTTTTCAAACGGCTTTACCGAGTCTACGCGCACATCTATTGTCACCACTATCAGGTCATTGTGCACTTGGGTCTCGAACCGCACCTGAACACCAGTTTCAAGCACTATGTTCTGTTCATCGATGAGCACGGGCTTGAGAAGGGCGGCGGCAAAGACTACTGGGGCCCGCTGGGCGATCTGGTCGAAAGCATGTTGAAGAGTGATTAGGGATTCATCAATCTTGGAGTTTGAGACAGACATGGAACATGGTACGAACCGGCATTTTAGTGTATGAGATTGGCGGCGTCATGGTTGGGGCTTGGGGCATACATGCATTACATCTATGGAGATGCGTCAACGTTCGGGGGCGTATCTTTGGGTTTTTGGACGCCGTGGGACGGAAACGACTCAGGTATTTACCCTCGAGTACCTGAACGAACGGATGAAGACGTCCGCATCGACGTGATTGCATGGATAGAAGAAAAGAGCTGTTCGGGCCAAGGGAACGAACGTACAGTAATGAGAGCAGACCAGGTCAGATCAGGGACCACCTGGACTTGTCAACGATGGCGTTTCTCTTTTTCTTTCTTCTTGATTTTTCGTTTTGGCCAAATCAAAAATCTACAGATGAGGATCTTGGATGTTCCAGGTTCCCACCATCCGGCGCGGCCCAAAGGCTGCTACAGTCCGGTTTCCAGATTCCAGATTCCAGCTTCCTGCATCCAGCTTCCTGGCGCAGTTGCTAAGGTGGTATTGTAGGTACCCTGCATAGTTGCAATGTGTAAGAAATGATACCGAAACTGAAAAATGTGTTCAGTCTCGCGACCCTATTCTGGTGGTGTCTTAGGGCTCCCTCTTTCCTCTCCTGCAACTGCCCCCAATGCCAATCCGGTCACGGAGTACTCCCGTACCTGTCGAAAAGAAGGGGGGTTTTCATTTTTTTCATTTTTTTTTTTTCATTTCCTGTTTCCCCAGTGGGATTCATGCGTGCGATGTACTTGTACAATACAATATCTCGCTCTGAGAGGAGGAGGGAGGAGGACTAGACTAGACTAGACTAGACTCTCGATCCATTCAAGCCCACTCATCAACTCGTACAGTCATACACTCGCCCACTCGCCCACTCGCCCACTCGCCCAGTCATGCGTCCATTTTTGGTTGTTGTTTTTTTCTATCAAAGAGAGAAAGAGAGAAAAGTCTGTAGCATGCACGGGCACGCAGGGGAGGACGTTCCCTGGAGAACAAATAGAAACTTCAAGTACCAGCAACAGGGTTACGAGGGCGAGGACGAGGACGAGGGAGAGGACGAGTAGGGAGTCTACTACTAATATCCCCTCCTGTAACCTGATCCCGGTCCTGATCCGAAACCACCTCGTCCTCCCATTCCTCCTCGACCGTCACCATGGTACATCCGCCCACCACCTCCGCCGCCGCGATGGTACATGGCGGGAGGAGGACCACCTCCGTACATGCCTCGTCCGGGTCCGCCTACGCCGTTGCCATAGTGGGAGGGTCGAGAGTTGTAGGCGTTGGTGCTGTTGCTATTATTGCTGTCACGGTACGAGGAGGAAGGTGGCGGGCCTCTGTCGTGGCGGCGAGTGTCGTAGCGTTGATCTCTTTCACGATCGCGGTCGCGCTCTCGCTCTCGCTCTCTGTCTCTATCTCGTTCCCGTTCTCGTTCCCGCTCTCTATCCCGATCTCGATCTCGACGGTCATCGTCTCTTCTGTCGTCATAGTTGTCATCACGTCTTCCGTCACGGCTGTCAGTATCGGACTTTGTAGCAGGTCGTCTGTCGCGTTCGCGGTCTCGCTCTCGATCTCGATCGTCCTGTGCGAAAGGAACCTCGCTTTCCATTTCGATGTCTTCCATGCCGTTGTCACTGGGTTGATTGGACGCTACTACATCCGGCAAAGTGTTTGTATTGTTGGAGGCGTTCCCCGATGGAAGAGGCGTAGGTCCTGAACCGGATTGTTTCAAATAGAGGTGTAGGATCCGGCCATCTGCTCTTTGGTTGTTGTAGGTCGAAATCACTCTGTCTGCGAGGTGTCGTTCGGTAAATATCATCTCTGCCACCACTGCGGGCGCGGTCGCGATGATTCGACACGACAGCATTCCGCTCGCGCCATTGTCGTCGATCGTTTCTCCTTGTAAAGCCGATTCTATGTCCGCGGCGGTGGTGCCGGGCGCGAAATTGCTGGCTTCGACTGTAAACGGCCCTGCTTTGCCTTTTATGCTGAGGCCGGGGCCTTGACCTTTTGTTGTACGACGCGGCGGAGTGACGATGTTGGCTTGCTGCGTTTCGAGCGCAGAGGCAAGCCGTAGTGCGCGTGCTTGTTGAGGGGTCGTGGAGGAGGGCCTCGAGGGCGTGTTTCTGGCCGAGCCGGTGCTCGCTGCGGATGACGAGCGTTGCGAAGAGGCCTAGATAGTCGGCAAAAGACTTTTTTAGAACTTTGTACTCGCGTAACAGCATGTGAGAGTGTTTTCGGCGGCGCATACCTTAGTGATTCTGCTGGCGAGATCTGGTGTTCTCGTCGACGCTTTACTTGAGCTGCGGGAGTCGCCCCTGGTTTGTTTATTCCTGCCAAAGATCTCGTTGGCTAGCGCCGCGTTCTTCTTCCTCTGCCGGTCTAGAACAGGGTCAGTTGGGCTGCGGCAGTGTGATCTGCGACACGTTGATACTAACCGGCTTGGATGATTGCATCGAAGCTCACGGCCGTTTTCGGGTCGGGCATGGCTGTGTAGTACTGAGATTTAGGAACTCTGATTACCAGTAATCTGTCCGCTATTAAGGATCAATCTGCCTGAAGGAAGCAAAGGAGCACGAAATGATCTGTTGCTGTTCTAAGGACCGAGCACTAAAGAAGTTCTGGTTTGCACTGCACGCGATTTCTACAGCCTCGCGGCGCCGCTCTTCGCAGCCTTGCGGCCTTCCTTGGCAGGGAATCTTTTCTATCTGACCTTAGAAGAAGTGCCGCAAGATAGTTAATCGCATGTATCACGCCAATTAATACACCCAGAAGCCCACCAGCTCGAACAGATCCTCCAATAGCCCCAACTACGACATCGACCTCTTTTCCGAACCGCAGCTTGAAGACTGCCAAAAATCTCTGACCTCTAACTCCGTTGTTCCATAATGTCTTCTGCACTCCGGCCTGTTCTCCGGCCTGGCCAGCTGCCCAGTCTACCTTCTGCCACCACATCGACGACGTACATTTGCCAATCGTGTAGGCATGCAAGACTTCTCAAAAGGCCTAAGCGGCCGTACACCTTCACCCAGCTCGTGACACTCTCCGACGGAAGCGCCTTCACCATGCGGACCACATCTCCAACCCCAGTTTACAGATCGACACGAGACACGAGAAATTCGCCTTTATGGCATCCCACTTCAAAGGAACTACTGAGCGTGGAAGAAGATGAAGCTGGACGACTGGCAGGCTTCCGAGCGCGGTTCGGTACAAGCTTCGACACCGCGAAGGGGGCGAAAAAGGGTCAGGAAACAACGGAAGAACATGCCGATGCTATAGTAAAAGCTCCTTCGCAAGTCAAATCAGCAAAAGAGATCAAGTTCGAGGACGAACATAATGAGTTCGAGCAGGACGATTTCAACATACTGGAACTGATAAGCTCCTTTGGCCAAAAGAACCCTCCGGAAGACAAAGGGTCGTCGGGCAAAAAGGGCGGAAAGAAGTAGGGAGCTCCGGATGGTTGTATTGCAGCTGCTTTACATGTATAGTATGAGTGTTCAAAGCATAGGAGAGAGGGTTCTACATCTATAGGCATTCGAAAGAGATACCCAGTATTCACATGCATCGACGGTATTTCCTAAGCCTTGTAGGTTCCGAGGCCGTTATTGTCAGGCGGAGAAAAGTCATGTATAAGCTCTGGGTAGTGGCACTCATTATGGACAATTCGCTCAAAGTCTATGTTGCCCAGAGTACGAGATAACATTCTTCTATCAAAACTGCAAACCTAACGGATGTACAACGTACGGAGTACATGTTCTCAATTTTTGTAGCCTCCTTTCGAAGAGCCTTTCCTCCTCGCCTCAAGGAAAGGCAACGTAGCAAAGGAGTCGAGGCCCCGACGTGGGTCATAGAGAACTATTCCGGAGACATGGTGGGTTCAATGACTTTGCTCACTGGGAACCGACGCTTGGTGGTTTGACAGTCCTATTAAGATGATCAACAACGCAGATACCGAGGGCAAAAGATCCTCCGGGGGCGAATGAATGTCCGGGAGACGATCTGGGTATAACGACATGTCGTGGAGGCACAAGGCCATCCACCACTTGGAGAGAACCCTTGTTTGTCAGTTTTGTATGCCTGTTGCGTTGTTGCAAGACCTTGGCGGAAGTCCTCTCGAAGACTTCGCCCTCCGACCCACCTGACAATTCCGTACTTGTGTCGCTTGTTGGATGTAAGTCGCGGCGACATGCTTGGAAGCAAGGACAGTCGATTGCAAAAGTACGTCAAGAATGCTTTTGAGACTGAGGCTTGGAAGAAAGTCATGCAGGGCAGAACCACAGTCTATGCTGGATTTTGATGGACCTTCTCGACAAGCTTCCCGCTCCTTTGCATAACGGAATAAAGGTGCGGACCTTGGTTTGGGGGAGTGAGACGGGCCCGGCTTAGCTGACGGGCGGATCTGCCCTTGTGCTGTTGATAAGGATGTCTGAATCTGAATTCGTTATTGCAGAGCTGCGTTAATATTGGCAAAAGGAACACAAGATGAGATGGGAAACCTCTCAAAGATGAGTCGATGTGACAGCTAGCGAGAGTTTGGAGTTGAAATGTGTGTACAGTCGGATTTTGGTTGAAACGTGCCGATAGACAGCTCGATTCATTATCCATGCCCCTGACCAGAGCACTCCTTGTCAAACTTGCCTGTGGCGGGTCAGAGAAAGAACAGATCATGTTGCATCGGCTGTGGACGGTTTCCGCTCTGACCTCGTTACAGAGAAGCTGGACTCCTGTACAGGTGAGGTCGTGTAGATTCGGTGAGAGATGTCAGGAGGCAGGAGGAAACACGGGAGGGTCATGTGTTAAAGCGGCGCCTGGGCGGGCGAGGGTCGTGGTGCGAGTAACTTATAACAAGTACTGTACGTAGCTCGACACCGGCTAGGCACATGGTGAACGATGACTTGGGGTTAGCATCTCCTCCGCATTCAACCTTCCACGGAATCGCGACCAGGCATATCTCAATCGCTTCAACTCAGCCCTTTCGATATTTTGCGCCTTGTTCAGTAGCCTGCGAAGCTGGCAAGAATGGACATGGACTCTCCTTGGGACGGTATATCATTATGATGTCTCAGAAGTATGAACTTGCGTTAACGATAGTCTAGACGTCCCGTCTCAATCACAGGGCGAGCCCCAAGAATCAACAACGAGCTCCACGAAAGACACAGCCGCTGCCGGTATGAACCATGCCGCAGACCAAGATAGACCTACTGATACCAATGCCTCGCCAGGATCATCCACACCTTCGAAACCTACCAGCAGCGGACCCCGACCTTCCTCATCTCGAAAGATACCTGCACGAAAGATTGAAGTTCAACCTACGAAGCTTGAAGCCGTCGACGATTCTCTAGATCCTCTGGGGCCACTGGGCGCAGAGCCAACGCCGGAAATCCCCTCCATACAGGCAGACCAGGCTCCGACGCCGCCCAGGAAAGAACTCAGCGCCAAAGTAAATCGCCCACCCTCTGCTCCCTCAGCTCCCTCACCGGGCTTTCCAGGTTCGGAATATGAAGATGGCTCTCTTCCCGTGGGAAGGACAAAAGGTCCACCACCTGTCCAACCCCAGGCCCCTGGTGCGGTCCGTCAGACACAACCCAGCATGAGCGTCGAGCAGGCGGCGAAACCGACGTTTGATATTTCGGTGGGAGATCCGCACAAGGTTGGAGATTTGACTAGCAGTCATATTGTCTACCAAGTCCGGACGAAGGTGAGTTCCGCAGTAAGAGGTTAGTGGATGTGCAAAGCTCACATCTGCAGACGACGTCCAAAGCATACAAACAAGCCGAGTTTGCGGTCTCTCGGCGCTATAGAGATTTTCGGTGGCTGTACAATGCCCTGCACAATAACAACCCGGGTGTTGTGGTTCCTCCGCCTCCAGAGAAACAAGCTGTTGGTCGATTCGATAGCGAATTTGTCGAGTCTCGCCGGCAAGCACTAGAACGAATGTTAAACAAGATGGCTGCTCACCCAATTCTCCACCACGATGCGGATCTCAAGATCTTCCTCGAAAGCGAAGCCTTCAATATTGATGTGAAGAACAAGGAGAACCGAGAGCCCGACTTGGGACAAAACAAGGGCATGTTCAGCTCTCTGGGCATCAATGTAGGCGGATCAAGTGGGAAGTTCGTTGAGCATGATGATTGGTTCCACGACCGCAAGATTTATCTGGATGCTTTGGAAAATCAACTGCGGGCCTTGCTCAAGGCGCTGGACACGGTAGTGGCACAACGAAAGGGCCTAGCTGAAGCTGCCGGGGACTTTGCTCTGTCTCTGAGCAATCTAGCGAGGGTGGAACTGTCACCGATATTTTCTGGGCCAGTACAAGGTCTTGCAGAGCTGCAGGTTCGGATTCGGGAACTGTACGAAAGGCAAGCTCAGCAGGATGTTCTGACTCTGGGTATAACCCTCGATGAGTACATTCGCCTGATCGGAAGCGTGAAGCAAGCATTCACACAGAGGCAAAAAGCATTCCATTCCTGGCATGCTGCCGAGAGCGAGCTGGCAAAGCGTCGAAGCGCTCACGAGAAGTTGCTTCGGCAGGGTAAAAGTCAGCAGGACAAACTCAATGAGGTCGGCGCTGGCGTTAGTGACGCCGAGAAGAAGGCGCACCAGGCCCGGTTATTGTTTGAAGACATGGGACGTCTCATGCGTGGAGAACTGGAGAGATTTGAGAGAGAGAAAGTAGAGGACTTCAAGAGTGGTGTCGAGACGTTCCTTGAGGGAGCCGTGGAGGCCCAAAAAGAGGTCAGTCCATCCCTTTTACTGCCCGGTTTCCTCGCTTTGAACTAATCTTATGGACAGCTTATTGAATTGTGGGAGACATTCTTATTGCAGATGGACGCCGAAGAAGAAGCAGCAGTTCCCCCAAAGACTCAGTCAACGACAGGTGAACCGGCAGCAATAGCGAGCTCAGACGTGGCAGCACCTCTTGAAGATAGCACAGAAGGCACACCGGCCACAGCGACTGACGTAGCACTAGAGCAAGATGCTTGAGATGAAAAATGAAGTTGATGCTTTGGTGGAGGGAAAACAAACCGCGACATGAGAGTCCAGATGAAGAAGGTATTGAACAGAAAGAAACGCACAGTACAGTCTGTTGTTCTCCTTGTTGCTGAGACGTCGTCTCTTCTCTCTCCTTAGATACCCCCATAAACCAAGGCTGCTTTTCCTCCGTGTTCAGCCGACACGGTTTACTGTCCTCTCACTTCACCTTCCAGCTCAAAAAGATCAGTTCAAAGGTCATGGATGTACTGTCCTCAGATTGCCGTCACTTACAGCACAGATATGTTGGCGGTGGAATTTTATCGTTAGCCTGCGCCTGTCCAGCTCTCGTTCTTTTTAGGGACAACGACATCATCTTTTCCCCTGCGTCGCCTCGACGATATCACACTCCTTCCATCGCCGCGGCGACGATACGTTTTGTCTCGGTCCGTTGAGCTTGTTTTGTCCATCGCAACAACAAACACTCCTTCAACACCTTGCTCGTCCATTCTTTATCCCATCACTACAGCAAGAACACCTCCGTCCGTGACTGACAGAATGACTGAACAAAACCTCACTTTCAAACCCACACGAGGATTCGTTGTTTCGATCAACGAGTGTACATCCACAATGAACAACACAAGGTATTCTCTCAAGTCAATGCTTCCTGCAAGATTGGCAACATCGACCCTAACCGCTCCCTGAACAACAGCACCGGTCCCTCTGTCGCTATTGCACCGGCCAGCGCCAAAGTCAACGTCACGGAAGGCTCGGGCATTCGCACAGCCAACCCAGGCCACGGGACACCAACCTGGCTCAATACCACCACTGGCTGTGCATTCCCGGCTCAGGAAACACCGGCCGGTTCCAACGTGACGGGCACAGCCATGTTGGGTGACAAGACTATCATCCTGACAAAGACTCCTACGATCATCACTATCACCACTTTCCCCTCAAATGTGACCACCACCCGTGCATCTCTCACCACCGTTCTTGCAACTCCAAGCGGTTGGACAGATGAGATAGACTCTCAGTACGGTAGTTCAGTGACGGCCGGCCGGATCGGGCTTTGGACGGGGCTATCCGTCTTTGGCTTGATTCTTATCACGTAAGTCTGGAAGCCATATTCTCGAAGTAGCGTTGTTGCTGCCATGGTTGGTATGGAGTATGTGTTTGTTGGCTGACGGACGTTTTGTCTTCTCAATCAGGCTCGCATTGTTTGGTAACTTTCTCCCTCTGGAGAAGCTTACTCAACCTATCCGCGAAAAGGGAGCTGAGTATCTCCGCCGCCGTCGATGAGCCAGCAAGCCATAGCCGTTGGGGCTCCTGGGTATGACGGGAGATGAGATGGTTGCTGATTGTTGTATCGAAGAGGGGAAGCTTTTCAAAGTTCGCGTCAATCCAGCCAACTTGCAAGAGAATCCATATCCTTGTAATTCCAAGGTGGTATTATCCAGTTGAAAAAAGCT
Source organism: Rhinocladiella similis (assembly GCA_024082115.1). Taxonomy (NCBI): domain Eukaryota; kingdom Fungi; phylum Ascomycota; class Eurotiomycetes; order Chaetothyriales; family Herpotrichiellaceae; genus Rhinocladiella; species Rhinocladiella similis. The sequence continues at coordinate 1,776,223 of JAMRYE010000004.1, read as the reverse complement.
AGCGTGGTCATGGTGTGTGACTGCTGTCGTGTCAGACTTGGTGCAGAGGTTTATCGACTTACTTCCTTGTGCCGGAACATGAAACATCCGCGTTGATGGAGGATGGAAATGCCACCGAAGAGTGTTTGAATCGGTAAATGGATACGAAAAGGTGCGATGCAAAAGGCTGTCGCCACATCTCAACCCGGGAGATGCATGTAGAACAGAAGCCCCGACTACCACGTTGGGCCAAGTCAAAAAATGCTTACTCCATGCAAACTCCTGCGTACCTCGTTCCGGCTCGTTCAATGTTATTTCGTCAAGGCGTCCCATGCTGTTTTCTCTCCACGCAATCAGGTAAGGAGTAAGCGCAAATGGAGGAGGGTACTCCGAATACCAGGTGAGTCTTACTCGTTCGTGCTCTTCCTACGTCGGAGACTTCTTAATATTCCCGGAGACTTTTCACTCTGTCACCTCATGGTTGAGCTGAATCAGTCCCGTGAAATAGTGTCTGCGTGTCTTCATACTCTACCAGAGACATGATGCGTGGCCAACATGGGCCTTATTCTCAGGCAAGCAACTCCCAGCATGGTTATAAAAGGGACCGAGGCCCAGGCACTTTGGATCGAAGGAGCAACCTGAGCAGCACAGCAATCCTGAACACGTCTAGACCATGGATGAGTTCATGAAGAAGACCAAGGCCGATGGTCATGATGCCGAGACACAACGCCTAGCTGCCAACCATGAGGTGTTCATACGTGGTCTTGGGGGGAAACTTACTGTTACGCCGTTGGACTTGACCAAGCCAGGTTTGAAGATTCTCGACTCGGCATGCGCAGATGGTAAGGTTGAGCATCAGCGCTACTTCGAGATAACTCAGGCTAATGACACATCAAGGGACATGGCTACGCGATCTTGCGGCGCATAGTCCCGCGGCAGCAACAGCGTCTTATGTTGGGTTCGACATCAACAACGAGATCTTCCCGACTGAGAAGCCACCCAACGTCGGCTCCTTTGAACTGGTCCAGCAATCCATTCTCAATCCGTATCCTGAGGCATGGAAGTCGAGTTTCGACCTTGTACACCAGCGTCTCGTCATGGCAGCATGGTTAGGCGGGTCGAAAGTCGAGATCTTGAGTCGTCTCGTTGAGCTGGCCAAGCCGGGTACTGGATACATCGAACTGATGGAGCTCGACACGGATGTGAGCACTCTTCCAGATAACGCCCCCAAGTACAGAAGATTTTTCCAGCTCATGGGCGAGATCTTCGATGCCATCGGGGTCGGTAGGGATGCAGTGAAGGACCTGAAGGATGTTCTGCTGAAAGCTGGCTGTGCTGAGGTTACGGTGGTCAGAACACGATGCAAAGCTGGCCTGTTGGCGGATCCTGATCTTCGAGAGAAGAGTGTACAGGGCCAAACTACGGCAGTCCCACCGTTGGCAATGGTTGCGAAAGGTAGGGTCTCCCCTTTCCTTTCCTTTCTTGTTCGCTTTTGGACGAGCCCTGAGCAACACTGATCATGCAATTACAGGCTTCAAGACAAGTTTCTCTGAAGAAGAGCTCAACACGCTCGAGAGTGACATGAAGAAGGAGCTTGAGACTGTTGGGGCAGAGTTCGCCATGATTAGTGCCTGGGGAAGGAGAGCTTAGGAAGGGAAGATAAACGCCTCCCTTGAAAGGCCACCGTTAGCAGGACCAGACGGTACTTCCGGGAATCCATCAGGCCTCGAGAGAACATCCTCTTCAGGTAGCATCATAGCAGCGTAATGTGCTAGCGCAAGGACATCACTATCAAATAAGTCATCTCGACAAATCGAGGTTTGGAGGACTGGAGGCAGTCCGGCGAACGTTCGGGATGTTGAAAAAAGAACGGATGGAGCTTGACGAACTATACCCAGCATTTGTGCCCCGTAAGATCCCCAGAAACACACAAGCGGGGGGAAGCTTCTGTATACGACTCGAATCGATTCGAACTTGACGACACTCACTAGTATGAGTATGAGTTTGTAGGTGTTCATGAAGAAGAAGGACGTCCTCATTCCGACCGCTGACTACTCACTCGTACGTACGGTAAACGAAGCCGATCTTCTCCCGGGATGAAGGACGGGGGGCTTCTTGATGATTATGATGATTACTATTCAACAGGCTCGGCGATCGTGCACCACTTTAACGTCAATGGCAATGTGAGCATTGTATTCCTCGGCATCATGCACCGTAGGCGGTTTTCAGTCTCTGTGCTCTAGACCTCCGTCATCACCAGTGCAGGACAGGATACGGGATAACATAAAAGAAAACGCCCTTCCCCTCTCTCATATCAACAAGAGTCGCATCAGACAGAGTCTAGGTTCATTTATCGAGCACGAGTTCTCAAACACGGAAAGAAAGACCAGTACTGCAAGAAAGGAAAGATTCGACATTCGAGCCAGAACTCAAGCCATGCCATTCTACGAGGTAAGTACTGCGTACTACTATGTTTCTATCAACAGGTTCATTTCCCGTCCACGGCCTACACCAACCTACGACGCTCGAAGAAACCCACTATCAAGACCATATTGTCATACCACGACTGCCCTCGGAGGTCCTTGCATTCATCATAGATCATACTCACCATCGACCAGATCCAACACACCTATCCACTGACTCCGACCCAAAAACACTCCATCGCCCGATCCATCACGCACCTCCACTCCACCACATTCCTAACACCCAGTCTCTTCGTCAACGTCGTCTTTCAATATCTCCCGGCCTCGTCCTCCTCTGCTAGCACCAACCCCGCCGACTCTACGGCCAACGAGCAGGAGGACGATCCAACATACTACCTAGCAGGCGACCCGGTGTCTCACCACCCTCACGGTCCCAACCGTATCCTGGCGCAAGTCCGCACGTCACCGGCACGCACAAAAGCCATCTTTGACGACTTGGCCACCCGTATCGAAAAGGCATGGTACGATGCCGTCAACTTTGACCCGTCTTCAGACACACAAAAGGACAAGGCGGCGAAGAAGATGCACATGATCACGTTTTACCCCATGATTGCGGCGAGGGAGAATGGTGTTACTATACCGGATGTACGTTGTCCTCCCCCTTTTTCGTGTTATTCGATCCCTCCACCCCTGAAAGTCCTTCAGTAGGGAGAGACAGTATTAAAGGTTATCTTCACAGGCTGGCAATGAATCTAGTTGGCTCAAAGATAATATGCCGTACTTCAAATCTCAAGCATATGATCATGGCGATCAAGATTTCAAGAAAATGGTGGAAGAGATTGATCATCGGGATGACCTGAAAGCTATGCTCAAGTAGGCCAAATAGCCCAATATCTTCCCAAAGAATGACATGCAATTCTTGTTCTGTCTCTGCTCATAATATCATTGATTACTTCAATTTGCAGACTGTTTCTATGGAACCGATACTTTTCCGGCGTATCTACCTATACTGCTCTGGCATACTCTACTGAAATCCTGCAGTCAATCCTCCTTGTTCTCCATAGCATACAGAATGCGGCTTTTATCCTGCTTGTTGCACCACTAGTCAATACCATATCCTGTTAATGCGTCGTGAACGATAGAGTTCCATTGCTTCGACCAGGCTTTGTCGATTTCGCTAGTCCTCACCATCAGGACCCTCAACATCGGCCCTGATAATGACAATCTTTTCCCCTCTTTCTCTTGCTTCCCGTCCTGGGCTATCCCGCACTTCAACTTCCACCTTGACTCCTCCCCTACCATTTCTCGACACACTCCGACTCGGCCCGGGGCTAAGCTTGAAATGTTGCTCGACCCCATGTTGACCACCAACGGAGCCTCGGTGTATGGACTTTCTTGGCCTTCCTCTCATCGGCGTCTGTGGTGGAGATTTGACAGGGCTAGCCCTGGCCTTGTCTTCTGTTTCAACTATAGACGGCGGAGGCAGGACTTGTTTCTCGGACATGGCTCTCTGTAGCGGCGTCTTTGGCAGGGGTATGTCCTCGGGATTCTCTTGAGGCTTCAGCCCTTCAGTTTCTTCATCTGTTGACAGCTGCAGAGGTGGAATGTGTGCGGGCTTAAGCTGATCTACGCCTGGCTTGCCTTCACGCAAGGCCGATTCCTTCACGAGCATAGTCGGAGCTCGAGTCTGCCGACGACTGAATCTTTCTCGCTCAGAATAACTGCGGCGCTTCTGCGCATCATCCTGTTCGCTAGCAGCTTGAAGCAATTCATGAACCCTGCTTTTGACAATACTCGGTTTAGGATGAGACGAAGGTGCAGGCTCACGCTTCATTTCATCTGAAGACGATTGCTCGGGTGCTTGCGATGTCGCGGCAGTGGTCTTGTTGAAGAGTCCCCATTTGAAAGGCCAGACCAGGGACGTCTTTCGTTGTTTGTCGTGGGGCATACTCTCATCGCCAGTGGGTTCCTCCTCTGCTTCGCGCACGTCCTCATTTTCGCTTCCTTTCGGTTCGGGAGACAAATCTGCCCCTCCTAATTTTTGCTGCTTGTGAAGAATAGCGGGCAGAGCTAACGGTATTAATGGTGTCCCATGTCTCTCCTCAATCATCTCTCCGAACTTGATTCTGTGCATCTTCTTCGGCCCTTGGTGCTCATCGTAATCAGCCTGAGCTGCCCGCGAAAGACGGTAAGCTCTGTGGGCCTCATCGTAGTCAAGAGGTCTCTTGTTGAGACTCTCGAACATGGCAGTCCTTCGCTTGACTGGGCTGAGTTCTTTGCCCGGTTGTGACTGCAATTGTTCAACCGAGGACTCTACTGGTTGAGCATGCATGGACTTTTTGGACCTGCCAGCCACCGCTAGAGACAAATTGACAGAAGACAAGCCTTTGTCCTTTCCAGGGACGAAGGGTTCCCGTGGAGAGAAGATTGCATCGTGCTGGTAATCAACCCTGACCGACTCTTCGCTACTGCTGCGTGGTCTGACGGAATCCACGCTTCGTCTAGTGTCTCTGACTCTGGACTGTGACTGATGGTCCATGGTACTGGCCGTGTTCGAATAATTCATCGTGGTAGATTTTTGCGCTGAATCTCCCATATCATCATCGGAGAAGACTTGCGGTCCCGTCCCTTCAATAGCATGATCCAGCATGTGGTTGAGCTCAGCTAGAGTGCATGACCTTTCAGCCGGTTGTTTCTCATTCGCCAACTTATCTTCAACCACAGAACGAAGCCTCAACCTAGCCACTGCTATCTCCTGTGACGGATCCGAAGCAGTCTCCAATGAGCAGAATCTGCGGTGAAGTTGATGGATTTGATCGCTCGCGGTGGGTCGACGAGAGACATTCTGACCATTGAAAGCTTCATCAAGGCTGGTAACAGGTCGAGCGGGCAGAACCTTTACCGTATCCTCATCTCCTACCACCTTTTTGGGTGGTTGGGATTGCTTGTAGAAGATTGAGCCGACTGGCGGACGACCATCGCCACGAAGGCCCTCGTTCCCGTCCCTTGAGGCTCGTCCCGCCGGTGAAGCAAAGCTCAAACTCTCTCTGCGACCTTGAGCCTCGTAAATTCCTGACTCTTTTGCATGTGTAAGAGTCCGAGGAGCGGTGTTGAAGGTGGGAGCTCGGGACTCTAGCATTTGCACATCTTGAAAGGCTCGAATGCGATCGGCCACAGTGCCACGTTGGGGACTATCACTCCATTAGCCATACTTATGACAGGGATATTGGCCGAGACAAACGCTTGAGAGCTATTCATATTGAAGACTGCGTAGAATTGTTCTTTTGGCCATACTAAGGTCCCTCGAAAAGGCGTTGACACGAGAGCAGCTGTAGAGATTGAAGATCGTGACGGAATGAACATATCAGTTATTCGAGGAAAGCCAGGATAAGTCCGGCCTTTCGGGAGGCAGGAGCATTGATGTTAGAGCAAGTCAGCTAAAGGCAAGCGCCGTCGCCGGGTACAGGTGCGCGTTGGTCCGCCGAATCATCCTAGCAGAAAAGATTGTGCCAGTAATCGGTCATGAGCAAAAGGGGTCAACTATTAGCGGAGAGACAACAGATTTCAACGGAGACAGAGAACAATCAGAGTGGTACAATTCAAATTGATGACCAAGGGCGCTTTTCTTCTCGAGCATCGGTTTATATGTACAAAAGCACGGCTAGTTCTTTATTTCATCGCTGCTTGCAATGACTCGAGGACCTGTAGAAGCATTAGCGGTGCCAAATCACAGTGCCAGCGCAACTCTTACCTCAAGCTCAATCTTGGCCTCTGCGATGTCCTGCTCACTTCCGCTTCCACTGGCGATTTTCTGAGCTTCTGAGATCTGGGACTTGATGGCCTCTTCGCTGAACTCCTCAATGGGGAAACCTTCAACTGCGTTGATGCTCAAATTCGAGTCGGGCTGAACGACGGCAAACCCTCCAGAAACTATGAATAACATCAGTATTCCCGCTCTTTCCATGTCACTAAAGAGGTCCTGGACGCACGGAAGAACTGCTTGTTTTCACCATTCTCCTGAATGATCTCGACCAAACCAGGCTTCAATTGTTCGATCGAAGGAACGTGCTGGGCCAGGATACCCATTTCACCAGACTCGGCGGGGATGTTGACTTGGACACTAGAAGATTTCGGTCAGTTCGAGGTTCGACGGGTTAAAGTGAGCGGTGCCGGATTCGATGGAAGGAGGACGTACACATCCTGTGATTTGTAGATGGACTAGATTCCACAAATGTTAGTCATTATTTCTCTCCTCGCTCTGCAACTCCAGCTTCTTGAGTCGGGATGCTTGAAGGGCAACGTACTTGATGGGGCAGGGCGAGTGAAAGCTTTATTTTGTCCGAAACGGCTTCAGCATAACCTCGACGCTGGATAGGTTTGATGGCGACTGCGGATCTGGCGCGCAGCGCTGCACGAGACAGTCGGAGGGCGCTCATGTCGGCAAGTGGTGATGAAGTAGAGGACCTGAGAGTCTGGTATTGCTGTTGCAAGCTCCAATCGAGCTCTTGAGATGCCGCAACTGAAGATAGAATTGCCAAGATTTGGGTTAGCTACTTGCGACTTGTCCTGTTCTGGGAGAAGTCTGGTGCTGCCTTTTGCTCACCTTGAAGTCACCCGTACGAAGCTCGCGCAGGTTTCGCTGATTGTCCAATCAAATGGCCATCATCCACCAAAGCAGCGTTGCCGGCCCGATTGTTTAGTTCTAGTGTCCTTGGGATTCATCTTCCACTGCTTTTGTCCTCGTACTCGCAGTCGGGCAAGAAACCATCAAGGTCTTCCCTTTACTGAATACCTTTTCTGGTTGTTGCCAGTGGAGGTTATCTTTGTATTTACATCATTGTTACATGTTCGGCTTCCTTCGACATTGTATCGCGATCCCCTCGTGCTTGCGTTTCACAACCCTCGATACACCGATATTGCTGCGACAACTCCCAGGAACATCTCACAGCTATTTATTCCTGCAAAGCATTCATGAGAGGGCCATGAGGCTGTCCAATAGTCTCAGTTGATCCCACCTTCAATCCGGTGCACCAGCATAACTCTTGCATTCTGCTATCCTCTGTTGTTTTCGTCCCTTGCTGCGTTTTTCTATGTTCGGCCCTCTCAGCCCGGACGATTCTCGTTCTCCCAGCGTTGATGAGAGCAATCTTGATCTCTGTCCAGTTCAATCTTTTCCATCTCAGGGTTGTACAAGACTCTTCCCTGACAGGTTCATAACCACATTCTTCTGGGCTAGTCTACCATGCCCTTTCGCCACTATCAGTATGATACTTGGCTTCTTTGCGAGTCACAGGAATCGTCCGAGTCTCCACGACTATGGTGCTTATACCCGTGCTTGGGCAGGTCTGCGCTATACTTAGGTATCCTACCAGAAGTTTGCACATCAGGAGATTTTCTATGGAACCGAGGCACGGGACGAACATCTCCGGGGACAGATGATCGGCCACTGATGAGCCTTGGTAGGCTGGATTGAAGTGGCAACCATCCACCACGGACTCTTCAAGACAGGTATGCCTCCTGGACTGGCTTCCATTACCTCCATTCTGAACAGTAAGTTTCCAATGCGAATCTCGAAGCCACCTCTTTAGCAAGGAAACCACAGACTCCTCCAACGCTGTGTTGAAGCCGGCCTTTCATGAGGAGATCCTTGACATGATGGAAGGGGTTTCTCCAATTAATCACTTTGTGAGTAGTCTTGAACTTCATTAGCAAACTCTACCCTTCAGCATCCACGGTCCAGGCTCTGGCATTGAGTGCATGCTGACGACGACGACGACGACGACGACGACGACGGTGTCGACCTCCAGTTCATGATATTTCCCAGATTCCAGCAGCGTATCATCCCATGGGCGGGCCTGATACCACCCAATTCATGCAAGGCAATACCTCAACTGACACAGGTGGGTGTTTGAACACCTCAAAAAGTAACCCACACTTCCCAACCTGACCTGTTTTCTCCGCCAGCCAGTCCCCGACCGGCTCCAAAAGATCAAGACTCAACACCACGAATTTCAACCCATCTTGGAAGCGCAGGTCGAGATCGCACGGTGGAGGGGAGTCGAAATCCCGTTTTATCAAATCGCATCATCTGCCATCGGAAGCATAGTGGCAGGTACAGACACGACCGGGACCAGCGTCGGTATGGGCCTATGGTGCATCTTCAACAACATGAGGATCCGATGGCGCCTCCACGATGAACTCACATCGGTGTGGGCCCATGAAGAGAGACACCCGGCCCTCCAGGACCTAGAGACGCTGCCGTACCTCCGAGCATGCGTATCCGGGTCACTGTGGCACTCGACTCCCATTCAGCGGCCGTCTGCTGCGAGTCGTCCCCCAACCAGGTCTCGAAGTTGACGGGCACTTCGTTCCGCCGTCCACGCGGGGGTCCTCTTTGTCATACTTGGTCCATGTCGACAAGAATGTCTTCAAGGAACCTTACTCCTTCAGCCCGGAGAGGTGACTGAACGGCGGTGCACCTGAGCAATACCTCGTGCCTTTCTCCAATGGGTCAAGGGCGTGTGTATGGGGTTGAACCTGGCCCTGGGCTGAGATCTACATCGTGCTTGCGACTGTGGTCCGATGGTACGTGGCCAGGGAGATCATTGGCACGGGATACGAGTGGTTTGCCACTTTCACAACGTACTTCCCAAAGGGGCTGAATGTCAAGCTTGCAAAAAATTTCGGAGGAGTAATCAGATTGTAACATAGAGGCAGTAGAATCTATTTATCGTCCTTGCGGCCTCATGATTATATTCCTAGCTGTGTAGGCAATGATATTTGACCTGGCGCTTTCCTTTCCGGGGCCCTGTACGAAATAGTAACTATTCGCATATAGCCGAGCATGAAAACCCGAGTATCCCGCGGTATATCTTGACGCGAACAAAGACATATGGTAGTGAAGTGACAGTGGATCATCTTGCCTGCAAGCAGGGTGTTAGTGATTAAGGGTTGGTGACCATGAAAGTACATGACTTTAAAAGCCAACCGGCAAAAGAGCCTCTAACGACTTGTGACGCGTTCCACACCTTCTCGTCTCGATGAACCAGAAATCGTCAAGATCGATCATGAGAACTACCCTCGCGTTGCCAATTGGCCGAAAAGGAGTGCCTTTTTCTTTGTACGTAGCTCAGAGGAAGCATGTACATGCGTCACGCCGAAGCCTCCACCCCCGGAGAACCTGGTCTTGTTCCGAGAACAAGTAAAAACCAAACTAGAGGTACAGTTCCGACATGCCAGCGGGTAACTTGAACAATTCAAATCCGTCTTCGACTTTCTTGTTGAGCGGGTTCTCGTCCATCCTCGCGGATCCAGACGCGTGCTTCTCCCATCTGTCCAGCAAGCCAATCGTCCAGTCTTGGAACGTCTGCGCAGCCTCAGGGAGTATGTCCGTGCTCTCCACCAGAGCAGTTTTGAATTCATTGTAGTCGTCTTCCGGAACCACAAGCTCTTCGTGGGTATTGGAGTTGTCGTCCAGGAATTTTTCAGGGTCAGAAAGATCCTTGTAAAAGATCTTCATTGCTCGATGAGCAGTAGGACCTCGTCTGCTGCTCGAGTAGTAGATGTCCGGGTTAAACACCCATACCAAAAGGCCCAGCTTGCCAGAGGACGTCGAGTCCTTGCTGTTGCTTTGATGGACCACGATCTTGCGACTCACCGAGCTCTCAATAAGAGACAGTAATTGGGCACCGAGGAAAACCGCCGCCGGATGTTTCTGCCAATCTTGTCCAGAACGCGGTCGAAGTTGTAATCGTGACTTGTAGAGCCTAATGCTGGACCGTCCTGTTTGGGAAGAACCTGTGATCGTCTTACACACATCGCATCTTACAATCTTGCTCTCTTCCCTCGAACTAGGTACTTCCTAAAGGGGATAAAGTTAGTGGTCATGTTCCTCACGTGTATCCCTTTACGCCTCGGCAGCTCGAACAGGCGAAGGTGAAATCAGGAGGGCCGATCCGTGGATTTGGTAATGGCCGGTCATCCATCCTTGACAGGAGGTTGGCTCGACCAACCACGGATAGAGAACATTAAATCAATTTACGGCGAGTGTATCAGAAACTGGATCAACTGACGCTCTAAATCGAGACTGAAAAGCTTCTTTCTTGACGCCGACGCTGCCACTGGGATCGCCGATTACTCGGCTGACGCTGACGGTACGCACCTGAAGGTTGAGGCAATCCTCTCGGTGCAAAAGGAATGAGACAGTGTCCACGAGCCCTACACCAGTGCTGGTGGCCACTTGGCTCTTTGCCGAGAACCCTTTAGACTCGGCGGCGTGGTCGTGTGCTGAATATCCTTCGTGTGGCTTGTGACAGAACCACAAGTCCATGAGATCTGCCCAATGATCACTGGGGAGATCTTTCCAGGTATTGATTTTGCCAGATTGCACAATGTCAGCACCGCAGTTGTTGCACTGAATTGCGGCCTCTGGCGTCAGGTCGGGTGCAGACCAGGGCACCTCCGAACCACCAGGTTCGTCCTGTTTGTCCTTCAGCTGACTGACGTCGTCTATCTGTAACCGAGCCGAAAATTCCGTCCTTTTGTCGGTTGGGAGCGTGACGTTGGCAGTTCCAGAAATTTGAGTGGGTAGATAGATGCTACACGGTTCCCCATCGTGGACCGCCGTGATGATTTTCTTATCCGAGGATATGTAAATCTTGGTGTGCTCGTTCTTCTCACTTTGGAGAGATGCATGAAGAGTCAATTGCCGGATGTTGGTCAGCGCTTCTGCGTAAAGGTCGATCTTCGGTTTTGGCATGATTTCGTAATTGCCTCCCACAATGCTCCAGAGTCGCGGAGAGCGCTCGGAGGAGCTGCAAGTCACCCTGTCCTCACGGAAGAGCGTACATGTGTTTGCGGATGGGCTAATGCCGCGTGGAAGCCAACAACGCGTATCTGCAAAGGCCCCCAGCAATGTTGTGCAGGCTCGGCGTGCACGCCGTAGGTTGGGAAGTACCTAGATGCAAGTTCAGGGAAGAACAGTCTGACCTGAAGAAACTAGAAGAAAACACGTTGATTCGAAGCAGGATGGAGACGTTGATAGGCCGATGTTCGCCTGAAACAGCGCCCGAATCATGCCACTGGCATCACAGTCCAGGGAGTCAAGGAAAGAATATGGTTTAACGTGGCTGCGTAAGCTGCATGCTTCGTTTCCCACGTCGAGTCAATGGGGAAATATGCTGAGTTGATACCAGCACGGGAAATATGATGAGAACGTTGGATGGATGGATGATGAGGCGATCATGTGCTGAGGCACGAAAGATGGTGTGTGGGGGATCAATTTTTGCGTCCGGCTAATTGGAGCGCCGTGGGTGAAGACGCCGTGGACGCTTTTCGCCCTGGACCATGTAACAACGTCCTTAGTAGATATGCAGATTGAACAGAACGGAAGTGAATTGTTCTTCAGCAGACGTTGGCTTCATTGCTTCGTCATGGCCGTTGTTGTGTCGCAACCACTCGGGATCGGTTGCTGCGTATGCTACAGAGGCGGAAGTCGTCAACAAAATAGTCAACAACCTGCACAATTTCCGATTACTTAAAGGAGGCCAAAAAGTCAAGGCTCGCAACTTCAACGCCCATCGGCCTATAGTAGTGGGCTTCGTAAGAACAGCGTTGCAGTACCATTATCTGCTAACTCGTAAGAGGGTGGCTATTCCACAAAGATGTCGGGTCGAAGACGTTGTTACCGAATACAAGCAAGAAAGGAGGACAAGTCACTGGGCACGATTGTATTTCCATCAGCTATCACGTCTGCTCCATCATTCTGCCCACCAAGTTTAGACAATTAAGCCCGGAGACGATGTCATTGATCCGTCGTGTCTTCCCCTCCCGGCAAAAGCTGCGCTGATGAGGCACACCTCTGACAACAAACTTTGTGTCTCTCTGGACCTCAGCACGGGTGGCCACACTTGTGACATCGTGTTCCTGGAATGACCCAGACCTCTTGGCCCTTTCCCTTACATCGGGGGCATCGAATGCCATTCATCTGGACAGTATTCTATTCAGTCATGGAAGAGCACAATCGAGGTATGGGGCTCACAGACCGGTCGACTAACTCCTGTCGGACCATGTTGCCCTGGCTGCGGGATACATGGCATCTTTGGCCGCCACAGGCAAGCATCAAACGTGATACTGATGGGATTCATTGATTCAAAGCCGGCACGCTCGAGCTCTGGAAGCTAGTAAAGGCGGTTGGCAATGGTGATAATTGAAAGCGTATTTCTGAGAGCTGGGTTGGCTGGCAGCAAGCAAAAGTCATGGCCTGCTTTTATAGTCCCAAGCCAAGTATCAGATTCGAACAGCTGCGTTGGTGAGAATACACCACTGACCGACCAACACAACAATTCAACGTTGTACACAAGAAAGGAGTCACAAGATGAAAGTCTGATCAATCTTCGCATAACGCAAGTGGTATACTGACCTAGCTTGGACACTCTACCTAATGACACCTGCACAAGCGTAGCCGTCTTCCTGTAGGTTTGAACCTAATCCATTGTATTCATTTTGCAGATCGTGTTCCACGGCGCGGATCGGTGAGTAGCTGGCCGGTCCACGTATCTCTTTGTGGAACAAGGGAGTTATCGTCCAGCTTCATTACCATATCAATTCGTGAGAATCTTCTCTGTGACAATTGCCCAAATGAACAAGTGGAAACTTGCAAACATGTCAGAGACATGTATATTCTCGGATAACGTCAAAAGATGAGCGAGCGTTCCATGCTCAGGAGGTCTCGTGATTTTGACCGAGAGCCAATCGGGAAAGTGGCACTGGGCCAGCAAAGCGTTCAATGTTGTAGTGGTGGTAGGGACCCCTGGGATGGCATCGTAGGTGCGATACAGAGCAGATGTTAGGTTTCTGCCCGAGGGTTTTCGACGCAGGCAGCTCTCTTCAAGATGTGAGACGCCGAGTAAGATTTGTGTACCAAGTCCCACAGCCGTTTCCGCTATTGTAATTCCACAAATGATGGCCGCGGAACCTTATGTCTATCTCTCCAGGAATCACCGCCATTGTGGTTTGTGGTTGCAAGCCGGACACTGCGAGTATGACCAGGGTTGCACTGCTAGACTCAGCTCCGAGTCCAAGGACATGTTCACAGAAGAAAGCAGGTGGTATAGCATGGTTGCACCTCTTTCTGAGAGATGTAAGACATTGGGTTGCGGTTCGGAAAAACTCCGACTCGTGAAAAAATAATGGCATTTTTCGCCTATTTAATGTCATCACGAGGGCATCGTAGATTTCCAGGCCTGAACATCTTCTGCCGCGCTAGAGATGTCTCACCAGTGGGGATCATGGTGACCTTCGGCGTAAGGGAAAACGTGGACATGGCATGATGAGGAGCGCACAAAAGAGCTCGCTTCAAGATGTGTTGCGAATCAATCAAGGCGTTTGGAAATGAAGCACAATAATGCCCCTGCTGACGGCTGGCCTGCCGCGTTAAGGAGATGCATGAACCGATAGCCTGGCTTTAGGCGGTCAAGCCTGATGCATGCCCAGGCAAGCATGGTATCCCTGCCGAACGAGCGGTCGTCCTTGATCGTAAGCCTACTCATGATCATTTGGTTAGTACTCTCTGTAGCCGCATGAGAAGGTGGTAAAATGACGGATCAGAAACGCTGGGTGAAGCTTCAGACCACGAAAATCAGAGAAGCAGCAGATTTGTGTAACACGATCGGCGAGGAGTGCATGAACTGCAAGACAGCCACGCGCTGGGTAGTCAGAATAAATGTGATCCTTGACTCGCCGCGGTTACTTGTCTGATCTTGCATGTACCCCTTTTGTACCAAGCTAGCCCACAAAATGATCTTACAAGCTCTTGCACTTTGTGATACAGACGTTCCCCTGCCGATATTGGGTCATTGTATGCGGAATGCGCATGTTGGGTCAAGGGTCATGAGCACAATATGAGGCGCCGGTCTGTCTCGGACTGCGATTACGGTAGTATGTAGGCTATGCATCACGAGGCAGAAAAACGTCAACTCCTCAATGGTGGAAGGCTGCACAGCCCAGCATTATGCATCATCGGGTACATAGAGTTTGTAGAACTTTCTCGCGCAAATGCAGAGCAAGGGAATCCGGAAATGAGATGCGCAAACATAAGAAATATAACATACCTGAGAAAACTAAGCTGGTCAACAACATCAGGTACGCTCTGCCACTTGAGTCTTTCACCACCAAAATCAGGACAGTCAGTACGGCATGTCGACGATCTCCATTTGTACGTCGTTTGGTCGCCCTCTTCGGACCCATAAGAGCCGGAGTCAGGTGGTATGCCGGATTGGGGCTTGATATTTTTACCTTCCCCAGGCGGTCCATGAGTGTCCACATGGAGTTGGACTTTGACATATGGTTTGACTTTTGTCGCATGGGCGGGATCTTTGTCGGCAGACAACGGTATTCTTTGTCCAGCAAGGAAGATAATCTCGAGATCAAGACGTCGTTTTCGAGGCGGCACCGATTTCTCTATTGAGTTGGTGGCTGTAGAGCGATAACCTTCTGGTTTGAGAACCCAACCCCCTGTCGCTGCAAACATGCCCTCGTTGAGCATCATCCCCTTGTCCATCTTTTGCCAATTCAAAGCAACCATTTGTGCGCCTTGTCGCCAGTGGAAGGTGGGGTCGACATTGGATGAATTTATCCTTGTACCTTTGGGGAAAACCCGCATAAGGAAATTCTTGTTGTGGTCGAATAATGCAGGCCCATATGTCGGATCTCCATGCATTTGGAGCATCTTGGATTCTGACAAGCTGAAAACATGCGTCGGAATTGACGCTTCCGGTTGCGAAAAATGCTTGAAAGAGTATGCCCGAGTGTAAACACCGAGCTCAGACAACGCAGTCAGAATCTTAGAGGCCTTCTTCTTCTCGGGCGAGGCCGTCATACTATCTTCGGTACCCCCGTCGGTCGATCGTGAAGTGACATGATCGAGGGGATTATTAGAATCCCCGTGTTCACTCTTCGGGGTCCATTTGACCTTGATCAAGATTTTCTTTCGTACCGAGTCCGGCGATGGAAGGCTAAGCTCTTTGGCACACTCGGTGATATCGATTAGAAAGTCGGCCCACACCTCTCTCATGATCTCAACCATTACTTCCTGCTGAGAAAGTGATGCGTGCACCTCTAGAGATACAATCAAAGGGAGATCTGTGCTTGCAAATGCATAGTCCTTGATAGCATGACAGACGGACCGGAAGGTTATTGACTGTGTAAGGGTATATCCATGGAGTACACGAGGTTCGACTTTCGGTGGAAATGCAGGTGACGTTTGGGGTGATAAGAAATCCATATTCTGGGCTGGTAAATCAGTTTGGCGGGTTGTCGCATCGGTTTCGCCAGAAGTGTGGACGTTTGTAGGGCGTATCGCCGTGGAAGCTGGAGGCTTTCTGCGATCGGTCAAAGATCCTGAGCGAGAGCGCGATCTCATTCTCGCCGCGCGAGCTTTCACCCTGTTCCAGCGGGAAGATTTGGTGTCCCTGTCGATCCCGCGATCTTGGTGTTCGTCTACCTGGTCGTCTTCGCCATCCGAACTGCTGGTCTCCGAGTCATCACCATCCCAAACATCAATTTCCAGGCAACGGCATCCTCTTTTCAGAACGTTGGCGTAGGCCTCCACATTCGCTTCTCCATAAAGCTGATGACCTGACAGATATGTATTGTGGCTGGAACTTATAAAGTACGAAGACAACGGATAACTGAGATCATTGTCTATTGTCGTAGCCATTGCAGCAGATTTGTCCGAAGCCATATGCGTCAGGAAAGAGGACTCGTCTGGATATTGTTGTCGCTGTTCAAGTGGCATCTGTTTGTAGGCCCCGAGAAGATTGGACAGCACAGCCTCTGAGAAGGGCCTGAGGAGGTATTCGCTTGCTGCATCGGACGACTGGCCTCCACCTGCAGCACGTACGGGAAGCGACATTGTAGCTCCATCCTGGGACATGGTTTGCTTTATGTCTAAGATGTTTCAGCTGTCCTGGTGAGCGTGGCGGTATGTAGATAGGGCCGCCAACATACAGCCGCAGTACGGTGGGTTATGGAGGAAGGAAGAATCATGAAACGAGGGCGAGAAAGGCAAGGTAGATGACTTCTGAGTGACAGTGAGTGAGGATTCTAAAACGCAACGTCTCACCTCTGAGCCAGCAAAGTCCAGTCGGGGCTTATCAGAACAGAACGTAAAGCTGGCAACGGATCGGAGGTCAATTCTTGGATTTGGGACGTTCCCAGGCAGAATAGGAAAATTAGTTGGATGCTAATCGCATAGATTGACGGCTGCGCCCAAGTCTAATCATTTCACGTGTACGAGACAAGCAGGAAGTCCCCGTTTGGCAACATGACGTAGACCGCCTAGTGGCCCGGGGAGCCTGAGTTCTGTACTGTACCTGATCTCAGGCAGGTCAGATCAGAGAGATCAGAGAGATCAGTACGTAACTATTCCATACTCGTACGAGGTGCCCAAAGTTCTCCTTAGTGCCCCGGGTACCTGAAAGCTGTAATCGAGCTCCGGTGACCCACTAGCATCAATGTGTACTTGTACGGTGACACCATCCACCACGAGGAAGTATACCTACAAAATACAGTAACTCACCGTGGCCTTAGCTTAACCCATACTCTGTTGCTGACGAGGTACATTATAGCTCTGCACTACTTTACTGAGTATTCTGCAAACATCGAGTCGAGTAGTGGAAAACGGTCGGACTGCGCCAAAAACCACAGGACAACGTAGCCAAAATCAAGCAAGGCAGGTGAGTCTCTCACGAACGACCCAGGGATGTACAAGTGTGAAGAGAAGCTTATAAACAACATGAAATGAAACGTTGGAGAACTGAATCACGTAGAAACACATTGAAACTACTCCGTATCGTACAAGATAATGCAACTTTGTTGAATAAACTATCACAGTTCGAATGGAAGGATCATAGAGGCTCGTCATAACATCGGCAGGGATGGTCTACCGAGTCATCGGAAAAAGATGTTCAGCAAAACTAGGCAATCGTTAGTACATCGGTCCAAAAGAGTTGCGAGGATAGAACCTACTCGGTCCTCTAGGCGAGATCACAAGACCACACTGACGTTGAGCTGGATATGGCGCAGCCTAAAGAAAAGTCAGCGAAATTCTTGTGCATTGTCAACTCGGACCCAGAAAGTCTTGTGTCTTGTCAACTCGACTCATTCTTCTTACCTATTTTGCTGTAAGACTTTGAGGTGAGGATATCCGCATGCCCTGTCTGTCCGTCGTAAGACCAGCCTTGAGAAGCGGTGGAGCAGATTCCGTTCAAGCCAGGTAGCGTGGGGATCTCGCAAAGCCAGCCACCAACATAGACCTCCTCAAAGTCGGATGGGCTGCCAGGAGCAAGGACCTGAGCCATGGTGCCTGGGTTGAGCTCGTGCTTGAGGCCACCAACGCTGTCGGTACTGGTCTTGAGGGCATTGGCCTCGAGGGTGCTGTCTCTGGTGAGGGGAGAGAGACCACCGGCAGCACGCCACTTGGACACAACGTCCATGTAGTCGCCGGAGCTGGAGCCGAGAGTGGGAGCTGGGCCGCTGGAGGAGCCGGTAGGAGTAGCTGGAGCGGCGGCGGGAGCAGACGCGGCGGGAGCAGATGGAGCAGGGGAACCGCCGGCGACTTCGGTGACCACAGTCACAACGGTTGCAGTAGGCGCGTCAGTTGGTGCTGCTTGACCAGGAGTCCATCCTTCAGGGATGACCAAGGAGGTGCTGTCGTCGTTGCTTGACCACCAGCGGTAGCCATGGCCACCCCATCGCTTTGCCAAACCGGCACCTTCCTCAGCAGGGGTAGGGGCAGCGACGGCAACGCCAGCAACGACGGCCAGGACAGAGAGAGTCTTGAGAGTGTACATATTGATGTTGTTGAGGGGACGTCGAAATTTCAAGCGTTTTTCAGGGGGGCGGGCAGTTCTTTCGTTTCGTCGAGGGAGTGTGCTTTCAAGAACGAGCTTGATTCAATGAATGTGGTATCCTCCGGGGATGAATGAGCGTGGGCGACAGGAAGTCGAGGGGCGAAACGAAAGTCACAGACTTTGGGGGGGTGTTCTTGTACGATCAAGGAATGTGATGACCAACAAAGGAAGGGAAACAGGAGGGGAGGGACAAAGAGGCGCGCGCGAGAGAGATATACTTACCACCAGGCCAGGCCTGGGGTGATGGCTTTCAACGCCGTCATTCAGCGCCAGGTGATGGCCGTGAAGCCGAGTTGTGAAACAACAACCGACCCACTGCCGCCATCCTGCCCAGATTGTCGAAGTGCTCAGATCTCGAAAAACAACCCGCAGGACGAGGACCAGCCCTGGGCAAAGATGGAGATTTGCACAAAGCTTTCAGGGGTCCGGGCTCTCAAGGGTGGAGTTGACCGAGAACAAAGAGGAAAGATGCCTACTAGCCAGGGGAAATTGAGGAACCCAACGCAGGGGGAGAATGCCATCAGCACGGCACCTTGGCGGGGCTCGCATCTGTTGTGGAGAGTGGTCTTAATTAGTCCGAGTATGATCAGTTCACACGTTGACACTGCGATACAGCACAAGAGAATGGCCTGGAGATCCCGGGGGTGGTGCTGGAGGTGTGATGGTCGAGAGGATCAACATTCTCCTTCAGCATCGAGTTCATCCTTGGTCAAGAGTCTTTTGCTTTCACACAACAAACAGTCGCAGTACGTACATGACAGCAGATAGATTGCTCTGTCATGGCCTGAGGTGGAAAAATGGCGCTTGGCCGTCAACACCTCTAGTCCCGATTCGGCACACTAAGATCCTTCTACTAACTGCATTTATCAATGTCTCGAAAACCCCTTTCTCGCGCCAGTGCAAGCCACCACTTCATCCCAGCCTTGTAGCTACAAGACCCTGTTAGGCTTACGTTTGGGTTGCACCCTGGGGGAAATTACATCCATTCATCTCGGCCAGTACGGTGCCGATCAAGCAGACAATACGGAGTATGGGCAGGTGTCGTCATCCACGTGCGCCGTAACACTACTGTACACGCATTTGAACACAAACACCACATCTACAAGTACAACACACACTGTGCATACCGATCACGGGTCTCCGTACAACGGTTTCTAGCGTACAGACTACATGTCTTACAGATAACGTTGTGGAATGCGGAGCAATGCAACAGTCTGCAGCCACGATGAAGCTACTTGGATCTTTGCTGGCCAGGAATTCTCGGTATCATTTCACCTGGGGCCAAGCAAGCCCAGGACTTTCGACAAAGCCTTGTCCATGATGTCGGCCTAGTTGGGATGGGGGCGTATCTCACTGCAATCAACACAAGAAATCACTCGGGAATTCTTTACATGGTCTGGTGTCAATATTGGCCCCGACCCCAAGTTTATCAATTCTATTGTTGCTTCACGTGGCTCCTGCGTCTGTGACGGCGTCCGGCTGCACAGAGCATAATGCAATCACCCGAAGTCCGAAGCGACCCGTTGCGAGCTTAGGATGCCATTGTAGGCATGTACAGGATGTCATTGGGCTCATTGCCGGAATGTGACAGACAATCCATTGTCCGTGTTGCCATGGGAGGGCGCTGATCCCATTTTTACTACTCTTGGACTGTAATAGTACTGTACGTACTGCGTACAATCTAGACAATGATGTGTACACAATCAACACATCCCGGTCATCATCGCGGTCTGTGCTGAACAAGAATCAACACCAGGATTTGACATGAATGTTAATGATATCTCATCTGGACTGCGTCCTCTTGATTCGTTGTATGGCTGAGTCGAAAGAATGTGGAAAGTACTCCTTACGCAAACACAACCATGGCCTTGGACATCATCAAAATATCTCGTCCGCCGTCCCAGCAACGGAAGTAGCAAATCTCAGCGACCTTCGCCAATTCCATGTAGTGCACCAGCTGAATGACTGTATATAGAACGCATCAGCCAAGTTGTCGGTTGGTATTGAGGGCCAAGCTGCAGATTTGTACAGGCAGGTAGGTTCAGGGGCTTGAAAGCATTTCGCTTGGCCTCAGAGTGTGCCTGCCTTGGCCAAATTGTCGATGCTGCGAATTAACTTGAGTCTCGAACGAATGCTGTGAGGTAGGGCTGAGAGGTAATCGACAGTTTCGCGTCACACAAGGCCACACAGAACATCAGAGCTCTCATGAGCGATTATGCATATGTACGGAGTATGTACAAGGAATGTGATATGCAGCCTCGCGCAGAGAGACACGCCATCTCTATTTGAACTCCTGGAGCCTTGGCCTACGTAATGATTTTGTATATCACGTTACGGCTCTGGACTCTTCACTACTTTTGTCTCTGATGAAGATCGAGTGGAAATCCATACTGAAACTACGACAGATCAACACGTTCCAGAATGTCGACGAGGACAGCCTCTCGTGCGCAGGACGAGAAGACCGTGCGAGACTGGGGGTTTAGCCACGTCTTCACCTGGACCGATGGACCTCTCGCCCACTACCCTCCACATTCTCATTCTGGCTTGACGACACACCTGATCCGTCGAGGCAGTTTGACCATCACTTATCCACGGGATTCTAATCCCACCAAAGAAACATTCGGGGTGGGCGCAAGGATAGACGTACCAGCTGGCAAAGTGCACGAAGTGTGGATGGGTAATGAAGGTACGCCGTGCCTGTTATCTGGGTGTGGCCTGGCTGACTTCGCAACAGGATGTGAATATGTTATAGGGGAATGACCGGCACCAGTATTCAAAGTGCACGTAATGTTTTATGAGAATACGATCGTTTTTACATTGTTTGTGTCATGGTATAATAACTTATAAACAAGCACATAAATCGGTGGGAAATGCCCTTCTTCAACCCCATACTTGCTACTCCATGTTTAATACGTTCTCTTGAATGGAGGGACGGCCTTGCATTCGTTTTCGTCTAGGGTATGACCAACGACGGCTCTGTAGCCGAGCTCGACCTTTCCATGTGGTGACTTCTGCCATGACAGAGTGTGCTTCATCCACTTTTCGTCATCACGTTCGGGGAAGTCCTCACGAGCATGAGCACCACGAGATTCTTGGCGGTTTGCAGCAGATGCGGCGGTTTGAGTGCTATTTCGGCAGCAGTCAGCATATGTTAACGGGTGCGGAAACTGATTTATAACTTACGCGCAGGTCAACAAGTTTCTCAGCTCAAGAGTTTCCACCAAGTCGGAGTTCCAGATCATGCTTCGGTCCTTGATACCAACCTGGTCGAACGTCTGGTCGACCTCGTTGATTCTTCTTACACCCTCGTCCAAAGACTCTTGTGTTCGGAAAACGCTGACGTCAGTCTGCATAACCTTTTGCATCGCGCTTCGAACATCAAAGGTGCTCTTGGGGCCATTGGACTCGCGGACCTGGTCGAGAACGTTGATCGAGTCGGCACCAGCATCTGCTGCAATCTCCTTTTGCGTCTGGCCAGGAGTGAAGTTATCGCGGATAGTGTGCGACACGGCACGTCCGAAGACAATCAAGTCGAGCAGTGAGTTGGCACCCAATCTGTTTGCACCATGGACGGAGACACAGGCAGCCTCACCACAGGCGAACAGTCCAGGAACGACCTCATCCTCGCCCTTAGAGTTGACTGTAAGCACTTCACCGGTATATTTGGTCGGAATACCACCCATGTTGTAGTGGACAGTTGGAAGGACAGGAATTGGTTGTTTGGTGACATCGACACCAGCAAAGATGGAGGCAGTCTCGGAAATACCAGGAAGACGTTCGTGGAGGATTTCGGCAGGCAAGTGGCTGAGCTGCAGGTAGATATGATCCTTGTCAGGACCGACACCACGTCCTTCGCGGATTTCCATTGTCATTGATCGTGAAACGACATCTCGAGAGGCCCTGCAATCAATAGTGTTAATCTAACTGTGGGACGAAAACCGGAAAAAGATTCGAGGAGAAATTGACTTACAGATCCTTAGCAGTAGGAGCATAACGCTCCATGAATCGTTCACCTTCGGAGTTGAGAAGGTAGCCACCCTCACCTCGAGAACCTTCCGTAATCAGACAGCCGGCGCCGTAGATACCGGTAGGGTGGAACTGGACGAATTCAAGATCCTGGTTGGGAAGACCGGCACGAGCAACCATGGCCATTCCATCACCAGTGCAAGTATGTGCAGACGTGCAGCTGAAGTAAGCCCGACCATAGCCACCGGTGGCCAAAACCGTGTTCTTCGCCTTGAATCTGTGCAAAGTGCCATCTTCCTGGTTGTAAGCAAGAATACCCTTGCATTCCCCGCCTTCCATAATCAGATCCAGCGCGAAATACTCGATGAAGTAGTTCGTGTTATAGTGTAGAGATTGACCATAAAGAGTATGCAGCAAGGCGTGACCAGTTCTGTCGGCAGCAGCGCAACATCGGTAAGCCTGTCCACCTTTTCCAAACTTCTGTGATTGACCACCAAAAGCTCTCTGATATATCCGGCCATCCTCAGTACGTGAAAACGGACAACCGTAGCCTTCGAGTTCGATAACTGATCGAGGTGCTTCGCGTGTCATGTAGTGAATTGCATCCTGATCGCCCAGCCAGTCGGATCCCTTGACGGTATCGTACATGTGCCATCTCCAGTCATCCTCGTGCATGTTCCCCAGAGCAGCATTGATACCACCCTGTGCGGCGACCGTATGACTTCTTGTGGGGAAAAGCTTCGTTACGCAGGCAGTGTTGAATCCTGCTTCAGCCAAACCAAATGCAGCTCTTAAACCAGCACCACCAGCGCCGACCACGACAGCATCATACCTGTCTCATGTTAGGAGTCCATCGTGACATCACCAAGTGGGAGGAACATGCTCATGGTCAATCACCGCATATTTGCTAGACACGTGAGGTGAGGCTTCTTTCGCTCGCAGGGGGTTGTTTGCGACAATGCGCGCTGGATTGATGTCAGCAGCTAGCTAAAAGGGAAAACAAACATCATTCGTACCAGCCGGCCTCGTTGAAGAGAAATGCCTTCTTGTAGGTCTGAGAGCTCGAGAAAACTATCGCATCGGATCAGCACCGGATCAAGACAGTGAGCTCGTCGGCGTACCTTGTTTGCAGGAGTCAGGCTCCGCAGAATGCTTGAGGAGCTCATCTTGTGGCGGCTTCAACACACCAGGCACAAGTAGAGAAAAGAAGTAAGAAGCACGCAAGGAGGCGAGGTGGATGAAGGCGAAAGAGTGGTGGTAGAAAGCTCGAATGCGTCAATGAATCGTCCAAGCCGAGCCGAGAACGCAGTCAAGGTTTGGAAATGACCAATGGCAGGTCGGATAATTGCCCTGTCAAGACCTTCCACATTATTGGTGCCGTGTTTTCCCTCTCACCCATCCCACGACCTTACCCGAATCCCCCATAGTCGATATATTCTCTCTTCCGAAGAGGCAAAAGTAGAGTTTGGTCTTGTTAAGAGCAGGATCTCGAGGTTCAACAGGATACAAGTGTGATCACCAATGTCCATCGTCAGGTAGACCCCCTTTGCAACCTCGATCGCAGCTATTCTGTCCACAGGCTCACCAGGCTGGCCGCATCAGCACGAGAACTGACCACGCGTATGCACGGGTGTGGGATGTTAAACAACAATTCAGCTGAGCAATTCCTCCATTGTAGTACATCACACGAGTACAAGCCAACCTGCTGCTTTGTCCGACTGCCTACTAGACGGACGACTACAAACAACACGGAGGGAAAAGGCCGACTTGGAGACCAAAGGCTGTGCAGTATTCTGCATTTTGAAATTATTCTTACACGACGATCGCACCGAAAGCGGTCTTTACGTCGAGGGTCAAGTCTTGACAAACTCCAGGCAAATCCATGCTCTTCTATGCCGAAAATACCACCGAAAGAGGCCGCTAATTGTATTGAGCGTAAACATCTACCAGAATTGTTAGCGAAACTCGGGACAATCATGCGAGACAGCATGACAGCAAACTTACTCGTAGAGCTGAACCGGGAGTTGCCCTTGATCTGTAGTCATAGTCAGTACATCACAGCCCTTGTCATCGATGTTTGCAACACATACGACTTTCTCGACAGATTGTAGGAAGTCTTGTTCCGTGGCAACCTTCCTTCTCGCTCGAATGGCAAACATTCCAGCTTCTGTTGCCACACTTCGCAACTCGGCACCGGTCGCTTGACCAGTAAGTCGGGCAATCAGCTCCCATCTGATATCACGCTCGACGGACATGCTCTTCGCGCTAATATGAAGTCAGTATGAAGAAGTCAAAACCTCCCGTCTGAACTTACTGAATTCTCAGAATATTGGCACGGCCATCCAGATCAGGCAAAGCAAACTCGATCTTACGATCGATACGACCTGGTCGCATCAGGGCGGGATCAAGAGTGGCCGGCCTGTTCGTAGCGAACATAACTTTGATATTTCCTCTCGAATCGAAACCATCCAGTTGAGTAATAAGCTCCAACATGGTTCTTTGGACTTCATTATCTCCACCAGCACCATCATCGAATCGAGCGCCGCCAATGGCGTCAATTTCATCAAAGAAAATGATGCATGCCTTTTTCGTTCGTGCCATCTCGAACAATTCTCGAACCATTCGTGCACCTTCACCGACATACTTCTGTACCAGTTCAGAGCCAATGACTCTAATAAAGGTGGCATCGGTTCTGTTGGCTACCGCACGAGCACACAAAGTCTTGCCAGTACCGGGAGGTCCGTAGAGTAGTGCTCCTTTGGGCGGATCGATTCCCAGACTGACAAATCGCTCTGGAGACAGTAAAGGCATTTCCACGACTTCTCGGAGCTTCTCAATCTGCTCTTTACAACCTCCAACATCTCCGTATGTTACATCGGGCTTGTCTTCCACCGTCATCATGGTGACGCTGGGGTCGATCTTGGGTGGTAAGGGAAGCATGATGGAGTATTTCTGTCGATCCACGCCTACCCGCATACCTTCCTCTATGTCTGTGGGACTGACTCTCTCTCCTAGATTGACGACGAATTTGGCGATCTGCTTGACGTTGATTACGTATTTGCTCTTCTCAGGCTCCTTCTCATCTTGTATTATTTTCGTGCATCGTGCAACTTGCAGAGGTTGTTCTTCAGACATTCGTTGTCGGTCGGCGGCAATATCCCATAGATGCGGAGGGGCCAGTCCTGTGTCTGATTCCTTGACGCCGATCTTTTCGTTGACGCTCTGCTGTTTGTCCTTGATCTGCTTCTCGAGCTTCTTTAACGCAGCTGCATACGGGGCAGCTCCATACGTCCGTAATACTTGGATATCCCTGGAACGGTGGTCAGCAAATTTGTATGTATATTTCCGGCACGACTGACTCCTCTGATAAAGGTGTGATCTTCTTCTCTGGCTCTTCATCGTCGGCGTACGTCTTCTGGTACTTTTCCCAGTTCTGGCCTGTGGCACTGGGCATTTTGAGGACTAGTTAGAGTCAAGCGAGTAAGGTATGAGAAAACCTGGGTCAATGTGTGCCCTGGAGCGTAATGTCGGAAAGGAGAATGATGCAAAACGGGAAGATTGATGTGTGGAAATGCTGTGATGGCGAGTTGTTGACCATATGATGATGAACTCCGTAATCGCGCGGTGCCTGAATGCGCAAGAAGCGAGCGTTTAGCTGCCAATTGATCGCCACTAGTGCCAATGCGGTCACAGTCAAGCCTGCGCCCGCCTAAACTCTGCACTCGTGAAATTTATATGTGCCCGCCGACGCAACTCACAATTTCGCAGCAGGTATCACGGCTCTCCCCCAAGGCAACTCCTTACGAACCAGCACCCTCTGCATCTGGAATTATTTAACAGAGAACGGCCAAGATGGCGGCTGCATTGGGTATTCAAGGCAATGTGGGCGGCGGTGGAAATGCTGCATTCAAAGTGCGAACCAGACTCGAAATGCATGTGGACAACTTTCTGACTCTGATTAGGACAAGGAAAAGCCTATGGCTGTCCGAAACGCCAATATTATGGCAGCCAGAGCCGTGGCCGATGCCATTCGAACTTCACTTGGCCCGCGAGGGATGGACAAAATGATTCAATCTGGCAAAGGCGAGAACCTGATCACAAACGATGGAAACACCATGCTGAAGAGCATGAGTGTGATGCACCCTGCAGCAAAAATGCTAGTGGACCTCAGTGCTGCCCAGGACGTTGAAGCCGGCGATGGGACAACCTCTGTCGTGGTCATCGCAGGTAGCCTTCTAGGGGCCGCCGACCGATTACTAGCAAAAGGCATACATCCCACTATAATCTCAGAGTCGTTTCAAAGAGCGGCAGCAGCGGCGGTCAAGATATTACACAGCATGTCCCAACCCATATCTCTATCGGATCGGACCACACTTCTCCAAGCAGCTTCGACGTCACTGTCGTCCAAAATTGTGTCACAGCACTCCGGCTTGCTAGGTCCCATGGCGGTCGATTCTGTGCTGAAGACGATCGACCCAAAGACTGCAGACAATGTAGATCTACGGAACATCCGTATCGTCAAGAAAGTTGGAGGTACTATCGAAGACTCAGAGATGATTGACGGCTTGGTGCTGAACCAGCCTGTCATCAAGAGCAGCGGTGGCCCAACCAGAATAGAAAAGGCTCGGATTGCGTTGATCCAGTTTCAATTGAGTCCACCTAAGCCTGACATGGAGAATCAAATCGTTGTCAACGACTACCGACAGATGGACAAGATCTTGAAGGAAGAGAGGACATATCTACTCAACATGGTCAAGAAGATTCAAAAGACCAAGTGCAACGTGCTTCTCATTCAGAAATCCATCCTTCGAGACGCGGTTAACGACTTGTCTCTGCACTTTCTATCCAGATTGAAGATCATGGCGATCAAAGATATCGAGAGAGACGAGGTTGAATTTCTATGCAAGAGCACCGGCTGCAAGCCTATTGCCAATATTGACACCTTCACCGAGGACAAACTTGGAAGCGCGGACTTGGTAGAAGAGGTCCAATCCTCCGGCGCCCGATATGTGAAGATCACCGGCATCCGAACTGCCGCAACACAGAGTCAGACCGTATCGATAGTGGCGCGTGGCGCCAACTCCTTGATCCTCGACGAAGCTGACCGATCCATCCACGATGCGCTCTGTGTCATTCGCTGTCTGGTGAAGAAAAAGGCGCTGATTGCTGGTGGTGGAGCCCCTGAAATCGAAGTTGCACAGCAATTAGCGAAGCAAGCACGGGAACTGACGGGCACCGAGGCCATCTGCTGGAAGGCCTTCGCCGACGCGATGGAAGTGATCCCAACCACACTGGCGGAGAACGCTGGTTTAAACAGCATCAAGGTAGTGACTGAGCTCCGGCATCGACATGAGATGGGTGAAAAGAACGCTGGTGTGAGCATCAGGAGTGGGGGCGTCAAGACGAACATCGCTGACGAGAAGGTGCTTCAACCTCTGCTCGTGAGCACCAGCGCCATCGAATTGGCAGCGGAGACAGTCAAGATGATTTTACGGATTGATGACATTGCCTTATCAAGATGATCAAGGAGCCAACAAATTCAAGGGAACGGTGTATCAACAGCCCAGAAAATCAGTGTACTGTAACCAATCATAGCGCGAGAGTGTTATACCCCTTTCAGATATGAGTTGAAAGCTGCTACAGCTTTAGCTTCGCAAGGCTTTTGATGTATGGCCCTTTTGAAATCTCGAGCTATTGTGTGCTGATGAGCCGATGTGCTGCTTTCTGGCTCAGGGGGCCCAAATCATGTCCAGCATGCATATCTCAGATGTACACGGGGCGTTCCAATCGGCTCAGCAGGTAGATTTTCCCAGACATGTCACATTGAATAAAATTGGCTTCTACCACTCCGGACCTTCGTATCTACTTGACCGCATACTCCGTCGTGAAGTGCGCAGAGTGTCGGCGACTGTCCGTACTAGTCCCCCATAAGTCTGGGACATGTTCGCTCACTCGGCGGGGCGTATATGTATTGTGATTGTCAAAGCAGGACTCCCACACATCATCCTGTCTACCTCTACCCTGACAGGATAGATATGGCTATGTGGCTTCTTGAGAGTTCAATACACCCCCATGCCCACGCATCTGCCATGAGTGAATGGCCAGTTTACATCAGCTACCTCTTCTGGTGGTTTCTGGTGGTTCTGGAGGTCCGGCGGTCTAGCCTATGGGTGACCACTGGTGGTCACTGGTCCTTTTGAAAAACGATAATCCGTGGACCGTGATGGCCTCCTAATGGACGTTCGCAAAACACCTTAAGCCTAGGGTGGCGTTAGTGCTGATGGCCAATATATATAGATTGACATTAGACATTGTA
Organism: Rhinocladiella similis; assembly: GCA_024082115.1. Lineage (NCBI taxonomy): Eukaryota > Fungi > Ascomycota > Eurotiomycetes > Chaetothyriales > Herpotrichiellaceae > Rhinocladiella > Rhinocladiella similis. Next base: position 1,747,628 of record JAMRYE010000004.1, on the reverse strand, counting down.
GTAAATACTAGTAGGTAAAGTGCCGGCGGGGGGCGGAGAGGGCGGCGGTTCAAGTCTCCAATCGTCCTGGAACAATTAAATAACAAGTACTGCGGCATGTGACGAGATGGACAGAGGAGAATATAAAACCGCGAAGCAAGACACTTGAGAGTCTAGGAGCGGCCGAAAAAGAAGTACTTGTATACATATAAATATATTTATGTATATATCCTTTTCGAGCGAGCCTCATCAAGCAGTTGGGAACCTTTCTTTGCATTGGTTGTGAGTGTTGCTACCGTCTGCACAACAGGATAAAGCCAGCAACAGATGCTGTACCCGAGTATGACTTGGGCAACGACCCTACTTCTCCTTTTTGGCCTCTGGGCATTGTCCAGTCTCTACAGCCTGGTCAGAAACTACCTCGTGGCTCGAAAGACAGGTCTACCCATCATAGTCTGCCCGATCAACAACTACAACCCACTATGGATGGCAAGCGGTATACCTCTGAACCCGCTGTACAAGAGCATCCTCCCCAGGCGCTTCTACGAGCCCATCAACTGCGCCTCATACGGGTTCGAATGGCGCGAGAAGAGCGGCATTTTCAAAAAGTACGGCCCGTCCTTCGTCCTCGTCACCACCAGCGCCGTCGAGTTGAACACCATCGACCCGGGCCTGGTGACCGAGGTGCTCAGACGTCCGAAGGATTTCCCAAACACTGAGATTGGAGACGTCATCATGGGCGTGTTTGGACCCAACCTCCTCACGACCAACGGCGAAAGGTGGTCTCGACAACGCAAGCTCATTGCGCCCAACATCAATGAGAAGATCAGCAGTTTGGTCTTCGGCGAGTCTCGACGGCAGGCCAGCGAAATGGTCGCTTCCTACATGGACGAGGCGCAAGGTGTGACAAATGACACGGTGCGCGGACTGTAAGTTTCCTGTCTTTCGCAAAGACACCTGGGAGGCCTTTCCGGGAAACCCGCCCTCAAGTTCTTTTCCTTGCCTGCAAATCAGTACATTCGATCACTCACCGGACTAACTTCTTCTCATTAGGAAGGCGCTCGCCATCAACGTTCTCGGCACGGCCGGGTTCGGTATACGACGGCCCTGGAAAGACAAGGTCACTCGACAACCCCGAGGCCGACACTTCACGTACATGGAAGCCACCAAGATCGTGGTGGAGAACATCGTCGGCGCCGTCTTTCCCACCAGGCTGCTCACGCTGCCCATACTCCCCTCGTCCTGGCAGGACCTTGGACACGCGAAGACGGAATTCCCACCACTCACCAAGGAAATGCTCGAGAACGAACGGAAGGTGCAAGAGAGCGCCACCGAACCCCGGAGTAACCTGATGAGCATGCTCGTGCGGCTCTCCGACACCAACGACTCTAACAAATCGACGCAGTACCTGACCGAGGACGAAATGTTGGGCAACCTCTTCGTCTTCACGGCGGCAGGATTCGACACGACGGCCAACACCATGGCGTACGCTCTGGCCCTTCTCGCCACGTACCCCAAGTACCAAGACTGGCTGTACGAGGAGATCAAAGCGGTGATTGGGGACAAGGGGCCCAAGCCCACCGAAAGCCTCGACTACGCCGACATCTTCCCTCGGCTACCGCGCTGTCTAGCATTGATGGTAAGTCTTTCTTCGCCAAAGGGGGAACGAAGATCAGAGAAAAGTAACATGGGACTTCACTTCTGACAATGTTACCGGGATTGTTTTTCTTAAATAACAAAACCAAAAACAGGTCGAAACAATGCGCCTCTTCCCACCGTTAGTCCACATCGCCAAACAAGTCAACAAAACACAAGACGTCTCCGTCACCACCTCTCTCCGATCATACTTCCTTCCCCGAAAAGTAACCATCTACCTCAGTTCCGTGGCCCTCCATCGCAACCCCGAAATCTACGGCGACGACGCAGACACCTTCCGCCCAGAGCGCTGGATCATGGAGCCCTCGGTCCCGCCGGGGTCACCTACGTCGACCATCGCCACGAACATCAGGACGATGCCGAGGGGCACATTCGTCCCGTGGTCCGCGGGCCCCCGGATCTGTCCAGGCATGAAGATGGCGCAGGTCGAGTTCGTGAGCGTCTTCATGACCATCTGCGAAAAGTACAGGTTCGCACCTGTCCGGTTGCGCGAGGACGAGGCAGACGATCAGGTCAAGGCGCGACTTGAGGCGACCATGGAAGACAGTTCGCCCAGGTTGACGTTGCAGATGAATAGATTCGAAGACCTCAAGATAAAGTGGACCAGACGATGAAAACATCCTCATGGTGACGAGTAGAACGAGCACTACAGGTGTAAGGCACGCGTAACTTTGTCTCATGTTGGAATGAATGTCAGTAGATTATTGACCACCCACGTTATGGGAGTATTGCGAGTATGACGCGGAGGGAACGAGACTCCCTCGTGTGAGGTTTGCTGGTAATCAGCTACGGTAGGTGTAGCGACAGGCTGACTCATCGAATCACATGATCTTGAAAGAATGTCGAGGTTAAATTAAATTCTCTTACCAAAAAGAAAATACAAAGTACAGAGTACACGGTACAGAGAGTGTAGTCCTCGGCCATTTGCAACTCCCTCCCAAGAGCCATACTGAACAACGCGCAAAGTGTGGTAATAGTGTCTGTACAAAGGCATTTCGATTGACTGTGTGTACGTGAAAATCGAAATGCAAAAGGTGCCACCCGCATCGTTTCATCCTCTTTTACAATGAGACGAGAGATGATGCGCCGTGATGATGATGATATTCCTTGTGCACTGAACACACACTCACACCTTTTGCGCCCGAATCTGGATCTCCTGCGTATCCCATTCCTGTTCCCGTCCCAAAAAGAAATACATCACAATAACGCCGAGATTCCCCATCTTGAGCCCTCGATTTCCAAACGCAAAAACACAGCACGCCCCGAGGTTATGTAAAAGACACGTCCGGCAACAAAGTGAGCGGCCTTCATGGCAACCAGGGCCATGACAACATCAACAACGCCGACACCGGCCACCACCCAACGTCATGTCCCATCAACATAATCACCCAAAGTAGCACATACACAAAGGTTTGGAAAGCAAGCAACACACGTCAGATCATAACATCAACATGAAGCCCTGTAGTTCATGCAGAGGCCTCAGCCTTCTTGGGTGTGGCAGACTTCTTTGGAGCGGCAGACTTCTTGGGTGCTGCCTTCTTAGGAGCAGCCTTCTTTGTGCCAGCAGTGGTCTTTTGCTTGCTGACGCGCCCCGACTTTGTCTTCTTCAGGACTGTTGGGGCATCTGTGACGGCAGGGGCCTGGTGACAACTTTAGTATTCACAGCAAGTGATTGGACTCGGCAACACATACAGTCTCGGTCTTCGTCTTGGTCTTGGGGGCTCTCTTGGTGGCGGTGTTGGCCTTTGGCTTGGCGGCGGAAGCCTTCTTGGGGGCAGCGGTCTTCTTGACCTTTGTTGCGGCAGTCTTGGGCTTAACAGCCTTTGCCTTGGTAACCTTTGGCTTTTCGTCCTTCTTTTCCTTCTGCAAAATGGTCAGCATGGCGGCGACAAGGTCCACATGTCAGAGACCGACCTTCGGGGCGGCGGCCTTCTTCTCAGCAGGCTTAGCTTCCTTCTTTGCGAGCTTAACAGGGCCGGAGGGACCTAGGAGTAGTCATTAGCAAGCAGACCTAGTGATGCGCATGGGTGCAGGGGGGTCAATATACCCTTGGGCTGCTGGAAGTCACCCTTCTCGACACCGGATTTCAGAGCCTTGTTGAACAGAGAGTCGAATTGGGACTCGGATGTGATGGTGACATTGTTGTTTGCCTTGACATACTTCTTGATGGCTTGTCGGCTATAGGGGAGTCAACAAACAAGTCAAGCGATAAGAGACCTCGAGGCGGCGGCGAGGTATTGGGGACAGACTGACCTGCTTCCATTTCGCTCCTTGAGCTGTTTTGTACAAACACACGGTCAGCAAGGCTATTCTTTAGAAGAGAAGACTGTCTTCCAACAGGGTCCGACTCTTTCACCAATCTCACAGGCACCTTGGACGATGAGGTAGGCAGATCCGACGACACCGAGGCTGTCGCAAATGGGATTCACTCACGTTGATGATGGCGTCCTTGATCATATCTGGTATGGAGGGTCAGCATTGACGCGCGACAACAACAAACACACTCCCGCGACCATGCGACGCGACTGTGGCAGGCAAACATACCTTTGTATGAAGCATGGGCCGGGGCGGCGGCGGGCTTCTTGTCCTTGGTGGCAGCAGCGGTGCCGGTGGCTTTCTTGGGAGGCATGATGATGGTAAGGTGTTGGTGGGTTGACAGATAGATAGATCAAGAGCGAAGGATATGGATCGAGTAAACGGCAGGCCGGTGCTGGAGAGGCGGAAGGCAGAGGAAGCAGAATGGGATGGGTGATGGGCTGTACTCGCAGCGCGCGGCGAGCGGGGGACACGCAGGTGTTTATACCTCGCATGTGACGTGCCGTGGTCGATCAGATCAATCCAGCTGTGTCGCCCGTCAGCCAATCACAAATCCGCATCAGCGGGCGGAAGCTAAACAAACTAATAACTGGCAGCAAAGTCGAGGATAATCGACTTCGCCCGTTCAGCACAGAACAATCAATTGCCCTGCCAGATCACGCGCTGCCTGGTCGACTCTCGCTGCTCTCTCCCTCTCTCTGCTGCTCGGGCCTTCCCACCCTCGACTCGCCCTTCTTTGTTTCCTCTTCCTAGCTCCCTCTTTTTCTTGCTCCTCCTCCCGTTCCATTGTTCCTTGTTTCTACCGCATCACGGTATTTTCTCTCCCGTTTTGATCTAACAGCAACGAGGTCTGACCACCAATGTACCCACCTTTCCTCTTCAGTTCCTTGTGTTGCCTGTTTCTGGTCGTGTTGGCGTCCCACGGCTTCTGATTACCCGTCTTACCATCTCTCGTGACCTCGGTCCTCTTTGTTTGACCTTGATCTGCCGATGGCTTGCCTGATGCTCTCGGCTATCTAGTCGACGTTGTTCTCGACACTCCATGGTGCGGCGATACGTGGTCACCGGTTAAGTCCTCTCAGGGTCAGCATTGAGAAAGGTGAAATTCGATGCTGTTATCGAGGACAGGCTCCGGATCGGATCCTCATCACGATATCTCTCATGTTTTGCCTTGGTGGGCATCATTTTGCTATTGTTGTTACAGAACTGCTTTGTCCACATAGTGATGGGGAAGAGTTGGGTAGACGATGAATCAAGCTCGACCATTCGGAATGTCCGCCCTCGAGCTCATGGCAAGTCATGTGAACAAGCGCAAAGCCCCCAACATCACTAGTGCCAAGTCTATCTCGACCTGCGATGCACGTGCCATTTGATTCCTCAATGGGCATCCTCTTCCTGGTGATGACTGCCACTCTGTTCTTCCTGCTCTCTCCCTCGAACGCCGGTGTAATGATATCCTCGTTGGTATCGTTCTACTGCGAGTCACGTGATCTTGCAATTCACCCCCGCTCCTCGTCGCCATCCCATTGCAACATGCTGCAATCATGTCGAGATGTGCGTCCTCGCCTTGGACTCTTTCTTGGTCTTTGCGTCGTCCTTCTTTTTCTTCTTCGCTTCGGCAATCTTCTCGTCGTGCTTCCGCTTTAGGTCCTTCTTCTCCGACTCGGTCTTGGGCACCGCCTTGAAGAATCCTTCGAGCCTAGATTGTTGCGCCGTCTTGACATTTTTCTGGAGTTTCTGAGCGCCGTTTCGCACTCGGTCTTCATTGAAGCCTTTGTCGTTGACAAGGAACTGTACAAGCCCCTCCACGTCAGGTGCTTCCCACTTGAAATCGCACTCGGGATCCTCGGCAGACCGCACGTCCGGGTGATGGAACAGTTCTCTTGCTTCTTTGTACGGCCAGTCGTCAGGAATGGTGTATCTTTTTTTCGGATCGTTCTCCATGAACTCCACAACCTTCTCCAATGAGCCATGCTCCCGGATCAGTTTCAAGGCAGTATTCGGCCCGACCTTGGGGATGGGGTCCACGTAGTCACATCCGAGCAGAATGCAGAGGTCGATGAACTAGAAAAGTCAGTCAAGTCTCCGCGTGGTGCGCCACAATATATCTACCTGGCTTCTGTCCATGTTCAAACCCTGCAATGTCTTGTCGAGGTGGATTTCTTGAATGGGCTCCTTGCGTTGTTCACTGAACGTCAGATGTCGCAACAGGATCGGCGAATTAAAGGTCAACGTGTCCATGTCCTCAGATGCTGCTGCATACACCTTTCCCGCCCTGGCCAAAACCGCGCATTGTGCTTCTGCTTCTGTAGGCGCAACAATGTACGGTATGCCCATCAACTTGAGTAATTTTCTGCATTCTTCGTTGTGTTCTCTGGTCACTCTCACGGTTCTTCGCGAAAACTTCTCCACTTCTTCTGCGGTGCCAGTCTCTTTCGCCTCTTCGTGTTGTTCATTCGCTTCGTTCTTGCGGGCAAACCGCTTCGCAAGTTCGCCAGACTTGAGCTTGGGCGGTGCTCCGTCGAAGACGTACAAAGGTTTGAGACCGTTGTCGACCATACGTAGAGTCCGGTAGAACATTCCCATCAGGTGTGACGTGGTTTCGCCGGTATCTGACATGAGTTGCTGGCCCTCTGAGCGCACTGCTATTAGGAAACTGTATATGCTCATCGACGCATCCTGTGCCCTTGTCAGTTGGTATGGATGTTGCAGAGACATGAGACCTACAATAGCCACCTTCCTTCCAAAGTGGTTTTTGATCTCGCCATTCTTGATGGCATCTGGTGCCTCGTCGGCGATGACATGGTAAAGGCCTGTAGAAGAGTTCAGACGAGATCTGTACCAGGAAGAGACAAATTACCTTTGATACCCATGCTTGCGAAAGTCTGGTGTTGTTGTAGATCGGTTCAGATCGAAGTGGCTGCGCAGAGCACAAAAAGTCCCGCCGCTGCGCGTAAATGGTCGCGTACGCGCGCACTTCCAGTAATGACGTGTTAGCCAAATACCATTCAGAACACCACGGCAATTGTAGATTTCGAGAGGATGAAACGGCAACTACGAGGTGCTAAGACAGTGGAACTTCATCTATTGAGATCTACTCATTATGTGATGTATATCCTATGGGCGCTCAGCGTGTAGAGCCATCGTCATGATATGAGCCAAACCATCCACTCCTTCAGAGGTTGGAGATGAGCCGCGGCTTTCCCGCGTCAGGCGAGCTCTCGCGGGGATCTGCGCCTATGATTTCTCTCTCGAAAAGTCTCCCAGCTTGACCTTTCTCTCTCATTCGTTTTGCTAGTCTCTGACAATGTCTATGCAGGCTCTCTGTCGTCAAGCTGCGCGGGCGCGCTTGGCCTTGCCAAAGGTGCTCTGTCGTAGACATGCCTCTACTCCCGCAGCTTTCAAATGGGAAGATTCCCTCAACTTAACCAATTTTCTGACCGAGGAAGAGCAGGCCGTTCAAGAAACGGCACACTCATATTGTCAAGAAAGGCTACTACCGAGGGTCTTGGATGCATACCGGAAGGAAGATTATGATAAAGCTATCCTGCAAGAGATGGGAGAGTTGGGCTTGCTCGGAGCCACCATCAAAGGGTATGGCTGCGCTGGAGTTTCCAGTGTTGCCTCCGGCCTCATCACGAGGGAGGTGGAAAGAGTCGACTCTGGTTATCGATCAGGGATGTCTGTCCAATCATCACTTGTCATGGGCCCGATAGATGAGTTCGGAACGCAAGAGCAGAAGGACAAATACCTGGAAAAGCTTGGTAAAGGCCAGTTAATAGGTTGTTTTGGATTGACGGAGCCCAACCATGGCTCAGACCCAGGTTCAATGGAGACGACTGCGAAACCACACCCATCCAAAGAGGGATACTACAGTTTATCAGGCTCAAAGACGTGGATCACAAACTCTCCAATTGCGGACGTACTCTTGGTCTGGGCGAAACTTCAAGAGACTGGGAAGATCAGAGGATTCCTCGTTGAACGCGAAAAGTGCCCTCCTGGTACCCTCGAGACGCCACAGTTGAAGGACAAAAATGGCCTTCGAGCATCGATAACCGGAATGATTCAGCTTGACGATTGTCCTGTGCCGAAGGAAAACATGTTCCCAGACATTGAAGGATTGAGAGGCCCTTTTGCATGTCTCAATTCGGCACGGTTTGGTATCGCATGGGGGACCATGGGTGCTCTGGAGGATTGCCTAGCTCGAGCCCGCGAATATGCCTTGGAACGAAAGCAATTCAAGAACAACCCCATTGCCAAGTATCAGCTCGTGCAGAAGAAGTTAGCCGACGCCTCAACAGACGTGGCATATGGACTCGCTGCAGCTTATCAGGTCGGTAGGCTCAAGGACGAAGGCAAAGCTGCACCTGAGATGATCTCCATGATCAAAAGACAAAACTGTGACCGAGCTTTGGTTAACGCTCGATACCTCCAGGAGATTTTCGGTGGAAACGCTGTCAGTGATGAATACCACATTGGACGGCATGTGTCGAATCTTTTCGTCACGCAGACGTACGAGGGGCAGAGTGATATCCATGCACTGATCTTGGGAAGAGCAATTACTGGTATCCAGGCGTTTGTGTAGTCGGCCCCGTCCTGATATGATTCATATCAGTAGCTCAATAGAAGTACCCTAGGCACCAGATGGGAGCCTGCAGCGATGAGAACAATCTTCAGCCCATCATCATTAGGCAACACCCGGCTACAGGTGGTGTTTGATCGTATAGCATCACCGAATGCCTTCTTGCGGTTTTGGAAGGAATTCTAGGTACTTCGTGAATGCCTACCCCCTTAGGTAGATTGGCGATATACGGTGAAGTCGGGTAGATAGTAACACAATTCAAAGAGGTGAGAGTGATGAGGAGAGAGTGAGTAAAAGATCAGTAAAGATTGCTTTGTCATGGCCCGTCCGCAAGTGAGCAAACTCCGGATGACTGATGGCGATGGTGGCGAAGGCAGCGAAAACTGAGGAACTGAGGCCCAAAGCTCGCCGTCATTGGACACAGCGGGCAGTGCCAGCATGTTCCAAGGCTCTTTCATCGCCAAGAACTTCGCCTTCTACTGCATCGTCGGCTGAGCATCACCAAAGTCCCTTTCTTCTTCACTCCCACTACTGAACGACTTTCTCACAATCAAGTGTTTGACAACAATACCCTACACCCTCACTGTCCACCTTACTTACACCTCTAATACTCCTCATCTCCTCTTATCACTTCAGGTTCGTCCTTCCGCCCGTCCCTCTCGCCCAAGGCCAACTTTTGTTGCAGTGTTGGCTCAGATTGCAGCCCCGCCTTGGTCGACTTTGTCCACCTTACCACTCTTCAATCCTCCTCCACATCCACAGAGAACACAATATCCAAGCCATGGCGTTGAAGCGTATCAACAAGGAACTCACAGACCTCGGCCGGTATGTCCCTCCCATCCGAACTGCCCGGGTGACACAGGTCATCGCAAGATTTTGGCTTGATAAGGCAATTCCACTGTTGAATAAAGTACTGATTTATCGCTGATGCAGTGATCCCCCTTCATCATGCTCGGCAGGCCCTATGGGAGATGATTTGGTATGTAAATTCCTACGGCGCCGTTGAGACTTGCGACCACAGCCGTGTCACGCGCCCTGGTGTTGATAAACTGTCTTGGAACACCCAGCTAATTCGTCATTTCCAGTTTCACTGGCAAGCAACCATCATGGGTCCTGTAAGTAATCATCTGAAACTTGCTCTCGAAATTGTTCCTAATCGACCTTACAGAGTGACAGCCCTTTCCAAGGCGGTGTATTCTTCTTGTCCATCCATTTCCCTACCGACTACCCCTTCAAGCCACCGAAGGTTAACTTCACAACCCGAATCTACCATCCCAACATCAATTCAAACGGCAGTATCTGTCTGGACATTCTCCGAGACCAATGGAGCCCGGCATTAACGATATCGAAAGGTACAAATCACAATTGAAGACAATTCTGGGGGCACAGGCTGACTCACGTTAACAGTTCTGCTTTCTATCTGCTCTATGCTCACAGACCCGAACCCTGACGACCCTCTCGTTCCAGAAATTGCTCACGTGTACAAGACCGACCGCGCTCGATACGAAGCAACTGCGAGGGAATGGACGAGAAAGTTTGCAATCTAGTTTTGAAGCTGGGTACGAAGTGTTGACTGGTCTGCACTCGGTCTATGGCATGATTTCAGTGCACTGGACGGGAACCTATTGTTGCTGCGCAGCGAAAGGCAAAGACTGCAAGGGCGAATCTTGCTTCGGAGGGGTGAAAGTACGACATGCATTTCAACGGATGCAATGACAGCCACGGGAGACACGGGCGTAGACGATGCAAAGGGGTGTCGCATTCCCATGGCACGATCTGGGATGAACTGTTATGATGCATTACATTAAGGGCGTGCTTTAGGGATAACAACGTGCTTCTGCTATCCGGATTATGCCAATCATCTTGTTTCTATTGTTCTTTTTCCAGCTGCTGCATGTTGTGGCCCATAGCCCTCGATGACGATTGTAACCCTTGACACCGTAGCCACTATGCCGAGCCTGCGATGTTGCCCGATGAAGGATTTGTCCAGATCCATTGGAGGATGGCAAAAATCCAATAGAAGACCTGTCACCGGCTTGACATGTACATCGATGTTCTTGGCTTTTGGCGAGGGGCGTCACCTTCGGATGAAGCCGGTCAACATGGCGTAGGAGGCACCGATAGCCGTATCTATGTACAGTAGGTGCTAACGACAGCCCTGGCCGGAATAGTATCATGGACGTAAGCTGTTCGAGAGCCTTGCAGCACTGAAACAAGGAGCCTTCGGCGGCAAGCAGGGGGCAAGGCTGGGTGACAAGCAGAGCCTGCGAAGCCGTGGATGTTTGGTCGTCTCGAAGAGTCTCCTCGCCCTTAGCGTGTTTCACCAATAGCCATCCACCTCGCTTCTTCTGCAAATCACGGCGTCGAACTTCACTTTTCAACTCTTGCGAAGCTGCAACTCAACCTCGTTCCATGGCAGCACCCACAGCGTCTGGACTTGGCTGGCTAGGTGCTGTCATCCTATGGCCATGGCCCGCGTCCAGTTAGGAAGGCTCCCTTGCCCTAGGGACCAGCCTTCGATGGCACCCACGGAGCCCACAAGCCATGCCCGACAGATCCCCCTATCTTTTGCATGCGAAAAATGCTGACCCAGGCCCTTTGGGGGTGGACTGAAGCGCTCACAGGCATTCTACAGTCTTCGTGCATGGAGTTTCTAGTTAACTATGACTTTCCGACCCTGATCTTCCACTTGTTTATGTTGATCATCGTCTTCTTCTTGCTACCAACCGCCTTGGTTGATAGATTTTAGTGTTGTTTTTTTCATTGTTGACGAGACTCCAGCAGCGTCCAGGCAGCGGACACACGTCCAAGGTACGTGTACCAATGCCCCCCAAACACCGTCATTTCCTCTCAGACTAATTCTGTGTCAAGTGTGCGTTTCAAAACCAGCAACCATCTTGTGGTCTGTGTGTCGAGTCGCGATCTTACCGCAGCAACGCAGGCGAACTGTGGGTTACCAAAGCGGAACGTCAGAGCTTTAGACCTCTCATTTAACAAAGTGGGCGCCATGGACTCTACATCTCCGCCGCCATATTTCTACGAGGTGCCGCTGGGACGGTCGAACACAACGACGCACAATAATGCTCCTTTGTACTACCTGGAAAAGCCCTTGGCCAGATCAAACACAATGTCTACAACATCTGTAATGACGGAACGAACACGGTCGACGCCTCTGTCGAGGTTGTTGTTGTCTGGGGAAGTCAGCGGAGAGGCGCCTCGAGGCTTGACCTTGAAAGAGAAGTTCGAAAGGTGGATGGTCAATGAGGGATCAAGACGAGTGGTGGTGGGAGTGTTCGTGCTGGTTCACGGACTGATATTTGCTTTCGGATTCATGAACTATCAGCTGAAGGACAACCTCACAAACGCCCGCGCCACTTTTGGCATCACATATCCAATCGCACGATCTGCGGCACTCGTCTTGCATTTCGACATTGCTCTGATCCTCTTTCCCGTCTGCCGGACCCTGATCTCTTTACTGCGACAAACACCTCTCAACAGTATCGTCCCTTTCGACAAGAACATTACTTTTCACAAGAACATCGCCTACTCGATCGTCTTCTTTACATGGGTCCATACCATTGCGCATTGGCACAACTTTGCCCAGCTTGCAGCTAAGCAAAAGCTCGGTTTCATTGGGTTCTTGAAAATCAACTTTCTTACTGGCCCTGGCTGGTCCGGCTATGTGATGCTGTTCGCCTTAATGGCGATGCTCTTCACCTCGATCGAGAAGCCCAGACGTGCAAACTACGAGCGCTTCTGGTCGGTCCACCATCTTTTCATCATCTTCTTTGGCTTCTGGTCGGTCCACGGCGCCTTCTGCATGATCAAGACGGATTCCGCACCTTTTTGCTTTGGTACAGGTGTTTTCTGGGAGTACTGGATGTACGGCGGCTTTGCATACCTATTGGAACGAGTCCTTCGAGAGGTCCGTGGACGTCACAAGACCTATGTCACCAAGGTTATTCAACATCCCAGTAACGTCGTCGAGATTCAGATGCACAAAGAGAGAACCAAAACGAGGGCTGGCCAGTATATCTTCCTGTGTTGTCCCGAAATCTCTATCTGGCAATACCATCCCTTCACCTTGACATCTGCACCTGAGGAGGACTACATCTCCGTCCACGTCCGCATGGTCGGCAACTTCACCAAAGCCCTGGGTAAAGCTCTGGGCTGCGAAGAAGGCAGGGGTGGAAGAGGCGGCGACAGTAGCGCAGAGAAGCAACGCTCAGAAGTGGTTTCTATGGCGCCAGGCGCTGGCCTAACCAAACTATTACCTCGAATTTATGTTGATGGTCCTTTTGGCTCTGCCTCTGAGGACGTGTTCAAGTTCGAGACCGCCGTTCTCGTCGGTGCCGGCATTGGAGTAACGCCATTCGCCAGTATTCTAAAGTCTATCTGGTACCGCATGAGCTCTGGTAAAGACAGCGATACACGCCTACGCAAAGTGTACTTTTTCTGGGTCTGTCGTGACTTTGGATCTCTCGAATGGTTCAAGAGTCTGCTGATGGCCATTGAAGCGCAAGACAAGCAACACAAGATCGAAATTCATGCTGTGAGTTGTTCATTATCCAACGACTTGAGACAAGTTACTGACCGCTTCTAGTATCTCACTGCCAAAATATCCGCAGCAGACGCGAACAACATCATGCTCAACTCTACTGATACCGATGCCATTACCGGTCTACGGACGCCTACCAACTTCGGCCGTCCAAATTGGGATATGGTTTTCCGGTCCATTCGAAAGCTACATTCACCTGGCGAGGCTGGCGTATTCTTCTGTGGTCCCAAGGGCCTCGGCTCCCAATTGCACATCAAGTGCAATATGTACAGCGAAGGTGACAAAGGATTCAACTTCGTCTGGGGCAAGGAAAATTTCTAGATCCGCATTCTCTTTTTGGGCCGTTTTCGGTATCATTGTACAACACAAGAAAGCTTTCGACGCTTTTTTGGCTTTTGAAAAACATTCGAGCATTGCGACAGCCCTACAGAGGCACCATTTTGTGGAACGCTTCCAGAAAACTGCAGGAGTGCGACTTGTGGTTTTCCCTTGCTGCGTTCTTGCCAGTTTTATGACAGCAGAGCTTTGTTTTCTCAAGGAACAAGGACTTTTAAGCTTGTCGCGACTATCATTTATTTAGATACTATACCCACATGAGCTCGCTCAACGAGATTTACGAAGTGAAGGAATGAGAATCTTTTCAGAAATCACAATATTCCCAGTCAACTCTATTTTCTTTCAAGTGCGTAAAAATTTCAAGCCCATTGACGTTCTTGCTATCAGATCAATAGTCCCTCTCTGTACTGGCCTATCTAGATGCCACCGCACTACTCCTCTTGCTTCTCTCTATGAGTCCAATTGATTGCGACAGGGCGGCCCTCGGGTGTGCCCTCCGCGAGGGGGAAATTCGAGTCGAGACGGTAGGTATTGGCGAGATCGACCAGTCTCTTGCACTGCAAGCGATAAGTTGAGGACGTGTCTCACATACGTTTCATGATTGCCGAGCTCGATGCAGTCCCCTGCATCTCCTCGTACTCGTCTGGAGTACGGAGTACGTTTGCGAATGTTGGAAACGTCACAACCAGGGGAGAAAAGACACCCGTCACCTCTGATCGTATCCTGGTTTGAGGTCCAGATAGGTCGCGATAACCCGCCGTGGCGACAGGTCAAACAAAACCTCTCCCTCCGCTGTGCGGGCACGGCACTTTCTCCTTGTCTCATCGTTCTGACGAAGATGTGGAGGTGAGGGCCGCTTTTGAGGCGAGACGAAGCAGCGTCTGTGAAGGTCTGGACTCTGTGATCTGCATTCCGAGTCGGATAGTGATCAAACAAGTACTCGGACGCAACATCGCGAACGAGGTACTCGTAATGTGACAAGCTTTTGCAGAAGCATGTCGGGAATCTCAACTCATTGACTCGAAAGAGGGAGTGACCCCTGTAAGGCTCCTTGACGTGTCAGGTTGAGTGCGACGGAACACATATCCTGGTCTTGTGCAATCAGCAAGCACTTGACTAGGGATTGATTACAAGGTTGTTCCGGTATCGTCGACGAGCATGACCTCCAAAAGAGAGAGGATGACGATATACGTGCTGTACTTCGATGTTCCTGGAGAAACGTAGAAGGAGGCAGGCGCCTCTGTCCGGGGCGATGTTCGCTGAACACCGTGACAGCGGGGATAGGCGTCCCCATGATGTTCAGTCGTCTCCCCCACTGCCACCCGCTGACTCTGAGCGAAGTGCAAGGGACAGAACTAAGTAGGTGGTAAAGAGAAGAGTAGTTCAACTCTTCTACCCTCGATCGCAAATTACTTTGCTAAGTTATCACACTCTACACACACGAGCAGATTTTGCAATAGACACCCAAGTTGCGTCTTAACTAAATCGAGACTTGTCATTAGACCTATTCGACATTGAGACTCGATGTCGACACCAGTGATACTATTGACAGGAGCGGGCAGTGGAATCGGGCTATGCGTTCTCAATCAACTACTGGAAAAGCAAGCGACCCCGCGGATTCAAATCCTGACACTATGCCCGACGCCTGAATTGACCGCGCTGGAAACCAAGTATGGGAAAACTCAGCTGAATACCGTCTATGGAGATGCATGCGATGTACCTCGTGCCCTGTCCTTGTGCCAGTTGACTGTGTCGTATACTAACACTCCCGGCAGACGTCGATTGTGGAAAAGGCAGTCCAGGAGACAATAGCGAACTTTGGCGCAATGACCCATCTCATAAGCTGCATTGGGACAATGCTCCCGGTCCAAACCATCAGAAACGTTCCCATGACGGAGTACAGGAAGATATTCGACATCAACTACTTCTCGGTAGTCGACCTCGTCCAGCGCTCCCTGCCACATCTGGCAGCGTCCAAGTCAATCCGGAAACCTACCGTCATCATCGTGACCAGCGGTGTGGATTCGACAGTGCTGTACCAGGGCTGGAGCGGCTACTGTACATCCAAGGCCGCCCTGACGCGGTTCATCCATCTGCTCGCGCACGAGGAGCAGGACCTGGACGTGTTTGGTGTGCTCCCGCTCGTCACGAAGTCGCCCATGGTGGACAGGATCTTCAACGGCGAGTATGACGAAGTGATGAGGCCCGAAGAACGGGAGAGGTTCAACATCTGGGCCCAAGAGGGCAAGGTTGAGCCGCCGGAGTACATTGCCCAGTCGATCGTCAAGGCTGCCATGGGTGAGATCACGGCTGAGTCAAAGGAAGTAGAGAGGACCGATTGTGGTGCGTTGTTTATCGGGAGTTTGTATCAGAAGTAGTTGCGGATGTCTTGGTCTGGACTCATCACTCAACGCTACTTGGAAGCACTTGGTAGTAAGGAAATAAGGTAGTCTCGCAAGACGTCAGGGAGAGTAAAGCCCCCAAGTACCTACCTACCTACCTACCTACCTACCTAGACAGTCAAAATGTGAATGTGCGTATGGTCTTGAGTCGTTCCCTAGCATGTCTCTCTACACTCATTCACAGAGGCCCCGAAAAGATCTCCGTCGCAGCCTGCGCCATAATGCCTGTGGTCGGGCACATTGATCCAAGTGAATCTATTTCAAGGTCCCCAGGGCACCATACACGAGTCAATTCAAATGGCAAAGGAGACACAAAGCTGAAATTGCGGTTCCCAGCACTGAGGGCGCGTGTCACAGTCCGGGGCGGAGGAGCTTGGCAAATGACACCGGGCCGAAACCAACCAAGTCTTTCTCGTTGACTCCCCCAATATCATCGCCGACGAGACCTGTCGACGTTGTTCAACTCTGTGCTTGGTGTCAGCCTGAGGCTCCTTTGATATGTAGGTTTTGAAGATCCCAGCAATTCCATCTGGCTTCGCGTCAACTGCGCCTTTGTTCTCGGACGATGCGAATGCTCTTGGGAAGGGAAGTGTATCACATCTGTCGCTTGAAAGGGACTAGACTACGAGTACGAAAACGAGCAGCTTCTCGTACCCAGTCCTTTCACTGCACGCTGCCCCTTCGTCTCCATCAGCCCACTGACCCTCGTGATCGAGCAACGCGATATGTCCAATCACTATACGTGAACGGTGAGTGGATCGCTCTCGTTTTCGTATACGAAAGATTGGCGATGCGAGGTATACCCTTGGGCAGGCGGCCAAGGGCTCAAGAAAGTCAGGAAGGCAGTGCTCCTTATCTGCCCTGGGTATATAGTGAGGTCGGTTCTGTAGCTTGCTTCTGCTTCAACTTCCAGAACACTCTTTCATTCATTATCGTCGAGACGCGACTGACCAACAGCAATTGAGTACACTGAACTTCTCACTATGGCTGCCGACGCAGGAAATCAAGACTATGAACTGTACTACGACCCATCCTTGGTGTAAGAAGTCTTCTTTTCAGAGCATACGTTGAGCCAGCCCACTAACACCTGATAGGGGAGCCATCATCTTCACCGTTATTTTCGGCCTAGTATCGTTCCTCCATACCTATCAGCTTCTTCGGACGAGAACCTGGTATTTCATCCCTTTCGTGATTGGGGGTTACTGTATGTCCACCACTCTCCTAGGGACATAACAACACATATACTGACCTGGATGATTGCAGTCGAATTGATTGGATACATCGGGGTAAGCCCGCCGCTTCGTACTATTTGGTGAGCAGAGAAGACTGACGAGGCAACTTTTGGACACACAGAGAGTCTTGGGGTCCCAAGAAACCCCGGATTGGAGCCTTGGTCCTTACATCGTCCAAACACTTCTCATTTTGATCGCCCCTGCGCTTTTCGCGGCTTCCATGTACATGGAACTAGGACGCATCATTCGATTGACCGACGGCGCGGTGCATTCGGTTATCAGGCTGCGGTGGCTGACGAAAATCTTTGTGCTGGGGGATGTCATGTCGTTCCTCATGCAAGGTTCCGGCGGAAGTCTGATAGCTTCTGGGAAGTCGTCGTCAACCAAGAAGGGAGAAGCCATGATCATCGGAGGTCTCGGGGTTCAAATCTTGTTTTTCGGCTTCTTCGTCATTGTGTCGCTGATTTTCAACGTCCGAATGGACAGAACTCCTACTTATAAAATAATGGGCGGAGGCAGAGCGGCCGCCATCTGGAAGAAACATCTCTACACGCTCTACAGTGGCAGCCTCCTGATTCTTGTGCGGTCACTGTTCCGAGTCGTCGAGTATGCGCAAGGGAATGACGGTTACCTTGTTTCCCATGAGGTGTACCTATACGTTTTCGATGCTGCTCTCATGTCGACTACCATGGTGTTGTTTGCGGTCGTACATCCGAGCGAAGTCAATGCATTGCTGAGGGACGACGGATATGGCAAGGCGGTTCACAAGGTCATTTTGCTCCATGCGATGGGGGTGGCTGGTGGTAACAGAGGTGGTCATGATGTGGGAGTCTGAACAAGGATTTGGTTGAGATCGACGTCACCAAGCAGCAATGCCGTCGGATGATGTGTGCTGTTTGTTTCAACACCACTACAGGATTTCCATGAATTGTACAGTGTTGGACGTTGGCAAGGATTGTTTGGAGTCTGAGATTACTTGTGTTGAAGTGGCGGTTGAAGTCTTGGATATGTCGTACGAGGAGTTTTGCGTGGTTGCCGGGCGCGGTAGAAGTCAACTGGATAAATATATATATTTATGTTGGAGTTCCAAGAGTTCATTCACTCACTAGTAATAAATATTATAATTGGACACACCCAAACTACTTCGTACTCTCTCGCCGCAGACTACAACATCAGGCACACATTAATTCTTAACATCGCCTTCTACAACCACAACCCATTTGCGCGACCATTGGAATCATCAGTACGGTTTGACTTGGTGCGATCAGAATCTCATGCCTGTTAGGCGCACACATAAGAAGTCGCGTAATGGCTGTGCTCAGTGTAAACAGCGGCGCGTCAAGGTAAGATCTCATCACATCCACATGGATCCAGCCTAGCCATTTGTGTCGTTTCTGTTCGTCAGCAAAACATCACGCTGGCTCCAAAGAGACATGTCATTGTCTGACCATGGGGTGTGATGGTGGTCATGCTTTACGCGCGAGACGGACATGGAGACCTCTCAATGACAGGGAGGGCACACTTCAAGCGTTTGCTGACACATTGAGCGCCACCATAGTGTGACGAGATAGGCCCGGTATGCGCAAACTGTGCAAGACGTGAATTGCAATGTTCCTTTCTCATCGACACCGACGACACCACACCAAGCAATGGCGCCTCACAAAGCCCAGCTCAACGACCGCTCCCACCACCTCCCACCCCTCGTTCCAAGCCGACGACATCATCGAGTTTGCGAGCTCAGCCATCCCACCTTCCGACGCCGCCGGCCCTTCGCCCATCAACTACCACACCTATCCCCGAACCGCAAATCCAAGCCAGGCACCTGTTGGAACTTGAGCTCATGCACCATTACTCGACGTCAACGTACATGAGCTGTGTGGGAGTTCCAGAGAACGTCGAAACAGTCAACGCCTGGCAACGATTTGTACCCCGAGAGGCCCTCAAGTATGATTTCCTCATGTACGGACTGTTGGCTTTCGCGGCACTGCACATTGCCAAACTGACGCGACCAACCGAGGTCAAGTCCGAGGGCACGGCCGTGGACGTGGACGGTGTTGGCGAGACGACCTTTTCCGCGCCGTCGTCGTTCTACTTCCAAAAGGCGCTCGAATACCAAAACGAGGCGTTCCAGTCGTTCCGCTCGGTCCTCGACCACGTCACGCAGGACAACTGCAACGCTGCTTTTGCCTTCTCCGTCCTCACCACGATCCTGGTCATCGCGGTGCCGGGCTTCGAGGACGAGAGCGAGAAGGACCCGACCAACAAGACGATGCAAGCGGTCTTCACCATGTTCGAGTTCATCAAGGGCATCAGCTCCATCATCAACGCAAGTTGCGAGTGGTTCCACAAGGGGCCCTGGGCGCACTTGATCGTTCACTTCCACGAATTCCAACAGCGCAAGTGGGTGCTCTCGAACCCGGACAGCTTGCAAGTCCTGCGTCAGCTGTCGAGCCTGAACGAAGAGCTCAACGACCCGACGGACCTGGCCGACAGTTCCCGATTCAAAGTCAACAAGTGCGCCATTGACAACCTGGAGCTGTGCTTCGCAAGGTACGACGTCCCCAGCGACGATGCAGGCGCGGCGGCCGGAGGAACCGAGGTCGGCGAGAAGGGCCACATACTGGCCTGGCTGGCCATGGCCGGCGCCGACTTTGTATCGTTGCTCCACCGCGGCGACTCCCTGGCGCTCTTGATCTTCCTGCACTGGGCCGTCTTGTTGAAGAACCTCGAGCCGTTCTGGTGGTCGCACAATTCCGCAAAGGCTCTGGTCGCCGAGGTCGCGAGCATGTTGCACCCCCGGGGCAGCGAGTGGGAACATCGAACCATGTGGGCTCGCGAGAAGGTCGGATTGCCTTAGTCATTGTAATATCGTTTTGTTGCTCTGTATCCGCCGCCACAATGGGATTCCAGAGTACTCGTACCTTGGGCAGTGTTGACGCGTGTCTGTATGTACAGTTACTAATAAAATAGGATCCATCGTCACACGAGGAAACGTAACGACACTGACGCTGACACCGGGGAAAAAAAGAAAATAATGGCTAATGCTGGGGAATGAATGAATCATTGCATTTGTTTGAGGTTGTAGAGTAGTTGGTCTCTATTCTGTGCTCTGTAGTCAAAAACACTACACAATATGATTTCAAAAAGATCAGCTTGTTCAGTTCAGTTCAGTACTCTTCTGTTCTTGTTCCAATCTAGCTCTACCTATCAAGCTACCAAACCAGGGTAACAAATAACCAAATCGCTAAGAAGATATTGGCTCACTTTACAGAGTACTCCGTAGTCAAATCATCTACATAACTGTCGGGGAAGATGGTGTATGTTCTCCCACATAAAAGCCTTGAATGCTCCTTACTCTGTGCTCCTTGTCTTGTTTAAAAGAAGGGAAACTAGATCCCATGAAAATTCATGACATAGATATACCCCCTAAAAGATCCTTCAAAATATCATCCCGGGAAACGGTCATCCCAAAAAAAATGGCAAGAGTTCTGGTATCAAGGTTATCCCACATGACCCAACTCGGTCAAGACACGCTTCTCCTTTGTTGGACCAGACTTTGTGATCAACGAGTTTGAAAAGTTGCGGCTCTTGTTCCCGTCATCGGGGTCGTAGATGCTGGCGCCGTCGTGGCTCTCGTCACCGGACTCCAGATCGCTTTCGTCGCGGAACGGTTGTCGGAGGGGTTGTAGGGCGGTGGGCTTCTCGCCGTCGTAGTCTTCGACACTGACGATCGGGGTCCTCGTCGCGGATTTCTCGCCGTCGGTTTCGGTTTCGTTTTCGACCGAAGAAGTGGAAATGGTGGTGGCCGAGTGGCCAATCGCCTTGGGCGCGTCGGGCATGCTGTAGAGATACGTGGCGGAAAAGACCAAGATGGAGCCAAATAGAAAGTAGATTGTCGGCATGAAGTTGAAGATGAAGATGGACGCAACGGTCGAGAGGATGATGGACAAGGAGGTCGCGAAGCCCTTGAGGATGTTGTCGGCGTATTTGATCACCATGGCCACGATGAGGCCGCCGGCCGCCTGGGTGCAGATGGTCAACACCACGACGGGGTTGTAGCCTTGGAAAAAGCCTTCGTCGTGAATCGCCTGGCCGTCCCACATGAAGGTGCCGAACAGGGCGATGGCGAGGCAGCCGATGCTCAGTTGGATGTTGCGCACCCAGATCGAGGCCGTGTGGCTTCCCTTGAGCACCTTTTCAAAGTACACGCCTGCGAAGCCGGAGCAGAGACAGGCCACGGCCACGGCGATGATTCCAAGCATATAGTTCCCTTCCTGTTGAGTCGTGGTCTGCGCGCTTCCCGAGGGGATCTGAACGCAGGCCACGCCCGCGGTGAGGATGACGAGGGCCAACCACTTCTTCCCCGACAGCGTTTGGCCCAGCATCAGCACGGCGAACAAGGCCGTGGTCAGGATCTTGCATTGGTACGTAACTTGGAATGTGGCGGCGTCGAGGTTCGATGCGGCGACGAACTGTAGGTTGTTTTGTAGGGTGTATAGGACCGCGGGGACTAGGAGTTTAAGGAAACCGCTCTTGACGCTGAAAATGTCGGCCCAGAGCTGGTGGAGAGTGTACGAGGGCGGGTTGGAAGATGTGTTGCTATCGTCTGCGAACGAGGGGAGTCTCGAATATTGCGACTGGGATCGTTGCTCGCGAAGGTGGACGGTAAGACATATTATACATTTGAGGAGTTCGGACAACACGACGGCGGTCGAGCTGAGGTATCTCGGGCCAGGCAGGATTCGGGAATATCGCATGATGAGGACGAGCGAGGAGTTTTGGACGACGAGGGTCAATAGCGAGACGTATTTCGTGGGGACCCCGTAGATGGTCGCGACACCATCTGTGAGCTTGGTTAGTTGTCTTCGTTCTCACGCGGTAAGGGAGCCTGGGTATGTACCTTGAGGAGCCATTGCTGAAGTAGTGGTACGAGCAATGGGAGATGGTACAGGGGATGTTGAGGAGCTTGACGAGGGGTATCGAGTATACGGTGGTTTTGAGTGGGTTGTGTGTTGCGAGGAAATGAACAGGTGAGGTAGGTGGTTAAGAGACTTGGATAAACGAGTGACGGGCACCTGTTGAAAAGGTACCTATTGTAACGATGGATTCAAACGAAAGACATGGTAGTGAATGAAATGATCCCGCGGCCGAGGAACCTCGTTTTCTGTTACGGTGATACAGCAGAGAAGGACATTTCCAGAGGAATTAAGAAGGATGCCGGGTAGTCGTAGAAGGGGGGGGGGGGGTACAATAGAAGGTGAGAGGGTTCCAAGGCTGGTCGGCGGCGTCAGGTGGTGCGTGACAGAGGGATGAGAAATTAAAGGGTGGAGGTCTCGACGGGGCCAAAGGCTGAACTCACGCCCGGCACGCACAGAGGGCTGTACTGTATGTACTGGTACGAGGTACGGAGTACTGGACAATATCTCCTCGTATTCGTCCTCCAGCACTTTCTTTGTTACTGCTTTTCTGTTCCTTTGCCATCCCATAAGAGTACCCCCGTATGATATTCTTTTGGCATTTGATGACTCTGAAGCCGTGATGAATGCATCGTACGGAGGAACGAGTCCAGTACCTTGGCCACGGGATTTTCCAAGCACCAAGAAAAGGCTCGAGCTTCCTTTAGGTGCCATGCAAATGCCACTCTGCCGGATCCTTTCTCTCCTTCTCTTAGGTCAATGTCACGGCTGCCCAGTGACATTGGGCCGTGTGCCTGAATATCCGGGCTTAGTCAGGCTAGATCTAGACACTCTAGACTGGTGAGACTAAGCCTGCTAAACTTCACTAGCCCCTTCTGCATTAGTCGCGCACCTTTAATTAGAAATTTCTCCTTCTCCCTCCCATGGTGGCCATGGCTCAGCTTATCGATGATTTTTGACGCGGCTGAGAACGGTCACCAGGGTGCCTGTTTGTGGCTGATATCAATGTCATGGTCCAGCGTCCGACTAACCAGCCTTTTCAGACGGATTCAACAAGCACATTCGACTGCAATGTACCTTCAACTGCTATAACTGAAATGGTAGAGATCCAGACGAAATTGCTTCTCAGCCACCTGCTCACCCTTGAAAAACGCCAACAACCATTCCTTCACACTCACCTGCACGTTGTATGAAACATGTTTCAACACCCAAGCATATGATGCTGCTCTCCATATCCTCTTGCTATGCTCCGCACTGTGATCATTGACCTGGATTTGCCACATGACGTTGTTGCAACTTTGGCCCACCAGACGAAGGTCGTCTACCTGCTTGTGAATACCATCCATGTACTGTTGCAAGGTCCGGAAGTCGCGGGCATTGTCCAGGGTGATCATCCCAAATGTCAGGAGACAAGTAACCTGGAATATCATTTCCAGCCGACGTTGTTGAGTAAGTTCGGCATCTGGAGGGGGCCGACGCTCTACAAGCGCCAGAAGATTCGAGTCTGGCTGTAGTCCGAATGAATGTATTCGTGGTGACCCTGGAGTTCTTGTTGTCTGTGCTGTGAGGTCACTTATCGTTGACAGCGACTTCCAGAGCTCCCACAGGTGTACCAAGAAGCCGTTCAGTCCGTTGGTCAGTCTGTCCAAGTCAGACTCGTCCCAGATGTAGCTTTCCGGGCTTGTCCCGTAAATGCACTCGAAGAAACACATGACTCGAGACAGTAGAACTGAATTGACGGCAAGAGGTCCGCCGGTTGATTTGAGGATGCGCCTGACCGCAGAGTAATGCATCCCGGCTGCATCTTTGGCGCCAGTCCGCCTGTCGAAGGTGCCCAAGCTAATGATCGACGCGAGCAGGTCATCCTTGCGCTTCGGGCTTGCATTGGTGTTCAGAACCCGCAACATCTTCAACGCTTCGCCCTTGTGCCTCATCACTGCCATGTTTAACTGGTCCTTTTCGTGGTCTGAAGCATATTTGTTCAATCCAATGCGATAGAGTGCAGACCGAGCCAGGATGACTTGAAAGCAGGCTGGCGTTGTCAGCGCAATGGAGAAATTGCTGGCGACTGGATGCGGCCGGAGCCGTGGACTGAAGCCATAGGTTGCTTTGGGATAGTAGAGCAGATAGAAACTGATGAGGTGTTCTTGCAGACGGTCCAGGGTCACAGGCAGAGCAGCGAAAGGGTCGAGTCGGTCAGAAAAGGGCTTCACGCTGTACCGGACTATGGCGAGAAGTTTCTGTTCTGTCGACAGCTCTCTGAACTTCTTTTCTTTTCCTTGGTCGCTTTCATCTCGCTGCTCTTGAGGTGGTAGGCCTTTTGATTCGGGAACGACTTCCTCCTTCTTGACGTGGATCAAAGCTGTACTCGTAGATGTTGGACTGGCCATAGCCCGCCGAACTCATCTTGTCCGGTATGTTGAATGTCGTTGAAAGGAGCTACACTACGAGCTCACTCGGCGTCGCAGGATTTAGGGGGTCTGACTAAAATCGCGATCAAGCCCTGACCGCCATGTAAGACTCGAAGTCCACCATGTCAGCAAGCATTCAGGGCCTCGGATAGGCGGGTCGATCACCCTAGTGGCCTGTTAGTGACACCTAAAACCCGCATCCCCGGCACTAACTTTAGGCGTACTACTGTACAGTACTATTGTACAAGTACTTACACTAAGTTACATACAGTAGGCTGTTGTTTCGGGGGGAAGCTAGACCTATATTTGTATGTACAGTACATTCTCCCTGTACAGTATATACATACTTGCGTGTAGTACGCAACTTCTCGCCACTTGCATGACGTTGGGTTCTCGCTTCGCAACCAGCATCATCACACGCCATGAACGAAATATATGGATCCCATACACACACTACGTCATGCTCATATCTCCGCCTCATGAGGAGATGCGGCGTGGTTTGTGGTTGTAAACCACGAGCGCAGCAAAATCAAGTCGTCTAAGAAACCTCAACAGTGTGGTCACAACTCATCAGAGTAGACAATGGCTGCTCGAACATACTCGAACCCCTATACCCTCCGAACACACGGCCGCCCTCGCACATCCGATTTCCGCGTCTTCATTGAAAAGGATGGATGCCCTATCTCCCCCTTCCATGACATTCCGTTGTATGCAGATGAAGACCACCATCTTTTCAACATGGTCGTCGAGATTCCAAGGTGGACTAATGAGAAATACGAGGTAAGGGTCGTGTGTAGCAGAGCAAGGACTAACCCCATAGCCCAAAGACGCATACTATCACTCTCACAGAGTCACATCCTACATACTGTACGTAATGCTAACGATGCCGGTTTCAACGCCCTGTACCTAGGTCTCAAGAAACAAAACTCTGAACCCGATCCACCAAGATCAACCCGACGGTGTCCCAAGGTATGTTCGGAACCGATATCCGCACCACGGCTACATATGGAACTACGGTGCTCTACCTCAGGTTCGCATCGAACTGCGACTCGTTCCTCCTGGTCCTTGTACTGACACTACTTTCAAGACCTGGGAAGATCCGAACTACGTGAACCCCGACACCAACGCCAAAGGAGACAATGACCCGATCGATGCATGTGACATTGCCCAAGCCGTCTCTTATACCGGCGAAGTCAAACAGGTCAAGGTGTTGGGTGTCCTCGCGCTGATCGACAGCGGAGAGACGGACTGGAAACTCATCGTCATTGACGTTCGCGACCCGATGGCCAAGGACATGCATGATATCGGAGACGTTGAACGACTCATGCCTGGACTTCTCACGTCTACGCGAGAATGGTTTCGTTTGTACAAGGTCCCAAATGGCAGTCCAGCCAACGAATTTGCGTATCATGGCAGATACCAGGACAAGAAGTGAGTACCTGGACCATTACCTCATACGTTGGCGGCTACTTACAAGTCCAGATTCGCTCTCGGTGTCATTGACGAATGTCGACGCGCCTGGGACAAGCTAATCATCGGAAAGAGCTCACCAGGCAAGATCAGCTGGTACGAGATGGTCTACGTGTGTCTGTCTACTCTTCGACGTGTACTGACCATAACGGTGCAGCACGAATGTGACG
The DNA here is from genome assembly GCA_024082115.1 of Rhinocladiella similis. NCBI lineage: Eukaryota > Fungi > Ascomycota > Eurotiomycetes > Chaetothyriales > Herpotrichiellaceae > Rhinocladiella > Rhinocladiella similis. The sequence goes on along the minus strand of JAMRYE010000004.1, from coordinate 1,721,600 downwards.
GTGGACAAGTCGCCCTTCCAAATCGATCCCGGCGATCTGGACCTACCCAAGGCCGAACATCTGAAGCCGGCTCCAAGACCAAAGGCTATTGATGAATGGTTTTTCATTCCTGCTCGAGATGTTCCTGACGAGAAATCAAGAACCTGAGGATGGAACGTACCGGCCGGACGATATTGCATCTGTATTGACCCTGATCTTCGCGGGAGGAGCTCCTCCAGTCTAATGCATTGCTCTATGGCCCGCAAAATTTCGTCGTATCTATCCCCTCCGTAATGTGTAAATCTTTTGTCGTAGCTCATCAAGACAATCCCTCCATTACAGTCTAGCCCTCTCAGTGTCATCTCTAACCCTCACACCACCTTTCCTCCCCGGCTCTTTGTCTTTGACCTTTAATATCCGCCTCAACAACTTCCCCGTCGGACTCTTGGGCACTTGATCTGTAAACTCGATCTCGACGATCCACTTGTACCGCACCTTCTTCTCCTTGACGAACTTTAGCAACATCCTCCCGACGGCCTCAGCGGGCTCCACGCCCTTCCTCAACACAACGTACGCCTTGGGCCTCTCGCCGGCGTACTCATCGGCGATGCCGAGTACGGCACAGTCCTCCACCATCTCATGGCCGAGCAGCAAGTCTTCCAACTCGGCCGGCGGCACCTGCAACCCCTTGACCTTGATCATCTCCTTGATCCGATCTTCGATATGCACCAGGCCCTCGTCGTCAAAGTGGCCCACGTCGCCCGTGTGGAAGAAGCCCTCGTCGTCAAACGTCTCGGCTGTCGCGGCGGGGTTGTCAAGATACCCCATCGCGATCTGCGGCCCCTTTGCGCATATCTCGCCCGTCTGGTTCGGACCCAGTTCCTTCCCCGTCGTCAGGTCCAGAACCTTCGCGACCGTGTTGGCGACCAACAGGCCCCCCGTCGTCGCGTACTTGTAATCGTAGTGCGAGGGCGGATGCGCAGTGATGCACGCCGTCGACTCCGTCGCCCCGTACCCCTGTCTGAATCCCGTCCAGGGGAACTTCTTCTGCAACAACGATATGATCTCTGGTGAAATGGGCGCCGAGCCAGAGGACCACCGTTCCACGTGCCGCAGGTCGTAATTGTCCACGATCTGGTCCCTCACCAGTCTGATGATGATGGGCGGTACAAGGATCAGTTCTTTGATTTGAAATTCGCAGATGGCGTCGAGCATCGCTTCCATCGTGAATGCAGGTAACATGACGCTGTCGCCGTTCATGAACACAGGGTAATGGCAGAAACGGACCACTCCGGTGACTATAGATGTTGTCAAATCACCATATCGTTAGCCTCTTAATACAGCACAGTCCAGTAACAATGTCTCCCTGAGCATAAATTCCCACCGACTACCGAACAGAACAGGAGTCGGGAGTCCCATCATGAGCAGAGGTAAATCTTATACGTACTGTGAAACAACGGCATCACCGCCAGAATCTTATACTGTCCCGATGCCTGCAGTTGCCGGAGTTGGTGACACTGTGCGATGATGTTCTGATGGCTCAACATGACCTAAGGAAGGGTAATAGTAGGATTTCATCGTCAGCAAAGTTTTCCAAGTGACACACACACACACACACACACACACACAGTCCGCAAAACCACTCAAGTCATCGACCCCTTCTCGTTTGCAACCCACCTCGCCGATTTCCAACCACAGGGAATAATGAACACGGTAGTACTCACCGCCTTAGGAAGTCCCGTCGTCCCACTGCTAAAGTTCAAATACCCACAGACATCGGCATTGGTCATTCCCTCCGGTATACTCCACGGGTCTAGTTGTTCGTCATACCGCGCCCCAACTTGCATGAGATCCTGTATGCTTCTGAAGCCGTCGACTTGGCCTTCCAAGAGAAACACACGCGTGGTAGGGATGCCAACATTCTTCGCCGCGGCCAACGCAACGTCCAAGCTCTTGGGCAAGGTCATCAAGATCTTGGTCTTGGCCACTTTGAGAGCGTAACTCATTTCCTCGACGTTGTAAGCTGGACTGGCGCCATTGACTCGTCCGCCTTTTTTTTGGCAATCGAGAGAATACCAAGATCAGTACCAGAACATGCACTCAGTTGAACAGGTGATAGAAGGGGGGGGGAACATGAGCAGCGACGCCCCGAGGAAAGGTAACCACAAAACACACCAAATCCCATCCTCCACAAATCCTACAGACGTAAAGAAAGAGAGCAAAAAGGTAATGGTTGATAGTACGGAGTAGAGTACTCACCACCTCTAACGACAGCCCACATGGCAACAGGATACCATATTGTGTTCGTACTGAACAGCGACACCGTATCGCCCGGTTGGAACCCACACTCCCTCGCCAGCGCCGTACTCAATTGCGTCGCTTTGGTCTTGACTTGAGCCCAATCGAGCCGCTCCTTCGTGTCGGCGTTGATGTATCCGCGCAACGGCCTCGAGCCGTCCGACTTGGAGTAGAGGGGCGAGTAGCCTTTGTCTTCAAACAGCCATTCCCACGTCGTGATCTTGTCGGGTACTTAGGATTGCGGAAATGCTGTCAGCCGACGTACCTGGACATGTAACAACGTGACATTACTTTGGGGGGGGCGGAGATTGCTCTAAAGAGAAAAAAACTCACCCTCGACGTCTGGATGGGGGGTTTTGAAGAGAACCATGGTCGATTGAACCACTCACTACACTCACTCACTCACTCGTCACACTCTTCCAGCGCACGCGATCAACCTATTCGCTACTCGTACACCGGACAAAAGAATGGAAGGAAAGGAAAGGAAGAGACAAGACGACTCAGGACAAGACAGAGACAAGGGCGAGGTCAGGGTCAGGGTCAGAGTCAAAGACTGGGTTTGTTCTTCCAAGCAAAATAGGAAAACCCAAGGAATGGAAGATACAAAAACACAAATTCTCAGGAACTTGCGTCTTCCCTCGGTCTATGTTCACGAATATGGAAATCATCCGCCGTCCATACCTCGAGGGAACTCCCTTACAGTACGAGTCGAGTCGCCAGTATCTGGTTCCGCACGGCTATATCGGCGTCGATGACCGGGTCGAAAAAATGAGCGAGGGTTTGGAGATGAACAGATGCGGAGTCAATAGTCCAACACCCGTTGACTAAACCGATACATGCCGGTGTGAAGCCTCGGCTGAAGCACTCACAGAGTACTCTGTACAATTAGGTACGTGCAGCCTGTCCACAAGCAGTCACGAAAGGCTTGTGTCCCGAACGGACGGATCCTATAGCAAGAAACCTAGATTGAGCCATCGTCGTCGTTGTCTCATAACTCGCCATCTTCATCTCTGCATTTATGAATTACCTAGCTATTCTCATCATGCCCCAACCGGTGGAGACCGAATCGTAGTCTCGAAATCTCTCAAGCCAACCCCAGAATCAACCCTTCTATCATTGTGAGCTGCTCCTCGATGCCCAAGAGTTTGGGCCCTTTGCACAAATGATCTGAAATCAACCTTGGGACCATCGATCCATCCGCCCTTCTCAGTTTGTACGCGTGCTGATGGCATGTTCTCACCACTGACAATGCACAAGACCGTCATGCCTCGTCTGTATTTCAAACCACTCAACAACTTAGGGGTGATCAGGAAATATTGACTTCCACCATCATCTGCTGCAATGTCCACCATCCGGCCATGCACCATACGCTCGTTTCTTGGATCCATACCTTGATTGATCTCATCGACAACGCGGAAAGGAGCCTGGCTTAGACTTTGCATAGCCATGAGATAGAATATCGTACTGACCGCTCTTTCTCCACCAGATTGTCGATGACTGTCAAGAAGACTGAGCGGCTCTTGCTCGCGGAATTTGACACTGATGTGTATCGCCCAGTTCGCAAAATCGAGTCCGTTGTCGACCCCTCCGTTTTCTTCCGTACAGTCGGCAGGCATTTCAGAAGATGCCTTGTGGACGGCAACCTGACCAGCACAGCCGATTCTCGCAAAAGAGTCGGAAAATGCTTCATTGATCTTGGCAACTACAGCCTCCAGACGTTCTTCCCACTTGCCACGAATCTCTTGGATACCGTGTTTGAGATCGGCTTGCTGTTGTGCATCGTCTCTGAGTCTGACTCTTAGTCTTTCAATCAGCTTAGCTCGGTCCTCGTATTCCTTGATGACATTGGTACTGCCACCCTCGGTCAGTTCGAGTTTGGCTTTCTCGGCATCAATCTCTGCTTCAAGAGCTTCTAGGGTCTTGACTTGGTCGGCCATATGCTGGATCAACTCCATAAATCCACTGTCATCTTCATCTTGCTCGAGCTGTTGAGCTTCGGCTTGTATGCGTTGACAATCGGAATAAAGACCTCTCGCCCGCTCGTGGTGTGTTTCATGAACCTTTTCTGCTTCGGCCACTTCTTTCTCTTTCTCTCTGATCGCACGGACAATCTGCTCGTTTTGGCTGGTCAAGTACGCAAAGTCTGAAGTGGCTTCGACGTGCAACACTTCAGCCTCGATCAATGCGGATGTTTTGGTTTTGACGACTCTTACAGCAGATGCGAAGGCAAGTACTGCGTTCGTCTTTTCTATCATTGCATCAGCCAATCCGTCATTCAGACGCTTCACACGCTCTTTGCACTCTGCCAACGCCTTCTCCACAGTTTTTATCTTCTCTTCTCTTTCTGCGATCTGTGCGTCAAGCTTTTTGTAAGCTGCGTGAGCAGCCTGCTTCGTGTCTTTTTCCGATCGTTTTGCTGACTCTTCCGCCGCCAGCTGTTTTACTTGTTCATCAAGTTGTGTCATCTCTGCCTTGAGATTGTGGAATTCGGTCGACATGAGTTTTCCTTCACCTGACAATTCATTCATTTGTCGTTGAATACTTGCCTGTCTGCCCGAATCTACCGGTTGATCTGTCCACATTTTGGCGGTACGAAGATCTCCCACACGAGATGAGGTTCCTGCAGTGCCATATTCTGCTCGACGCATGAACTGATATAGTTTTCTCCCGGCCACGTAGCTGGCTATTGAGGTCGCAGCGAGCTGGTCATGCTGTTGTTGACTAAGTTCCGTAGAGCTCATTGCGGCGCGTTGGAGGTTTCTTTCAGCGCAGAGCATCGCCAAGACAGGCGCAGGACCTTGTAGGTGGTCAATCGCCCAGCTAGTCAAGCCAAACTTCGCCATCTCTTCTGCATTCAAGGGTCGGTGTGTCTGAAGTTGAGAGTTAGGAGGAGGGCAGACCCGGAGGCTGACGTCGTGTAGTTTCAGACCCTTTGACAGCTTGTCTTGCAACTTTCTGAAATCGTCTTTGTTCTGAACTGTGATGATTTTGAAATCATTCTGCTGAAGGAGAGACTCGACAGCATCGGCCATTGCGGGATCCTTAAGCGAACATTCCACGATGGGAGGTCCATACACGTGCTCGCTGAACTCCTCGCGGTTCGTTTGGATCCATTCCCAGGCTTTGAATGTATCTTTTGAAACTTCTTTCAGTTTCAACTCCTTCTTTCCAGCTTCTGTCTGCATATCACGAAGTGTCTTTTCCAACACCTCACGTCGTGACTTGGCATCAAGTCCTTGTCTCTTAAGAAGATCTTTGCGCTCGCTGAGTTCGAGCTTCTGGGCCTCCAGCGCTCTCTGTTGATTCTTCAATTGCTGGATTTCATCGGTCATGGCACGAGCGTCAAAGTCTGGTGGCGGCTGGTCCTTCTTTTGCCGATACTGCGCAATCGAGTTTACATGGCGGCTGATCTCCGCCTTCTTCTCGCTGGGAACTCTTCTCTCGGCCTCCAGTTTGTTCTTGTAATCATCGACAGTGCCTTGAGTCTCGGCAATCTTCTTTGCTGCCTCCCCACACTTTCGTTCAATCACCGCCAAATCTTTCCTCCGCTTTTCCTTCAAGGACCTTACGTCTCGTTCGTATTTTCTCTTTGATTCAAGATCTTTTAGAGTGGGAGCAGAAATAGCCTTTAAGCGTTTGAGTTCCTGGGTGATCGTTTTCGCCTTCTGTTTGGCCTCTTTGTACTTGACCCTGCACTCTGCATATTCTACAAGGGGCCTGCATTTCTCCATCCATTCGAGTCTCTTTTTGACCAATGCTCGTTCACGCATCCTCTCAACTTCCGTACGTTGCATCTCTTGCCGGTTTTCTAGATTAGCCAGCTGCTCTTGCTCCGCCTTGGATTTGTTAAGTGTCTCGCTCTGAGCACTGCGCAATCTCTTGAGGTCGTCGTGCATTGATGTCATCTCGGGCCCTGCTACAGCTCGTTGAGTGCTCGCAAGGAGTTCAATCGGACTCATCTGTGCGAATTCAACCACTTTGTCCTGTGGCAAGAACTGACAGAGATTGTCGATTTGGATGTTGAAGGAGTTCGCCAGTTTTTGAACTTGTCGGCCATTACTAGCATTTCCATCGATAGTGTAAACCGATTTACTCCCTTCTCTTTTGATGACCCTGTGAATGACAGGGTTTCGAGGTGAGTTGGCAGATCGTTGAAGTTCAATCTCGATAGATGCTTCTCGACTTCCATGCTTGATGAATTCGACCGGATCTTTGGCGCGTCCCAGGTACTGTTAAATGTGAGCCCAGTTTAAGATACGATGAGGCGATAGCACAAACCGAGGGTGGCCATCCGAGCCCCAGGCAGATTGCGCACACTAAAGTGCTCTTTCCTGTGCCATTTGGTCCTATGACCATGTTCAAATTGGGTCCGGGGAAGAACTCTGCAGAAGTGTAGGTGACAAAGTTAATCAATTTGACACGAACAATAGCCCCAGGTTGATGGCAACTTTGCATTCCTGAAGGATCATGTCGAACACCATTAAGTCCGGTTTGACGATGCAAGGACCTCAGTGTAGTGTGCTGTATAGCGCTCGCATCAGAGGGAACCTCATCGTCGTCGTCGTCGTCCGTAGAATTTTCATATCTCTGGCGCTGTCGCTTGCTATCGTTCGGCGCGGTTGATGAGGGCGTATTTGGTCGCGACTCCTCATCGTCAGAGTCGAGTGCTCGTGCCCTTCGACTCACGCGGGGAGCCATCATGGGCCTGGCGAACTAGTCGAGTTGGCTCACAGCGGTTCGATGTGAGGAGTAGAAGTTCGCATCACCAATTCGATCAATGTTGGCTCACTAGGCTGCGCTTCACAGAACGCGATCGCGCTGCCCCACTGTCTACGCGACCACTGTGCCGGGTATGATACCCGAAAAGTTTCATTGGATCTAGCGGCCTAACGAAGTAGTGAGACTGACCAAGCGTCTTGTTCACGATTGATCTACTCCGTACTGAACATTCCTGAAGTCAAGAGTCGTTCTAACTCAAGGGGATTCCTTGCTGGACTTGAAGAAGCTTTAACATGATATTGAATGAAGATCGATCCTACTCCCAACTAGGGTATTTTTACTAATAGCAAATACACCCGATCCTCACCGAGATATCGCGACTTGACTAAATTCTGACTGAGAAATGTTTGCTATCCCTTTCCACCTCATTCTCCTTGATGTTGCAGATACCAGACCCGTCCCGCCCAAACATACACTTAGGAATACATGCTGGCTCGCCAGCGATCCGCTCAATACATGTCTTGCAAAAGCATACTGTTTGGATTGACCACGTCGGATTTTGGCATGTTCTTGTCGTTAGGTACGCTGACCGTTCAAAAGTAGTTGCCACGAGGAACCTATAAACTTATCAGCTTTGACGACAGTCCAGGAGCGAGAAGACTTACAGCTAGGAAGATGGCAGTTATAATAGCTGAGATGACGAAGGCGGTAATGATGGCTTGCAAGAAAATGGTGTCCTGTATCTGACGGAGTGCCGGTTCTTGGATCCAGACTTCGCGATCGAAAATCTTGCGAATGAGATTGCGCTTTTCGTATTTTGCAACCCAAGGAGCATCTTCATAGCTATTGGCAGATCCTATGCTGTCGAACGAATCTTTCTTCGATGCATAATCCGAGGAAGCCTCATCGTCGTTATTGAAGAGCTCCCATGGGCGGAGATGTCGATGGTGCATGCCATGCAAGACCTGAAACATCAGTCAAGATCATACGACAGCGGGGGGCTGGATCGACTTACCACACACATACCCTTCCATGCCGCAAACAAGGTAGCGATGCCAATGAAGAGACCGAGGAACGCCAAAGCCCTCCAGCCACGATTGACTGAGCTTAGAGTGATGACAATAGCATACACAATGCCAGCCACGATGCCAGCAACGCCCAAGCCTCGAGCAAAAGTTTGTCTTGGCTGGTTTCCATTGCAGATTGTCCAACGGATGAAGTTGGGATGGGCTTGCCGTCTCAGTGACCACTCTACGGTGGCGATGACATCTCTAAAGGCTGACGGATGTGTTGTGACAGATAGGGCCTTCAAGAGAACGGTCCTCTCTTTCGAAGAAAGGTTGAGCATTCTTGAACTTCCTTCGGCAATATAGGTGGCGATGATTCTCGAGATTTCCTCGCGGAAAGGCTGAATTGTGACTATAACCCTGTTAGAGCATATCTTGGTACAACGAGTCTTTTCTCACATGGTTGAAAGGTTCCAGCTTCCTCAAAAGCAGCCTCCGCTTTCCTGGTGTGGTCAGTTGTTCCGGAGCGTAGGGTGGTGCCGTCGTCGCTGTAGCCGACCGTCGAAGGGGCGATGCTATCACGGTCGGCGATCGTTGCCGATGGCGTTCGTGGAGGAGTATTGAAAGGGTTTGGGACATGTTCAGGCACTCCGAGTTTGGCATTTGGATCGAAATCGGTCCCTTTCAGAAAGGCGGTGGCGCTGTTGGGGGCTTTCTTCGGAAGCTTTTCCTTTTCAGCATTCGTCTTCTCCGTCAATGCTTGCTCTGCGGTCCATTTTGGTGCCAGTCTCTGCTGGCTCTCGGAGAGCGCCGCAAAGCGCTTGCAGTAATCCCGATGCCAAAGATAGAATTGAAGGTTCTCTGCATCGTGCTCGATATAGCAGAGGAAGTCCATGAATTCACGCAGGGTTACAGGCTTCAAGGCTGTCAGCTTGCACGCGATAGCAGATGAAGGAGAAAGGCCTTACTGGGCATGTTCCACCACTGATGATCTTGTCGAACGAAAGAGCATCGGGAATACCATACTGGCTACTGGTGCCTGAGCTGATGGATTCAGCTGGCTTCTCCGAGTCGAGTGAGCTGCGAGAGGACACATAGGCCGGGCGACGATATGTGAGTGAGAGAACCATTTTGTGCAAGTCCTGATTAGTTGGGTAGTGGATTGGATATGCCTCCTGGCTGGGGGAAGAATGCGGTTGCTTTGATCTGGTGTTTTTGCCTTCTTGGAACTAAATATCGATGTCTGGTGTGCGGTAGATGACGCACAGGGCAGTGTGTAGGAGTGTGCTCCTCAAAAGATAACAGTGAAAGTTGGTTGAAGTGAAGCAAATGACGAGGCGACAGAGGAATGAGTTGGACTTTTGTGAGGGCTGGAGGCTTCAGCGTGAGTGACCGCAAGTTCCTTGACCTCAAGGCTGCTTCTTTGGCAGGTCCAAATGACCACCCAACTAGTATTCTGAAGTCGGTGGAAGGAGGCAGATTTTACTAGTGACCAAGGTCTCAATAGACTGGACAAGAGAAGTCACAAGGAGATGGTGAGGTGTTTATCAATTTTCTACCCTGTCACACCCACGAACGAGCGACAGGCCGAGGGCTGCACTTGTCTAGGACTTCCTGCACCCCTTGTCCACCCCGGCGAATGAGAGACACATGGCTGGGCCGGCGTCGATGGCAGGAAACACCATCCAGTCATGAGGGAGCAGTGCCTGTCACTCCAACGCCTGTGGTTCCGAACTTCTCACGATGTGGGAGGGAGGTGGAGTTCAGAGGCAGCTTGGGAAAACCCATGCAAAGGTTGAGAACGCCATGTATACTCCCGTACGCAGCCAGGTATCCATAGCCATACCGGCCCCGTCAACGACGCTTGCATCAAGTATGAATATGGAGAAGCCGTGCTCCTCGTAAGAGAACTCCCACAGCCGTCAGACAACTATAGAATTGGGCAGCGGATCGGCCAGGACGAGGAACATCGTGAGTATCGAGAAAAGCTGGCGCTTTCTCCCGTGTCCAGTTTGGGGCAAAAGGATCTACTCGTTTGCATCTCGCTCCCGACGCCACGTTTGGCCGCTTGGGCCATTGGCATCACGCTTCTTTGTCCTTCGTACGTCAAAACTCCTTGTCACTGCGTCATCCATGTTCGTTGCAAACTTAGCTGCCCGTAGGCGGAAGGACAACTCTTTCTCCCTTGCAGCAGTCACTCGTCCGCTTCGCCCTCCATCTCGCTCTCCGCCAACACCGCAGTCAATGCCGTTACAAGTCAGTGTCCCAGGGACACAAACGTCCCTCTCCAAAGGATCTCGAACAGACACTCCGACGAGAAGCAAGTACATCTCGAAAATACATGGCAAACCCATTGTCTACGGCCTCAGACTTGCACCGTGATGTCTAGTGGTGCTATGCCATGCCTCCCGCTGACATGACAAGGTTGTGGTCGCATTCAAAAACAGCCACCACGTTGGCGCTACTCTGTGTCCTACTCCGTCCATTGCTGGGCTCCAATGATTCCGTACGGCTGGTGGCGTTCGCGGACCGTCAACCTGTGGCCTCCATCGTGAAGGAAACTCCGTCAGGGATGCACAGCAACGGACCAAGCGACCAATCACTCCACTATGGAAGGGATATGCCCTGGTCATATCGGCCTGGTTCAGCAGTTCTATTACAACTATCGACTTTGCTTGGTTTTTGTGTCGACAATGTCTCGAATGCCTGTCGATGTGCGATCTCAAAGTCTGCTTGTCCAGAATTCCGGAATGAACAGTCTGGGCTTTTCTCGATAATGCTCGTAACCTTGAATGCCTTCCTACGGAGGTTTCCATGGTACAACTACACAGCATGTTTGGTACGGAGTATCCGTGTGGACTCCGTAGATTTTGGACCAGCAGCCAGCCAGCCTCAGGATTCCGATGACAGCAACCAAACCAGCCTCCGCCTCCTTGATCGGTCGTGTCCGAGTTCTGGAGGCCATTATTGTTAGCCTCATGCCTGTCCCCGTCCGGCCACTAGCCAGGTACTCGCAGATACGCGACTCAGGATCCCCACACACCATTCCAGGTGTTGATTTGTGCCGCCTTTTCCCATCACCACACGCCTGTCAATGCATCTTGCCTGTTCTTGGCCTGGCCCCATGTTTCTTTGCCATCCTCCACAAGCCTCTGATGCGGTTCGTTGGTCATAGTCTGGAAAAAACTGAAGCTAAATGGATGATTCTCAAACCATCAAATTGACGCTGTTGGTGTCTTCTCAGAGGCCCACTCCCAGTCTCCCTTGGACGCAGTCCAACCTACGCTGCGGCTACTGCAGCCTGTCAAAAATCTGTACCAGAGGATCCCTCGCCAGTCCGCGTTTGCGCCACTCCGTACGGAGTACTACGGCCCTGGTAAGTCATCTCACATGCCATCTATCGCAGGCACGAGGCGACCAACCAGTGCGAGAGTGCCCTCAACCTCTGCCATCTTCTCTTTGACGTATCCGAAGTATTATAGTTCTGCGGCTTTGCTACCCTGATGCTCTCCCCGAACTCATGGAAACATGTGAATTCTAGACTAGTCTGCGCCTACGTTCGCCCCTTCCAGAGGTCCTCCTAGTTGCTGTTGCGGGCTACATGCAAAGCTCCTTTCTACGCACAATCTACTCTGTAATTCGTGAGGCTTCAACCTTGAGATCCGTGGTCGTACTGCCTTATGTCCAGAGCCAACCTTTGTGGAAGAAACAATCTTAACTTCGACCATGCCGTTCTTGAGATCTTCCCCTCGCGTTCTTGATGCCCTCGTGGCTGTTGATCTCCTATTGTATTGTAAGAGAAGATGTTTCTTGGAGTGGGTGGGTGAGGTTCACTAGGCGTTAGTGGTCGAACCGACTGCCACTATCGAACCATCAAATCTCCTATCCATGCTGATTTGAGAGCCCACTTGAAACATTGTACAAGTCGTTCCAGCCCCGGATGATCCGAGATCTCAAATTCATCAGTGCGTTCGTTGCCCCACAAGATTGAGCTTAGCATTCCTTTTGAGATCTTACTCGTAACGGACATCATCGTCTTCCTCGGGAGTCGTATTGCATAGAGGTCGACAGTGAACAGCCCCAAACAACACTCTTTGCTTTTGTCACTCGCAAGTTCATGTTGGAAAAGGAGGCACTACGGTGGCAAGTGTCAAGGGAACAGAATGCATAAGTCGAGCCAAAGATGCGCTCATCGTTGTCATTGACGTGCAGTAGCGCAATGCCTTCTAGGACGGCGCCACATCCCGTTCTTGGACTGTTAGCACATACCAAATCGATTCACAACTTGATGGTTTGGGTTTTGCTTGCTCCGCTCGATATCGAGGTCGAGGAGCACTTCCACGATTCACCAAGTGATTTGGCCCGTCTCGTCAATCCCATGCTGTCACTCTCCAGCTGTGCCATACACCAATACACCATGTCTAGTTTGCCGGCATTACCTCCTACCTGGTCACGAATTCTGCTGCTCCCAGGCAATCATACACCTAAGTGCCGGTGGTCGACATTGCAATATGCCCATTGTACTCGTAGCAGTCGCACAAGCTTACAACACAAAGGACAATTGCTTTCCTTTCTTCATGGAATTTAGTACTTCTCAACGATGATCATTGGTGGATGATTGCGCAGAACAAAGAAACTGCAACAGAGGTGATTCAAACAGACGTTATCTACCTAGTTGACCAAATTTAGGATCCCTTTGTATGCTTCATTGTTGTTTTGCAGGGTTTCTCCAACTTGGGACAAAGGTGAGTGGTGCTTCGAACATGGTATTGATCGGATATATGTTCACCTCCTGTAATGGGCCCCTTGGGCGGCCATGCATCCTGTCCAAGCAGCCTGCAATAGCAGAACCTTCCTCTTGGACCTCCAGTCAGCCCAACTATTGATACGAACATCTACATACAAACACCATGTCCTGGCTATGGCGAAGACAGGATTCTTGTGCTCCTCCAAGTACTATCACAGTCACCCAAACTATTCTGCAAGGCGCAGCTACTAGCACAATTGTCTCGACCGATGCTCCCCTCTCGACCTCGAGTGCCGAATTCACCTTTGGTGCCATCGATATCAGCCAGAGTGACGCTTCAAGTACATTAGGCCCATCTGCAACAGAGCCGGGATCTCTCTCAACCTCTGGTGCTGTGGAAACACCCTCAGTAACCAGTGTCACGCTTTCAAGTACTGTTCCAACCACCAAAACAGTTCACCTTGTTTCTGCATCTGCCTCCTCCACAGCAAGCGCCACATCGAGTGCCTGCCCTAAGCCATCATCTTTGTCCTCAACTTCTAAACATTCGGGTGCGATTGCTGGTGGTGTGCTTGGTGGGATGGCAGGTCTCGCCATGGTTCTCCTGCTTTTGCTGTGGTGCGGTAGGAGACGGACGAAATTCAAACTCACCTTCAACCGAAAAGTTGTAAATACTGAAGAAGAGCCGAAAAATGAGGACGCAATCCAACAGGAGCGTGGCCTGGCCATGCCGCAACTTCAGCAGAATAAGAACGTCCCAAGCCCACGGTCATTCGATTTCGGGCTCCCGAAAGTGCCGCAGAACTCGATGCCTATAATGTCGAAGCATTGGATATGAAGCCATCACAAGTAGATAAACAGGCATACAATATATCACCTTGCATATCTAGGAATGAATAGATTGAAACATTCAAGTCTGTCTGTTGATATTTACCTCTTCAGGGAAGGTGGCTTGGCGTCGACATGAACCTCACAAGCCCTCTTCTCCTCGTCTCAGTCTTTGAAGTTGATATTCTCCACGTTTCTTTGAATGCTACAAGCAGATAAATCTCTTCTCCGCAGAACGACTGTTTGGTCTGTGTTTGCTTTTGAGGCAGCATCTGCACCACAAGCTTTGCACTCGTAAGTCTTGGTGGGTTTCACTTCTGGACTGCACAACATGCTTCTGTACCATCTGACCAAGCTTGCATTGCACTACGTGGACAAGGTAGGCATACAGCGCATGGAAGACTGACTGTAGACACCTTGGTACCTTGATAGTCGCCATCATGTGAATGTGGTTCAGTTATCGCCCTTGAATCCTCAACCTTGGAAGCGGTCCCCCTTATCTCATTGTGGTCAGCAGTCGCTACAGCCAAGTGAAGGAGCGCGAAGGGATATCATACACCCACTGCCTGTCTCAATGACCAACAACGTCTCATGCCCTCTTCTTTGATACCTTGGTGATGATAATGGCGATGGCGATCACGATCTCGCACATTCGGGCAAATATTGTTGACCGCCGTCTACAATGTGGCTCAGGAACACTTTGCTGGGGCTGGCACCGGGCGCGGTGTACAAAGATGAAGCAGAAAACGACAGTGAAGGCGACACGTGCTTCCCGACTTCGCGATTTGGCGAAAAGAACAGTGAAGTGATCGATAGTGCCACTGCATCTCCTCCTGAGATGACTATTGCCTTTCCCTGCTGGACCTTGATGATCACTCATGTTCAGCCTTTGTCTCGTCGTGTTTGCCACTCTCAAAGATTGACCAAATGGCAAGGTCTTCAAATTCTAGGCCTCAGGCGGAGGGCTGGGTCCGACGCTCGACTCGCACAACCAAGAAACCAGAAAGACTTGGACAGGCCCGACAGCACGAGCAACCTGGAAGTTATTATCCACGAGCTGATGTTGTGCGTGCCTGCATTGAACATGGAATCGAGCTGCAGATCATGAATCTTGGGGACTTCGGCCCTGTCTATCCTTTGCCTCGAGATCGCAATCCAAACATCGGTGTCTATGGCCCTTTCTGGGTAAGTACCGCTGCACCAATTTGGGTTCTTACGTGCATAGAATCTGCGTTCTGACTATCCGCAGCTACCCCCAATCGACGTACCTGACACTACAACGCCTCAGATCACGATCGGTTCCTCCCCAGCGCCTTTGACTTCCCAGAACCTCTTGTCACTAGCGTCAGACACTCCTCAGCATGAAGCAGACCTTCCAAGCACAGACCAGCGTGCCGAGTCAAGCAAGGATACCTTTGTATTGAGCTCTGACAGTGAGCTTACGCCCGTTCCTGAGCCATCACCTCCTCGAGAGACTAGCGATGATAAGCCCGAGGGCAGATCACCGCAGGCTGCTCTGGCCGAGGGCAGCGGTGCAAAGACATCTAGAACAGTTACAGCAACGGCGACATTTCCGAAGGGCTTTCTTCGACGTTACACAGTCTTACTCAACGACTTGGCCGAAGAGATAGAAGGCTTACGCCAAAACAACAGACTGTCTGAAGAACTGGACGATGAGGACCTGGAGGAATGGTGCATTTGCAGGATGGGGGACATTGATGAGAATGGCAGTGTCAAATGTGACAACCCAAATTGCTCTGTTGGCTGGTATCATCAAGGTTGTTTGAATCATCGTGATAGAATCCTCCATCAGAAATATGGTTAGTATCCCTGCTTTGTTGCGTGTTGAGTGCCCTAACTAACGCTTGTAGAACTATGGCTATGCACAATATGCTTGAATGGACGATTGAAAGCGCTCCATGCAGAAGAGGAAGAGGCTGGTAACAATGAAATTGAGCAGGCGGAGCCCTGCTTTGACAACTATCCTGACGATCCTTTTGTGCTCAGTGCCTCATCTGACCTTCGTGATACCGACGAGATTCCTCCTAACAGTCTAGAAGTTGAAGCGAGGCAAGAGGCATCATGGAACAACGATGAATATGAAGCCAGAGGAAGTCAAGCACAAAGTCTACAAAGTCTCATTCCTACAAGCCCAAGCTTGCATGGGCCCGGTATCGAAGCACCTATACTGCACACAACTTCGCTTCAGCCCCCGATGCCTGCTATCGCGTCGAATGCCCCGCCGACTCCCCTTGAGACTCAATGGAGTACAGCAACAAGTACCCAACAGTCGACCACTGCGAGCATACGGCAATCTTCCGTATACGTGCCACACCCGTCGAAGATCTCTTTGTCCGTCATGAACGCCCTCGGCCTATCTTTGTCAGCTAAGCGTTGGACATCTCCTGCTTCTACCGTAGTGAAGGAACCAGACCAGGACTCCATGCACGTCAAATACAAGCACAACATGAATCTTCCAGAGTAAGTCACCGCTCGCTTGACGTGGTGTCCTCTCGAGTGCTAACTTCAGTGCCGCAAATCCAATTCCAACTACTCAGACCATCCTCGCTTTTGCATCGTCTGTCAGGACATCGACGGCTATGACCATCGCCTGGAAATCCCAGTGAAGCTGCTCTTGTTCTTCTCTCGCACCCTGCAGCACGCCAACGTCGAAGGTCTCTGCAACCGCGCTGCAGACGTGGTAGGCGCCGTGCGCATTCCTCTCACGCAGAAGGAAACAATGCAACATGCCGTCGACTTTCTGAAGGGAGAATCCCTGTGCGTCAGATTCGGCCCCCTTGACGCCCAGGTGACTGTCGCGGAGAAAGAACGGCTGCTCAACCTCGTGCATGTAGCCCACGCCCTGGCCATCGAGCCTCTGATGCACGCCGCAGTCCACGCCCTCTGCACGTCCGTCCTCCGCCGGCCTCAAGACTGGGCAGACGTCGTTGCCAACGGACACCTCCTCAAAGCCACCACCTTCCTCGGTAATCCCGCAAGACGCCTTCTCGGCAGTGTCGGCCGTCATTCCGTCTTGCCCACCGTCACAGGCTGGATCACGCTGGCGTGCCATCAAGAAGACCGGGACAGGTACTGCGAGATGGCCGATCGAACGTGTCAGTTGAAAGGCGCGTTTTCGCCAGAAATCAGGCTGAGGTTGGAGAGCTTCGAGGAGATTAGCCTCCTTGATGATGATGAGGAGGACGACGTATGAAACTAAGACCGCCCCCGGTGCTCGTTTCGCTTGGTCGGGGGAAAGGGCCGTGGCATATCAAAGCGGGCTCGCTTGACCCTTCATGCCCTGCGGGAAGGATGCTGACATGTCTTCTTGGAGTATCAGATGATCATAGACCCTACATGCCATCAGGGGCAGATGCTCAGCTCGGCCAGGCATCAGCGATGAGAGCATGCCATTTCTGGTTCTGTGCTGTTGCGACTATGCGATTTCTCTCTTTAGGGAGACTGATCTGGCTAGGTGCAGAGGAACGCGAGGCACACGTTACCTGATCCACTGGCTGTTCACAAACGTCACAGAAAGAAAGTAGTAAACGGAAACATGTTTGTAGAGACAAAGAGAATGGCATTTTTTGAATAGCGAAATTCATGATGGAACTCTGAACTGCTAAAACCAGTAATCATATCCCACCATCACATTTTCCCCTGTGCTGCCGTTCCATGTTTCTTTTCCCTTTTCCTACCTCGACTTTGTTTTCCAGCAGTAAGATTCCCAACAAGGCCATTCAGCCATCTCCCTCTCTCCTTCGAACCCGTTCTCCATACCGAGTTGTTACACGTCGTAGAGACTTGTCTCCAGGAAAGCAAAAAGGGATAAAACACATGGCTAGAAAAAGGAATGTCAAGGTAGAAAAGCCCGACGCTACTACCAATCAAGGCTGATATCACATTGCACTTGAGAAAAGAGAGAGTACTCGGTATTTTCACTCCTCCGGCGGCTCTGAAAATAGACCAATTCTGACCCGATGAAACTGAGGGAGTTTGGGTATCACCACCGCCATCAGAGCCATAAAGTTGACGGTGAAATATGTAAAATCGTAGTGTGTGTAGTGCGTGCTCAAGAGGAAAAGGACAATCGGTACCGTCAGGAGGAATTTCTTTGCAGGCGTGTACTGGTCCCCGTTGTCGATTTGTTCCCACATGTTCAAATTGTCGTAGGCTCCTGCGTTGAACTCGAAAGGTACGCCTCGTACATAGTGAAACATCAGGTAAGAACCGGCCATATATGTGATGTTGGTGAGTGTCCATGATATTTCCTGCGTCACGCCGGGGATAACGTCAAATAAGATCTTGAGGCCAATGATCAGGACAGGGTGTATCGTCCATGCCCCTGCACACGCAAGTATGTCAGTTTAACGTGTCTTGTTTAATTCATATGGCAGCGGCCTCGCTGGATTGGATTGGATTGGATTATCCCACCTTTTGCATTGACCCATTGTGAGTTGAGATTAGGTTCGGCGAGTTGGTCGCTGATCTGTTCCAATGATTCCGGCGGTTCCTGGTAGATGATACTGCTAGATCTCCTCCTTCGACCACTCTTCTCATTGTTCATGGCTGGATCGTAGGACGATGTTGGGGGTGCTAGCCTGGCATCGGCTTGGAAGGAGATTGTTCGATGGAGGGTGGTATGGGAGGTCATGGACGAGATGGAAATTTTGATTCTGGTCGGAAGAGATATTCTAGAATTGGCCTCGGGTGTCAGTTACACCTCTCCGGGGTACATCTGACAGTATAAGAGGCGGCAAGTAAGCGTACCTAAAGGATGGACTGGTCGAGTTGAGCGGAACTGTTCGCTTTGGATAGGTGATATGAAAGATGTGGCCGGACGAAGTTGTTGGGAGGCAAGATAAATGACAAAACAGATTGGTGGCAGGTTTAAGGATCTGAACTCTCGAGAGGATACAGTATGCAGTATCCGAAAAAAGCCAGAGTGAAGTAAGACACCGCGATGTTGAGGATGGATAAGTCTCAGATTAGAACAGGCAAGAGTCGAGTAATGCGCACAGGCTCCTTTGATGGAGATGGAACTGAGACTGAGAACTGGGAATGGGTCGATGGGGAAGCGTCGGCGGCCGGGTGCCTCACTCAAGCAGCCTGCATAACTAGAACCCGGCACGCGACAACTAATATCCTGCCCCGGCCTTAAGCCTCAACTAGGCGCCTCGATGCTCGTTAAACCTGCCACCCAGAATCAGCCTCGAGACCTGGACCAAGCTAGGTCGAATCAGTCTCACTAGGCTTGACCTCACTAGCCAGGAACGCCCACTAGTCGTCACTGTTAACTAACCACTAACTGAGGTCTCCAATTGTTTTTGCGACTCTCCAATTCTCGAAATCTCAATCCATCTGCGCGCGCACTCGAAAGTCACCAGTCAAGAATTTCAGCCTGAGGCCAAGCTCATGTTGAGTCCCATAGCCACTCGAGTCGTCTAAGATCTTTGTGTGCATGCGCCGCTTTTCACAGTGCTCCGACGATGGGAGTGAGTCCAGGACTGCATCTGTCGGCCTGAGAAACCACCGCTCTCGCCTACTCGGTGAACTCGATCTCGTTTCACTAAGTGGCCAACGTCAGCCACAGCAGTCTACCGGCTCTATTGGAATGGGCAATGCAGGATCTGTCAATTACTCTAACCATTTGACACCTGGACAGGATCACCCGTTTCTCAACACTCCTTCCAAAGAAAATATGACTACTACACCTGGATTCGGCAACAATCGCCTTGCGACCGGGTTCAAGGGCCCGTCCAGCCTCGTGCCTGAGTCGTGCCCTGAGAATCCTACTACCATATCGAATGCTCCCCTTAGTCCTGGTGGCTCGATCGATGATGCAATTGAGATCTCAAGCGACGATGGATCCTCAGAAGATGGTGGTATGGTCATTAACATTGACGATACCTCATCCATTAGGCCCAGTCCAGAGACCGGCGTGGATGGTGACAAGGACAAGATGCCAGAGGTGAAGAAAGACACAACAATGTCAGATGGCAAGGATGAGGACATACCGGCTCGACAAGACTCTATTGATAGAGACGTCGAGATGCAGCTTCATGCTGAAAATCAGCAGCACCTTGATGCTAGTCTCAATGGTGTTCAGACGTCTACTTCCACCAAACCTGACACGGTCTTACGTCTTAAAGACTTGTCGGAGGATCAGCTCGCTGCTCAGTTGAAATATGCATTCTTCGACACTAGCAGAGAAGATGTGGACCTGAACCTGCCTGTGATCTGCCTCACCTGCTTGACATCCGGACACACCGAGCAGACTTGTCCCGAACACGTATGCACGCATTGCGCAGCGATTGGCGAACATGTCAGCCGGCTATGCCCGAAAGTCGCTCGATGTTCTCGTTGCCGCGAGCAAGGTCATGGTGCAGATTCATGTACAGGGATGAAGGTCACGACAGTGCCTTGCGACCTTTGCGCCGGTCTCAACCATACCGAATTATCGTGTCCCCGAAGATTCTTCAAATCGGGCACAATCGACGGGACAAAATCCGTCAGTTTATGGATTTCATGCTGCAAATGCGCAAGCAAGGTGCATCTAGTTGGTGACTGCCCCGATGCGGACAAGATGGCTACGGCCCGGTGGTCGCTCAAGCCTTTTGAATTTGTGCAAGTCACTAATCTCAGCCTCGAAAGCCACACTAAGCAGATGGAACATGAAGCAATGAATCGCGGGATGCGACCAGACGGCTTGAAGATCAGAGGTCGCGCTGGTATCCATACTGCGGGTGCACCTGACGCAATACAGCAACCTGACGAGGACAGTGATCAGCCATTCTTAGGTCCTCGAGTTATGAACCAACCTAAGGCTGAATTCACCTTCCGACATCCACATCACCCACTTGATCCACCGCACTCTCAATCTCAGGATGCATATTTTGATCGCTACAATCCTCCTACGGCAAGCCATACCCAGTCAAGTCGCCAACCCAATAACTGGTACGCCACTGATTCCTTTGGTCAACTTCGATCGACATCTCCATTACGATCGGGCCGCCGCGGCGATGAGCATCTCAGACGACGATCCCGTTCCCCAGGCGGGTATAATGGTCAACGAGGCGATCGCAGACGGTCGCCTCCTGCTCCTCGAGATGGATCACGTTCAACAGACTACCAAGTATCTTATGGCCCCAGTGACTTTCGCCCAGGTCCACCAATCAACCCACCCCGGCAAGGAATCTCTATTCAATTACCTCTCAGACGTGGTTCGAGCAACAATGAAACCCAGCCGCCTGTGCTTAAGAAAGCTCAGAAAGACCCCAAATCCAACGGTGCACCCAACAACTCAGCCTCTACAGGCTCCAAGAAGAAGTCCAAGAAGGGCAAGGCGAATGCTAACAAGAGGAAAGCGTGAGCCTGGAACTTGTTGGAAATCTTCTTTTTGTATTGATCAAGCTAACAGGTAGGTATAGCAATGATCCAACTTCTCCCTATTACGATCTTGTCTATCTTCATGCAACCACGACAGATCAGATCGGGAAGCCGGCAGAGTCGAAATGCACCTACCCTATACCAGACTCTCTGATCTTAGTAAAGTACATTGAGTGGATATCTGCGCGGCGAGACCAATCTGGAGATCCTCCAATTATCCTGGAGTATGACCGGGAAGGGTAAGCTGAAATGTCTTTTTCTCATTGGCCCCAGCGGCTTTCTAACTCAACTAGCAAACCTTTGTTCGTCGATACATCGGGTCCGGGTTTGATACGAGCGCCAAGTCAAAGAGATCTTGAAGCAGTGTGGCTTTGGGCTGCTGAGTACTTCTTAGGAACTCTTGCACCGAGGAGGAACAAAGAGTTTTTTACTGCGCAAGATGAATACCAGAAGATCGTCAACACTAATCATGAACTCTTCTGGGCTGTCCATGACATAAGGGCAAGCCTGAGAGCAGTCGCCGAGAAGAAGGACTGTCCTGAGCCCTTGAGAACGGTGTCTCTGCGAAATGGACGAATCGTGCCCATGGACCTTTGAAATTCGATCCATCACGGTGGACTTGTTCCGAGGGTGCATTGCATGTTGCGTTGGTCTCAGACGGACATTGTCATTATGGTCAAACAAGCATAAGCGGAAAGAATGGATGGGCTTTATTTGTATGATATCAAAGGAGGGGCTGGAGCATGGCGAATGGCGACTATGGCGGTGTACTTTGCCATCACCTTTGATGTATGAGTAATGATTTTACGGACGATCATGGACGACGCATGACCCCTACTCGGTCAAGCCCTACCTGCCTACAACTCGAAGTAGGTTCAAAGCCTGCCATTATTGCCTGTATCTATGTACATTACGAAGACACTTGCAGAGGCTACGGATGAAAGCATAGAAACCAAAGGCCCCCGAGGATTTGACATGATCCAAAAGAAAAGGTTCTCAAAGATGAATGTTCTGCAAGCCTGTTCGTCTGGATGTAACTCCGTACATCGCCATGTAGGTGCTCCCCGATAGACAGACTCACTCGGGCGATGAAAACGGATCCAATTGGTCACGTACAGATTGTGAGATCTAGTTACTCGTAGTACTGTATTTAACTACTCTAACCGAATGCAAATGCTCCGCCTGCTGTATGTCAAAAGGTACCTGAGGCATGTACGGAGTACTCCCCAGGTAGATGGGTATGGTGCAATCGTCGTGGCCCCCAAACACTGAAAACAAGACAAGGATGTATTGGGGAATCGAAATAGAAATTCTTCGCAATGGGTTGGTACTCGTTTCATTTCCACTTTCCCTGGCCAACGACATCATGTCATTATTCTGTAGTTGTTGTGTGATCCAAAGAAAAGGACTGATGTCGGACACCAGCCACAATGATCTGAGCTGTTGGTAGCCAGGTGGTGCCGTCGCCACAGCTGATCGGAAAGCTATGTCATGTCAAGCACAGGCGGATGCAGTGCAGGTTCCGTTACAATAAAGGCTCGAGCCTCAAACACGCTTCGTCATCATCAGCGCTACCACTGAACCGTCCTGTTGGGCATCAGCTCTCTGTCATCCCACGCCCCCTTCGACTCCTGAGCCTGCGGTCGCGAGATGTCCGACTCATAAGGATATGGCTCGTCAGGTGGAGAATTCTGGGCCTGCTCACCAGCATTACCAGTGCCATCGGCATACTCCAGCATTTCCACATCGCCCTGGGACTGCGACCAATCTGGAGGCACTTCACTCATCTGACTACGTGCGGGCACCGGCGGTGGCGCTTCCGGTGGAGGATAGACGATGTCCCGCTTGACTGTTTCGGCCAGGGCGTCAATCCGATCTGCCTGGATGTAAATCAGCAGGTACGGATTTGGTGGCGGGCCCCAGTTGTCCTGCGTAGGTTTGCCGAATATTTCGTTCCTGTTGTGCACAGTGCTGACACGGTCGTCGTTATATTTACGCCACACCTCTTTTTTGTGATCGAAAATATAGACCCAGTAGTGGCCTCCTGCGGCCCCACCACGGTGGAAGAACGCCGCGTGAAGTCTGTAAGGGTGCTTGCGCATATCAACGAATGCCTCTTTGACCTGCTGATTGAGATGGTCCATTCGGCTGCGAATCCCTGTACCAATATTAGTCAAATGGGACACAAGGAATGTAAATTTGTGCACCTTCGAGTTCTGACCGAGCTTGTTCCGCGAGTTGTCCTAGAGTACTGGTGATCTCAGGGTTGATATTGAGCTCTTCTGAAACTGGATCGGGTGGAATTGTGCTCAGATATTCGAGAACAAGCTTTGCATCCTCGAGGACACTGGGAACATCTTTGCATTGGCCCTAGAGAATGTTAGTTGGAGACGCCGGAAGGCGGAGACGACACACTTGTTTTTCCTCTAGGATACTTCTCCGAGCTGCAAGTGTCGCAAGCTCTCGTTTCATCTCCCATGTTTGTTGGCGACGTTGCATCAAGTCTGAAATGGCATCACTTTCAAGATATCGATCCATATAAATTGTCTCAGGCACTTCAACGTGATGATTGAGCTTCTCCTGGCGTTTTGCCTCTTGATTCCACGATACTCTGTCCAAGGCGACACTGAGGACAGGCGGCAAACGAGTGACGGACGTGTAGGCTTTGGTACCATCCTGTGCATCTTGTAGATCGTATTCGTTATCGATGGCACCATAGACATCTGTAGGTTGATGATAGACTCTTGTGATAATGTTCAGAAAGGGCAAAGGTTGAGGCTTCTCTTTTTCTGGCTGCGTATGAATGATCTGCTGGCCAAAGAAAAGGTCATGGATCTCATCAATTTGTTCGCCGCTTTGGTCAAAGCCTGTAGGCCGAATGGCACACGACAGTTGAATAATACAGTGATTCATAACCTCCGTGACGTCTTGCTGACGTGCATATTCCTCGAGGGTCGTGGTCGCTGTGTGAGCAGGCTTTCTGGGCGGGACTGGTGGAGGCTTTCCTGGAGGTGGTTCATATTTGATTTGCTCTTGTTCTGTGCCAATGTCAGTCGACGCCTCAGGGTGTGCCAAAGCTCCAGCTTGCACATTCAACTTGGAGGGTGATGCTGGCGCTAAAGGCTCGGCAGTTTGTGCAGAAGATGTCTGCGCAACTGGTGCTTCTTTAACAGGCGATATGTTCTCCTTGTTGTCCAATATCGATTGCTGCTCGATGTCTGTAGCGTTTTCTGCTGGTAAAAGATCAGTGTCGGGTTTGGACACCAAGGTGGCTTCGCTAGAATTATCGTCCATCTTTGTGTCTTCCTCTTGTTTGTTCGTGTCATCCCTCGAATCGATGTCGGAAGAACCGAAATCCACGAGAGGGTTGGACAGCGCGTCTTCTGTCGGGGATTGCACGAGTGCGTTCTCTGGCATACTATTCTGCTTGTAATCTGCGAATGTTGGAGGGCCCAACATCGGCAGACTATCGATGTGGCCTAGGCTTGGTCTTTCAGACATGAGCGTAGATCTTCGACGCATTCTTTCCTTGACACTCTCAGTCTCAAGAGTCAGACGTGCCAACTCTTGTTCCGGTTTAATGGAGGATTGTGGTGTTTCGATCATGCCACGGAATAGATATCCAAGTTGTTCGACAACTGGAACGGTTAGCGAGCAGATTATCGTGGCGATTCAGGTACATACATTTTTGGGCAGTCTGGACTTCCTTCAGACTGACCTTGCGTTGACCAACTCGTTTCCTCTCCATATTTTCGGGCTCTAGACTCATCTTGTACTCATCGAAATCGAGGACAACATACCGAAATGTTATCAGGGTGAAAAGTGCCTGTAGGAGGCTATTGAGATAGCAGGTATTTCCGATATTCTCCAAGCCCACAGGTTCGTCCTGTCTGCCATCGGGCGCTTGTGGAGCTTTGCTGTGGAGATGATTGAGCAAAGCATCGCTCTGTCTACCACTGGCGATGGCAGCTAGAGCCTTGGTATAGTACTCAACACTGCCGGGGTTCTCTTCCACGGCCATGTCGTATTGAAGCATGATCATCTCATCGTCAACCTCACGATGTTCGATTTGCAAGGCTTGGTAACCCTCCGCAGGCTCCATTTGGTTTGTCTCTTGGGGAAATCCGGTATCAACTAAGTGCGACAGAAATTGGCTGTTCCGATGTTCTGCTATCAAGCGGACAGCTTGAATAGCTTGTGGCTCTAAATCCTTATTTTCAGAGGTCTGGGACTGGGGTTAGAGATATATGATTGAGAGGACAGTTACACATGACCCACCTTCACAGTAAACAAAGCTTGAATGTGTGCATCTTCTGTCGTTTGATCAGCACCAAGAAAGACCAGTGCTTGCTCATAGTTGTTGATCACTGCGCGAGTAATTGTCAGGCTTTGGAATGTGTTGAAGTAGGCAAGTCTCACCGTTTTGCGCCGCATCAGCAATCTTCTTACTGTTACGATGGACACCTATTATGCGTAGAAACTCCCTCAATTCGTGTTCATGACTGGGAGAATCCGCTATTGTGGCCGTAAATGCGCCAATAATATCGTCGTCAGTGACGACACCTTCTCGGCCAGTGAGGTGAAAAGCCTTGTATGCCGAGTTCAACGTCTCTACATCAAACCGACCTTGGGACGTCTCCAACATTACCTCGGTCTCAAGTAACTCGCTTCGGCGATTGTTGGCGATATATCGCAGGTTGCTCAGATACGTCGGCGCATTCATGGGATCTGTCGCAACCTGCCAATGGTATGCTTTCACAATCAAATGATCTGCCAGATCTCTCGGACATCCAAGCGCAATGAAAGGGCTGATCGCGTGTCAGTTCTGGCTCGGTGCTTAGCATCAGAGATAACGTACGAAGTTCTCATATCAGGCAACAGTTTCGCAGACCTGCTCGATGGGTCGGCGTCATCTATGACCTTCAGCATGTTGTATGTATGGGATTCCAAAATACTCACAATCCTGACATCCCAAGGTGCGAGACAGCTCTCTTTCTGCAGGTAAAGGAGGTGAAATGTCGTGGAGCTGTTGCCGCTCTTCCTGGGGCCGCGCTAACAGCAGGCTAACAAGTTCATGCTCGGCATTGTCCAGCCAGATGTTCATCGGACTTTGAA
This sequence comes from Rhinocladiella similis, assembly GCA_024082115.1. NCBI lineage: Eukaryota > Fungi > Ascomycota > Eurotiomycetes > Chaetothyriales > Herpotrichiellaceae > Rhinocladiella > Rhinocladiella similis. The sequence goes on along the minus strand of JAMRYE010000004.1, from coordinate 1,695,518 downwards.
ACGGCTCAGTGTCGTTGAGATCCGGTTGAGGCACCTTCCAGCAATCTCCAGGCTAAGGCAAGAAGCGTAAGTCAAAGCTCGAAGGTAAATAAAGGAGAGGTCGACCTACCACAAGCTCGAATCCAAGGTGCTCAAGAACATCCTTGCAAGCAATTCCTTCTGGTCCAAACCGTACCTGAAATCTCTTGTTGTTTAGGTTTATCGAACTGTATCTCGGATCCTGATGCGCTTTCCATGAATTCTTGACATATGCGCGCAGGTCGTGAAGCACGTCGACAGGGCCTGGATGGCTCATCCCATCTGTATTACCTCCCCGGTCCTTGAAGGCAGCTTCTGTTCTTTGGTGCAACATTTCGGGGTCGAGCAAGACTTTGACGTCGCCGGGCCTTAGCACTGGAGGGCCTAGGCGGACTGTGACCGTCGCGGAACAAGTCTTAGAAGAGCATTTGTAGGTATAGATCTCATCTCTTGATTTTGGATTCCGCCGCAGCCATGCATTGCGTTCTAACGGTTCTTGGTACTCCGATCTAACCAAATGGTGTAAAGGGTGTTCGGGATTGGGGCAAGGCGCATGTTCGAATCGCATAGAGTAGTCAACTTTGACATGGACATGCAGGCGACACAGCTGACAAAATGTGGCAACTGTCCATACTGTCTGGGAATCTGCCTTTTCGTCTAATGCAGGAGGATTCGATTGTCTCGGTTTCAGACCAAACTTGTGTCGACAGCCACTAAGAGGGAGAAGATCTCCCAGGTATTGAGTCTGAATGAACCTCAGCGGCAAGTCGGCAAGCAGGTTTGGGCTTTGCGGATCCCCCCATGGTTCATAAAGCGACAGATCTTCGAGGAGGGTTGGAGCAAGTCGACCTACCGACGTTAGTTAGACTCGGTTTGTTTTAAATGAAGACTCTGCCATGACAAACCAGATCCTTTGATCGGCGCAATGAAGGACCGTATGTTTCCTTGCACGCTGGCCATACAAGACCGCCTGGCACTGTGCTGCCGGGTCGGGAAGCCAGCAGAAGGGCGTCGGGAGGTCAATAGAATGAAAAGGAACGGTGCCGCTTCGCCGTATGACCATGCGCAAGACTGGATGGGTTGGAACTACAGCATTGATGACTTTGCAGTACCCCGTACTAGTGTCCTTAGCTGGAGGTGAAATAACAGGATCTTGAATCTTCTTCCGGCGAAGCCTACTGGCGGAGGAATTATCCTGAACAGGACTGACAAAGAGGGTTGTATGAACCTGAAATCTATGTGAAGAAACGGTCAGGATTGCTGTGGTCCTGGCAAAGAATTGGCATGGTGGTCCCAAGTGATGGCGGCCTGCGTTGGAACAAGCAGAATGTGGACCGCAGACAATGATGCCCATAGTTCCAAGGCTGCAAAGCGCGTCATTCTCTAAGCCAAGCATCATCCCGTCTGCGCCACCAAAGGCTCATCAGGCTGCACATCCTGCCTCACCAAGTCCAGAATTCCTTATGGCGGTCACAAGGAGCAGCTGTTCTGGTTGTTATTGTGTGGCCTCACGACATATGCGGTTGCTCGGTCCTCTATCGGCAAAACAGCATCCCCATCGTTACGACAAATAGGCCACTCGATACATCTCGTCTACGTTAGAGTTCCAGATGCCAACGAGGTGCAATACGAGGCCGAGTTCATTCTCATTCTGATAGCACCTATGGATGAACGCAATTGGCCTTTTCCTCCTTGGCCGTCTCGTGGGCAATTGTATTCCCGGGCAGGAATTGATTGGGCTACGTCCTCGTAGCATAGCAGGTCTGTTCATCTGTTGCGACAACGAATGAGTGATTGACGCATATTACTGAAGACAGTCGATTTGGATCATACGGAGTTCTTCAAGACTAATTGACTCATCAGATGCTTCCTGTTGCAGCTTGGTTCTAGGGCTATCACCACGTCAATTGCTAACAACATAATCAACACCGACTTACACGTATTCGAGTTCTCTGGGGAAATCTCGACCCATCCTAAAGGATTCGACACTATTCGGTCAAGCTCCCTGCCATGGACACCACCACACCTAAGTCGCCATCTGAAGACACCCTTGCATATATCTCTCTTAACTCCAATGCGCGGCCGACCGTGGTACTTGTCCATGGGGCTTTCGTTACTGGCGGCGACTGGGATTTAGTAACGCCATTCCTGACGGACTATCACTTGCTGATCCCTGATCTCCCCGGTCATGGAAACTCGCGCGCCGTAACGCCCTTCTCGGTGGACAATGCATCACGTTTACTACACAAGCTGATCGTGGATCATGCCCACGATCATCACGCCTATATCGTTGGCCATAGCCTGGGCGCCCACGTTGCGATTCATCTAGCATTGAACTATTCACAGGTCGTGTCTCGAGTCTTGGTTTCGGGCTTTGAAGTCTTTCCTACCACACGACTTTCGTCCTATATTCCCTATCTAACCTGGGCTATGAGGCGCATCGAGAATAGCGTACCTCGGCCACTGGTTCGCTGGCTAATGGACGGTACCGATATCAGGCATTCCGATAATACATTTTGTACCCTTGCACTCTGCCGCCAAATCTGTCAGCCTATGCTTGACTCAGGTAGCTGGCCAGACCCATGGCCTCAACCGACCCTTATTATTGCAGCTGGAAAAGCTGGTATTCTCCCGACGAGTGATCACCCATACGATGCCAAAAAACTGGCCGGCATCGGCAACTGCAGGAATAGTAACACCCGTGCCATGAACCATCCTCAAATGAGACATCCTTGGAACCGTCAAGCACCAAACCTCTTTGCAGCCACTGTGCAGGCATGGTTTGGAGACGGTTCCCTACCTGCGGGCTTTGTTGATCTTTGACCAGGCTTTCTTTCAGAAATCGGACTTGTATTGGCAATGATTACTATGGTATGGACTGGGTCTAATAGCTAAGGAGTGGCCCGACTACCGGACTTTTCTCTTGGATGGGTATCTCCTACCCATCAACCCACAGCTAGCTCTCGCCAGGGTCTTGGTACTAGCTTTCCTCTGTATCAACTAGGACCAGTGTTACTGCATACTCCCCCACGGCACACACATCGACCCCAACAGCGGCGTTGAAGTAGAAGAGAACCATGCATGTTCATCCACCTCGCTAGCACGGCCAACCTCGTTCGGATCAGGAGTCTCGTCACGTCCAATGGCAAGCCAGGTACGAGCACGTCTGTGTTCGGTTGGTTGAAGCACTACGAATACCTCTCCAGGTGCTGACACCGTAACGTTGGCGCCAAGTATTGCATACCCAGATATGAGGTCGGATTCGCTGAATCCTCGAAAGAGCTTGCTGGCCTCAGCTGGATATTCAACAGCATTGAAACCGCGAGGTACTCTTGGTTGAAGTCCCGTCGCGTTTGGTAAAAGTCCGTGCTTGCATATATCACTATCTGTTTGATAGGTCTCAGGGATGATGACGGACTTGCCGATGAACCATAGCGACGGGCGATAGTCATACAGGGTGGTTATATTGGGAATGCCGATGCTGACAGCCACTGGCGCGCTAACATTGGTGATGGTGATCTTCGTATAGACTGGCAGAGATGGACATTCTTGAGTAGTCATCAAGATTCTCGCGATACTGGTATCTGGCCATTCCCACGCATTGGTGATGGATACATGCGTACCATCGTCGAGATGTGGCCGGTGGGCTTCCGTCACAGAGATGGAAAGAAGTAGCAGGAGTATTGCGCCTAGGTGGGCGGCAAGATTGACCACCATCCTTGTATAACTATGACCGAACAGCTCCGATGCGGATGGAAGGAGACACGGAAAATGGAACGGGTGAAGGTCTTCGAGATCAGGCTTCCTCACAAACCAAATCTTCAAAAGATGAATGTGAGATAGCTGAGCTTGTAAGGCTTTTTATACCCGAGAATGGAAAGAACTTTTCTTCCTCCAGACATCCATTGTCGAGTGCCACCTACTCGGCTCATACTGTGTCAATCCAATGCCTCAAAAATGAGGCTTTTCGAGATGCCTTGGCTTTCGAGGACCTTAAGTGAACTTGAGGCCGTGGAGAGACATCTAGACCAATATTTACCGTCGGGCAAGATGGTACATGTTCTATGACAGCTAGAACGCTCCGAGGGTCCCTCATGGAGGCGGACCCATCGGGAAACCCTCAGTAGTGGTTTTGATTGTGAAGCAGCCTCCGGCTATATCAGGCTCTGGCAATGACAACCCGACAAGACAGCGTACTGGCGAGGAAGCCTTCCGAGAAAGGCTCGACCTATCGTGTAAATGGGATACACAAGCAAAATTACGTATAAAGACCACCGGAACGAATTTCACTTATACCTGTCTCGCCACTACCCTGTACACGGCTACAGAAGAAGTGAGGACAATGGGAACCAGAGCAAGTTATGCGGACCGTCTTGGGCCTACTTTTGACAGCACCCCTTCAAACGCGCACTATGTTCGGCGAAAAGTCGGATGAACCTAAGTTGTACTGCAAGTCTATGTTCACCACAACTACCGGCGAACACGAGCCCATGGAGCACTTGTATGATTGTCAACAGGCCTTGCATAGAAACTCTTGGTGTTGATATGTCGTCTGTGCAACCGTCTCATTGGCACGCGCCGCAAGGCTGTCTCCGCTCGCCCTCCACACTGGCTCATAGAGCCTCGCGACGGGGAGGCCTTCTCCTCTTTGATTGTAACCGTGGGCTCAAACCCACATTGAGGAGAAGAGGAACACCAATGGCTACTAGCAGGCATTGTATGGGCCAACTCCATGGTAGATTCGTTTTGCTTCTAAATCATCCAGATGCTAGGACGGTAAGAAAGGATCCAGGCTTGTTCACCAGATCCCTTTGCTACCAGGCACCGGCAGGATACCGAAGCAGTATACCTCTTTATCCCTGCGAGATAATGGGGAGGATTAGACGGGATTCGTACTGATCGCCTGTGTAGATGACATGTGTCCCGATATTCTCGTCGTCTGGTTGCTCCAATCTCAGAAAATCCACCTCCGGATAGATCATGTCGTGACCTGAGACGCTCAGCATGATTCCCTCTCCGGGTGCAAAGACCATGCCCATGGGCCAAAGAGTGATCTCCAGTTCCACGATCGTCCCGGGCTTGATCGCCTCTCGTCGATCGTGAGAATAAAAGAGCTCTTGGCCGCCGCCACGTGAGCGAGAGTCGTCTCTTGAAACTCTGTGAGATGCACGAAGGAAGCCTTGGGGGCCAAGGGTCTTTGCCACGTTGACATTAGGCACTTGTTCGGTCGGGACTGGGCACGGGTAATTCAGGTGCTCGAGAAGCTTGCCGGTGGAATCGACCTTGCGGATCAGTACGCCCACGTCCATGTCGTCTTTTTCGGCGCAAGACATCCACAGATGGGCCTTCGAGTAACCCGCAACCTCTGTATACTTTTCAAATTTCATGACGAAATCCTGGGCTAGGTTAATACCATTAGATAGCAGGCCCTCGGGGACACATGTAACGTACAGACTTAGCATCAAGGCTGTGAGATTCATACGAAGTTGTAGCTGAAGTCGAGGGCCGCTGGGTCGATAGGGTACGGGTCGAGGCGTCCAAATAGTAAGTTTGGAGTTTCTGTCTAGAAAGAGGATACTCAAGCTCAGGTCTTTCGACAATCGTTTGTGCCGCGCTGCCGTCGAAGGCCAAGAGGGATAACCGCACGGGGGGTGTTTCGTGCTCCCATCCATTCTCGATCCCTTTGCAGTAGCGATCAAAGAAGCGTTGTAGTTCGTCATTGACCTCTGGTCTGTACAGATCATACCACTCCTGGTAGGGATGGACTCTCAACCATTTTTGCGACGTTTTGGCCGTTCGGTATGTGTTGAAGGACCCTGTTGTGTGTAGCGCTGAAGAGTAGGACGCGGTGAGATAGAGGGGAACGTCGATGTTTTCCGTCTGGATGTACTTGCTTTCCCAGTACTCGTCATACAAGGGTCGTTTTTCCAACATGGCTGGGAGGTCTTCTACACCGTTCGGGCCTGCAAAACCATTGAGCAGCATCTTCATGAATGTCGTAAGGTGAGGCTTTCCCCCCCGCCCAATTCGGTCGCGGTAGGGATCATTCAGTGCTTCCATCGGTGCCAACGCCTTCAAAGCCGGGTGTTTCATTCGCGAGGCGAAATTGATCTGTGCGATAGCCAGCCAGGAGTTTCCAGCCATACAGACAGAACCACTGCACCAAGGCTGGGCTGATAGCCAGTCGATAGTGTCGTAAATGTCCTCGGCCTCTTGTTGTCCCCAATAGTTAATGTTGCCCTCCGACTTGCCTGCCCCTCTGGCATCCACGTTGGCGATTGCGTATCCCCTTTCGCACCATTCAGCCGGGTCGGGTGCTTCGAACTTATGGAAGCCCGATACCCTGGCTGTTGGAACTCCACAATTAAAAGGGCCCATTGTCTCGTACTGCTGAGGGCCCGTTCCTGTCTTTCCGTAAGGGCTCCAGGGGATCAAGGCTGGCACCCTGTTCACATCAGAGTCCAGCGGTCGGAAAATGTCCATGTAAATCTTGATGCCATCCCGCATGGTGACTGCGACATCTCGGTCAAAGCGCACGTCGATGTTGAACGCTCTTCGACCTGGTGACCTGACGAAACCCTTCTGAAGTATTTGAGTGGTCGGATGGAAGCCAGTATAGCTGAAACGAGGGTGGGTCTCTGCACTTGGAACTGGATGATATTCCAGGTCCGGAAATCTTTGAGCCAGCATCTCTGCAGTTGTTGAAGGCATAGTTCGTGGTGTAAGTCAGAAGGATACCGAGAACGTACGACTTGGCCGGGATTACTATTTCAATATCAAGCAAAGATGAATCGATACAAGCAAATTCCGAGGGACAATCTGCTCTGGTCTGCTTCCTCGGGGCAGGTAATGTAATGTACCATGCCCCGCTGAGTGGTGTGTGTCCCCACCAACTATGCCTCCCCAGTCTTCATCCCCACGGGCCAATGTGCTCCCCGCCGCAACCCTCGAGCCCGGTTACTTCCAAGGAAACCTTTCTGTCAATCGAGCGAAGGTGCGACCCAAGAACAGAAGATCCTGAAAAGAAAATTTGAGTATCGAAAGCAGAGTCAATGTTGAGGGGTCGATAGTTGTTGGCCCACTTCGAGTGCTCGGCTGATGAAGGGTACCCGCGGACACTGTGCCGATCTGGCCTCATGGCGGCGTTGTACAGTTAGTCCAACGGGATGCAGGTGTCTTTAGCCTCGTGGTCCAGGATGACCGTCTCTGGCAGGCCATAAGCACGACACCTGCCCCCTGTGACACGCGTCTGGATGCTTCCAACGATGATGGACACGTCCAGCCCTGAGGGACAAGTTGACAAAGTGATCTTTGCGGGAGCTTCATCGACGAACAGAACGTACTTTCAGTGGCATCGAAGCTATCTTCGACCGAGCTCATGTTTCCAAGCCTTTTTCAGTGCTCAGCTATCATTTTACTCTCGACGGTACTGGCATCCACGCAACTCCGGATGGAATCACAATTTGAGCAAGGTTTGTCCGCTTCTAGTATTGTCACTTCTTTGCCTCTCCGCATCTTCGCTTTAGCTCTCTGCGAGCTGGGTGTATGATACGGGGAAGAGCCCCGCCAGGAGAGCATCCAAGACTTCTCTTGTGTACTTCGATTCCATTTGCCCTGTGCGTACCAGGAGTGTAAGGGAACTTTATGGTATCGCTCTCCTGAAGATCAGGCCCCAGATCTCGCCAAGGGAAACAGCTTTCGTGAATCGGTACATTCCAATATTGTCTTCATGGCAGCACGAGACGTGACTGAGGTGGGAACTGCACTTCCAAAGCATGTAGAGGCACTCGAGATAGCCAAGGCCCACCCAGATGTTGAGACCAACAACTTTCATGGCCTCAACCTGAAGATACTGCTTGTTTTTGTTGTATGCTTGTGCAAGGTTGTCATTGGACGAGCCGCTGCTGACACGGTCGCAGTCCATTGATCTTATTGCCTTTGCCCAGACTGTAAACCTCGTGGGCTCGGGAGCGCCGGAGCGGTACGCTTCAGATCGTTGGGCCTTTCCCTGGCTCGCGCAGCATGGCAAGACTCATAGCGGGTGACTAGTGTGCAAGAAACATTGCTGCCGGCGTAGGTGGATCTACGGAAACAAGATGGCTATCTCAAGTCATCCCCATTGTGACCTGTGTGCTTGCACCACCAGTCTTCCAAGCAGCTGATCTCTGGGGTAGAAAAGATGTTGATTGTGATTCTCACGCTCTTCGACTTCATCGGCAGCATCATCGTCTCCCGATGCACATGCATGGGTACGGCCATAGCGGAAGAGGTCATTTCTTCAATCAACTTCGCTGCCCAACCACTCTTGTATGCGGTTTTTCCCGAGATCCTACCACGGAGTAAATGAATGTACACTCTGGCAATTCGCTAACAGCTTTGATAAAGCCCCTAGTCTTTTGAATCCATTCTCTGTCGTAGATGTTCATGCAGAATTTCTAGATGTTTCCCGTCGTGGTACTGGAAGTGTGCCCAGAGGTCCCCAACCTCCTGGGAAGTACGGAGTACTTCACGCTGCTTTACTTTGCATTTAAATATTGTAACTGAGTCGTTACTCCTTTCCTCCTTGCCCTATTTAACGCTTTCTGATCCCTTTCCAACACGCACCTCGACTCAACACACGCAGGTCGGTCTAATGAATATCCAACCCCATGGACTAGCCCCTATCACCGTGAGTGAATTCAGTTTTGCGGTCCTTATGCTCAGCTCTTTGCTGGCAGCCACTTCCGGTTCCCCTGCTTCCGGCTTTCTTCTGACTTTTCGCCCCAAATGGCACTCGTGTAATCGCATTAGCAAATGGCCGAGTCACAAAAGATGCCACTGTCGGCATTCTGCACAACATTTCGTACAGAGGTGGGACTCGTTCTGCAAGCTTGTCTCGCCGAGCAGGATAAGGTTAGGTAGGGAGCTACCGCATACTTATTCAGGAGAAGCCTCGCACTAAGACGAGGCTACACGCCCTTCAACTCCTCTCTACATACTACTGTCCACGGTGCACGTTTCTTGAGTCATTTCCGTACTGCAAACAACAGGCCCACAGCGCTCACGGCAAGGCAGATTTCACTTGCAATGATTACTAAATGGGCCTGCCACCAGCCTAAATCAAAGCGGAAATTATCATTGAGAGTTATGAGAGGAGAATAAATTCCTCCTGGCGCCAAAGACGAGTTTCTCTGCTGCGAAGCCGTTCTCCCTTTTGATCTCGCCTCTCCCTGTTGCATCTACGGATACACGATGGCGACATTACTTCTCCTGGGTCTCTGTTTAGCTTCACTGGGAGCAGGAGCGAATGTCACCCTCACGAGCGCAGGGTGCGTCGACCCCTCTGGGCTGCAAACTTGCCAGAACAAAGCAAATGAGCAAACAACCTCCTGCATCAATCAGGCGAACCGCGATTCAAGCCAACGAGAGCTCCTTGCATGTGGCTGTGCGGATTATATCAACAACTACAACTGCTATGCGGCATTCTGTTGGAATAGGGTCTGGGAATGCGAGTATCAGGAGTATGTTATTTCGTACATGGAAAACTGCCCAACAGCGAAATTGCCAGTTCCATACTTCCCGGCTCCAGATGATGCTACCGATGCCTGTTCGTGCAACCTGGGCAAGGTGCACATGGCCGTCGTGGACGCAATTCAAGAGACTGCGACTTGTTCAAACAACGCCAACTCTGGAGATGCTTCGAGTAACGTGCAGCAAATCCAAGGATGTAATTGTTGTGAGATCAGCGGAGCATTTTCCAGGTAAATTCTCGCGCCGTCAACTGCTGACACGGTTCGAAACTAAACAGCCTGTAGTATTTTTGAGATCTGCCCCAACACAGATCCTACCCTCGTCGGGCTCTCGAGGATCGGTGATCTCGAGACAGAACTGAACACAGATTTCTCATCCTGCGGACAATACTTGGAAACATATGACTGTATTTCCTCCCTCTCGTACTCATTGGATGGCGTCAGTACATTCCTCAAACCGTCAGACCCTCTACAGACCGGAACGGAAACTTTGAGCAATGGACCGGGTGCTGTAACAACCCCAGCGAGTGGGCAGGTCTTCTCTTACACCAACGGTGGTGATGGAGTTGTGTATACCGTCACGGCTGCCGCTGGGGCCGCTGAAATCAGTGCCAAAACAAGCGCTGCAACCCACGGCTCAGGATCTGCACAGTCTGGAAGCGGCTCAACGGCCTCTGCAGCGAAGAGCACTGGAACAGCAAAATCGAGTGGAGCACGCGCCTTGGCGAAGGGTGTATTCTGGACTCTCGCGATGGGTTGCTCGGCTCTAGTAGTTGTTCTTTTGTGAAGACCGAGTCAAGATGTACCATTTCACACGCCACGCTGTTTCAGGTTTCACGGCGATATTCATGTGAGATGGGTGCCTCAACTATCTTGAGGTTCTGGCGCCGGTGACCACAATACTTTCAACCTGTCAACAAACCTGAGAGTAAGGCGATGTCTGTTCATTAAGGATACCCTGTCGTCCAAATAGAGTCGGGCTATCTGATAATGGTTGATCTGCCCCATCATATGTTGTTGGACCTGAAGATTTTGTTATCGTCGATGAGTACAAGGGAAGAAGCCCATTGATCCATTTCAGGGACGTCGACCATTCTCTCAATCTCGACAGAGAACAAATCCACCGCACTGGCCTAGACTCCGGTATGCGGAATACTGAGGATGATAAACAGGACTGCCGATAACCGACGGACCAAGGGACCTTTACTGAAGAAATCTTGCATACATACATTCATCATATAGACTACGTAGTATCCGATTCCCATACACGGTATTCCGGCGCGTCGGCTCCTCATCTTAAATTTTAGGCTGTATGGTCATGAAACGTCTCGAGATCGTGGACTTGCCAGGAAATTTCTAATCGTGTATGATCTTGAGAGTGGCCGGACTCCAGTTAGCTTAGATGAAGGCTAGATCTTGGTAAAGAGCACCATCTCGATACTCAGGTTCGACGAGTCAGCGAAACAACATACCGGACTATCATGTCGACTCTTACAGCAGCGTTAGGTACTGAGTACCCAAGTCGTCGACAATGGTTGAGCCTAAGTACGGAGTACTCAGTCGACTACCTGCTGTGGGCAACACCACAACCCTCGCCAACAGAGCGAAGCTGAGTACAATCAGACAGGGACAAACTGGTTATTCATAGGGATCTTCTGTGACTATAAATCCCCCTATATCGCTATCAACGAGTGAGATCCATCTTAGGACCGTCGGACAGTGGCTAGCGAGTGGGCGAGAAGAAAGTGAATTGAGGGCGGTCTTTAAAGCGGCACTTGTCTGGCTGAGCGTCCAATGAGCAGGGAGCAGTTTGCTAGCCGCCAAGCCATCGGGAAAACCGTTCGGGGCAGAAGCTTGCAAGCTGCGCCGTGCATTGACTATTGACTGGTGCTAGGTCGACTTCCAAAGAGTGAACGCAGACCTCAATTGACGAGCTCGATTTAAACCGCCCACTTTCCTTGACTCGCCTCCTCCCGCACCAAGTCACTGTCTCTCGACGCAGAACAACTGATGACGTGACAATCCGGTTCGTTTTCTGAACTCCGAAAGCAGCAAGCAACAGCAACAGCAACACAATGGCTGACCTGCTTGACGCGAAACCCGTCCTCGAAGATACGTACCATCCCAAAGATGCTCTCGCAGCATCAGTACGCGGCATTACATATGCAGGTACTGCCGGCCTGTTCCTGGCGGCTGTGCAGAACACGGTAGCGAAAGAGAGCATAGGACCATGGGGTGTTTTTTCTCGGTTTGGCAAGACAATTGGGCTTTTTGGTACGATATCAGCGCCATGCCCGAAAAACATCCTACGACATGTGGACTGACGGTTCGTAGCTGCTATGGGTGGAAGTTATGCGTTCGTCAACACGGCTACCGCCAATCTCCTCGAAAGGAACGATCCTATGAACCACGCACTCGGTGGTGCATGTGCCGGCGCACTTGTTGGCCTGAGGAGTATGGCATGAGTACAAGGTTGTTGATTCTGACAGTATGCTGACGGGTCTTTGCAGAGAGATCCATGCCCTCAACTCTCGGCAGTGCATTTGCCCTGGGGGCCGTGATGTTTGTTGTTAATTATACGGGGCGGCCTATGTTCGAGTCGTCGTCAGACGCTCCTCAGTTAGATCGCCTAGCCTATAAGGATGAGGCAAAGTCCCGATACAGGAGACCTCTGAACGAGACTATCAATGAACTCGGTGAGGGTAGAGGTGAGTTTTGTTGCAGGTATCCGATGATCAATCTGGCTGAACGGGATGTCACTAGGTATCTATGGACCCGGATACGCCGAAAGACGCAAACAAAGAATCAAAGAGCGATACGGCATCGAAGTTCAAGAGCCATATTACACCAACAAATCCGCCGAAGCGGGCACGGAGTTCTAGGCTTCAGTTCCTGCTTAGAGCCAGCCAGTCTTGCATAACACGCAGTTTGATGGTGGTGCGGCCGAAACCCATCAAACCCAAAACGGCCCTTCCATCAAAATAGGAGGCCGGCTGCTACACACATTGTCGCATGGACGATCTAGATTGTGGACGCATGTACAGATATCCCTCAAAAAGAACAGAGAGAAGCATGGCTCCAGCCATGAAGATTTTCAAGCACCTTGCGAGCCAGATTGCTGAAACCTCTCCAGAGCACCGTACCGTTGCGATTTATATTCTGGCTGACCCATTGTTCGTGAAGTCTTGACGCCCGTACTCGCCGGACCTAGGCGATTGATTATAGGAGTTCAACTGGCATCGGGTGATTGTGATTTAGAAGTTAGACGACCCACGCGTGATCTTTGAAGATAATCAAGTCCAGGACCCTGTTGCGTCTAAGATTAGTTCTGATCATGAACGCTACACTTGAGTTGAGCCCTTGGTAGTCATAAACAGCTGTAGCATGCGAAGGTTAGTGATGCGTCTGGATACGGATCCTTGGTGTACAACAAACAATACAAGGGTGGTGGTCTGGACCTTCGAAGCCAAAGCATCGGCTAGGATTAGCTAATTTTTCCGAACCTCCGGAAAACCTCAGGGAAAGTCTTCGCCAAAGAATGATCCAAGGACCCTATGTAACAAGTCCAGCTCGATGAATGATGCATACGAGATGTACGTTGATCATGTGCGGAACCAGCGTAGAAGAAACTGGACCCTCCCAAGGATAGCTGCAGGAGGGATGCTCTCTCGAACTACTGGGCACATACAGTACTCTGTGGATTTCAAACCGGGTGCTCGATCCGTAAAGATGCAGCAGTGACTGGGCTCTGGAACAGTACTGTAAAGGATTAATGATAGGCGGCGCTGCCACGAGGGCCTTGGGAAGAGGGCAGCATCGCTTCTTGGTGGGCTCTTGGAGCCTTTGTCACGCTAGCGGCGCAAAATTCCTTCATGTCTGGGGTCGTCGGTCGTCATTAGCGATGGCGCAAGAGCCACTACCAAGATTCTCCAAGGATGAAGATACTCGTCGGGCGGAAGACGCGGTGCAACGAATGCTTCGTGGCGTCGTGGCAAAGAAGCCTGGTGTACGTGCCAGAAGCCCTAAATATATATGTGAGTTGACAGTTGACCATTGACCCTGTGACTGGACGATGAGGCGGCTGTCAAGGCGCAGTGTTCCTCCTCGCAATGGCTTAGAGTACTCGTACGATACAACAGCCATGGAACTGCAGTCGATCGGTGGGGAAACAGGAGGAGGCGCTACTAGACTCAATGACTGATTGATGATGAAGCGTCCCCTCTGCCTCTTTAGGCCATATGTCGCAACCCCGAAGCTCAATCTCGCACTCGATGGCAGAGTATCTCCGGCTTGGATACTGTTTGGTTGTCTGTGAGGGATGGCTGCCTAGGTTATGCCTTGACTTAGTGCGGAGTTCTAACCTGAGAGGTCAGCGTTGAGTATTTCTCTTCATGGATACACTACCGCCAGTTGCGTGCAGCTGTGCGGCACATGCAAAAAGTCTAGCCAGGTGTCCCAGTTCGTCAATCGCCGGTAAGTCATGGGTGTGGGAAAGGGTCAGTTATGCTTTCCAAGGGTGTGATTGTAATTGTCGGTGGCTGGTGGTGGCTATCATTGCAGTAGTTCCTGCGACTATCAGCTCCTCGGCAAAAAGCGAGCATCCAGAGCAATCATGTGCTGCGTGTCTGACGAGTGCATCGTGCGCAATCGAATGGCGCAGGCTGACCTAGAGCGCCTGAGAATGACAATATTCCCGGCTGTCAGACCCGGGCACTCCAGAAGGTCCCAGCTGGGTTGGGATGCCCGTCACTCCACGCCCACAGAGGACTATTGCACTGTAGCCCACTATCATCACTAGCCCACCCCTCCACCTGAGCTTCCTTCCCGCTTTGCCGGTCTCGTCCCCGTTGCACTGTACAACAGGTCCTCATCGCTGTGCCTCGACAGCATGTCGACAGCTTCTCAAGATCATCCATCTGGCTTTCTTGGAATCGACGTCATCCATTCTGCGTCTTGCTCCTCGACTCCTCTGTGCTCTGCCGTCTTCCAGCTTCTCCCGTGGCATCTCATCTCCCTCGTGTTTCCTGCTACGTTCCACACGTCCGCATTGGTACCAGCTTTGTCTGCAACATCGTCATTATCTGTCTAGTCTGCCGACCCAAGCTCCGTCCCGCTGCTCACAGTGTCTTCATATCCCTAACCATCCCATAACACCATGCTGCGCTCGACATAGCTATCTGGTTCAAACCCGTTCTCTGTCCATCGACCCTCTCACTCGAGCTCATTCCTAAACCGAGCTTCCGCCCGTCGAGATCGATCCCAGTTACAATCACGATGTCTAGACCTATCACTCCCATATCACCTGCGCGCAGTCCGTTTCCGACCCAACATGATCCCTCGCTACAGTCTGCGCGCCCAACGAGCGCCCGACAACCATCTTCTCGGCCAGTCTCCTATATTGGCACCCATCATACCGATGCCCCGTCAAACTATGATCACCCCAGCTCCTACCCCAATGATCCCGGTGCAATGTCGCAAACCGGCCTTCTACATGACGGAGACGCGATGACCGGAGAAGGGGCTGCCGTGCTTCCTAGGTCCAACTCACAAATGTCAGGGTCGCAATCGCTAGTTCCGTCAAGAGGTGGAACTTTGAAGAAGAAGCCCTCCTTACACAAGAGCGCCAGTCTCAAAAGAACAACTAGCAAGAGAAGCAGTTACGCCGGATCGGTGCGAAGCATGAAATTAGGCGAAAGAGAGAAGTATGGCGAAACCGAAGAGACCAACAGCGTCTTCTACTGTCCCGTTCCTACCTCTGGGAACCCCACTGAAGTTTTATCGACCAGATTTCAAGGTGAGTCCGAGACAAGATGTCTGATGCTCACTTGCTAATGCATGTTCCAGCGTGGCGCAAAGTCCTAAAGGACATCATCAACTACTTCCGCGACTTGCATAAGACATATGAGATGCGGGCAAAAGCTCTCATGTCAACGTCAAACGTGGTCAACAATGCTTCGATGCCTCCCAACTTTTTGTCCTCTGGAGGGATCGGCGAAGCCAACTACATCTTACGTGACTTTCATAAACAAGCTCTCAGCGAGGCCAACAAGGCGCGTGACCTCGAAAACGAGGTCATTGTCCAATTGACCGGACTTCGTAGCGACCTACAACAGAAAATCAAGGAGATCAAGAGCTTGTCTGGTGATTTTAAGAATTCGGTAGACAAGGAACAGGAAACGACCAAGAGAGCGGTTCGGTCTCTCCAAGAATCGCTGGGTATGGTTGATACAGATGCCGCATCGACTAGTGGGAAAGGCGACCCATTTTTGGTCAAGTTGGGCGTCGACAAACAGATCGAAAGGCAGATCGACGAGGAGAACTACCTTCATCGAGTGAGTAGACGCATTGCCTTGAGATTGTTGAACGCGATCCCTAACCTGTGCAGGCCTACTTGAATCTGGAAGCCTCCGGTCGCGAACTCGAGTCCATCGTGGTGGGGGAGATCCAGAAGGCATACAATGTTCTAGCTGGCATTCTCCGCCGTGAAGCCGACGATGCTTATGATACCGCTGAGAAATTGAAGGAAGGGCCTCTTGCGATGTCCAAAGACCACGAATGGGACGAATTCACCACAAACAACAACCAGATGATCGACCCTCGCCGCCCAATTCGACAGGTAGCCAACATTGTTTATCCGGGCAAGGATCATCCGGCGGCCATCGAAGTGCGCAGTGGCATGCTCGAACGAAAGAGCAAGTACTTGAAAAATTACACACCCGGATGGTAGGGTTTACCCTTCACCTAAGGTCATCAGCGTTACTAATTCCAACACCAGGTATATTCTATCGCCAACTCATCTTCACGAGTTCAAATCGGCCGATCGTGTGACCAGCCAAACTCCGGTCATGTCGCTGTACCTACCGGAGCAAAAATTGGGCACGCATTCTGAGGATGGATCCTCGTCGCACAAATTCATGCTCAAGGGCCGACAAACCGGCTCAATGCATCGCGGCCACGCCTGGGTCTTTAGAGCGGAGACTCACGATACCATGCTTGCATGGTACGAGGATATCAAAGAACTCACCTCGAAGCGCGGCGAGGAACGAAACGAATTCGTCCGTCGAACTCACGCCCGATCCCTCTCCGGAAACAGCATGAAGCCAGCAAGCATAATTAGCTCCGAGGGTGGGATGGAGGAAGACGAGGCTGATCAAATTGCATTTGCCGGAGAACAATCTGTCCGGGGAAATTCTATCGCCAATGAAACCGACATGGCTGGAGCCACTGGACTGGGTGTTCTCGGTGCAAATGAGGTCGAGGATTCTAGGTCAGAAGCAGGATGGCGTCCTCCTCAGCAACGACCAGCACCAGGTGGGCGTTTTCCATCCGACCTCAACATTCAGCGAGGCTTACAAGCACCGCTTTCCCCATCTAGTGGAGCCAGTTCTGACCAAGACCGAGATGTTATAGCAGCCGCAGGTTCCCTTCCTGGAAGTGGCGTGCCCTTCTCGAATACCGTCGACAAGCACACAGAGCTACAGCCAGCCGCTACCCAAGCCGTCCCTCACTCTAACGCGATGAACACCACTAGCCACTATACTGCGGGCGAGCATCCAAATATCCTCCCTGCGCACGCCGCCACCTCAACGACACAGGACACCACCAGCCAATACGGCGAATGGATGGCGCCAATTGCAGCAGGTGCGGGAGGCGTTGCAGTCGGAGCCGGTGTGATGCATCATCATCAGCAGCACCAAGAGCAACCGCCACCTGAGAATGTTGAAACCCAGATGGCTGGAGGAGCGGCTATCCCAGCTTCTGGTCAATCTTCTGCCCCGATACCAGTCGCGACCGCCGTCCCAGTCAATGCACCCAGCGGTCCTCGTGCCATGAGCGAGTCGACAACAGCACCAAGCTCAGCGGCCGGTAACGCTACCTCGTCTGGCACGGATACTGCGACTCTCTCGACAGTGCCCACCAGTACAGGCCTTCCCACCGGCAACGAGAGTATGTTTGATGCGAATGGAGTCTTCACGGGACCGAGAACTGCGAAGAATGCGCCCACAGACTATGTCATCAGGCCAACGGAGCGATCAAAGAGCCATACCACCATCAGCGACCTCCACGTGCCAGGGGAGTTTCCAGCTACCCCTGGTCTGAATGAAGGCTCCAAGTTATATGGTGATGTGATTCAAAGTTGAGGCAGGACAGACTTCGAAAGGTCTCAAATTACCTGTCGGGGTGATTGAGGAGTGGCAATGCATAAACGCACAGGGTTGGGATAACAGGCCGATTGAACATTTTTTTTCATATCATCTGCTGGTGCTATGTGAACAGGGCAGCACACAAGGGGGGGTTCACTGGTGGGACGTTATCTTGCTTCATGTTCTGTTTTCCTTTTTGAGAAGATACCACACGATCGTTTTCTCGTTTTGCGATGGTTGGGTGCTTTCCCTGCTGTGTCGGGGGTAAATGAAAACGAGGCAGTATGTTGATTGTCAACATTGTGTAGACCACTGGGACTTTCGTCAGCTTTACTCTAGGCGATAGGCCCAGTCGGACAAGATGCGAGTAGTTGAAGTGCCCGAGCATAAGCACTCTCACGAGGGATAGCCAGGGATAGCCAAAACACGGAAAATTGTCTTGAACTTGAGGGATGGTCATCGCCTTGCCTGTCGCCTTTCGTACTGGATGTGCTTCGTAAAGAAGGACGTTTTGCAATTGCTCTGGAAGGCGGACAAGCCACAGTAGGTAACGAGTACGACGAGTACCAGCCAATACTCTGTACCTCCTCAGTACGTGAACTCCAAGAGTAGGTGAGAAGTAAGGAACATAGGTTGAAGAAATACTGTATGTATGCCCGCCGTCCCATGCCCCAAAACGCACGAAAGCGCGGTCGCCGTTGTCGTTGTCGTCGCCGTTGTCGTTGTCACTTGGTTCCCGTTGTCAGTGACGTCACTGACTTTCCTCATTGGGAACCATGACCTGCGATATCCGGAAGAGTACTCTCGGTTTTTGATCAGCCAGCATCGCGAGAATTGTGGTATATAACAAATTTCCAAACTTTTTAAGTCTCCCTCTTTCTTTCACATCACTCTGGAACCGACGTTTTTGCGCTGGCTGGCTAACTGACTGGTTGTGACCTGGCATCACGCGAATCACATCGCATCGCATCACATCGCATCGCATCACATCGCATCGCATCACATCGCATCGCATCACATCGGCCCAGCCGCTGAAGGTACCGTTGAGGACTATTGCATCGTGAATATCTTGAATACATCACGAACATCATGAATAAATCTCAACTGGAGAATTACCCATGTGATTTATCGTTCGAGCGGTCTCGAAATGTCTGGGAATCGCGCGCGCGGTGTATAGGGTGGTTACAACAATGTCCTCTACCATTCATTGTACGAGGACCTGGGCCAAATCTAACCTTTAAGACCTGCATCTTAGTATTTCATTGGGACCCGGCTCTGTACTGCACTCTTATCCATTCCCGTACAAACTGGCTTAGGTACGAGTATCTAACCTATCAAGCGGGCTGTTTGGATGTTGTAGCATGCGCCAGGTTGGGGGCGGGTGTACGAGTACAGTACGCTGACACTCTTTACACCATTGTATATCGACTACGAGCAGACAAGTCAAGGTGCCTTTTTGCGGGACTTCAGGGCAAGGGTCGACTGTTAACTGTAGGGGGGCAAAATCTATCATACATTCATTCATCCAAGGTCATAATGGTTCATAATGTGCACACCCCGCAACACACGAATGCCAATTTCGTTCCGTTTTTTCGTCTCGTCTCGTGCTTCTTGTTACGCCTCGCCAAACATCATATCGTTCATCCTGAAACAGAAACGCCGTATATCTTTGAAAGTGTCTCACGATCAAACTTCCTCATCGCAAAGGAATCTAGCATTGCCTTCGTCCCATCCATCGCACTGAGCACGGGGGTCATGGTTGCCGTGTTGTTCTGCATACTCGTCAAATGATTGCGGAGCTGTTTGAGCATCGAGTTCATGGTTTCATCCTCCCCCTCCGCCTCCGTCTTCTCGAGCGTCTCATCGAGACCATTCGGGTGGCCTGGGATTGTGCCGTCTGTGGAGTTGGAGTTGGTAGAAATGCCCGTGATGCTATTGATTCTTTCAACTCGGTCCCGCTGATCAGAGTCCAGTTCGGACTCGGCAAGTTTTCGAACTACAGGGTGCAAACCGCGCTCCTTCTTCCGGCGAAGATCTTTCGCGGATTTCAGACCTGTCTCCAGACCGTCGAGCTCGGCCCTGTCGCGTTTCAGAAGGCGTTGTTCGCGCTTGATCTGTCGGCGGAGCAGGTGTGACGAGGACGTGTTCATGTTCAGTGTCGCTTGAAGGGAGGAGATGCGATGGAGCGTGTTGGACAGATCAAAGGGTGTGTCGTCTTGAGAGGAGCTGGTGGGTGCAGGTGGGAAAGGCATGCGCGGAAGACGGGTTATCAGTCTGTGTGTTTTTTCCATTTCTTGTCAGCCTTTTTTTCATGTGAAGAGATGTAATAGTAATAGTTGACTCCTGGTTTGAGACATGGGTGAGGGAAAAAAGGGCCTATTCACTTGTCTGCGATTTCTTCAACAATCTTATCGTACTCTTCTTCCTTGAGAGCATTCTTGGTGTTGGCTTTGGACGCTTGTCCCGCACGGGTTTTGCTGAGTGCAGGGATTCGCGCATTGCCTCCTCTTCGCTTTGCTTTGACGTTCAAGAGAATCTGTCGGATCTTGTCCTGAGATGATGTCGGGAGAGGCTTCCATTTCTTCCGGATCGTCGTTTGGGAGATGCTCTTGATACGTGGTTCGAGGGCTGCGAACGGTGAACGCGTCTCGTTGGGCCCAGCGGGTGGGTTTGAGGAGGCCATTGTCAGCTACAGCGCAAGGAAGAAGTCTATTGTACTATTCTGGCGCGTGGAGGTGGCAAATGAATTCGTCACAGATGGTCTCGAGAGATGTCAAAAGACTGTGTCGTTGAAGACTCGCGATCCATTAAAGCGTGTTGATACATGGTTTGTTTCGGTTTAGCGTAGCCTTGTCTGACGACTTCCTGTTGGACGGAGTATGGTCGCCCTCTCCTGGAGTGATCTACTTACAATATTTCGCATATCACTCATGAAATCGGTCTATTGGTCTAGCCGTGCTGGTCTTTGTATCCTCTACCTTCGCATGATACTTTCTTGTACTCAACTGTCGCGGGAGATTCAGCCGCACCTGATGCAGAAAGAGCGGTCGGATATCCGAGACACGAATACGAAGGCTGTCAATGAGGTTCAGCTTCAAGCCTAAGTAGTCCCAGCCCACCTCGCTTAGAAAATTTGACCACATATCCAGCCTTTCCAGCCATGAACGTCGTTGGTCAAAGGAAAGGTACAAACGGCCCGCGCATGTGATCGTATCCTTTTTAGAAAAGGCTGAGTCTGTGGATTTGTGCCGTGGACTAATGACTGGGCCTGGGCTGTCGCTCAGCCAGCTATCGGACTCCGAACACAAGGACAAGAACGACTTTGCGCGGCTTGCATGGAGCGGGGGACTACAGTGCTGGCGTCCTGTGTCACCTCAGTATCCGTTGAGTGCCAATACTCAGCCAGCCTCTCTCCACGCCTCAAATTTAATTTCGCACATGGTTGTTTGACAGTCTGAATCCCTGGCGCCCTCGCTGTTAGCAAGATTGTGCTGAGACACTCTCAGCCTCAGCAGCACCGGTGCCTCATGGCCTTTAAAATGGGCGTTCCCCGTTCACTCAACACATTCTCCCAGCCCCTGAAGTCTTCTATCTAGCTCTAACCAAGATCCAGACTGGCTGTAAACTGCCCGCGAACGACTCGAAATGCCCGTTCAAGGTTACGGTGTCTGGAAGGGGAAGCCTGTGTCATATGAGGTCGATCCACCACAAGACCGTACACCTCACATCAACTTGGTTTTCCAGAGTAATGGGCAGACACAGCTGAAAGCAGCCATCAATGTGAAGTCCAAGACCAAGCCACACGAGCTGGTGTATTGGTTCGACCGTGCCTTCTCCCATCAGCTCACTCAATCCCTTGAAACGCTCGAGGACGGCTTTCAAGCAATCGAGCCAGACGACCAACAAGCCGCGAACTATGCACTTGACTACGTCCGGACACCTGGCCTTCTGCAACTTCAATCCGGTCGAATTCTGCCGTTCATTGAAGACGGGCCGGACAATGACATCCTTGATCAGCTTCAACCGATTCTCGACGATGCTATCGGACAGCAGGCGGACATATATCTCTATGGCTCGTCATTTGGACCGGGAGGGATTCACGAAGTTCACATGAATCAGGGCAGCGCTGGGTTTGATAACGGTGTCAAACAAGATGGAGGTTTTGTGCTCAGATTTCCCGATGGTCATTGGGAGGCTGTCTTCTTGGCTTTTGCTTCACAGCAGATTCCGACGGATGAGGTTTCGGGGGAGCCTTTGACTGATAGTCGAACTCTGAAGAACATTATCGAAAGTGCTGGAAGGGCACATCTTTGAAGGAAAAGCCACCATGGACATTGATGCTGAAGTCTCGACAATCGATTCATTTTCTGATATCATGTTTGATAATGCCAAAATCGCAGTTTTCCATGTGAAGATCCGGAGGTTCTCATTTTATTTCGGATTAGTAGGTATAGCGGAAACCCGGAACCCCTTCTATCAGTCGGTCCCCCAGTCTGGCTCGCCGGTTAGCGTACCAAAACCATATTGTGCAACCCACAACAACAGCGACCATGGCTATATGACTTCCTATACTAACCCAAATGGCCGTAAAGTACCGAGGCGCTTCAGGTTGGCGAACAATATAGCTCCCGGCAATTCCGCCCAGTCCATTACAAGCCGAGATAGCCGCTGCGACGGTGGCACGTTTCCATTGTCCAACAACGTTGTTGGCTTGATAAGCGTTTAGTGCCGCCCAATTTGAGATGTATGCTCCTGTAGCCAGGAAAGTACCGATGTATCTGACTGTCACTTGACTTGGAAACCCGAGCATGCAGAATCCCACAATGAGGCATATGGCGTTGAAGATGATCACTGGAGCCCGAATTCGATATCTGTCGCCAACATACGAGGATAAAAGGACTGGGACCACGGCGTAATAGTACGGTGGCGAGGAAAGCAAGATTGCCTTGTTGGTGTCGAAGCCCATTCCACTTTGCTAGCAATGTGTCAATAAGAGATGGTTGTCTTGTTGAAGAGTGAGGAACATACCAGGATTATTGGCAGGAAGTAGCTGAGGGCTGTGGATACGATGTTCAAAAGGAAGAACAGTGTACAGAAGATGTAGAGTTTGACGTCCAAGAAATTGACCAAAATGGCGGAGACGGTTAGAGGCTCAGGTTTTCCGCCATCGCGCCGATCCTCATTGATTCGCGAGAGGGCTAATGTCTTCTCGTCGTCCGATAGGAAGTGGAACGAGTTCTCGCATTGATCAGGGAATTCAACCATCCAGAAATATGTTATGATCCCCAGGAAGACAGTGACTGCGCCTTGGACAAGGTACATGTATTGCCATCCGCGGAGGCCGTCACGGTGGTCGAGATGGTTGAGGCCATAGTTGACAATAGAACCTGTCGCAAGGATTATGATCTCGCCTGATTGAAGGATGGCAAAACGAAGCTGCTGCTCTCTCCGGGTATAGTACTATGGTGGCGTTAGCATTGAAAGGTGTTGAAGAGCAGATGCGCTCAAAGAAAGGGGAGAGCAAGTTGTTGTGCCACGCCCTTATGTGCAGCGAGACTTACAGTCGAAATCAAATATGCTGGAAATGGTCAGATGAAGGTTTCAGCCCAAGAAGGCAAGGCGACTTACTCAGTCCTGGAAAGACACCGCTCATGGAAATACCAAGGAGGACTCTCAGTGCAATCATCTGTTTCCAGGTAGTGATGGCCGCTGTACACATGGTGATGATACCGAAAGCACCTGTGATGGTGGCAAAGAATATTCTGGGGCCGACCAGGCGGAGCAAAATGGTTGAAGGGAGCTGGAAGCAGACCGAGGCCACCGTGAATATGAATATCGACACAGAGTAGCGATTTCCGACAAGGTCCAAGTCAGACAGCATGCTAGTCACCGAGGCTGATGAGATGATCCCACTGTCCAGCAAATTCAGACTGCACAGTATGCCGGCGATGGTACACAGCCGCAGGTCGATCTTGCGACGAAGGTGTAACTCTGCTTTAGCTCGGATAGAATCATCCTGAAGGCGATTCTGGATGACATCGACGTCCGGTTCACGATCCGCACCTTCGCCTGAATGCTCGACGGACTCACCAACACCGTTTAGGTAAGCAGGGCTCGAAGCCTTCGGTCGACCAAGCACTTTGATGCCACTCTTGGCCGATGCACTTGCCATCGCGAGGATGACGATGGCTAGGTTGATACACTTCAGGAGGCTAGCGAGGGCTTCCTTGACATCGAGAGAGAACACTCTCGAATAGACCAGACGTCGCAGGAGTCACCGCACAACTAGTCAAAGAAATCTTTCAATGTCGCAATAGCGCGGTTCCGCAGCGGGGAAACTTTCCACCGCGTCTTGCAAAGAGGGATACGACGCTTCATGGCGATTCATGGTGGTCCGGCATGGCTTCTTCTTATCCTAGGTGCGAATAGTCTTGCAGGGTGGCACGTCGTGCTACGCTCCTAGTGAGACGCCATTACAGCCACATTCAGAACACAAGGAACACAAACTGTAGAAGGTCAAGGACTCCGGCAAAGCACTGAGGGTTTCCGAAAGCAATGCAACTCCGGTGCAAGTCCAACCGGCCGAAGCAGCTGCTACGACCACCAAACCAGATGACGATGCTAGCAGCATCACAAAACCTTCGACGCGCCCAAGAGAGGGGCAGGCTTTTTCGCGAAGCTAGATCGGGGCGACAGCAATGGAAGCAGTAGGAAGAATACGGGACAGCTTTCTACAAAGTGCCCATAGTCGTGACGGGCCGAAAATGACTTACACGACAAACGGCGAGATAATCATGCTGTTTGGCGAGCGTCCGGTGTTCAGGATGATCTGGCTTTGAGTCTCGGTTGAGCACGAGTCAAGGAAAGATAGCATGGTAGAAAAGACTACCTCATTCAACAATTGAGGATCTGCATCTAGATGCCGAACTTGAAGTATTCGTGTCCACAGCCGAACCGTGATCAACAGGCAATTTCTGTGATCCTGGCGTCGTCCACGTAGCTCGCTAGATCACAATAAACTGCACACTGTTGGACGCATTGACTTCACAATTCTGGCAAGTCTGTGTAGTCGGTTGTCAGCAGATCAATGGGCAAGGATTCAAGCCAGGAAAAGTCCGGGACAGGACCTGCCGGCACGAAAAAATGGTCAAGCAACAGTTCTGAAGGATCCTCGAACGTTCCTGGTCGAGAAGCAGATGGTGGTGCAAAAGAAGAACTCCCGTTTCCTCCTGCCTCATCCGACATGGAGGAAGATGGAAGGAGATGCGGTAGCCCAGGAAAGGCAGGAGTGTACACATGGCTGTTGATGTTGATGTTGCTGAAATTGTTGTTCTGCTTCTCACATCTGTTGCGCTGTTCTGCTGGTGGAGGTAAGTCGCTTTGCGTACTGATGTCACCACTCAGCAATTCTAGGGCGGCCAAACACCGTTTGGCAGACGTGCTGATCTTAGCTAGATTGCTTAGCACGTCCAATGCTCGCGTCCATCGTTCAGTCAGCGAGCCGAGACTGATGGAGCCTCGTATGTGGCTGTAGACGCGCGCCGGAATCAAAGCAGTGGCAGCCGTGTAGAGAACTAGACGCCATCAGCACGCAGCTCACCTGAGCTGTGGAAGGGGCAAGGAGCTGACAGAAGACTTGATACCACCAGGCTGGAAGCATCTCAACCGGCGGTGCGTCTGGCTTGGCGTTCGACTGTTGCGAGGAGATGAGATCGATCGTCGCCGATGCGGCGATGATGCATTGCCTGGCGCAAGGCAGAGCAAGGGCCTGTGGAAGACACATTTGGTCATCGGACGAAGAGGCCATGCTCTCGCATGGGACTTTTCGTGTCAGGAGAAGGGAGAGAACAGGTCGGAAGAGGAGAATCTGGTTCTGGCGGTACCTTTTTGGATCTGGTTAGCCTGTGGTGCATTCCTCTATTTTCCTCGTCTTTGAGCTTACCGAAGATGAAGGATGTTGGCCTGTCGGACGAGGAGTTGGCTCAGCTCGTCTTTGGGTATGTCATGAGGTTGAGATGGGAGCTTTAGATGAGGCGGGAGGGATCGATTCCATTCGCGAAGACGATTGTCAATCCGTACAATTGTGTTGAAGTCGAGGGTTTCTAGTTCTCTTTTCGAGGTCTGGCTAGCTTGTTGCGAGCCATCTCGCAAATCGCCGTGATACATAGAACTTAACGTCTCCTCGGTGAGCCGGAACAGCTTCAGAGATTCGACAAAGAAGTCTATTCTAGAAGGCTGACCGGAAGGCTGTTCGTTATCTTGACTTGCTACCGACGATAAAATATCATCATCGATGCCAAGTGGCAATGGGGCAGCCCTGGCATCTGCTCGCGAGATCATCATCGGGCGGCCAAGAGTCATGCTGACCATTCTTGAGTCGAGGTAGATTAGCTGGGAAGCACAGTCAAAGGCGAGCAGGGGAATCGATAAGCTCTCACCGATCCATGAATACGCAACCGTGCCAGACCCTCCTCGCCATCTCTCGCTCTTTCTGTGTTGTGAGGTTTGAACTGGTCCCAGGGATGTTGATTCCAAGTCCCTGGGCCACCCGTATCGCCAAACCCACCACCACCCAGCAACGATGTGGCCACTCGGTACTTTGCAGGTACTGACCCATTAGCAAGAGCCCCTGTATCAAATTCAGACCAGCGCCTCCAATTAGGTCGACCTGAAGAAGTTCCTTGGCTCGGCAGAAGAAGATATGGGCTGACATCTCTTTCTCGTCTGGCGCATCCTTCTTGGTGACCTGACAGCATATTGCGAATATGCAGTTGACTATACAGTAAATGGCCCGATCTGAGACAGTTTCTCGCTCACCTGTCCACAGTGCTTGGTAGACCTGCATGAAGCGTGACTTATCCAGGAACGGATACAGGACATGGACCTGGTTCCAGTAGACGTCGAGCATGTCATCACATGCCCTTCTTGAAGGTAGCACAAAAAGCTCCGTCGAAGGCAGTCCCAAACGCCCGCCCAGTCTGGTTTCAGCCCACGTTGGATCGCTGAGCGGGAGGACCACAGAGTCTTTGTCATTGGAAAGACCAAGCCTAGCGGCGATGGCCCCTCGGATGGCCTTCATGAAGCCAGCCGCACTTGACGAGTCGGGGCCATAGCTGTTGTCCGTGAGTCCTATATTTCCCATGCCGTCTGCCCCTTCAGCAGGTTCCGAGAACGTCGGCTCCATGCTATCGCACGCAGCAGCAACACTGAACGCCTGGCTTGTTTCAGGTGAGGCGACGTTTCTGGCCAGAAAATTAGGGCTTCGCTGGTTTGTCACCTGCTGTAGAGAGGCATCTTCTTCCTGTGATCGAAAGGGTCAGTTGATCCGTCCGAAGATGGTTTGATAGCCCAATATCAAGGAATGTTGAAATTTATCCCGGAGCAAGGCAACGGAGCCTCCCCACTTGTGGGACGGGTAGCAGTCTCAGATATGAAGAGATAATGGAAAAGGAAAGACTAAATGATTGTTGACTGCAGTCATCTCATGAGGTGCCTTCAGGGGACGGAGACATCTTGCGAGTCTATCCTCGATGCTCTGCGGACAGCTTTTACCGCGCCGCATTTGAATGTTAATACAAGGTATGAGCTTACCAGGAAGGACCGACCACGATCATCTCTGTTATGAGGAAAGCCTTGCTGATCATGAGAGGCAAGGAGACCTTGGCCATGAATGATGGGATCACTAGCCTGAGGGTCGGGCTGGCTGGTAGACTTGTTGGCGAGTTTTCTGATAGCCTCCTCGAGCGAGGCCACATATTCAGCAGAATGCCCCGAATTGGATCTCTCGGACTGGTAGACACAGTTTCGCTCTGTTCGGTGCCGCCGGCGACAGGCACCACATACTGTGAACAAGCCAGAAGCATTAATAGCTAGGTATACCACCGATACAAAGACGGAATACCTGGGTGAACCCCATCACAGCGGACTTTCCGAGCCCTGCACTCGTCACAAGCCTGGGCAATTTTGAACCTTTTGTTCGCAGGCTGAGGGACTTTGCGCCTGCTGTCATTGTGTTGGCGTTCCTTACTTGATTTCCCACCATCTGCTGCCTGAGTCATTTGGTGCGACTCTTGCGAAGACTGCATCTTTGGTGATCTGGCAC
Organism: Rhinocladiella similis; assembly: GCA_024082115.1. NCBI lineage: Eukaryota > Fungi > Ascomycota > Eurotiomycetes > Chaetothyriales > Herpotrichiellaceae > Rhinocladiella > Rhinocladiella similis. The sequence continues at coordinate 1,667,745 of JAMRYE010000004.1, read as the reverse complement.
GCTGAGTATGCGTGGAGGAATTCGGGAAACAGTCAGACCGGGACTTGGGCTTTTACAAGGTCCCGAAACCAGCGGCACAGTTCCGATTGGAAAGAGGATTTGTGGTTTATGCTCTTCCCTCTCCACACTGTTCTCTCCATCCCAAGAAGCCCAAGACGGCTCGGACGTAATTCTCAAGGGGCAAGTCTAACCAAGCTTGTTGAACCCGGCTTACCCAGCACTGTCGCATGCTCGGGACCAAGTATGGCTGAAAGTCGGGCTCGGGGTGCCCGAAGTTCGGACCATGTTCCGAAGTCCTCCTTTCTGGACCTTTCGACACGCATGAGTGGTGGAACGATGCCTTCCTTCACTTTGGTGCTGACATACAACAGGGAGTGTATCAGAATACCCGTTCCCACTGCAGACCTGTAGGGCAATCGGGTCGGGATCGTGTGGATCAGGGCAAGACTTCAGTTATTGTGAGGCTGACGGGGGCTGGTTCGCATAACATCTCAATGCCTAGCGACAAGAGGCCCCGGGGATCCAACTCTGCTTCTCGAGTCCTTGGTCAGGTAAATTGTCCGCACGCGTGTCGCAAATTGATCATGGCGACCAGGACAGAAACTGATGCATTCGGACCCATTGAGGTACAGTAATCTCTCCACAAAGATGCCCGCTTCGGTCAGAGGAAAGTGTTGATCATAACCAGGTGCCAGCGGACAAGTATTGGGGGGCCCAGACGCAACGGTCAGTATGCAATGCTGTAGGCGCTCAATTAACGTTGGTTAAATCTGATTCTCCTAGATCTTTACAAAACTTCGTCATCAATCAACCTCATGATCGTATGCCCGATTCTGTCATTAGAGCATATGGCATCTTGAAAGGTGCAGCAGCAGCAGTCAATGTCCACAACGGCGTGCTTGGTGAGTCAACTTTGCGCTTCTCTCATTTTACGAGACATTTGCTCATTGACCACTCCTTAAGATGCGAAGCTCGGAGAAGCTATCCAGCAAGCTGCTTCCGAAGTGGCTTCTTTGTCACTGAGAGATCACTTCCCTCTGGTAGTGTGGCAAACGGGCTCAGGCACTCAGACAAACATGAACAGCAACGAAGTCATCGCCAATCGTGCCAATGAGATACTAGGCCAACCACTCGGCAAGAGTTCACCTGTGCATCCAAATGACCATGTAAACTTATCAGGATCGTCCAATGACGGATTCGCCACCATAATGCATATTGCTGCGGTGTTGGATCTCAAAGAGCGACTATTCCCAGCTATTCAGGCCCTTCTTAACGTACTCGAATCAAAGGCAGTCCAATTTGCCGATATTATCAAGATAGGGAGAACTCATCTCCAGGATGCCGTGCCGCTGTCTCTCGGACAGGAATTCTCAGGCTTCGCCGCTCAGATTGCTGCTAACATCAGTCGAGTGGAGAAAACAATGCCTGAAATATCGCAGCTAGCCATGGGTGGTACAGCCGTGGGCACAGGTCTAAACGTATACGAAGGGTTTGCGGAAGAGTTCGCCGTCGAAGTATCATCAATAACTGGGCATACTTTCATTACTGCACCGAACAAAATGGAAGCCATTTCTGCCAACGACGGGATAGTGAGCGTTTCGGGCGCTCTTAACACATTGGCCTGCTCGCTCTTCAAGATTGCCCAGGATATCCGTTACGAGGGCAGCGGGCCACGATGTGGACTTGGAGAATTGATCCTGCCGGAGAACGAGCCTGGTTCATCCTTCATGCCTGGAAAAGTGAACCCAACTCAATGCGAGTCGATGACCATGATATGCACACAGGTGATTGCCAATCACACCTGCATCACGATTGGTGGGATGAATGGTCAATTTCAGCTGAATGCGTTCAAACCGCTTCTCATCAACAGCCTGGTCCATTCGATCAGATTGCTCAGTGACGGGATGAATAGTTTCCGCAAGAACTTACTGGAATCCTTGGATGCCGACCGAAAACGAATTGCAGCAATATTGGAACAGAGGTCAGTGGAACCCCTGGACAACACTCAAGCAGTGGGGATGGTTCGCTGACAAGTCAAGTAGTTTGATGCTGGTCACAAGCCTCCAACCGGTGATAGGCTACGACAAAGCATCCGAGGTGGCCAAGCTAGCTCACAGGCATGGCATTACATTGAAAGCAGCTGCGATGCAGCTTCATGTCCTGAGCGAGGAAGAATATGATTCCTGTATACGACCTGACAAGATGATCAATCCACGCCCACTACTGCGTCGATGATTGCTTCTACCACGAGCCGCTATACTATAACGCATGAAACCAGGCGAACATAGTTACAAACCTTGGTTCTTATTTACTGTATCTGTCAACGTTCATAAGGGCGAAGCTCCTCTGGAGTGTCTTCTTGATGCTTCCAGTCGCCCTTCTGGAATGCCTCTAGATCCCTGAGCCGCATGTACACACGCTTTATTGTTGGAAGATCGTCTAGGTCAACGCCGTACCTCACAGCATTCTCGATTGCTGGGCACAAGATAACATCTGCCACAGTCAATGTATCGCCAAACGAACACTGCCCAGCTCTCGAGACCGCGAGCTTCTCGAACGCCAGCAGCCCGGCTGCCATAATATCCTTTGCCCACTCCTCCGCATTCCCACCTGCTCCACGCACTCTTTTCAGTATACGTTGATTGGTCGGAGGCTGCACATCACTTGCGATCAAATGCGCCATCTCCCTCACATGTGCTCTCCCAACGAGATCATCGGCTGGTGGAAGGAGGGATGTCTTCCCTGGATAACATTCCTCGAAAAACTCCAAAATTGCCATAGACTGGGTGATATGAATGATCTCTCCATTGCCTTCTTTGACTACCAATGTTGGAACCGTGTGGTTTGGATTGAGCTTTTCGTAGTCACTGGAGAGATGTTCACCGTTGGGAATCGAGATGTAGTGGTAAACAAGTGCGAGGCCTTTTATAGAGGCCGCTGTGCGGATCCGAGCGGAGCTGGTGGATCGAAAATATGTGTACAGATGTAATTCCTGGTTGTTGACGGTCGCCATGGCAGTTCACGGCGCTGATCTAATGATTTGTCCTAGAAACAATATGTGGGTTGCCGCGGGATGCGGTTGTAGACACTATATATGGTGGATTGGCCCGAAGCGTGTTCGGTCTGATGCCGAAAAGCTCGGAAAATGCATTGTGTCTATCGACCTGCTAACACTCTGTCTATGAACGTCTGGGTTAGTCCCATGTAGTTTGCCGGGTCACAGTACCAGTTGATCTGATCCCTAGAAAGATGGTCCGTCACACGAGCATCCTCTTTCAGTACGTCAACAAACGTTTGATTTGTATCATGTACCCTACGACAGCATTCGTAAAGGATATCATGCACCTTTGCTCGGCCATGAATGCCAGACAATGCAATAACAAAGTGCTCTGCGGTGACAAGCCCTTTAGACAGGTGTAGATTCCTCAACATGTTTTCGGGGAACACCCTCAAACCTCTGAGGAGTTCGGTGGTATGCTGTAATGCTGACGAGCAGTACATGAAACTATTGGGAATGAATGACCATTCCACATGCCAAGCTCCGGTGCCAGCTCTTTCAAAGTCTGCTGGTAATGCCTCGAAGGCCAGGGCAGCTTCTTGACGTGATAATTTGTGGCAAGCCAAGATTGACTCGCACAAGATAGGATTGTTTTTGTGTGGCATAGTTGAAGAGGCACCTCGGTGTGGAACGAATGGTTCTGCTACTTCACCTATCTCCGGCATCTGCATGAGAGTAACCTATGCATGTCAGCCTCTTATAGATCTAGACGGCCTGCTGCTCTCACATCTAACGCAATTTTGGCGAGTGATCCGGCAACAAGAGCGAGAAAGGAGGCTACTTCTGCGAGACCATCTCGAGCAGCGTGCCATGGGATAGGTGCTTCGTAGAGTTCTAGTTCTCTGACAAGAGCCTTTGTTACTCTGACTGCATCACTTTCAACTCGTCCGTCCTGCTGATCATACATTGAGGCCAAGGTGCCACAAGCACCGCCAACTTCTGCAAGGAGGACCCGAGACTTGAGTTCGGACAGCCTCTGAACGTGGCGGTCGAGGGAAGACAGCCATACAGCTACTCGGTAGCCAAAAGTAATAGGCAGGCCGTGTTGCAGGTGTGTCCGCCCAATGAGTGGTGTGCTGCGGTAGGTGTGTATGAGTGTAACCGCAGAGTCTCGAACTTCGTTCAACTGGGCTCCCACAAGTACCAGTGCCTGTTTCATTTGTAGGGCCTGTGCAAGGTCCATAATATCATGAGTATTCAAGCCCCAGTGAATGTAGCGTCCACTATCCTCTGCCCCTGCCATTTCTGTGAGCTGGCGTGTCAGTCCCCAAATGGGCAACCCCGTCAGCTCCATATCCGCTCGGAGCCTTGCACGATCAAGCTTGTCAAATGTGCATCTGGTCGCGATGTCGTCGGCGGCTTTTTTCGGAATGATATGAAGCTGTGCTTGTACTTTGGCCAAGACGATTTCGACTTCGATAAGAGTCTTCTCGTATGCAATATCACTAATGATGCCCCTCATTTGGTCGCCGACACCGAATGTAGGACGAAAAATATTGGAATCTACGGCGGTGACATGCTGGCATGATTGATCCATTCTTACAAAAGTGAATCCTGCTCATTGCTCATGAATGAGAAAAGTGATCAGATTGCGTCAAAAAGGCAGCGGACTGACCTCGGATACAATATACGCCACCTCCATCTCACCCTTCGGGACGGATCCGACCAGGTTGAGAGACGAACTAGCTTAAAGAGCGAAGCAACAGCCCACCACGACACTTGAAAATTGCTCAAATCATATTGTCAGACTCTTCACTACGAACATGTCCCAAACCTGGTCTCATCTCATCCGCTTCGAAAGTGATGGCAAGACTTACTATGGAGACGCCATCTTTCCCCCTTCCTCCAATACTGACGACGTTGTGAGAATTGCATCTGAAGGCAATCTTAAAGCAAGCATCATTAAAGGAGATCCTTTATCAATGGGCTATTCTATGGAATCCGATGAAATCAAGGTGGAAAAGTTACTGTCTCCATTATCCCAAGAGCAAGTTCCAATCATTCGCTGTGTGGGATTGAACTATTTGAAGCATAGTAAGTCGGCCTCATGCATCAGTCGTGCATTGACTGAAAGAGAAAAAGTCATCGAAGGGGGAAGGACACCACCACCTTACCCATCCATCTTCATCAAACCTGCAACCTCTTTGGCCTCCTTTGACGCAGACGTGGTGATTCCAAAGCTTGCGCAGAAGACTCTAGACTATGAGGGTGAATTGGTACGAACAAATTCATCCCAACTGATGATTTCTAATTATGTGCAGACGATAGTCATTGGTAAAACTGCTCGAGATATCCCTGAAGATGAGGCGGCGACTTACATTGCTGGCTATGTCTGCAGCAACGATGTTTCCTGCAGATTGTGGCAGCGAGATCCATCTTATGCTGGCAAGGTACCGCAGTGGTGCTTTTCAAAAGGCTTCGACGGGTTTGCTCCCATTGGTCCCATGATAGTCTCTCCCAAGGTCCTCGGGCTTGCCGACAAGCAAGACCTGAAGACGATTGTGAACGGTGAAACAAGACAGGACTCGAACACATCTGATCTCCTCTTTGGAGTCGCAAAAATTGTAGCATTCGCCAGCCAAGGAACCACACTACAAGCGGGATCACTTATCATGACCGGCACACCTTCTGGGGTCGCTTTGGGAATGAAGACTCCAAAATACCTTGAAGACAGCGATGTTGTGGAGGTGGCAGTGCAGGGGCTGGGGAAGCTGAAGAACAAGATGGTGTTCGAGTGAGGCCTAGCCTTAGCACAAATACACAATAGATAGACGACATTTGTACAGGTGTCAGCAATACAAACAACGTAAGAACCTAGGGATCACAATACCTGCTCTGTGTGGTGACTCAGGAGACCATTGAGCCTTGGTAGGTCAATGTTGGCCGAACGTCGGATACCCTCCGAACTTGCTCGCCCTCGATTTTGTTCGCCACCCGCCGTCAATGTTCCAAGCATTATCATATTTATAAAACTAACAGAGGGTACGACTCTCGATCCTGCAATCAGAAAGAACAGCAGCTGGAAACATATACCACTTTACCATCTTCGAACTAGACCATGGCAATCGCAGTCACGCAAGGCGAATGTGGCTCATCGAAAGATCTTCTTTCGAAGCTTCCTGCGCAGAAAGTCGAGCCTCTTTGGACAGTGATGCAATCCATGGTGATGCCCAGGCCAGCACCACAAGCCGAGATCTGTTTATGGAAGTATAGCGAACTTCGACCATTGCTCCTCGAGGCTGGAAAGACGGTGTCTAGTGAACAGGCTGAAAGACGAGTCCTCATGCTGGTCAACCCGTCTTTGAGTAAGTTTGTTCACTGTAGCTCATATGGTGCAGAGATAGATTCTAAGTCATCATCACAGAGGCCCCTTTCACCACCGACACGTTATACGCAGGCCTGCAATTGATCAACCCTGGAGAGACTGCGCCAGCACATCGGCACCAGGCGTTTGCTCTGCGTTTCATTATTGAGGGCAACCGCGGCTGGACGGCTGTACATGGAGAAAAAATCTTCATGGAGGCTGGAGACGTGATCCTGACTCCTCAATGGCAATGGCATGATCACGGGCATGATGGAGATGGCCCAATGATCTGGCTAGATGGCCTCGACCTTCCTCTTTACCATCATCTGCCCACCCATTTTGCTGAACCGTACTGGGAGCCTCGCTACCCGAGCAGGTATGGCATTGATCGAATCTCGTCTTTAGCAGCATCATTACTCACATGAAATAGGGAAGTCTTGAGAAGTCCTCTGCGATTTCCTTGGAGAGAAATGAAAGCAAACCTCGACGAAGATGGTGGGGATTTCTCGATTCGGTCATACCTCGGCGAGGATGGGAAGCACATTTCCAATACACTTGGATGCCTGGCCGCCAGACTCAAGCATGGTGCCATCAACGTGTTTCCGCGCGACACCTGCTCGTACATTGTCCACGTCGTGTCGGGACAGGGAGAAAGTAACATCGAACTTCCCAATGGGACTATAAAGACGGTGAAATGGGCAAAATCGGATACGTTCTGTTTGCCGGCATGGAGTAGAACTACACACATTGCCGAGAGCGCAGAGGATGCATATGTCTTCATGTTGACTGACAAGCCTCTCTTGGACAACTTGCACATGTACATCTCTGAGAAAGAGGATCAGAATTAGCTTTGCATACGATATCACATTTTCATGACCTACTTGCATACCACGTCACGATTTGCGTGTGTAGCTTATGCTCGTCTCGACTTTCTATCTCAGAGCCGCATAGCGTTTCTTCAGTGTCGCCACCTTCTTCACTCTCCTGAATATCGTGCGGCTGGTTTCTCCGGAAGAATGGCTCTCACTCGATTGACGCTAGGCATCCGCGGGGACCCCGGATTCAGTGACAGTACGGTCGACTCCATGCTGAGATCGGATGATCCGAGACTGGAGGACCAAAATTGGCATGCCCGGTAACATCGGATGCTTCACCAGTATCGGGACGTATTCGGGCAGACATACTGGCTGTGGCCCGAGGCTGAGCAGGTCGCTCGTTCGTCGGATTCATGGCAACACAGGCTAATCCAATATAGTACCAGAGCTTCAGAACTCTGCAGGCTTATTTAGATAGTAATAGCGCAGGAGTCTAGTCTGGCATCTGCTGGATTAAGAATCTTTCCGAAGATGGGTTTGCTTCGCACACTGGTAGCACTGGAGAATCCAGTGTCCACGGTCGCATTCATCGGTATCTGCTTATTTCTTATCAGATTCATCTATCACCAAAGATACAGTCCCTTGAAAAGATACCCGGGACCATATTTGGCAACCATTTCGAATTACTGGAAATACCACCATGTGAAAACGAATCGAGGCGTTGTCACATCCATCGACCTCCATAGGCAATACGGAGAAATCGTGAGAGTTGGACCTAAAAAACTGTCCTTTGCGAATCCGAAGGCACTGAGAGACATATACGGCATCAATAAGGGCTATGTAAAGGTGAGAGTCCCATTTGGCAGGAGACGAGGCTGCTAGAGATGTTGGTTGACTGGAGGATAGTCGGAGTTCTATTGGGTGGCAGCCGCTGTTTCACGGGGTGTTCCTGTGCCATCTCTCTTCTCGAATCTGGACGAGTCGTTCCACGCCAAACTCCGCCGTTCGGTCAACAATGCCTTTGCCTTGACCACGCTGATAGAGTATGAACCCTTTGTCAGCGATACTGTCGAGCTATTTCTTCAGCAGATGGACGCTCGTTTTGCAAACAAACTAGGGGCCGAGGGAAGCGTCGACTGGCCGAGATGGCTCCAATTCTATGCCTTTGATGTGATCGGCGAGCTCACCTATAGCTCAAAACATGGGTTTCTGAAGTCTGGTGAGGATATTGGTGGGATTATTGCATATCTGACAAAGTACATGGATTACCTGGTGGTCGTACGTGGTCAAGTACTATCATGGCTCACACAGTGTGCTGACGTGCACCAAGACTGGACAGATGCCCATCATGGACAAAGTCTACTGGAAGAACCCGGTTCTCATGTGGCTCAGCCGTCGCGGCTGGTACGATGACAGCTTTCCCGCGGTTCCTTTTGCTAAAAGAGCCATGGAACAGAGACAAAGGGATGCAGAAGAAGGAAAGGTTAGGAAAGGAAAAGCTGACCTTCTGACAAAGTTTCTAGAGGCGAAAGATCTACATCCGGATGTCGTTACTGATAAGGAAGTGTTGGCTATGGCATTGTCCATGGTTTTTGCTGGATCAGAAACGACGTTAGCGCTGCACTCCGGCACTCCATTGCTGTGATTTACTTACCATCTGATAGCGCCATCGCACTCAGCTCAATCTTCTACTATCTTTTGAAGACACCACGAGTCCTAAAGAAGCTGGTGGAAGAATTTGAAACCAATCTCCCTCGGAACCAGCAGGAAGCTACCACAGGATATCGTATGGCTCTATTTGCAGATACTTTGAAACTGCCCTACCTCGATGCTTGTGTAAAAGAAGCATTTCGGATCCATCCCCCACCCGCATTTGACTTTGAGAGGGTCGTACCGACGGGTGGAGCAAGCATTGATGGCGAAATGATACCCGGCGGTACCATAGTCTCATGCAATGCGTGGGTTCTACACTACAATAAGGACATCTACGGTGACGACGTGCACATCTATCGACCTGAACGCTGGCTGGAAGACGAAGAGAAGGCCAAAATCATGGGTAGCACTCTCTGCCAATTTGGTCAAGGCGCCCGCACATGCATTGGAAAAAACATCAGCATCTTGGAGATGTACAAACTCATTCCATCGGTGCTTCTGAATTTCGAGGTAAGGCCGTCTGTCCTAGTCTACATGTTTGAGCAAGCAATACTGAGGGCATGCACCAGCTGGAATTAGACGACGCTTCTGCAGAGTGGTCGTTGCGGAATGAGACATTTGTGAAACAAAGAGATTTCTACGTCCGCATCAAAAGTCGTGCGCGGGATACGGACTGATGATTGTTAGATATGAAAGCACCTAGTTTGTTTGAGCCTGGCTGGCTGGACGACATCAGCTTTCAAGCACAGCAGCGACGCATGTTTGTACTACGTGAGAGCCGCTACTGCTATGGTGATCTGAGAGAGCTCTTGATGTAAAATTTCCATTCATTAGTAGTGGCTGTTCTTTGAAGTGTAACATCTATAACAGAGTCAGAGCTGTCTTTGCGACCGGGTTGATCTGTATCGGGCTCCAAAAGCCTCGGCCATACCTTCATCTTTGGCGAAATAGACTCCACAAAAAGCCGTCTTACAGAGATTGTTCCGTGGGAATCATAGTCATATGATTGCTGTGTCTCATGGCATTGGAGCTGCATAATGCATGTAAGTAGTACAAAAATCCGTCTGCAGGAGTTCGGGGTGTTTCCGAAGTCTCTTTGTCCCATCCTCGGATGTAAGCCAAACATAATGGACACAATTGACCAGCCCCAGATGCAGCCTCCAAGTCCAAAGATGCTCTGCCAAGTCGGGTGAGAGTGAGACTTTGACCCTGAACAAGAATGAACCATCTTCCACCAACTTCAGATCAAGCTACATACGTTGCAAGTAGATTGACTTCAAACGTGCCAGAACTCCAGAGGAACTGATAGACAGGATGCAGGTAGGTCATCAGAGATTGTTAACAGGATCCCATCCGTGCTCACAGTTTCAATGTAGACACTCTCTTATCCAACAGGATCGTTCAACTATTTGCGACCATCCTGGGCGAGTGCGACCTGCTCTCTTAGCGCTCAGACAAAGTTGGATGTAGTCATTGTCGGGGCAGGCGTTGCAGGGTTGTCGGCGGCGATAGCCCTCAAACGAGATGGACACAACGTGGCCATCTACGAATCGACTCCTGTTCTCAGCGAGGTAGGAAATGGCCGTCGACTTGTCTTGTTCGTTGTCGACACTGGAAATTGATTTCATCTCCAGGTGGGCGCAGGGATCCAAGTGCCCCCGAATTCAACTCGGATCCTGTATTCATGGGGTCTCGAAGAAGCGATGCGAAAATCATCCGCGGTCCCAAAGAATCTCTTCTGGCGTAGATGGGAGAATGGCAAAACCATTGCGCACACGAAACTGAATCCCCAGTTTGAGGAGTGGTTCGGCGTTCCATACCATGTCACACATAGGGCCCATCTTCACGCAGTTTTGCACCAGAAGACCGTCGAGCTAGGCGTACCCATCAAGCTGGCAACCAGAATCGAACGATATCAGCCTGATTTGCCATGTATCGTACTTGCAGACGGTACTGTTGTCAAGGCCGATCTTATTCTAGCTGCAGATGGTAACGAGAACAGTCCCAAGGGCGCTGCGAACTGGATGCTAACAGAGTCTAGGAATCAAGTCCCTGGCCCGGCAGACCATCTTGGGCCACGCAGATCAATCTCTCCGGAGCCACGGCGTTGCAGCCTATCGTGCCACAGTGTCAGTCGATGACATAAAGAACAATCCAAAAACTGCTTGGATCCTCGAATCACAGAGTCTGAACCTTTGGTAAGCGATCACTGTCCTCTCTTGGTCAACGTCAACCTGGCTGAAAAAGCTCTGCTCAGGGTCGGTCATGCAAGTCATGTCATGACATATTCCATTGCGAGTGGAAAGATATTCAACTTGGTTGTCACTCACCCCGAGAGCACAGATCCAAGCACCTGGGATCAACAGGACAACATTGCCAAAATGCAAGCACATTTCGACGGGTGGGACCCAGCGTAAGTAAAACGACCTCCTGTCCGGCGTTTAATGGATATTCTCGATTGAATATTGGACTAGTTTGACTGCGGTTCTCGATAAGGTGCAGACGTCAACAAAATGGCCAATTATGGATATCAACGTCCCTGACAAGTGGTCATCTGACAATCGACGAACAGTCCTCCTGGGCGACGCTGCGCACGCGATGGTCCCCTTTATGGCCCTAGGTGAGACCACCGTTATCAAAGTCAACAGGTTGACCATGTCGCTAATTATCTGTAGGAGCGGCCATGGCCGTAGAAGACGCAGCAGTTTTAGCCGAGTGTCTGAGGTCGCTACCGGGAAAGGGCTCGTTGGAACGAGCCATTGAATTGTTTGAAAGGGTCAGGATCCCTCGAGTGAAACAAGTCCATGAGGCGAGTTCCAAGCATGACTACACACTGCACCTTCCTGATGGCCCGCAACAAGAGGCGAGAGATCGCGAGATGGAAGACGAAGTAGCGGGGAAGCACTTCTTTTCAAGCCCAAACCAGTGGAGTGATCCGACAATGCAGAACTGGGTGTACACGTACCAGCCGGCTGCCCATGTCAAAGCCGTTTTGGCACAAGAAAAGAACGACCTGAATGGTCAAACGTAGCCTGCATGTGATAGACAAATAGAGAAGGGTGCCTCGCCCCCATTTAACGGACCAACAACGATGAAGAATGTCGTTTTTAGAAATCCGCCAAGGACATACGAGAAGGCACACTGATCACTGCCATAAAATATGTGCGAGGGTCTCAAGAATGCGATGGACTGTATCCCATGTTGCTTGCAAATGATCCTTGTGGTAATCCTCGCGTCCTAGGCTTTACTAACATTCCATGACTGGGTCAACATAATGCATAGAGTTCCTGAAATTGATGTGTAGATAGATCTATAGAGCAGCATAGGTCTTCTTGAATTCGTCGAAATGGCTAACAAGCTCAGCCATTTCTCTCATACCTTGGGGGAGCAGGTTGTGTCTCTTGACATCCATCATTCGGACCAGGAAAACCGCAATGGAAGTATCAAGCGCCGTTGGATTAGCTGTTCCAAAAATCCACGGGCTTCTGGACCCTTTCGCCTGATGAGCATTTCTAATGCCTTCAACCTTCTGCAGATAGTCCTGTCCTCGCTGGACTTCTTGGGAAACCGTCTCTGGAATCAGCCCATCGATCTTTTCAGATTTGATCCTAGTCACATGCGTTAGCCTGATAGTGATCCGGACTAAATCTAATGACCACTCGCAGCATACACTGTTAACTTATATTGAAGAGCTGCTCTGTAACGAGAAACAATGTGGGGGTTTCTGAGGCGGTCCTCCACACCATGCTGGAACTTGGTCGCAAGCTTTGGCCTGGTATTGAATGACAGTGAGAAGAAGTTGATGGCGTGCAGCTCGCGCAAAAGAGTGTCTATTTGCTCGGCAAGATGTGAAGGACGCAGGCTAGGATATCGATCGCACAGGAAGTACGTAATTTCCAGACTATCTGTGATAGGCTTGTCCAAGTATCCTTCGCTAGTAAGTGCAGGAACCTATTCGTAAAATGCTCTTAGTATACAGTTCGAAGGCTGCTGAGAGAATGCCGCTCTGCTTACCTGTCCCTTGGGGTTTATCTCGCAAAGATAGAACTCGCTGAGGTGCGCATTGTTAAAAATGTCTACTTCGTGCAGGTTCAAAGTGAGAGGGTGAAGACCCGGCCCTGGCTGTCCTGCGACTGCGTGTGTATAGCGCACCATCAAAGAGCAGATAGACTGGCGGTGGTGGTAAAGATTACAAGGCTGGGCCTCGAATGGCGAATCCAGACTGTCCATCTCGTGGAAATGCTTGCAACCCCAACCAGTGCAGTATCAGTACTCAATTGAGCGTTGCGAGAGTCCAGACCACAGCCACTGGGGACTCCTGGGGGGCAACCACGGGCAGTTTAACTTGTTCGGAGACGTGCTTGCACATTCATGCTTGGTAAACAACTACGGATAGGGCTCTCGGAAGACCTCCGGACTTTGATAAAAGCCTCTTGGGTCTGGTAATCAACTTGGTCTACCCCGAAAATGCGGGACCCCACTCATCCTCCACTACCCCGGCTCCGACGTGCTTTTTTGAGAAGATTGGGCGTGATTGGCGAGGACGACTCTACACCCCGGAATCCCGTGGATCAACGGATGTGGTCTTTTTTATTGCCAATCGATCCAATTCCACCCACGGAGTGCATGCCGCAGACACATAATGCTTCCTTGCGACTTTAACGAGCCGTCAATGTCTTGAAGCGATCCTCCATTCGGGCCCGAGCTCCTCTCTCGCCCACTAACCCCATCTCCAGGTCTTGTCCAAGACTGAGAAGTGTTTAATGCGTAAAAATTCTGAAATGTCTCGGAAGACCACCGAACACGACCGAGCATCGAGGAGGCAGACCATACCGAGGCGATCATTATAAAACCCTGAGTCGTCTCTGAGATCTCGGCTCTGCCCCAGGAAACCAAGCGCGAACAATAAACACATGCAAAGGACAGGGAAAAGCTTCGTCGCCATGGAACCTGTGCCTGTCATTGAGACCAAAGCCGGGAGTACCGATCTGCAGGTAGAGGACATTGACGCCCAGGATGGGCGCCTCTCCTGGACCGATGAAGAGGAGAGCCATGTGCGCCGTAAGATTGACTTTCGAGTTGTTCCGTGGATTGTCATCTTGTACCTGATGTGCTTCCTTGACCGGTTTGTGACTCCTTGGTTTCCCTTGACACATGCAACATCCCTAACTGATATGCTTGGACCACAGAACAAACATTGGGTAGGAACATGTCCTGTATAATACGATGCAGATTGCCTGACATTACTTCAGCAATGCTCGGATTCAGGGCCTTCAGAAGGACCTCGATCTTCACGGCTTTCAGTTCAACTGGTCGCTGACCATCTTCTACATTTCTTATGCCTTGGTGGAAATTCCCTCGCAAATGTTGCTCAAGATCATTGGCCCTAGAATCTACATCCCATCTCTAGTCCTGCTATTTGGATTCATCTCCCTCTGCACTGCTTGTGAGCGATCTTCCCGTAAACCCTTCTCCTTCTGCAGTCCACCTTTGCTAACAAGTTTCAACGATAGTTGTGCAGAACTTTTCTGGGCTGATGGCCTGCCGCTTTTTGCTGGGTGTCGCTGAAGGAGGCGTGATGCCAGCGATTGCATATTATATTTCAACCTTCTACCGCCGAACTGAAGTTCTCCTTCGGGTTGGGTTTTTCGTCAACTCAGCGGCCATGGCCGGTGCTTTCGGTGGCCTTTTGGCTGCGGGTCTGGTTCAAATCCCCCGTTGGGGAGTTGCCAGTACATCCATCCACACGTGGCGCAATATCTTCTTTTTTGAGGGGGTTCTCACCATGCTCATCGGCGCGGCCGGGATGTACTTCCTCCCAGCGAGTCCAGGAACATGTCGCTTCTTGAACGACCGTGAACGCTACGTTGCTGCAGAGCGAATCAATCAAGACTACGCAGAGGCACGGCAGGATAGGGTCACCATGAAGGACGTATACAGAGGTGTCTTCAATATCAACAGCACAATCTGTGGTGGTTGTTTTGTTTTTCACCAGATTGCGGTTCAGTCGCTCGCACTTTTCATGCCCACCATTCTCGCGGCACTTGGCTGGAAGGCTATCAAGGCTCAGCTATACACGGTACCAGTGTACGCCGTGGCAACTGTCGTTGGCCTCAGCATGTGCGCAATCAGCGACCGCGTTGAGAAAAGAGGACCATTTATCTGTTTGGGGGCAACTTTTGCAATGGTCGGCTACGCCATTCTGTCGACCGTAAGCGACCCGAATGTCAAATATGGGGCTGTCTACATCATCGCCATGGGTATGTTCTTCTGCGGCCCTACCATCCTGGCTTGGACGATCAACAATGCCGCAGGCAGTGCCATTCGCTCAGTAGCTGCAGCCTACGCTGTCGGCCTTGGAAATTGCGGTTCGATTATAGCAACATGGACCTACTTGCCCACCGATGGCCCCCGATACAAGAAAGGCCACTCTATCAACATGGGGGCTCAGGTCATTGTCGTGCTCCTTGGACTTAGCGGAGTTGTGTATGTATTATGGGAGAATCGCCAACGACAGAGGGGTCGACGGGATCATAGGGTGATAGGCTTGAGTGAGGAAGAGGTTGCTCATCTGGGCTATCGCCACCCAAAGTTCAGGTACATAGCATGAGACCGGCCAGCATGTACCCAAGATTGCCGACGGATTTTTCTACCAATTATCCCGCACCATATTAGGAGGCCCTGAACTACCTACCATGAGAACAAGTGCCATTTTTTTCGTATCCTCAATAACTTCATTGGTAGAATGAATTTGGGCCGAATAGCAGATGGCAGTGACTCGTTGGGCGGCATAAACCATGGCTGAGTGCTTGATAGGGCGTGCGACACTCCATTGTCCAAATCGTTACAATTTTATGACTAAGTAGCCGACCTCAAGACCCCCTGACTCCTGACGGAAATCGCGAGGGATTGAGTTGTCTGCCACCCTATGAGCCCAAAGGGGTGTCTCCCTTCTCGCTGCGTTGGAATGTTGGGTTGGGACATGACTGTGGCGTAATGCTACAGCATTCGAGTTTGGCCTATTTGTTTGCTGTTCTCCTCAGAGTCGACATTTTTTCGTGGTTGTTGCACATGTACAGTGTCAATGTCTCTGACATTTCCCCGAGGAGCCAGAGGTATCTGAGCCGGTGTCATTTATGATACCGATACGCCGCTTCTCTCTAGAACACTGTTCTCGGGACTAATCAGACTTACCAGGAGGATCCTGTGGGGAAGACCATCTCGGGGCGGGGGTAGGGAGTGGGAGAGACTGTCGGCGTTGCGACTGAAGGTGTAAGTTGTATTCGTCTTGTCGAGCGCTTGATGAGCGGCCAACACCAGTGCTCATCGTTGGTGTGGCTCGGGAATACCACCAAAGCCGCGGGCAACACAGCAAAGGACACGACTGACTAGATGTATGTATAAATCAGAGGGACAGTGAGTACCAATGGAGAGGCGTCTATACCCGACGGGCTACGGCGCATTCTATGATCCCGCAAGAACCAGCACTTGTACTCCGTACTAGTTCACCGAAGTTGAACCACAGGAGAATGCTCGGACAATATTTCAAATGACAGATCCAGATCCCTCCCGGATGAATGGAAGATTGCCACATTTTCCACTCAGCCGCGCAGATGCAGTTGGACAACATCGAAGATTCGGCACATGCTACTGATCCTCCCGCTGTACGACTCCCACGATTTGATCATCGGGTCCCGTTTTCATTTCTTGCTCGTAACAGTCCAGCAAGCGACAAGCCCGCGTATTCTCCAACATGTCTAGCTTCCTGTTTTATTGACATATCCCTGTGTCTCACGCTCTATCCAATTCTACTAGTAATGATCGCAGGCAAACGCCTTCTCTCTCTTCTACATCCCCTCAAGACCATCCACCACCCAACGCGTTGAGCTTCCCCGTCCTATAGTGCTCGGGCACGCCTGTGCAGCATGGTCGAAGTAATCCCACCTCCAGATCCCCATTCTCTACTGCCACCGCTGCTAGCCTGTCTCCCTACGTCCTTTGCCTCTCCAAAACCTCCGCCAGTGCTGCTCTCTCTTCTTTCACCGATACTGCGTCAGCGTCTTGATCTCCACACGTCTGCTTCGTCGAGAGACAACTGGGCAAGTTTGTTATGTTGGGATGCAAAAAAAGGAGATGTCCTCAAGGACAAGATCGAAGAAGCAGTGTTCGAGCCGCATCCGGTTTCTGGGGAGATCGAAGTCGGTGACCATGACCAAATAAAGTATAAGCGATTGGACGAGGAAACACTGCGGGCACAAATACCACTGCTAGATTGGCCATTTACAGCCTTGTACTTATGGTGCACGGGAGGCGAAGAAGGGAGTTCTTGGAAGTTGGCTGAGCTGCTACCGCACGATTCAGATCTACAAAAAGACCCGTCCTGGTCACCCTCGATTACTGAGGCAAATGAATCTGCTCAGGAAAGACTGGTGACAGAAGCTTTACAAGAAGCAGACCGAGCGAATGCACGGTCAACAAGAAATCTTTCGGTCCCACAAGCTGATGAGGACGATTACTGGGCAATGTATGACAGATCAGAAGGACGAACACCGGCCAGAAAAACCCCAAGTGAACCAGCCCGCAATGGCCCATCAGAGGCTGATTACTATGCTCGATACGCCAGTGTCCAGCCTGCTCTGGATGCGCACGACCCGGATGAAGAGATGGAAGATGCTGGAGGCTCGACCTTGAACGGACAATCGCTGCAACATTTGCTATCGGGCGGCCAGTCGGATTTATCAAAAGATCGAGCACCTCCACCATACCAACGGGTTTTCGAGGACAAAGCTGAGGAAAAGGAGACGCCAGTCACCCAACCAGCACCATCATCACCATCTTCGAGAGGTTCGGACACTGTGGCACGGTTAGAGGAGCATGCAGAGCGATACGGCGCTTCTGAGATTGGGATCAGGCATCATATTAGCACTACTCTGAAAAGCATGTATCGGTTAGCAAAGAGCGCCGGAATGGATCGCGACGAATTTGATCGCATTGTTCAGCGGGAGTTAGAAACCTTGAGTATCTTTGACAGGCATGACTAGGAGCCGGCAGGTATCCGCCACTGAAATTTATTGACACTTATGACCACAGTAATGATCTCGAAGCCACACGCGTAGACTCCAAGAAGGTGGGAATGGTTTCTTGAAGACCTGTCAGGGAGGAATTTAGCTACCTCAGGTCTTGGGAGGTATTTGAGCCCCTTTTCTAAGGGGACGCGAGCTTCTCCAACGTCCCGACGCACGGGCCAAAATGTCGCGGTCTCGAAAAGTTTAGGACACGTCTTTCCCTTGAATTCACCATCTATGTAAATTCAGAGGTCGAGTCTTCAGCGACTTCTCTCGATTCGTGTTGTTTGTTTCCCTTTTTCTTCTGGATTCGACATCCTTCCTTCCTTGCCGAGTTCGATCCTTTTTTCCAACGAGGCTCATCGCAGAAGGGCAACTGCTAGCACCTCTCGAAGCCTCCCCTCACTCTCACCCCCAGCATGGCTACTCCCAATGCTAGTCTGCGCCAAAGAGGCGGAAAGGAAAAGAATAAGGCCTTTGTCGATGGGGATAGTGATGAACACCTATTCTCCCAGGCTTATGCGGATGTGCACAAGAGAGCGTCCCAGCAGTGGGACTACAAGCTTGCTCTGGGAGTAATCACTCTGCTTGCGTTCGCTACTCGCTTTTTCGGTATCAGTCACCCCAATGAGGTCGTCTTTGATGAAGTCCACTTTGGCAAGGTACGTTCACATGCTATGAGGAAGGTAAAGGGACCCCTCTGATAATGAATTCAGTTCGCATCCTACTACCTCCAAAGAACCTACTTCTTCGATGTGCATCCCCCTTTCGCCAAACTCCTCTTCGCATTCGTGGGCTGGCTGGTGGGATACGACGGCCACTTCCTCTTCGACAACATCGGCGAATCCTACATCTCCAATAACGTGCCATATCTGGCTTTCCGAGCTCTTCCTGCGCTGCTTGGGGCTCTCACTGTGGTGGTGGTCTTCTTGATCATGTGGGATTCTGGATACTCACTCCCAGCTTGTGTTCTTGCAGCAGGACTTGTTCTCTTTGATAATTCACACGTTGGTCAAACTCGGCTGATTCTTCTTGATGCGACCCTGGTCTTCTTTATGGCACTGAGCATCTTGGCCTACATTCGATTCTACAAACAGCGACATGAACCCTTTGGTCGGAAATGGTGGAAGTGGCTCTTGTTGACCGGCTTCTGCATGAGCTGTGTGATTTCGACTAAATATGTCGGAACATTTACATTCGTCACCATTGGATGTGCCGTACTGATCGACCTGTGGGATCTGCTGGATATCAATCGACGGGGCGGGGCACTCGACTTGATGACATTTGGAAAGCACTTCGTTGCACGTGCCGTGGGATTGATCGTCATCCCATTTTTCTTCTATCTGTTTTGGTTCCAGGTCCATTTCGCCGTACTTACACGATCTGGCCCTGGAGATGACTTTATGTCGCCAGAGTTCCAAGAGACCCTCAGTGACAATCTGATGCATCAAGCTTCTATCGATATTCAGTACGGCGATTATATTACCCTGCGACACAAAGATACAAAGGTGTACTTGCACAGTCATCCCGACAAATATCCCCTTCGGTACGAAGATGGCCGTATCTCTAGCCAAGGGCAACAAGTCACGGGCTACCCTTTCAATGACACCAACAACCAGTGGCAAATCCTCCCTGGCACTCCAACCCCCGAATTGACTCAGGAGGGAAAGCCTGTATTGAATGGCGACGTGGTCAAACTACGACATATTGTGACCGATACGGTGCTTCTTACACATGACGTGGCATCTCCGTTTTACCCTACGAACCAGGAATTTACCACAGTGCCTCTGGACCTGGCAGCTGGTGATCGTCATAACGACACATTGTTCGAGATTCGGATGGAACAAGGCAAAACGGGACAGCCATTCAGATCTCACTCTGGCCAGTTCAAACTCATCCACTTTCCGACCAAGGTGGCTATGTGGACGCACACCACTCCTCTTCCCGAATGGGCTTTCAAGCAGGCCGAGATTAATGGCAACAAGAATGTTCAGCAATCTAGCAACATCTGGTACGTAGATGACATTCCGAGCATACCAGAAGGCTCGCCGAGGCTGGTCAAGGAGCCAAAGAAGGTCAAACGTTTGCCCTTCCTCACCAAGTACATCGAATTGCAACGAGCTATGTTCTACCACAACAACGCCTTGACGTCTAGCCACCCATATGCTTCTCAGCCCTACCAATGGCCTTTCCTTCTCCGAGGTGTCAGCTTCTGGACTCAAGAGAGCACCAAGCAGCAGATTTACTTCCTCGGAAATCCCATTGGGTATTGGATTACTGCTGCTCTCCTTGCCGTTCTAGCCGGAATCATGGGAGCAGACCAATTAAGCCTGAGGCGTGGAGTTGACGCCCTCGATAGACGTGAGTTTTCCCTGCCTCCATGGCTATCTCATGTGGTCTTCTGCTGACACTGACCTTTCTGTAGGCACTCGCTCTCGCTTGTACAACAGCACAGGTTTCTTCTTCCTGTGCTGGGCCGCGCATTATTTCCCGTTTTACCTCATGGGTCGCCAACTGTTCCTCCACCACTATCTGCCTGCCCACTTGGCTTCCTGCCTTGTCACCGGTGCCCTGGTGGAGTTTATCTTCAACGTCGATCCCATCCTTGACGACGAAACGTCCTCCGTCATCGCCGCAAAGAAGGACAAGGTCGTCAGTAAGGTGCCCGAGAAGACTAGACGGTCCTTCCAAACTGCCCAGGAGCGTCTCAAAGGTCAGAGTATGTTCGCAACTTGGGTTGCCACAGGAGTCGTGCTAGCCGTGGTCATCTACGGCTTCTACTTCTTCTTCCCTCTGACATATGGCTGGCCTGGTCTGAATCCCCAGCAAGTTAATGCGAGAAAGTGGCTTGGATACGATCTGCACTTTGCCAAGTGAGGCATGAAAGTGAACGCCAGGCATCGCTTGCAGTTGCAGCGCAATGCTCTGGATGCAAGTCTGTCCTGAGCCATGCGCAGAGCGCTCCAGTGATCAGTGCGAGTAGAATGGGAAACAGCATGGAGGCGACTTCCCAAACAAGTCAAATGACACTGCCAACCAGAGTGTTTTTTTCTGCCAGGCAGAAATCGAGATAGCCATTGGATGGGACAGCGCTATCGTTCTCTCCGGACGTAGTACAGTTTTGGTTGCGAGCCGGAGTGACAGGACTCTCGAGGATCCATGGCCAGATTCCTGGTAAACGCCGGACGTTGGTCCCGGCTGTTGTGGACAAGTGCTTGCGATACATCGCCGGCCTCGACTTGCTGCGACTTGGTGAGTCGTAGAGGGCGGGAAATTGAGAACTTTTGTACGTCACATGGATTCTATGCCTGATTCTAGTCTAGTGCATGATAATACCTGATTGGATCTAAGCTCGCTGTCATCTCTCTTGCCTGTTTTTCTTTCGGCCCGTATTCCTCTTTCCACCGGCTTGTCGCGTCCTATGCCATGTGACAAACCATGGCGTAACATGGCGTGTGGTCAATCGATGACCATGAGACCACACGACGACTTGACTAGCTCAGCAATGAACAACGGTAGCACAAACCAGGAGGCGCACACAAAGCCCAGAAGAACGCGCCGTGGTAGAATGGCCTGGTCCAGAGAGGAAGACAGCATGCTCGTTCGTGGTTGCCGTGACCAGGACTCTTATCACTCGTATTGTGGTCCTGACCGAAAATCAAAATCGTTATCGCAACGCTTGGAGATGTGCAAGGAGAGCGGATAAGACGCCTAGATTGTCTCAGGATGATCTAGACTTTCGACCTACGCAAAAGGGGTGTATGATGAACCGAGAGAAGCGTCCGGCTGGAAGTGTTTTGGAGCGCTTATCGTCTCCCATAGAAGCGATGCCAAATCAGCATGCCTATCAGCCAGTGGCACTAGACATGCAGAGATGCACTGTAGACCAAGGTGCTCAATGGACACTTATTTTGGCTCCCATGGATTTGATGGCTTTTTCAGGCAGCCGACAAGCCGTGAAAGCCGAAGCGTTGCAAGAAAGATACGGATGGTGCGATAGTCCGATGGTGTCGTCACGTGAGCAGGGATGTGCTGATAAGGGGCGGATCTAGTCCGTAGTGACTTGGAGCCTTGCATGGATAGTGCGGCCAAGGCTTCTCTGGGAGAAATTTGAAGCCTTCAGTCAGACAGGATGGCTATATGGCCGAGGCTGAAAATAGCAAAGGGTGTAACATTTCTCTCCAACAAGAAATGAGGTATATGTTGACAGAAGAACTCTTGGATAAGACCGCAACTGGGAGCGCGCGTCACCAAGGGCGTGAACAAGAATGAGACATGGCTCAAGGCTGAGATCAGGGAATGGAAGACGGTTCTCAGCCTTGCCCCTCAGTTTGTCCCCGGCTGCACTGCACGCATCAGCATGTTTGTGAACCCAAGACCCCTGCCGATAGAAAGCCAATCACGGATCTCTTGGTGCTGCAAGGCAGATTATCAATATCACCAAGCATGTCAAGCGAGGGAGCAGCGCGCACACATTGGCTGGCCTCGTCGATGATGCCATGTTCTCCGTACTCTGGCCTCCTTTCCAGCCTGGACCCTGCAGATTGGCTGCAAGGGGGCCAAGACCCTCGAACACGGAGAACGAGGCTCCACAGAACAAAAAGAGAGGCAGAAGTACTGCGTACTGCGTACCCATACCCCGTACAGTATAGTTGGCATGGCTTCGGCTGCATCTGCCCTCTCTCACCGCCCTGGCCAGTCCACTTGCGGAAGGCAATGGCGTGCTTCTGCCACCCGATGTTGCCATTCATCCTCATCGCTGGAAAGTCCTTAAAGACGCTCAAAACATTCTCTTTCCGCGTCATAAGAGTCAATGCTGATGTATTTGCCTCCAGCATTCTCTCCACATGGCCCCGTGAGATGGAGTAGGAAGATGGTGAGAGGAAATCGTCTTGGGCTGGTCACGGCGCACACACCTGGGCCGCCACGGCAAGTTCGTTGACCACCTCAGCAAAGCCCCCACATACGCGATACCAGGCTGAGTAAACTTGTGCCTCTGCCTCCCTTCATCCTCTTTTCTTCTCGCACCAGAGTTCCAGCACGCAATACAACGTCCGAACTCGCTCCACTCGCTTGGTCTGCTGCTGTTATTTATTTCTGACCGCTTCCACTCCTTTTGTTCTCTGCTTCTTCCTTCACTCGAGCCTGCCTTCACGCACATACTTGAGAATCGAGAGACACAAGACTACCGACAGACAGAAGCCTCAACCATGGGTTCCTACAATCCCTTTCCTGCCTCTCCCCCCATCTCACCGCCAAATGGCTACCAGGGCGCCGCAGGGTTCTCGACTCCCTTGTTCCCGTCGAAGCCAAACATCCTCTTCATCATGGCAGACCAGCTGGCAGCCCCTCTGCTGAAGATGCACAACCCCAAGTCGCAGATCAAGACCCCCAACCTTGACAAACTCGCCGAGCGGTCGGTGGTGTTTGATTCTGCATATTGCAACAGCCCCCTGTGCGCACCCTCGCGCATGTGCCTTATCAGCGGCCAGCTCCCTTCCAAGATCGGCTCCTACGATAACGCATGCTCTATCCCCTCTGAGACCCCCACATACGCCCATTACCTGCGCGCTGCAGGCTACGAAACAACCCTGGCAGGCAAGATGCACTTCATAGGAGATCAGCTGCACGGCTATGAAAACAGGTTGACTGCCGACATCTATCCTGGTGACTTTGGGTGGGCTGTTGATTGGGATGACCCCGATCGCCGCTTGGAGTGGTACCACAACAGTAGCTCGATCTTGCAGGCTGGCCCTTGCGTCAGGACCAACCAGCTTGACTATGATGAGGAGGTTCTGTACAAGTCCAAGCAGTATCTGTACGACTATGCACGGGAACCCGCCAACAAGCGGCCGTTCGCCTTGACCGTATCCTTTACCCATCCACATGACCCGTACGCAATTGAGGACAAGTACTGGGATCTATACGAGGGCGTTGATATTGACCTGCCTCATGTCTCCCTCAAGGAAGAGGAACAAGATCCCCATAGCAGGCGTCTCATGCACGTTTGTGAGATTGAAGGGCATGACTTCACCGACGAGCAGATCAAGCGTGCTCGGCGTGCGTACTACGGAGCGGTGAGCTATGTTGATGACTGCATTGGGCAGTTGCTTGATGTGTTGAAGAAGTGCGGCATGGATGACAACACAGGTAAGCTGTGTAGTGTATCCATCACACCCTCAAACAGCTGCTGACCCAATCCCAGTGATCATGTTCTCGGGCGACCATGGTGACATGCTCGGTGAGCGAGGCCTCTGGTACAAGATGTCATATTTTGAGAACTCTGTCCGGGTCCCCATGCTTATTTCTCACCCTCGACAATTCAAGCCACATCGCGTCTCTCAAAACGTATCGACCTTGGATCTGATGCCGACGCTGGTGGACCTAATCGGTTCAAAGTTGGTCCCAGGCCTGCCAATGGACGGGTTATCCTTGTTGCCGCACCTTTATGGTGCCGACGGAGGTCATGACACCGTTTTTGCTGAGTATAT
The DNA here is from genome assembly GCA_024082115.1 of Rhinocladiella similis. Lineage (NCBI taxonomy): Eukaryota > Fungi > Ascomycota > Eurotiomycetes > Chaetothyriales > Herpotrichiellaceae > Rhinocladiella > Rhinocladiella similis. The sequence continues at coordinate 1,643,359 of JAMRYE010000004.1, read as the reverse complement.
GGGAGAAGGGACAGTGGCACCGCTGATGATGATTCGAAGAGGTGATTGGAAGTACATCACATGCCCAATTGATCCACCCCAACTATTCAACTTACGAGACGATCCTTTGGAGCTGAAGAACCTTGCCACAAGTGAGCATCCCCAGACACATGCTATATTCAAGGCATTTGAAAACGAAGCCAATGCCAAGTGGGACTTCAAGAAGATCACCGACGATGTTCTTACCTGCCAGCGTCAGCGTCGACTTGTCTGGTCTGCCTTGACCAAAGGGCGTTTTGAAAGCTGGGACTGGAAGGGCCATGAAGATGGAAGGACCAAGTACATTCGGTCTCAAATTCCCCTCGACGAACTTGAACGACGAGCAAGGTACCCTATTGCTAGTAACGTACCAGCCCAAGTCTCTATCAATAAGAATCACGAGGTGGTGGTACAGCAACCAAAGCATCTTTTGGAAATTGCTAGCGAGCCGGTCCATTACCGCTAGATCTTCTCCCGCCACGTGTTTGGAAGATTCTGACGACTCTATGTCTGGTTATGAGATGAAAAAGGAGTTTATGGCAGTGTAATGAGTTTTATGAGCGCGGAGTTTCGAGATGACGAACACTTGTGATGATATGTATGCTTTGATTCATCTAACTTTCTTCTTGGAAGATTCCAGCATCAGCGCAGGTGTTGTGTTGGTCAAAATCGTGTCCGGAATATTGCATGGATCTACAGAGTACTTTTCCGTCGCTTGGAGTACTTTCGCTTGAGGAAGAGAATGCCTTTTGTCCGTAGGCCTTTGCCCAAATGAGCTGGTCATTGTATTCTCTCGGGCTTTATCACTAGGCGTCCAAGCTGGCGATAGTTGGCGAATGTTGGCGAATCGTGGGGAGGCTATCTACAGAAACCACAAAACCAGAAAAAAAAAAACAAATGGACTGTTGTCCGCAAAAACGTTCTGTCCGGCGCTGGTGAACCTCCTCTCACGTTATTCTCTTTGCGCGCATACTTGTCCATAGAAATACTTTCTACTTCTTGCTGGTAAGATGCTATTTGAAGCACGTGATGGGGGCGAAACGTACCCGGGTTAGGTATCTTAGGTTAATGAGCCTTGGAGGCTGGGACTAACCTGATGGCCGTCACCGAGCTCCTCTCCGCAGTCTTCCCACCTCACGTCGCATATGGATCTCAAAATCACTGTCTTGAACCAACTGACGATTTATTCACTCCTTTGTCCTCCATTCGTTCAGCAGATCATCTCTATTCTCGTCGAGTCTCGTTCTTGTTCTGTCTACCCTCCAGATCCCTACAGGCCTCGATGGCCGACAACAATGATTCTGTCCAAATCGCCGAATCAGGCGAAGGAGATGTAGAGATGGGCACTGCTGAAGAAGTTCAGGAGGTGGAAGATGATCATGCAGAAGGAGAGGGCGCCAGCTACAGCATAGGAGAACCCAATGGCGACGCTGCTTCCAAAACCCCCCGAACCGCGTTCCTCGAGTACCTCAAGTCGCCGATAGTTCAGCTGGTAGTTGGTTCTGGCGAAGAAGAAACTATCTTGACAGCACACAAAGCCATGCTCACGCGATCGCCATACTTCAGCGACCTTCTTGCCAGCATGGACGATGACCAGCTCACACTTGAACTCCCGGACGAGTCGCTCGACGCTGTCGGTTGTTTCTTACAATACCAATATACTGGCGAATACTTCCCCCGGCGGCTTCCGAATTCAGCAGAGGGCTTGGAGTCGGACCCTTCTGTACCTGCCGTTGATGACAATGGCGCACAACTTCTCAAACATGCCCGTGTCTACACCCTGGCCCAGAAACTCGGAATGCCCGAGCTTAAAACGCTCGCACATTCGAAAATCCATCGCATCAATTCGACAGCACTTGGAGAGATCACATATGCAAGGTATGTTTATGGCAACACACCTGCCGGGGACACTACGATCCGCAAACCAGTTGCGGCGTTCTGGGCTACCAGGTCCCATGTCCTGCGGCACGAGGCTGAGACCGAGTTCAAGGCCATGTGCTTGGAGTATCCACAGTTTGGTTTCGACGTGCTGAGCTTGATGCTCGACCAGCGCGAGAAGAGGGTCAGAGAGCGCGACGAAGATGGAACGCCAGGTGGTGGTGGCAAAGGCAGAAAGAGAATGCGGCCAAGTGTTAATGTATGATGGGGTTCTGGGTTTTCTTCTTCGTCACTGTATATTCAAAAAGCTGGTGTTCATGGAAGATTTGCCGGTTCTCTACGGATGTGAAGCACATATAGCGAGCGTTCAGTGATCAACAAAAGGTTTCTCAATTGCGGGTCTGTACTTTTATCCAGGGAGTTATGGGAGAGAAGAATTCAAAGAGAGTGATAACTATGGCTTGGTTGTTCGGTTGACTCTCAAAGAGATGTCCGAGAGACGGCAGGGGTACTACCTTGCACATAATCAACGATTGTCAATGGCTTGTGACGTGAGACGGGCATGTAATTAGCAGTGAGTTCAAAGAAAACCATACTGTATGAGAGTCTGGTACGTGTCCACGCAGGGATGGCCTCATCAAGACGTTCATAATGACCGCAAACACGCACTGTGTACGGATATCTGTAAGGCTGCAAAGCTTTCCAAAAGCTGGACAGGGGCCGACGATCCATTGAAGCGAGATGCCGTAACTCCACGCATCCGCACTGATGGTGCCATCGAGACGGTGTTGTGCGTCTCGGTTCCTCAAGGCCTCGATCAAGTCCGTCCGTGCGAGGGCGGCCTAATCATGAATCGAATTTTCGCCGACCCAGGGACCTCGGCGCCCAAGGCTTGGTGGGCAGCGCCTGGAGAACCATGACATGGCCCAAGGTGAGTCTGGGCATTATTGTAGTTGGTACAATAGTACTCATCCAGTACTGGGCTATTGCGGGGTGTCCTCGAATTGCGCTTGGGGTCGGATCGAGGCCCATGGATTTGCAGCTTTCTGGCTCTGCTCTGCTCCGTAGACGTTCTTCGTTTCCCCATCTTCTTGCCTCGTACTCTATTTACAACCTTGTACATGTTCACGTAAACCAAAGCTCTTCCTTGTCTGGTCCTGCTGCGCACAGCATGCCATGAGCATGAACGCATGCGATCGTGTCGCGTTCCACCTCCACCCGCAGTTCCACCTTCAAGTCTCGTCCAGTCTTCGGCCGATTGCCAACTCACCCACCAATGTCAGATCTCAGAGATGGGCCTGAATATGCAGGCAACGGCATGAACAGGAGCACAGATACCCAGACGTCGCTCTCGACGGGCAGCGCGTCTCCTGCGACTCAGCGCAAGTCGACGCAAGCGTCCCCATCTGACCAACCAAAGAAGAAGCGCAAAGTGAATCATGGTTCGTATTCTGTGCCAACATCCCAGCTTTGTGCCCTTGCTGACAGCGCGCTTTCTGCGTGTAGCTTGTGTCTATTGCCGTCGCTCGGTAAGCCCGGTCTCAAACCTGTCCCCAACAGCACCGAATTTCGAGTGCGCAGTGAGACATTGGATAGGCTAACGCAGTACTTTCGGGGGGATACACAGCATATGACCTGCGATTCTGTACGACACCCTTCCTTCCCTTTGTACCGCGCCTGAACTGCCATGGCGATAGCTTCCCAAGTACCACAGGCTGACGCGAGTCCCTTCGATGGGGCATGTCTTAGGATCGACCCTGCAAGCGGTGCATCAAGAGAAACATCGGACATCTGTGTCATGACGAACCAAGAGACGGACACGGATATCACAAGAAATCCAAGGCTGATTCAGATACTGCTACGGGGGTCGACGACAGTTCTCCTCCAAAGGATGACTTTCCCACGGCACCCAGCTCCGTGCCTGCACCCACGCTGATTGATGAATCCGGCCACAGTCTTCTGCAAGAGAATAGCATTGGACTGAGACCCTCCACGAATGACACGATGCCGGTCTCGAATCCAAATGCGCCGACGCCGGCAGTAGGGCTCAATGGAAATGCCCAACCTCGTGAGTATTGCGCTTGTCTGAGCACGACGCGAACTAATAATGCCGGGGTTAGATTTTAATTATAATGACCCATGGCTTGGAGTGCAGAACAGATTCCACGACATGCATGCCTTCCACCCAAACTACATGTTTAATGCTAACGAGGTCACGGACGAGTACAATTTGCTCAACGACTTTCTCAGCAACAGTTTGTTTGAAGAGACGGGCATGTATTCCACGGACGAGTTTCAGGGACCGTTTAACGACCCGTCTTTCATGAACACAATGGCGGCGTCGACCCTCGGCGTGCCTCCTCATGAGACCATGCTTCCACAGGAACACCAGCTTGACGGTGCGACTGCGTCTCAGAACAACGCCGCTCAAGCAGCTTTGATTTCCAGACCGTCGAGCGTGAAACCTGTCTCGGACAAGGCGCGAGAGAAGTACTACATGATGGCAGCGGACCCGACTGGGGCAGAACCACCAGAGGAACGGATGCAGAAATTGCTGAAAGCCAAATACGACGCCGGAATGCTCAGACCTTTCAACTACGTCAATGGTTATGCCAGGCTCAACAAATACATGGAGAAGAATATGAAACAATCGTCACGCCACAAGATCTTGATGCAACTCGATCAGTTCAGGCCGAAATTTCGGGAGAGAATGCAGAGCTTGACCGATATTGAGCTTGTGTTGGTCGAGATGTGGTTTGAGAGAAGTTTGATGGAGTACGACCGGATCTTCGCCAGTATGGCGATACCAGCGTGCTGTTGGCGAAGAACTGGAGAGATCTTTCGAGGAAACAAAGAAATGGCCGAGTTGATAAATGTGCCTATTGAGAGCCTTCGTGACGTAGGTGCACCGACTGTGGCGATTGGTGGCCAAGCCATACTGATGACTTTACAGGGTAAACTTGCGATCCACGAGATCATCGTTGAGGATCAGCTGGTCAGCTACTGGGAAAAGTTCTGCGCGATCTGCTTTGATCAGCAGCAGAAGGCGATGTTGACGAGTTGTATGCTGCGGAATCCAAACGCCAATGGCGGACAGGGAGAAGAGATCCCTTGTTGTTTTTCGTTCACGATTCGACGAGACAACCACAATATGTGAGTACATCTAATGTTCTTTCTGAATGGAAGCTAATGTATCACTCCAGACCATCCCTGATTGTAGGCAATTTCTTGCCGATGAATCCGCCAAAGCATTAAAAGATTTTTGATGACAAGGTTTTGTGTATACCATATCATTAAAAGCGGGTTAAATACATGAATAAACGTGCAGGCTGAGCCCTCTGCTTCCCTTGTGTTTGGTGTATTTTGTGAAATTGAGCGTTGTTGGAATTTCAAGAGGCGGTGCACAACCTCGTCATACATGAGGGCTTGAGTACTCCCGCTCGTCCTTAACCTCAGACGATTCCTTCACAACCTGAAAATTTCCCGACACCATCAGCAATGCCGTTTCAAGAAGAGATTGCAAGCAAGGTACAATCTGTTCTGGGTACGTCTGCTTGAGAAGTCTAGATGCGCCGGACTAAACAATGAACCAGATTTTGCACTGCATCTGCAGCATGTCCTGGACAAAGATGCCAATGTTCCATCCCAAACCATCACTGACACATCATCGTACATTCAAGCCTTGCCTCTCCCTCGCAAAGAACTCTCACCTCAGCAGCGGATTGAATTTGATCGGATTGGAGTTTCGTTGTGGAACACCTGCTGTAAAATAGGCAAGAGTGATGGACCACAAGACCTGAAGAGTCTGGCGACCAGTAACTATCTATCCCTCACGTCAATACCTCGGGCCGCCTCTCTAATCTCGGGCGTGCAGTACGATGTTTTTCTTACTTCCTTGTCGAAAGCGCTTCGAGATCCAACGGACAGAGTATAGTAGACCACTTTATCCCATTTAGGGCTCGAAATCTCACATATCAACAGGTGCTTTCAGGCTCTTCAGGCACGCTCTGAAGACCTCGAAAAGTTGCCTTGGTACAACTGCTCGAGCATCTGATGAACCAGTCTCTTGTTATGACTGACAAATTCCACCAGATGCCGGGTTGTTCGATCTCGGTGTTCGGATGGTGGAACATCTGGCGGCGAAGGACGAAGGGCTGAGCGAGATCCAGCAAGAGAACAGTCCTTGTGAAGCGATGCTGAGCATTGCTTTGCGCGCGGAATATATGCTCATACGGATTGCGCTGGTCAGTACAGACTTTACGTATGTGACAGGCGAAAATTTGACCACAACCAGGCATGGAAGCAAGACCGTATCGAACTTGCGCATCACTTCTATACACAGCTTGAAGCTGCAGAACTCAAGACCGACCCCGGAGTTGTCAGAGGTTTGATCGACCTTTGCTACGAGATTGGAAGTGACCAGCTTGATCACAAGCAAGGCCATGTAGCAGCAAAATGGTTGGGAAGAGGTTGCCAGCTATCAGATCGATATGATGCAGAGATTGGTGATGCTGATGCCCTCGAGATGAGGCTCACGCTGATGCATACACTTGGTAATTGTTGCTTTCCACTGTTGATACACAGCGCTTGCTGAACTTGCATCCAGTAAGAGCACTGCGGTCCAGTCAACATGCTGAAGACGGCGATGACGCTTGCAGGGCTATGATGAAGTTGAAAGAAGTCCGGAACTTGGATCAAGAAAATGGTCAGATGCTGACGAGTCTAGGAATTCGGCCAGAAAGTGTGTGTCATTGTCCTTCAACTGGAGATCTACAAGGAGGACGGCAGTCCAGATCCTGAAGTGTTTTTCCAAGGTATGAGTAGGTCATGCACAGGCATTGTGATGATACTGACCTGGCAAGAATTGTTGAAGCTGATTCGATCTGTGCATTTGATCCTATCGAATCACAGATTGTAAGGGCTGAATATATCGATCCATGTGCGAAACAAAGTGTTGATTGTGGCAGAATCATGCATAATGTTCATCATATGAAGTCATTGAGGTAGGCTTGTTTACCGCGCCTCAGCCTTCAATGCTAATGTAACATTCTTCACAGTATTCGTCATGCCATCGAGGCTCTGATGACTTACATCACGACGAGATTGGTGGTCGGAGAAGAGTACGGCTGGGCAGACAATGCCATTATCGCCTTGGTGTGGATCGTGACTGCGTCCGAGCCTCCCAGCCCATCGACAATTCATGATCATACATCCTGCCAATTTGACAAAATCCAGTCGGCAGGACGCATGAGCATGGGCCCGGAAGCTGCGCAGAGCGCATTCGTTGTGAGTTGCGTATTCTTACTGGGAAAACAATAGTTCTGACTCTGGTAGCTTCTCTGGAGACGAATTGAAGACTCATTTAACAAGGATGCAAAACATGATGCGGTAGAGTGGTGTCATGCTGCACAGCATGGGCTTTTCTCAAGTGGTGTACAGCTTGAGAATGCTTGCAAAGTAGAGAGGTACGGACGGTTCCCTTTCATGTTACAGAATCTTGGCCAATTATGCACAGGAAGATCATGCGGTGTTACTTGGACTTGTCTGACGTGGAGGCTGCTTCCAAGGCGTGGGACGCCATGTCAACCCCAGGAAGAGAACACTTCATCGGTCGATATCTCTACTATTGTCTGGCCCTTCGGAGAGGCGATGACGCTGGAGGTGAGCATACACGATCTGAGTTGGAATCCAAACTGATTATTTGCAGTGAGGTCCGCATTAAATTCACTGGCGACGGTGCATGACGATCGAAATCGAATCCTCTTCGTTGCAGTTTCCGAAGCTTTACAGTATGGCACCAAGACTCAAACAGCACAATTGCTTCAACGAATATTGGACAAGTACAGGGAGAATCTTCCTCCGGAAATCGATACCTATTCTCTACTGAGGTACGTGATAGTGATGCCCAAAGTCCATGTATTTTACTGACGTCTCAAGATTCACGGCTCGACTTCTGATCTCGGCTCTTTCTGAGACAAACGACGCCCATGAAGAGCTTCATCTGAGGCTTTGTGCAGTGTTCAAGTTTGGTATAATCGAGATGGGAGACGTTGGCTACCGTATCACTGACCATGCTCAGTCTCGACACTAAGTCAAAACACCTCTGGCGAAAAGAGCCTACCTCTCCAAGAATGCAGATGGTTTCAGAAGACAGCATTCAACAGTGCAGTCCAATATCATAAATATTGGGCAGCAAGGTATATAATCGACATGTTGCAGTATTCTTGTGAGGTGAGATCAGAAATTAGGAGTGAGACTTTGATCGAAACCTGAACATCTTTCAGTTTGCTCTCCCCGCCGAGATTCAAGCAAGTGCTCGACTGGAACGGCTCAAGCACGAAGTCGATGCCATGGCCTTGCAAGCGGTCCTCTATGTTGGTGAAGCAAGATCATCGTCTCCATCTTGGACGGTTGAAGACATTCCGAAGACGTCATACATTAGCAAATCGCCTCCCACGCAAGGTGCGATCAAGAAGCTACTTTACCGGAACGTGTTTGACAGATTCTCGAGCATGCAGCGCAAGATGCAGGAGGTGCCCCGAGATGACTCCCGTACAACAGAGACCATGGCGCAGAAATTGATATCGATAGCACCTCTCGCTTTCGAAGCGATGCTGTTCATGACAGGGACAGATGCCGCCGCCGCGAGTCATCAAGACCTCTCACTTCCCGGCCTTCTGGATCAGATCATCAAGCTTCAACCTCCAAGGAAGACTTTCTCGTGCTTGGCAGACATGATTCTGTCCGCTGCCTGTCCCTACTCTGTGGCTGATGATGAAGCTGAGGATACGCCAGTGCAGTTGCCAACCTCGACGGTGACCCAGCTGCTCGCGAAGCTCATCCAGGGAATCCGCAAGCAATCCAGTTACGACATGTCGCAGGCGTCACGCTGGATTCGCTGTGTCGTCCAAGTCGTTCTAGATCGATACCGTGACGAATTCAGGACATCAGACACAGAAGATGATACAGGTTTGACTACAGTCAACACGATCGTGGACCAAGCTTTGGGTCTTGCTCGATCGGCGGTGCTGCCGCCTTTTTCGTCTTCTTCTTCCGCTTCTTCCCCTTCGTTGCATACAACGGCACAAGTACTAGACCACCACGAGATATATCCGACAGAAGAGCTCGAATGGCTTGCCACCACGCTGTTCAATCTTTCCATCGACCTTTACGTATCGAGTGGTGAAGCCGAGACTGGCGCAGAAAGTGTGGATGATCTTGAAAAGCACAATGCCGGACGCGAGAGCGATGGACACCTCGATGGTTACAGACAGCCGCAGTTCTGGGCAAGAAAAGCCATCGAAGTCGCGGATTTGTTGAGTGTGAATGCTCGACCCAAGGGGGACGGGGGAATGTTGACGCGCCTTCTCCGAGAGAGATGTCAAAGTATAGGTTGGGAAGTGTAGGGTATAGTGACACTGTACTTTGTGTGAGTGTGAAGGTTCAGTGTGCGTGTGAGTGTTGGTTACGATTGTACCGTAGAAGAAACATCCAACACCGTCACAATTCGACGTCTGAAAAAAAGTACAGAGTATACTATCATTATCATATACGAGTAAGGTGGGTAGGTGAGGTGTATGTACTGTACTGTACAGCACAGGCAGGCACAAGGGCCTCCGAGGAGTAATGAGCTATGGGGCATCACGGAGTCATGCAAGTTACACAAAGGACCAAAGCAATCGAAAGTAAACCAAAGTAGATCAAAATTACATGAAACCAAAGTTCCAAAGTTGACCAAAGTACAACGAAGGTAAAAACGAAGAGGAAACGAAAAGTACATTTTTCGTCAGTGACTTGTTTCCTCTAAACCAAGACAAGCGCTCACACAGTGCTGTGGTGGATGGGTCTGTGGCAGGGTGGATGGTACTCGTAGCACACCACCACCTCGCTTTGATCCTACTGTACCGACTTTGTGGCAGACTCCGGGACGGGAGATTCCAAAAAGCCTTTTTGAGATATCTCGACATCCTACGAAACTCCTACTAACCTATTTCACCCACCCAGGAATAAAGTCACCAGGTCACCAACGGGTAGGTGGTGAACCGCGACGACTCTCGAGGGGTTTCTCTCTGTATAGTTACACACAGACACACGCGCCCACACACACTCCATGCCTTCTCAGAGAGTGCTTGTGATAGGAGAGGGGGGAAAGAAAAATCGAGCCGTCTCTTTTCTCGCGCTCTGTTCGTCAGGGTCACTCACTTCTCCTCTGCGGTCCAGCTGTCCAAGTCGCGTGGCTTGCTAATCATATATCCCGGCTTGATCGCGAAGAACGTTTTATCCCATTGTACTCCCATCTTCCGTAGTAATTTGTACCAAATTGTCCAAAAAGAAGGGGGAAAACAAAAAACACCCGTCAATCGCTCTTTTTAGCCACCCATTTGTCCAAGCCGGCCTGTCCGTCAATGCCACAGTTGCAGTTCATTTGTATGAGAATCGAAGGGGAGGGGGGAGGGGGTATCGTTGTGAAAAAAAAAGAATAATCGTGACATTAAAAAACAGATCGTGCCTGGTCATCGGTTGCAAGTTCCGAATTGTATCGGGGCCACATCTGTCGTCAAGACCAGGGGCTCGTCGTTAATGGTTGTCCACCGTGATAGAGATCATGGATTGCTTGCGTTGACGAACACCACGTCTGCCATCCAATGGAATCCAAACCTCTACTGCAGCCAACCCTAAGTCGTCATGGTGCATTTAGGTCGGTGAGCTCGTGGGTCTGCCAGTATGAATGTCAAGGCCAAGCTTCATCCTTAATTCGTACACCCTTTGCTTGACACAATGGACCTTTGCCACCACAACCTCGAGCTTTTTCATTGTACTCTGTTTACCATGATCCTCAAGTTCGGGCACAAGGTCGTACAATTCAGCATAGGCTCGGGCAGTGGCGTCGCGACGGCGTTGCTCGGAATTCGTGTGGTTGGCTTTCTTCTGTTCCTGGGTGAGTGTAACTCTAGTACTGACGATTTTCTTGGTAATGAGCTTCATTCTGGGTCCGGTCCTGGACGGAGGTGTGGTCGTATTTGCACTAGCCTTCTTTTTCTGGGGAGCTTTTAGCTGTGGGGGAGCAGGGATCCGCCGCCGCGCCGGCGCTGGTGAGGGCGATCTTGGATTTTCGGTGGTGTCTTCATCTTCATTATCTGCCTCGGCATCTTCTTCGTGATCGTCGCCTTCACTCTTGAGAGGCGTCTGTGATTTGCTATGCACCACCGGTGTGGGTGGCTGCGAATTTTTCGCCTTGTCGCTTTTTGTCGTAGAAGCTCGTTTCCGAGAGCTTGATTGTGTCAAGGCAATGCTCTCCTGCCCATTCATCGCTGTGTTAAATCCTTTCTGATCCGGCTGATCTTGCTGGAAGTCCTCGAAAGTCCTTTTCTTCTGCCAGTTGGGACTTGAGGGTTGCGTGTTGGGTCTGGTGCTCGGCCGAGTGTTTGGCTGAGTGGTGCTTCCGCTTGTCGGCTCGAAAAAGTCCATAGGATGAATCTTCATTCCACTGGGAAGATCCGGATCGGAGGGATTATGAGGGGCGGCATAGCCGTTAGGCTGAAACCGGGCATCGGTACCAAAAGCCATCGGCTGCCGATTCTGCTGCTGTGAGTTCAGCATTGCGGCCTGGTGAAAATCTTGTTGCTGCCATGCAGCTCCAAAAGCCGGTTGCATGGGCGGTACTGGTTGGACTTGATTCGTGACGGGGTTATGCATGGGCGCATCGCCGTACAGGTGACTGTGCATGCCAGTGCTTACCATGTTTGTCTGGCGAAAGTGGTTGAGATCATGACCAAGTATGTCGCCGCCATACTGAAACCCTCCACCCTGCAATGGATTGGGAGCATTGGGAGCAATCACGGACTGAGGACCCAAGTCTGTCTCTGACCCGACAAACAAAGGTGGAATGCCAAAGTATTGGTCGTGTCCCGTAGGATCGAATTGAGAGAAATGTTTCGCAGAGGCATTCTGGTCAAAGTCGTTGAAGAAGGAATCGAGGTTCTGGTTTTCGGTTGCGTTGAGCAAGGGCTGACCTGGAGGAGGGCCTGGTGTGATGAACTCTGGCAAGCCTAATCCATGGATATTCTCTGGCTGATCTACAGGTGAATTGTAAGTAAATCTCCACGTAATGACTTGGTTATGACAAGGTGTTGCCTACATCCGAAGGGGAAATTCGGCTGTCCACCATGGGACGACATGCTTCGTGTCGCCAACATCCACGTGATGACACTGCGCCACCTCTTCTAGGCTGCACGTTGCAGCCTCAATCCCAGGTTGTGCTCAGATGGGTAGGATGTATGAGGATGTGACGTGGGAGGTGGTGGAAGTGGACTCGAGGAAAGGCAATGAACAATGGTTGAGGCGGGTGTGTTCGAGCAAACTCTCGGCAAGATCAGCAGAGTGGTCGATTGCGAGAGCTCAGGCCGAGTGAGACCATGAACCAAGGATTTTGCTAAAGGTAGACCGACGATTTAACGTGCTCGAGGCGGCCGAATCTTGTACTGGAGATCTGTTGGGACGCTCGTTCCTCCAGGCGGGCCGAAGCTGCAACGCAACGGTAGGAGGGGCAAGTGTGGGCAGAGTGAGCGGGATGAAAAGGTAACGAGGGAAGGATAAATCTGTAGGGAACAGAGGTGTAATAACAGGATACTCAGACCTGTGAAGTCGAGGAATGATCGAGTAAAGAAGCGGAAGTGAGTAAATCTTTCACATGCATGTGAAGGTTTTGGAAGAGCACAAGTACAAGTCTGTAGATGCGCCATTCTACGAGTAATAAGAGGTCGACAGCACTACTCGGCGAACCCCAGGCTAAAAAAGGAGCCCAGGCAGGTCGACTAGCCTCACTAAGTAAAGTTTCCACTAACCTGCCGCTAGTCGCCAATCAGACTAGAGAGCCCGCCAAGCTTTTCCCTCGTATGGTTAGCCTCACTAGAGCCTCGGAGGTACTGCTACGTTCGCACTGTACGTATTGCAGAGCGAGTACCAGTAACGAGCCGGATGTCAAGATCAAAGCCTTACTGCTACACTCATATACACATATCATTAGATAGAACAAGAAGTAGTCGTCAGATCATCTCCAGCTACTGGATTCCCCAGTAACCTTGCTCGCCTTCAGGACCCTTTGATACCCAGCTGCCTGCAGCCTTCCCCTTCCCCTTCGGCTTCCTCCCCGACATGGTGATAACGGCAGTTCCACGACCATCTATCCAGTGCATGGGAACGTGCTCCATCATTTTGTCCGACAGCACCCACAGCACCAGCCAAATATGCCCAAGGATTTCGGCCCACGTGAACAACCGAATTCTCCAGAGGCCTTGCCCAATCTGTTTCTTTACCATGGAGGTTCCCCATCCTGCCTTGCCATCCTGTACGAAGCAACACACGTTCTTCCAAAGCTGAACGAATTCCCTCTCCGACCATAGAGAGACAAGTTCATCGTGGCTACGCTTTTGTAGTGCCTGTGTCGGATCTCGTATCATTGAAGACTCGATAATTCCAATCGAGAACTGCCAGTGACCTCGTTCTAATACATTGACATCCCGAGTAACATGGGATGGGCGAAATTGTTTTGATAGCGGCAACCGTATAGCTAGCTTTCGGAGAGTTTTGGTGACGTGGGTGACAAATCTTGCCTGGCCACCCTGAGGATTCGGTCCGTGAACCTCATCCGACAGCTGCGAAGTGAGGTTCTGTCTACGCCGTGGCCGACGAGCTGTATTGTAACGCTGGGCCTCGGTTAAGCCGTCACCGTGACGGCGGGGGTCAGTTTCTTGCTGAGAAACCTCTTCATTTTGTCGGGCCATGGCAGGGTAGATTGGCATGGAGATTCTTGCCGCTAGCTCAGATCCTGGCCATTCGTCCCTGCTGTTGCAAACTGGAACTTGCCAGTACAGTGGTTGGGAGGGCGACACTGTGGACGGTACAGAGCTATGGTTTTTTGAAAAGACCACCTTGGTACTGCTCTGTTGTGGAGTGCTTGCATAGGGTTCAGATTGTCGAGAGTGCTGTCGTCGGGCTGTCGTACACTCATACTCGGCGGGACTGAGACGTCGTCGTTTAGAGCATCTTCTTTTCTCGCCGATGCCACAGTCCTCTGAGCAATCGGTCACCAGACATCCAGTCGAATGCCTTGCGTTGGCGGTGCTTCGATCATGCCGACAGGGCTTTGGCGATTTCGAAGGTGGGGAGCTGGAGACTTTGGCGAAGGACAGTGCTTCTGGGCAAGCACATATTCGACGGTGCTGTGCTGTTTGTAAGCCAGTATGCTCTGCATTATGACCTATTGCTAGGTCGTTTACAGGATGCCTGTCTGTGTTCGTCTCAGAATCACGAGAGTGTCTAGGCGAATGGTCAGTTACATGGTGCAGTTGAAAGACAGACTGGAGGCAGGAGAATGGAAATCGACAAAAGCATGCATTGGATTTTGAGTTGCACGCTTGGACATGACCGCGGACGATGACAACCTACCTCTCCTTAAGGGAGGACTCTTGTCCAGTGGCCTTGATCTCTGTGTTTGTGACAAGAGGGCAGGAAGAAATGAAATCTAAACCGGATACCTTTGTTCTCTTCGCTGGCTGGAAGTTCAGGACAGCCGCCGCGATGGACACAAGTCGGGCATCATCTCGCGCGGAAGTTGGTGCCGTAATGTGAACCAAGACTTCACATGTTGGAATGTCCCTGGAGGCATCCGGCGGTTGAAATGCCATGGACGAGGATGGGCATCGCCTGCTCTGGGGTCGCAACGCGCAATTTGTTAGGCTCGGACCACCCACCACGAGGTCAACTTCAAGCCAGCAGCAAACAGCCGTCGGTGATTTGTAATATGGAGATACAGGACGAGCGATGATCGAGAGAGGAGTGTAGATGCTGGCCTCGTGCTAGTGCGTGGACTGAACGAGGGTGCAAAATTCCAAATTGAAATGTCAAATGAAGGGCAGCCGGCTGGGAGCCCAGCCAATCCCGCCAAACGCGGCCCAGATGACTTCGCGCTGGGTGGTGAGGCTACTGTGTATGGAGTCTCGTATACTGATGCTGAGGTATGCAGCGATGGGGCAGTAAATGCGACCAGCGGAATTCACTGATGACTATCTAGGTACTGACCGAGAGCTATCCCACTGTCATATCATGCTATAAATTGTTCTACCGCTGCTCGTTCGCCGTTAGATGAGGGCAACGTCCATGCATTTCGTACCCCGTACATCGTCAGCGCAATCATTGTTTCCAGTTCTCTTGAATGAAGACATGGAGAAGGTCTCCGAACGGAATGTCTATCATCCTATCTGTTGGACTGCGAGCTTGAGAACGGCTCCGCAACGCACAGAACCAAACAAAATCAAGAGAAGACAAATATCTCGTTTCCAAAGGATGACTGAATGTGGATTGGCAGTCGCTGGAAGGCTGGGTGGGTTTCTCTGCTTTGCTATGGTCAAGTCATCATGCTGACTGTTGATCAAGGTCTGGGTTCACCCGGGCATTGATCCAGGGACCCATGCGCGGGTGCCTTGGGGTGTTGTAACCCCTAAGGAAGGCCCTAGATAGGTACCTGTACCTGTCTGTTGTACCCCGTACACTAAGTCGTCGCCCTCCCTGGGTGTGTGCCTGGGCTGGTTACACCACACAATTCTGGGCCGCTGAACCTTTTACCCAGCGTTGGAGCGATACTACCCATGTCCCTGAGGTACTGTACCCTTCCACCTGTCCCGCTTTGATAATTTGATGGGGGCTTTTGTGACTTGTCTCAAAGACGTGTACAGCATGCTGTTCTGGAACTGTTCACCCTGTGTGGTCATGCCAAGTTCCCAGAATGATAGCTTATACTAACTGGGCGAAATGAAATGATAAGATATCGTCGACATCAGATTGGGAGCATGCGGCTGATTACTTATACCCACGGCTACTTCGGGCACTTCCCTCCCACAACTACCCGAGTCAAATCCGCACTCCGTACAGTCCCTACAACACCTTAACTACACAGTACTGTACCTGGTTACTTTGCTGCCCGGATATCCCTATTTACAGCACCTTGGCATTCTGTACCTACCCAAGGGACCTTTGAAGCACTGGCCTGGTGATCCTTCAACGCTTCACTTGCCATGGTCTGGCTATAATTCACCATCTGACTCGATTCACATATCCCTCTTGTTGGTGTTCTTCCATCATATCGTTGCACAAGGTGCCGTCTGCGATTGTCCCTCGTGTGCAACACTCCCTATCCATCCTCCGTCAACCACCTGCTCAGGCCAGTCCAGCTCCCCCTCTGCCGCTCTGTTGAACCGATCGGGTACATACTGTTGTCCGCAAAAAGGCCGACTCGGGATTGTCTGGGCTTTTTTACCTGCTCGCCTCAAGACTGCACCTCCACCCTTGGTCGTGCATACTTGGGCGTTGATTGGCGCTTGTGGCGTTGACGAGGGACTCAGCCCCAGCAGCTTCCGGGCCTGCTTACCTACTCGTCGCAACACTCTTCGTCAAAGGATTGAGCAGCACCGGCAATCCCTTATCCCAGGTCGAAATCATTGTGGCAATCGAAGCAATTCACCTCTTGTTCCCGTCTCTACCAAGCCCGACAGAGTTCCCAGTGGTTTCAACTTTCCTGCATCATCCTCTAGCTTTGCCGACAGAGCTGCGACGTTCCTGTTGCACAAACGAACCTACCACGATCGGCAATCTTGTCCCGCTCACAAATATTGTGTTGCGCACGTCCCCCATCATCAAGTCACCAGGCAAACCGACCGCACCATCTTCAACCTCGACGTCGTTGACCTTGTCTCATGATGAAATCCTAAATCTTCGCCTTGCCCAATCGAGCATCCTACGCCATCCCTGCCCCCTTCCAAATCACCACTGGTGGTTGCGTGAACTGTGCAGACAAGGTCTGGTCCGCCAAATCCTCCGCATTCAGTCTCCTCGGCTCGTTTCTTGCCCTATTCGCTGTTCGTCAACAACCACTCCGCAAACCGACTAGGTGCTTCAGCTGACTGCTGGACACGCACAGCTCGTCAATTTCGGACCAACGATTCAGGACCGTCGTGGATAAGCGGGTGATCGAGGTCTGCTCGCCGTATTTGATATCATGGCGTCGCATCCGCAAATGCTTTCCAACCTGCAGCAATCTTCGGAAATGGATCCATCATGGGCCGGTCAAGACTACGGCGCGGTCCCAGTATATGGTAAGTCAACCACATTCTCTTCTTTGTTTTTTTTTTTTTTTGCCTTGTGCTGCTGCCGATGTCTCCAAGTGGGCTATTTCCGACATGCGGCCAGACGTTCTAATTCGGAGCGGTTTGGCTTGTGGCCGACCTGGGTTCCTGGAGCGCGGCTAATGTCCAAATCGAGACGTGCGCGCCTATTTGCCCATCGATATACTGATCTTTGCCCGAGTAGACAATGGTATGGTGAGCGAAACAAAAGGTTCCAGCTACGGAGGCTTACTCAAGGGGTTTGGTGGCATGCAAAAGAAGTTGACAAGAGGTGCGAGCCTTAAGATGGCAGCCAAAAGTAAAAAAAACTCATCCTTTCTGTAGATGGACAACCAGCGAAACGAAGGGGACCAAAACCAGACAGTAAACCAGCACAGACGCGGCGGCAGGAACTAAACCGTCAGGCTCAACGGTAAGAGGCAGCCATCTCAGCGAGACTTGCACGAGGATTCTGACAATTGTCAATGTGTAGAACGCATCGAGAGCGAAAGGAGAATTATATCAAAGCGCTTGAATTAGAATTGTCGCGGCTACGAGAAACATATCTCACTGAGCAGAATGCCCGCGAGGCTACTCTCAAACAACAGCAGCTCGTGATCGAAAATCAACGAAACGAGAACCTGGCTTTGCGAGAGATTCTTATGAACCGGGGTGTTCAATTCGAAAACGAACTTGAGAATCGGAAAGCTGTGATTGCCATGCGACCAAAACGAGAGGAGAATTCCCTAAGTCCACCCAACATGACTTTCAGTCCACCGACCACATTGGCTGGACGCTCTGTTGTAGGTTATGGGTCAGCGGGCCAGCCGACACCAACCGTATATTCCCTCAATATGAACAGTGCCATGAGCACATCGGGACACTCTCCCGGCACCACTCACCATAGCCATTCACCTCAAGGTCCAGAAATCCAGGAAGTGTCGATCAAGCAAGAGCCTGGAGCTATTTCGGATATGCCAGGCATGTCGGGCATGCTCGTACCCGGCATTTTCGAGAAAGACCCGCAACTGGGGATTGATTTCATTCTGAAGTAGGTGCCGCTGGTCTTGCAAGCCAATAATGCCGAGGCTGACCTTTGTCTAGACTTGAACAAACCTGTCGAGACCATGGGGAATACCTAGTGCGAAGATCGATGGACTCGCCAAACAATGATGAAGAAGCAGTTTTCTCCGGCCATGCCCTGATGGCGTCTTGCCCCCCTCCGAGTCACATTCAGCATACTCCTGCTATCAATGGTGGTCTGGACCCCACGTACGAGCACAAGGTCCCCGATGTCGAGTCGGTACAAATCTTGAACAACCTACTCAATTTGAGCCAGAGTTTGAAAGGAAGTGCTATCCCCAGTGGCCAAGTGACTCCGATCATGGCCTTACAATCGCTCAAGGGTCACAGGAATTACGCCACCCTAACCCGGGAAGATGTCCTGGGCATGATTGATTCCATCAGGAGCAAAGTTCGTTGTTATGGGTTCGGCGCAGTCATGGAGGACTTTGAACTTCGCGATGCTTTGTCGAGCATATTTGCAACGAAACCGGAAACTTACGATCAACTGGGCACAGACTACACAGCAGAGATTGATGAAATGTATTCATGAGATTCCCTTCGGCAGGAGGCCACATTCAATATTAGTGTACGTTTGATGCCAACGTTCTGGTGGCTTCGCTACGGCGATGAGTTTTGTTCAGATATTCCCATGACAGTTTGTTAAAAGTGTGTTACAATTACAATATGAATATCATGAAAGACTCATTCGAATTGCCCAGTGGTCGCAACCATATGAAAAGGCGCGGCTGTGGTGTCCAAGATCTCACGCCTACTGTACCCGTACTTCTAGAAAACAGGCGCGGGGTCGCACCTTTTTGTGAACGGACAAAATTCAGTGCCAAGAGTTCGCATGAAATCCGCGCCCAGAATCGCCTTTCCTTACTTTCGAGGTAGGCGCATGTCGTGCCAGGCTTCATCTTGGACAGCAATTGACTGAATTTTAAATCTATACAATCATGCCGGGGATCAGTCTTGCTGATACTATCAGCAACCTCAATGTCAACGACGAATGGGGCCCAGAACTCAGTCCAAGCACCACTCTCGATGGCGTCCCTTATGCTCCCTACTCGAAAAGCGATAAATTAGGTCGTATGGCCGACTGGACGCAGGAAGGCAAAGAGGGACGAGACCGATCTGGTAGACAGTACGGCAGAAACTTCAGAGGTGAGCATCGTCTCTGTCGAACCTTGGCTGTTTGATGACTGACATTTTCAAGATCAACAAATCTACGGCGCAGGCACGTCTTCCCTCTTCGCGGTGCAGGTGGCCGAGGACGAGTCCTCCTTTTCCGTGGTCGACAACACCCGAGCAACAAACAAGAGCCGTGGCTTTGGCAGAGGTGGCTTGGCCGTCTTCCGTGGTCGTGGTCAACGAGGAGGCGCTCAGCGAGGTGGAAGAGGCACATTCCAAAGAGTAGGACAAGGCCGGACAGGAGGGCAACAGCAAGGACAATACTACGACAACAGAGGTGGACGAGGCGGACGTGGTCGCCGCTTCGGCTGGAGAGATTATGATAAGCCACAACGAAATCGAGATGCATCAGTCAACATCCGCCCGGACTGGGTGATGAAGGAGGAGATCGACTTCAACCGACTTGCCAAACTGAACCTCGAGACTTCGGATGGCGAGGATCTTGATGCTTACGGTTTCCTGTACTATTACGATCGGTCGTTCGACAAGCCACCTGTGAAGAACACCGAGCGCAAACTCTTGTCCCTCGACCGTGCGGCCTACAATGTGACCACTTCCGCAGACCCAGTCATTCAAGAACTGGCCGAAAAAGACGAAGCCACCATCTTCGCAACTTCAGACATCCTGTCCATGCTCATGTGCGCCACTCGCTCAGTGTACTCCTGGGACATTATTGTGCTCAAGCACGGTGACAAGATCTTCCTCGACAAGCGACCTGACAGCAGCATTGACTTGGTCACGGTCAATGAGAACGCCGCCGATGCACCTCTGGAAGCCGAGTCCACGACGGCGCAAACCGGCGTCAAGGCTGACAGCATCAACACCCCCGGCAACCTCGCCATGGAAGCCACCATGATCAATCACAACTTCGCCTTCCAGACCGTGGTCGAGAACCAAAACAACAAGATAGAATTCGCCCACCCCAACCCATTCTACAGCTCCAGCGAGGAGACCGATCCTTTGGCATCCAAGGCATACAAGTACCGCCGCTTCGACCTGTCACTCGAGCGTGACGAAGAACCCCTCAACCTGATCGTCCGGACGGAAATTGACGCCGCGACCAAGAACAACATCTCAGGAGACGATCAATTCCTCGTCATCAAGGCACTCAACGAGTTTGACCACAAGGCCCAGGGTGCCGGTGGCGCTCTCGACTGGCGCACCAAGCTGACGTCGCAGCGCGGTGCCGTCGTCGCGACCGAAATGAAGAACAACTCGTGCAAGCTCGCGAGATGGACGACGCAAGCCATCCTCGCCAAGGCAGACCAGATGAAGCTCGGTTTCGTGTCGCGTGTCAACCCCAAGTCGGCTGCGAACCACGTCATTCTGGGCGTCGTGGGTTACAAGCCTAGAGAATTTGCGGGCCAGATGAACCTGGGTCTGAGCAACGGATGGGGTATCGTTCGTACGATTGTCGATCTCGTCAGGAGCATGGCCGATGGTGAAGATGGAGACAAGAAGTACGTACTTATCAAGGACCCCAACAAGCCTGTCATCAGGTTGTACGAGGTCCCCCTCAACACCTTTGAGGAAGATGACGATGTGATGACTGGTACTGTGGCCACGGAGGGTCTAGATGGTGGTAACGATGAGTAGGTAGATTACTACGAGGACGATTCACGTTGTGGTTTGGCAGGTGGTGCACTTTGAGGCCGTAGAGGGCATACAGTGGGGATTGGGCTTTTTTGTTCCTTTCTGCCACATGCGCCGAGATGTCCTTGAAGAGGTCGAAAAGTTCTCTCTGACGTGTCTTGAAGGGGCAGGAGAAGAAAAAGTTACGAGTAGAAACGAGATGGAAGCATTCTTGATTGATGGTGACGAAACCACCAATTGTCAATTTTTTCAATCCAAATTCAGAAAAAAAAAACTGTATCCGTTTCTCAGTTTCTGTACGTACGTCCAACAAAACATACAGTACATGGGTCCTAGCTAAAGTACCCTTGTAGTCGGCATCCGTCTAAATCTCTGTAACGCCGTATGTCCACCATGGTATGCCGTGTTGCCCTCCCCCCAAAAGAACTCCCGTGTGAATGCCAATTGTGACAATGTCACATGTGGTGACCACAAGGGATCATCACATACATTCATTCCCTTTTTCACTCTTTGCCTGCCTATCGAACGCGTCCCATGGACTTTCCAATCTCACTTTCCCAGTTCGCCGCCCTCTCGAACCCGTTGCTCGAGGTCTGAAAGTCCATCATGGCCTGGTACACGGCCTCTTTGCTCGTGGTGACGAACGGGCCGTACTGCACCACGGGCTGGTCGAGGGGCTGGCCGGCGACCAGGATGAACCTCGCGGCCTCGGGGGCCCCTTGCTCGACGTTGGCGGTGACGACGTCTCCGGCCTGCTCGAACACGACGTTGTGGTACGGCGTGATGGTCTCGCCGACCTCTTTGGCGCCGTTTCCAAACGTCACGGCGCCCTCCAGCGTGTACGCGAAGGCGTTCCATCCCGGCGGGAGTTCCTGGGTGATGGTCCCGCCCGGTCTGACCGTCACGTCGAGGAGCCACACGGGCGTGTACGCGAGGTCCTTGAGCGACTCGACGCCCTGGCTGCGGCCGGAGATGACTTTGACCTCGACCTTGCCGTCGTCGGCCTTTGCGACGGGGATCTCGGCGGCCCGGAGATCGCGGTACCGCGGTTCGCACGACTTGAGGTTCTCGGGGAGGTCGACCCAGAGTTGCATGCCAACGTTGATATCTTCGGTCTGTACGGGCATTTCGGCGTGCATGATGCCGCGGCCGGCTGTCATCTGTGTGGAGGGGAATTGTTAGTCTTTTCTCTCTCCTTGTGGAAAGTAGGGTGGATATGGTACGGGTACGGTACATACAAATTGAAGGTCGCCTGGACCGATTGTGCCTTTGTTCCCCGCGAAATCTTCATGGTCGACTCCGCCTTTGAGAAGGTACGTGATGGTCTCCTGGCCACGGTGGGGGTGGTCGGGAAAGCCTGCGCCGGGAGGAATGCGGAAGTGGTCGAGCATGAGAAACGGGGTGAAGTTGCGCAACTTTGGTGTGCCGATGCTGCGTCTCACCACGGCGCCCGCGCCCTCGGATTGCTCGCGGGCGAGGAAAGAGAACTGAATGGCTCTTGGAGTGGTCATGTTTGCTGTGGATGCGGATGCGGACCGCGCAGGGATCAGAGGTAGACCGAGAAAAGGGGTCGCTGTAGTGGCTTTTGGCTGCTGTGAAGTTCGGTGTATCAAGTTGGTGAATATAGGTATATGTCTGGCTTGTTGAAGGATCTTCTTGGAAGCCAGGGTGTCGGTGCTGGTGTTTGTGAAATACGCGATCAACAGTGCTGTGATGATGGTGAGAAGGAAAGAGAGGAATCGCTTCATGGAGTTGGAACTGAAAATTGCAAAGACTTATACCTGTGAAGAAGCGGTTCTTCGAATAGACTAGAATGTGCGCAGAGAAGATCTAAGCATTATGAGATCTGGGGATCTTGCAGCAGCTTAATCACCATTGTCGTCAATGGCTTCCTCAAAGAGGAACTCCAGGCTCTTCCACGGAGTACAAGGCCTATGTTTGTAACGGACAATCCCCCTCTGCGGAAGCTTCCGTGGTGAGTGGCGATGGGGGCTTTTTTTCGCAAGGATTTGATAATAATCAGTCAGCAATGAAGAAAAGATTAGTGGCTGCGAGGCTGAGGTCACGTGTGATGAAATGATGATTATCGAGTGCTTGATCACGTGCAATGATGGTAGAGCGCTTGATCACGTGGTAGCATCGTATGTACACCTTGACCTTGCGAGTTGTGATCTTTGCACCAGTCAACCGGTGTATTCTTTCCACAGAGTTTGTCGAGCGAGAGTAGAGATTCTCTCCCCGATGACCGTACCCGACCAGATGTGGGTGGACAAGACAGACAATGCAGAAGGTCACAGTACTGTGTAATGTATCGCTTGGAAATACAAAACTTCATATTCGTAGCGACCGAGACCGCACAATATGTACAGTGCCTCGTATCCATACCCAGAATCTCATTTCCCACAACCTTCTATTCTCAATGTAGTTGTTGACCCATCCTTTTCCTTCAGTTTCAGTCTAGGCCATACTGTAGTGGGTAGTTCGGGATAAACCCAGGCCCCAAGTCCCGCCCGAACCACAGTCTCCAAACGCGTGGGACAAACCATCAGATCATTCCGATCTGCGGGGGAGACAAGTCAACTACTACTACTCCTCCTACAGCAACTACTCGTCCTGTACGCATAGGTGTTGTAGGGATCGGATGAGTGACGGATTAACCCAATTACCTCATTTTGAAAGAAAGGATTGCCGACTTCAACTACCATCTGCCCCGATCTCGCACTCCTCGGAC
This sequence comes from Rhinocladiella similis, assembly GCA_024082115.1. NCBI lineage: Eukaryota > Fungi > Ascomycota > Eurotiomycetes > Chaetothyriales > Herpotrichiellaceae > Rhinocladiella > Rhinocladiella similis. The sequence goes on along the minus strand of JAMRYE010000004.1, from coordinate 1,619,725 downwards.
TGAACGGAGTAAGAAGAGAGAGAGAGAGAGAGTGTGTGTGTGTATGTGTGTGCGTCCGTCTGTGCCTATTGATTGATCATCACCGTCATCAGGAATTCCAACTACGAGTATAAATATAATTGTGGCATTGACCCAACAGAACAACTACAAGATCTCATTCTGCCATACTCGACGATCAACCAACACCCTCCTCCCAAATCCAGCCCATTCCAGCTATACTATACGATAACATCACAGAACAGAACACAACAAAACACAGGATACAAATACAGAGTACACCACAGAGTAGACACGCATACAGATAGATAGACGCACTCGGGTCAGAATGTTTTACGAACCAGGCAAAACAGAACATAACCTCCCCCACGATCCTTTCAAGGTAATGTACTCGAACTCGTCCTCCTACATGTGAAACGGTTTACCCACCCCCTCGACATCCTCCCGTCTTCCCATCCTTCCAAACTGACCAAATACCACCTGCGCAGGCATGTGTCGTCCCGCGTCCTATAGGATGGATATCTACCGTATCACCCACGAACGCCGCCACAAATGATACCACCAACGGCAGCACAACCAACACCAACACCAACGCCACTTCGTCCGGTTCATCAGGCCCAGGCCCAGGCCCAATCGCCAATCTAGCACCTTATTCCCAATTCAACAACCTCACATTCGACCCCCCGTACGTGATGTTCTCCGCGAACCAGAACCCGCGCTCCGCCCAAAAGGACACGGTGCGGAACGCCGAAGCCACAGGCGTCTTCTGCTGGCAACTCGCCACCTACTCGCTCCGGGAAGCCGTCAACAAGTCCGCCGAGTACCTACCTTATGGGGTCGACGAGTTCGAGCGGGCCGGCCTGACCAAGACGTGGTCCAATGTTCTCAAGACCCCCGTGCCCATGGTCCAGGACTCCCCCGTCAGGTTCGAGTGCGAGTACTACACCACCCTGCGACTCCCCGGGAATCCGCCCATGGGGACCGTCGACGTTGTCATAGGCAAAGTCGTGGGCATCCATATCGACGAGCGTGTTCTGACGGATGGCAAGATCGACATCAACAAGACCCAACCCATTGCACGATGCGGCTACTACGAATACATCATGGCATCAGACCCCTTCAGCATGATCATTCCTGGGGACCCGGCAACTCTCTATGGGCTGGAAGGGAGCGTCAAGCACCACAAGGAACATCGAGAGCGAGAGGCAGCCAACAGGCTGGGAGTAGATCAGTCTGGGCCTCCTTGAACGACTCGGACTCGAGTGGAGATTCGCATTCTGGCTAAAGTACATATGCTTAGCTCTTAAGCTCACACCTCATAAGCACTATCTATGCTTCTCATTATTCCTTGATTCTGTTGTCTGTCCTGCCAGTTCCTAGCAATCCCTGCATTCAAAGCCCGGTTCCAGCTCCTTGGCCATGCCGCGGCAGCAGTCCTGTCGATGTTTCCAGCACATCCTGTTGCACTTGGCCCAATCTGTCTGCGTCGGTTGGTGACACGCCAATACACACAATCAAAAGGCTCAATAACCCGCTCCGTCAATCATCCAGTCTTGGTCTCAACGAATTCCTTGATCGTCTCATTGACGAGGTCACGTCTTTTCAGACGATGCCTCGGCAATACTTTTCGTCTTCGTCCAAGGAATCGGAACGAGCCCTCAAGAACGAAGCTCCACCTGTTTCGTCCGATGCAACTTGGCCGCCACGACCGCATGGCGGCCTTTTGTGATTGTTTGCTGTGGCTTCTTTCATCTGAGAGAAAGCAGTACGTTCCAGCATTCCAGGCGGAGATTCCGAACCCGGATCACCCTCTGAGACATTTCTGTCCCTGCTTGAATTTTCTGTCATGTCGCGTTTCAGTCGCAAAGGCAACTCAATCATCTTTGTACGAACACTGGCCGAAAATGTAGGTCGGGTGAAGTAGTTTCCGTCGACAGGGAATCCACCGAACACGTTGCTTACATCTGAATTTGTCGAGCCCTTGACTTGTCCAGCAAGCCAGGATCTAGGTTCAATTTCCACTTCGGAAGACGAGCCTTGCAGATCGAGAACAGAACTGTTGTCGAAATCATCATCCTCGGTCTCTGTTTCTTCCTGCAGATGTTGCGTAGCGTGTTGCCGCAAGTAGCTTTGTGACATGGAGTTCTTAGAGACCTCATCTCTGCTGGGTGTAACAGACTCCTGAACAGATGACTCTTGTTGAACTGCATCCAACAGGTCATCAGTTTCCCACAAGGACAAACCCTTGGTATCCTTGCGTGGAGCAGTGTTTGAAGGTAACTGAGTCTGTTCCCAGAACATGCGGAAACCCCCCTCTTGACAGACCAGTTCCCTAAAAGCGATCGTCCCCGGTTCAATAGTTCTCCTAGCTGCATGCGCAAAGAGTTCTTCGTCAAATGGACACTATCCATATTGATCGGTGTATGGACCCGGCATAGCTTCGGGTGGAGACATTGGTAGGGGGATGAACGCCGGTGAAAGAACATGTGGTGTCCGCAGGTCAGCTTGCGGAGCTCTTGCTGGTGACGGGGCCATTGAGGTTGCGTGAGAAATCTGGTCATTGAAGTTCTGTTAACGGTCAGCAACAACATGGATGTATAAGAAGCCTTATACATACCACATGATTTGCTACTAATTTCTCCTGCTCGAAGTTTGTCACGGACAACATTGAAGCATCGGGAATGGTTGACTGTTGACGATCCAACGCAGCAGCATCCGAGCCATGCTTTGGGTTAGGCATCGTGATGTAGGTGTTGGTAGTTACAGTCGGTCGTGCTGTCAGAGATCCAGAGGAGCCGGCTGTCTCATCCTGAGTACGCGGCTACCAAACTGTTAGCAGGTTTCTTTAAAGATGAAAACACTTCGAATGCTCACCCGTGTCTTCTTGGGTATGACCATGGTTAACACTTCGCTACTTGACGTAGACGAAGAATCAGAATCCATGAAAACCTCAGGTGCTATCAAGTCCGAATCTGTATCGTACTGCTGTGGGTCCCAAATGGCCGGGCCAGTGGGGTCTGGATGCGGTGTGTTGAACTTGTTTTCTTGGTTAAGTAAAAGCCTTCGGGTGGGTTTCTGGTCATCAGAAGAATCCTTTCCAGCGCATGCCTTTTGTTCTGGACTGGCGAATGGGGCCATGGAAGAAAAGAACCCAAAAGTGTTCTCCTTTTTCTCACTGATGTGCGCAGTAGTACGAGCTCCTTCTCCTTCAAACAAATGTGTCTTTGAACCGTTCTCAAAAACACCTTGGCCACTTGCGATTTCCAAGGAAGAAGAAATGCTGGATAATCTCCTATGATATCTGTCTCCATACTGGTCACGGACGACTCGACTGATCTCGGGATCGATCTCTTCTGAGGGATCCTTGAAAGGATTGACTAAGGGTCTGACAGCAGCTGGCAAGGCTTTCAGGCCAGCTTGGGAAGGCAAAGTCTCTGTCAGAGGCTTGCTGCTCATGTTAAGAAGTATGTCGCTCGCTTTTGTGGTCTCTCTAGCGTGACGAAAATCGGCAGAGTTTCGCAACACATGTGATGGCTGAGGTCTACCTGTTGGAATTGTATCTTGTAATCTTCTCATGGCTGTCATGATCGGCGTCCGAGTAAGATCAATAGGCGGCAGTAATGGCGCATGTTTGGGGATGTCAATGGGCGAAGTTCTTGTCTCTGTGTCGATCACGGTGTTTTCAGATCTGAATCTGACCGACTTTCTGGGGCTCTTTTTTCCTGTTGAAGTGGGGGTCTCTACTTCAGCCTCCTCATCTTGTGGTTTTGCTGGCTCCTTGTTCTCCTTGTAGAACAGCGACATTATTGCTCCAAGGAAACTCTTAGGAGGAGATGATTTGTCCGACGACGATGACTCAGAATGCTTCTTGTCCGAGTTTGCATGGCTAGCTTTGCTCATCAGCGACAATCCTGAGATTTTGAGGGGATGAGGACTCGGTGGTCGACGAAATTGCTTTGGCTTCTCGACCGACAAAACGTCAACGGCTCGTTGAGGATCATGGTCAGGATTCAAAGCATCGTACTTCGGATACAGGCTACCCTCAATGGCATCGGATGCAGGTCTTGTAGGTGAACGACTGTTCAAAATGGTCAGAGTGCTCATGGATGTCTGTCAAGGTGAGTGTGAACTTGCCTAGCAGTACGGCCTCTCCTCGCAGAGTCGAAGAGAGCGGTGATGCTTCTACGGGGAGAAATTCTTGGAATAGTTGAAGAACGGCCTCGACTTGGTGAGGATGAGACATTTTGCTCACTTGGTGTGTTTGGCGACTCGGTCACCGTCCTCCGGCGAAGACTTGGGAAAGGCATACTGGGCTAAATTGATCTCGTGGACATGCAAGATAAGAGGGGGCTGCCCAGTGGCCTTCAAAGGCCGAAAGATCGACTCGACAGGACAAGGAGGAGAATATTGTTGAATTGGAAGAAAATTGAGGTGTGGGATGAGAGGGATTGGAATAAGAGAGGCTAGTGGGAGGTGAGAAAACATGCTAGTGCTGTGGCCAGGAGGAGGAAGGAAGGGCGCGGCCAAGCTCTCGCCCTTTCTTGTCTAGTTAACGACATCATGGACGACTTCACATTTGATTTACTTTATCCAGTACCCCGGAAGTCTCATCCTCAACCTCTACGTGCGAGGTTTCCCTTGTCCAGGATCGTGCTCGGCTCTATGTCTGAGAACATGGAAGTCCAACCCGAAGATCACCCGAACGAGGCTGGCTCCCCCTTTCGGTCAACTACATGGCATGAAAAGATTCGTCTTGGAGGTTCTCATGGTCAAATTACTAGACAACTCATGTCTTCCATCACCAAGGAATTCCTAGCCGTTGTGCTCACCCTGCGAATCCATGGGTACTCTTCACCACCCTTGCCCACTTTGGCGGTTTGATGGCAACAGCCAACAAGTCAGCACGGTCCAGTTCATGAACAAAAAAGCAAACGCCGCTCTAAAGCTATTTCTGGTGATGATCCTTTGTCATGATGGCAAAAAATCGTGTATCGCTATTCCTGGTTACAATGAAGTGGAACATCGGTTCATTGTCTAGACCGGGTTCATGGAACGACTCAACATACATACTTTGTATCTATAAGACATGGTAAACTCTCTGTATGATGTGAGTCGTCAAACTCTAGCACTCCATCAATCAACCCCTACGGAGATATAGCAGCCCCGTTTGAAACCTTCTGTCCCCTATACGAAGCACATCACAATGAGTGATGATGGCGGTAACCAGCAACTGGATGGCTGTCCCATCCACCCTCTTTGGCGCGACCTTGCCTTCCGAAAGGCTGATTTTAGAGAATATCTGTCATTCCCGGACCTCGACAAGCCAGAGTATAATATAGACGAAGTAGTGTACGACCGTATGAAGCCAGGCCTGAGACTTGCGACGTTATTTCTTGAGGAGGCCACCCCCGAGCTGGCCCGTATCTTTTACGCTGGGGTTGAGCCTGAACCCAATGCTGCAGGCCACCCGGGACAAAGACTGAAGGAATGGAGAGGTACCCCAGACAAACAAAGAGCACTCGGGAGTGAGCTTGTTCGGTTGTCCAAGATGTATCGAGTTACAGCGCTTGATCCCCAAGGCGGAGATCCTCGGGAGATTAATTGCCCCTTTGCAAAGACAGATACTGCAATTACAGACCTCGTATTCTGCCCAACCCACACACGACCGCACCAAAAATTCTACCCACAATCGGCCATCAGCAACACATGGCAAGCCTTCTTCGAGCGACAGGACTGGGACACAATTAGCGACACGGAGAAGGAGGGCCGGCTTCTGTTGTTGGCTGTTACACTGATCCATGAGCTTGCCCATGTCGTCTGGTTCCACAGGGTGAGCCGCTACTACGAGTTGGCTCTGAAAAGAGGTCGTAAGGACTACTCTGATATCGAGTTCGATCCAATCGAACCAAAGTTCGCAGAACGTCAGTGGGCGGAAACTGGCTACGTAATTGAGGAATTGATGCTCGGTGGTTTTCTGAGCTATTCAAATGTTGTTCCAACAAGGGACACCACACCACACTATCCCATTCCTCCTACAGATCGAGTGCTCTTCACCACAAGACAATGGACTGTCGCTGGCCACAGTAACTTTCGGGTGAACGAGGTCAAGCCGTTTTGGATATCAGAACTCTTTTCCCAAGAGACGTGGGAACGTGATGCAAATGATGCCTTTGTTGGAAATTTCCATGTAGTGAGACACCGCCTGACTGAGCCGTATGAAGGGCAGCACTTCATTCTCCGGGATGATCCTATCCAGTAACTCGGCTATAGCTGAATTTGTCCAATGTGTGCGTTGATAGTTTTGTATCGATCTTTAGTTTTGTACATACAAATGGTCAAAACTCTCTTTCGTCACGCTCAAACTCTCTGCTTGCCAGTTTTGCCTCAATGTTCATAATGCTCTATGTCGTGATGCATGGCAATCGAAGAGCCACCAGGCTCCCAGCCCCGACGGAATAGCCGGGTTGATTGGTACACCTAGACTATCACCAGGCGCCAGTTCCTTGAAAGCCTTTCTTTGTAGTATTGAAGACGTTGTCTAGCACAAACACCGCAGTCCTAGTGAAATGTATGCCCCTTTGTTCTTCTCATGGCCTCTCTAAGTACCACAAAGGATGAACGACTCAGAAACAAAGAATGGGCAGTGCCAAAGCTAGCTACTTGAAAATGTTGAATTCTTTCTATCTCGAAAGTAAGGTAAACACCACCCGAAAGGCACTCTGGAAAAAGAACAGATCAAACAAACTGTGATCCGCAAACGCTAGCAAACACATTGTATCCGATACCATATCAGACTTGAGAACTGTAAACTGTAAACTGCAAAGTCCAAAATGGCAGTACGCTCCAAATCAGCAATTCCACTCTTCATCTTCCTTGCACTTCTCCTCCTCGTGCTCCCCTGCGCCGCGATCCTCTGGCACGGGAATCGCAAATTCCGTGAACAAAAGAAACACCGGAAGTCGAGACAGAAGACCGTCCAAAACATCATCCAGACCATGCCAACGCCAGTCGAGATGGGCAAGATCCGAACACCACCAGTCATAGTCGCACCTCCGCGAGAGCGGGTTCGAGAAAGACAACTCCCGCTCGCCTGGCGTGGACCGGATGGCAGATTCATCATTCCAAATCAAGCCTGTCAAAAAGGCCTCTCCAACATCAGCAAACGTCACCCACAGGGCCAAGGAGCAAAAGCTGTTGTCGAAGAGAGAGAACTGTCAATCCCGAGCATGCCACCCACACCCAAGACAGCCGAAGAACCTCTGCCGCCAACTCAATACGCCGCCTTTGTCGAACCACCAGAGATTTTCCTGATGCCTGCACCTAAGAAGAAAGAGACTCATGCCAGAGTACACGAGATTCCACAGCGGAAAGCCGGCTTTGCGTTGGCCCCCACTGTCCACAGCCAATATGGTATTCCAGACGACGACGTCGAGTATGACACTCAGACTCAAACGAACAAGGTTTGGGCTTGAGCCTTGTAATATTGGGAGCAAACGACTGAGAGTCTGGAAGTGGATAGAGCAAACAAGATGAGTTGGAGAAAGTGCTGAATCGTTCAAATCAGCACAAATCGAACATGCCACATGTGGCAAATCGTTCTAGAATAGACGTACATTGAGAATAAAATTTCCCTTCAAATGATATGGTTCATTGCACGTTTCTCGCCGAAGTAAGCCCATTTTGACTCTGCCTGAGCAAAGGTGGTTATTGTTGGAGGAGCAGACTTCTCTGGGACAGGAGGAAATATAGTCCGTGACGCAGGCGGTGCTTGGCCAAAGGAAGTTATCGTGGCTGGGGCAGATCTTGGCACTGAAGCTTTATTCTGTGCATCTATTGTGTATAGGTTAATGGCTTCACGCGTGCTGGTCTTGGTAGCCGTTGAATGAGTTTGCGAGCTTACGGCTCCAGCGAAGCTCTCGAACTCGTCTGGTAGGGGAGGCGGGGATTCGGCCTCAGGCGTTTCCGGTCGTGCGAATGGCTCGGCGTGTGGTATGCTTGCCATATCTGCTGCAGCTTCTGTTAACGGCATAATCACATTGCTCTCGTTCTTGTTCTTATCGGTTATCTTTGATCGAAACGTATCTGAGATCGAGCAGTATATTGCGAGACAAAATGTGGATGTGGCAAGTGCTACAACAGCGATGAGAACCACCAAAGCCGCCGTTGGAATCATCTCGAGGAGACCTCGAGAATGTACAAGGCAAGCGCGTGAGTAGAATTCTGCAGTTGGGCCGAGGGGACCGGCAGGTTCGAGGCGGAATCGATTGACCTTAAAATGGTGAGGTGACTGAATAAAGGAATAGGTGCAATGGGACAAAGACATTGCCTCGAGTAGGGATGCAAAGAGCATTTAAAACAAAGAGGCTGCATGCGTTCACCATACACACTGTCGGCGTCGAAGAGAACATGGCAAACGCCAGATTGAAGATTCGAGCGTGTTTGCAGGAACTGATATCTGAAGCCATAAAGCAATTTGTCTTGTCAATGGCGAACGGGGTGATTGTGGCTGTTGATGTCTGAGGCACTATTTCATGATCGGGTTCCTTATGACACCGCCAAAGATTTCGTCGTTCTCAGCTTTGCGAATTGCGCCCTCTTTGTAACGCCTGACTTTGAGGGTATATAGGTAGACCAGAGCGATCATCACGACGATCCCAGCGAATATGGCGATAGCCAGCCAAGCTACCCCCGACATTTTGGATTGGGAAGGCATATTGGAGTCGAGTTTGAGGTATTTTATCGGGTATATGCAACAGTGAATCAACTCACCATGGTAGCTGATGCACAGCTTTAAGTCCAAGCACCACGCAGACAGTTCCCATTCTTGCTTAGAATAGTTTTCTTTGTGGTCATTTCCGGAGGTGAGGCTATGCCACCATTGTCGTAACAATGGCAACCCAATCAATTCGTCGAACAACGAGGGGACATACCGTGCGCTGCAACCGTGGCAGGGCACATGTCTGGCTCTCCATGTTGTGGTCGTCGAGGGACAGGCTCCTGCATGGGTGCAGGACGCATGTCAAGCCAGAATTAGTGGTCGAGTCCTTGGAAGATCGTTCTTACATAGGCACTCTAACGATATGAAAAGTGTCAAAAACGTCTTGGCCCTAAAGGGAGCCCTCGTCTATGTCATCTAGAAGCATGTTTGAAATCGTGACAGGTAGCATCAGCAAATTGTTTTGCGCTGAAGTCGGTTTGACTGCCTTCAGGAAGACCCACGTCGACTGTGTCATTCCAAATATGCACTAAACCGCTTCCGGACGGCTCCTGAGTCGCCCTGTTCTGTCGCAAACCGCGTCCACCTGCTACGGATTCCATGCCCTCAGTTCCCTGACAGCAACAAACAGCACCTTGAGTTAACGCAACCCCCTACTCGTCTCGAAATATACAGACACCGTGGCACATTAAGGCTCGCAGCTGCTCAACACGTAAACTTCCTGCGCAAAAGCATTCCAACCTCATTTCACCTGTCTCCTCAACCCACAAGACTCATCCTTCTCCGCCATGTCTTTCCTCCTATCTCCTGCCAGACGTGCAGGCCGCGCCACCCCTACCCTTGCGCAGCGCGCGTTCTCAACGACACGACCATCACAACTGGCGCGCATGACGCTGGTCGGTCGGATAGGCACTGATCCCGAATTGATCGACACCGGCAAGGCCCAGGTCATTAGATATGTCGTTGGAACGAGCTCTGGGCCAAAGGACAACAGGCAAACATCATGGTTCCGTATATCAAGCTTTGCGCCAGAGGGACCTGCAAGAGACTACGTAATGGGTCTAAGCAAGGGGTGAGTCGAGCGCACGTTTTGACGAGGCAGGTGGCTAACTGTCAGCTTTCTAGAACACTTGTCTATCTTGAGGGCGATGCGACAATGCGAACCTACAACGACGCTGATGGCAAGAAACAAAGCGCACTAAACCTTGTGCAGACCAAGGTGGATGTCCTCAAGCGACCATATCCTAAAGAAGGAGACAGCGACGATAGCCCAACTGGAGTCTAATTTATCTGGAGAAGGGTTATCTCTCGTTAAGGACATGCAATAATGTACAAAATTTCCTTCCTAGTCAGGATGTGGACATGTGGTGTTTGATAAATGCGTGAAGGCTGGCTTCCTGTGTACTTCGCCACTCATGAAATTACTTCCTCTTAGAGCAGAAACAACAAGGTTGGAGAAATCTTCTACTGTATGAATAATATCTCCAATATCTCCCAGTGTATCTGCAATCTTGTTGACGGTATTTGGTCTCTACATTGGCAGTGTTCCGCTTCGCATCTTCCAGTCCTCAGTTGCCGCTGTCTGGAATTACTGACTAAGTTCTGCAAGCTGGAAGATCTCCCGTGAAGCATGACTGCCTCTTACTTCCACTGGGAGGGACTGCGATACTCTGATAGTGCGCGTTGTACTCGGTTCTCTCCTGTCCCTCCTCGGTAGTCCTCGCTTTAATGAGTGAAGCCAGGAGCTGTACATTCGTGTTGCCTCATGTCCCGTTCCGTAGAACCCGAAGAGGATGTACGCTGCGAACGTCTGCGACCAGCGATCAAAAGATACTGTTCTTTGAGGAACGAAGATCACCATATCAGACCAGTGTGCAGGATGATTGTACACCCATGAATAGGCATGCCACTTTATGTGCATAAAGCCTGCCAAAGCGATGACATCCAGCGGTAAGTAGACGAGGAGTAGGATAGCAGAAAAGCTGATCAGACGTATATGCTGAGATCGAGTCACTCCCGGTGTACTCGAGAGGACAGATGACATTTCCTTCCTGTGTCTCCAGAGGCGTACCATGGCAATTATGCAGTAGATGCAGGCAGCAAGGCAGAAAACCATTGGCCACACATAAATGATGGGAAGGCTTGGCCAGGAGTTGTCGAGTGAGGGTGTACATCCAGCTATTGTCCGTATCCAATACCTCTGCGGTGACACCAGACAATGTGCACCCATCACAATGCATGGTAGCACAATACATAAGCATATCTCGATGGTGATGGTGACCATACGCTGTCGACGGCTGGAACCCAGAGGCATGCGTTGTGTATCGAGGATAGAAGCAATATGGCGGAAGAGACAAAAGAGCACTCCATTGAAAGACACAGTCTGCCCAAAATACAACTTGGCCTCAATGTCACACAATATCTTGCCATTCCACCAAGTATCTTGAGCCGCTGTCGGCCATAGGAAGGCGTTCAAGGCATTGAAAAAACACATGATCATCACACCAACGGTGAGTATGATGGCCGCAAGGTTTCCAGATCTGATATGAACCATGAGGGGAGGTATACACACAAGGCATGCTATGATAGCAAGGACAGAAAACACAAGAGAATATGCGGAGTACTGCATGTTATAGAGCTGGTGAAAGCTTCACATCGAGGGTAGTCTTCAAGTATTTGGTAGAAATGAGGGTTGCAAAAGATCAAGGGCGCAGGCACGCGAGCGCCTACCTACCTTTGGCCGCGTCAAGCCATACTGCCTCATACTCTCCCCTGGACCATTGCATCGACTCTGATTCAGCGCTGAGGTGGCTCGCCCACCCTGCTGGTAGATTCTTGAGAGACATATTACCCAAAACGGTGTTGAATAAGAAGAGCCGGCGGGGTGCCTCATTCCTTCTCGCGAAGTACGTCTGGAGATCATGACACAGCATGTCGGCGTTAATGAGTAGATGAAGGATACCTCGTTCGTGCAGTCATTGCTGAAGCCCAATATGCGCGCAGTTGCCGCTGAATGGTAACATCTATGTCATGATATGTCGCACCGCGATCACAACTATGAGCCGAAACATCTTGTCGTAATCTCATCGCTCACAGGCCCGGCCAGTCTTTGCCAGATGCCGTTGTGACTGCGTTTCTGGTGCTCTATTGCAAAATGGAATATGAGGGTTGTTAAGTGACATCGAGAGAAGGACAAACAGGGGCTGATATTGGCCAAGCCACAACTCCGTAGAGGGCGTTTTGTTATGACTTCTTCGCGGGACTTTCCCCTTACGGAATCCATATTGACATCAACTCGCCTCGCATCGAATTGTTTGTACAACGGTCCCAGTGACTCTCACAGTCCCACTGTCAGCTTATAAATTAATAGCTTCGCAACCGGTGTGGCTACCCTCACGTCGCGTGGCCATCTGGGATCTGAGCAGATTGTGCAAATTCTACGTGTTACTACGCGCTCCTTGCCCATAAGAAATGTAAAGCGCGTCGGCCGCGGCTCGGGATTGTTATCCGACCGAACGACTCCTCAGCACCCCCAGAACAACTTTGCACTGTCAAGCTCTTGCATTGATTGCGTGGCAGAAGAGCGGAGCAAGGCTGTCATGGCCTCCGAAAAGAGGCCTTCCATCACACTGTCCTCCTCGAGTCAGACCGGCCGTGGAGCCAGTCCTCAGGGACTAAGACTACGTCCGCTGGGTAGGGCCTCAACCTTTGCCGAGGACAACTCGCGGCTAGGACGTCGATCAAGCTCATTCATCTCTGAAACATTATCTGAAACGCGAAGGTCATTGCGATCATCTACTGACGACATTCTTCTACCACGTCTGAAGGATGGGGACGACGTTGTCGATCATGACGAGAATTCTCATTGGCAGTCTCTTCCCCTAGGCCTTGCACTGCTACCGGCTGTTGGAGGATTGGTGTTCAAGAATGGAAGCGCTGTGATTACAGACGTTACGCTGTTGGGTCTTGCTGCTATTTTCATGAACTGGGCGCTCAGATCACCATGGTAAGCGACTTTCTTCGCACCGGAACTAGATGTGGTTTTAACATACTTTGTAGGGATTGGTATCGAGCTGCACAGACTCAGGCACTGCCCGGGTCGGCTACTCCGCCAGTATTCACTCCAATTGATGAAAGAGACGAGGAATTAGATCCAACGGCGAAACCTGTTGATGACGAAGGATCTGCGTCCGCCCGCGCTTCTGTTCTTAAGAGTATCGATTCGAGTGGATTGCACGCTGAGACCGCTTCTGCTAGAAGAGAACTACGGATTTATGAACTTGCTGCACTGGTGTGCTGCTTCACCTTTCCGTTGCTGGCAGCCTGGCTACTTCACGGCATTCGATCACAACTCAGTCGTCCGTCCGAGGGTCTAGTGTCTGACTATAACTTGACTATCTTCATCCTGGTGTCCGAGATTCGGCCGCTTTCCCATCTCATTAAAATGGTACAGAAAAGGACGCTTTTTCTTCAGCGCAAGGTCAGCTCCGATCTGCTGGCTGATAGCAGAAGAGTGGACAGTCAGCAGCTAAAGGATCTGTCGCATCGACTCGAGGAATTAGAGGCTCATGTTGCTGATCGGATTGATACTGAGCCACCACAGATCCCGGAACCTGTTGGTAAGGCCCTCGACGCCAAGATACCGACTGTGGTACGAACAGAAGTCCAGAAAACAGTGCAGCCTGAAGTGGATGCACTGAACAGAGCTATGCGTCGGTACGAGAAGAGAACCACTATCTCCGCCGTCCAATTCGAGTCGAGGCTGCAGGACCTTGAAGCACGGCTGAACGACGTCGTGTCACTTGCCGCCGCCGTTCAACGAAATGCTGATCGGAAGACGGACAGTTATCTTCTCATTTTGACGAACTGGGCGTGTGCAATGGTGGTTGTACCTGCGCAGTACTTGCTCCATCTTTTGAGTATACCCAGCAAAATGGCCAATGCGGTTCTTGCGGTGCCAAAGCAATACTTTTCGAAGACGGCAAAGTCATCAGCACCCAAAGATGCTCGAACGGCAAGAAGAAGTGCGCCTCTTCGGTCTGGCGACAGAGAAAAGAGGTCTAAGCAGACTGCGAGCTAAAAGAAATACCGATATCTACTCTTTCCAAAAACGAAGGATTGCCTATCTATCCTATTTTGATGATTCGCTCGTGTGATTTACGGGCGGGATTATATCCAGGCAGCGGTGATCGCTACAGTGTGAGAAGCCGCGAGCCAGGTATACAACACGGCAGATGCACGTAACCTGGTATACACCCTAGGTTCCAATGACTGCATATATTGGGGTTTGCGACGGTGTTATGAAGGAGCAATGGCGAAAGGAGGCATGTCATTTCGTTGGTGTAATTGTACGGCAGACCACACTCCAATCGTTCCGTACTATGTGTATATTCAATGTTTTATTGCAGGCCGACTATACCCTCTGGTAAGGTTTCGCACGTCTTCTCTAGTCTTTGTATAAAACCACACTATCTAATGAACTAAAACCGGCGGCGACGCCGCCTTCATCGCTATTGTTGCTCTTCGTGCGCAACAGATATCCGCCCTCTGTATTGTGTAAGATCTCGGGAGTCGTGCTTCCAGATGCATTCTTCCATAGACACGTGCCGAAGATGCCTAGCTCTGAAATCACGTTGTCCAGTGCTGCTGCGCCATCGCTGCGCAAAGCAAAGTTCTTGGCATCTTTAGGAGGATGGATCAGTTCCATGAGGATGTACTGCTTCCACTGCGACTCGGGGATGGATTTGAGAAAGCCGGGAATGTTGGTGCGGTAAATGTTGTTCCCTCCGCCCTCGCGCTGGGGCTTGAGAACGTGGTTGACGGCTGTAGCCGCGTCGAGAGCGAGCTTGATCCCCTCTGCTGGCAATGCCGGGTCGGATGATGACAGGGAGTACTGCGGGGCAAATGTCGAGCGTAGGCTCTCGAGTGTAGAGTCGGAGTGCTTCGGCAGGAACGATTTCAGGTGGTCAGGTCCCGGAGGTTTGGACGTCAGGACTTGTTGAACTTTCTTGGACCCCGCGAGGTGCAGGAGAATACTGGGGCATTTGATGGCTGCGCTGCGCTCGAGCCAGTGTCTCGCGGTCCATGTGTGGGCGTCGGTGTATTCTGTAGGGGCATAGAGAGCACGATAGTAGACGACTGTTACTTCATACTGTATTGATTTGTCGGACGGAGGCGTGTAGATCAACGGGCGGTTGGCGGTGGAGGTGATAGATGTATATGCTGTGATCTTGCTCGTTGGGAGGCGGAAAGAGGGGATGCCGTGCTCTTTGTGCAAGAAGCTGGACAGCGCTAGCTGGTCGAAGACATTGCGCTCAGTGTCTTGAACTATGAAGAGAACGCAAGTGGGGAGCTCTGGCGAGGATTTTGATGGCCCGTAAGCTTGATGCGCGGCAGCGAGGCCTGCTGTTAAGGTTGAGATTGCAGCATTGACGGGCGGACGTCCCGTGGTTTTAATCGAGGTATCCTTGGAGTTATTGAACAGAGGGTGAGATGGATATGCAACAGGATGCTGAGGCGAAGGATACGTTGCCAGATGGGTATGCATCTCAGAGATACGGCAAGAGAGACCTCCGAAAGATGATGATATCGTATTGAACTCAACCTGCTTCAAGGACTTTGGGCCGTCGTCCGGAGTATGCAGCATGTAATCAGATCGAAACAGTCCGAGAGACATATCTTGAACATAGCCTTCTCGCTTGACATCAAGATGAATTTTCCATAGGTTGGCGAGAAAGTCATCGACTTCGATGAGCCTGGGGTCTGGATCAGTAGCAGTTCCATACGTACTCATCCAGGGTACGGCAGGGTACGGAGCAGGATATTGGGGCCACACACAAAAAGGGTATGAACGTACTCCTTCATAACCGTCTCCAGCCACTGCTCATCACTGGCGATCGCAGCATAAAGCTCGTTATAAATCTGTTGAAGACTTCGGGCTTGCTCGAAGCAGGATTCGGGAAAAGGACTCGGAAACAGTGTCACAGGCGCATTAGTAGCCAACATATTTCCTGAATTGAACTCTGCAGGCACTATCGCGGCTGAAGGCCTGACTGTAAGGGCATGTTCTATGGTCCAGTTTTTGACTGTCTGAATCAAAAAAGCTTCCTGCTGGCTGTCCAGGTCAGGCGGGTATTGAGAATAAATCGTGTTTGCCATGTCGCTTGAGGGTCACAACCAGTGGACTTGTTGCTCGGTATCTGCAAAGACAACTTCTATCAACCTTGAAGCAGAGAATGTAACAAGGTCAAAATGTGACAGCTGGAAGTGGTTTGCTCGACAGACTTCAATCACGACAGGCAGGTGTTTAGTCAGCAAAGTATGGGCAGTCCGCTTGACTTTCCCAATTCAGTACGCGTAAAGTGGCTCTGCTAGTCGCGCTCGGAGGCAGTCCCAATCAGCACCAATTCAACGTGCACCATCCTCATTCCACCGTTGACCACCATTCATACCAGGCCTTTCTCAAAGCGTATCGCATTGCCTCCCCCAGAGGACAAAGAACTTCCTGGATGATGCGAAGAGACTTCATCGAAACTTCTTCATTCTGTTTTGGGAGGAAGTTGGTGGTGTTTTCTGTTTCGCTCTTTTTGCGCTGGCTTTTGGTGTCAAAACACTTTTTTTTGTCTCAGTGAAGCAATTACGCCAATTGGCTCCTCCTGCCTTTTGATTCACTTTCTTCATGGCTACAGTCAATACCCCCGCTTGGTCTTCACTTGAACTGTCAACAAAGAGCGCGACGTTCTCGATTACGGCCTTCCATGAAGTCTTCATTTCAACGCCTCCCGTCTCACGGCAACTTCATTTTCCTTCTCTCCAAACATGGAATCCTCAAATGAGAAGGACGATGACGCCAGAAATTGGTCTATTGACCAAGTGGTCCAGGAGCTGTGTTGCAATGCAACACCGTGTTGGTCAGCTGTGGTCCAACCCCAAGTCATGCCTGATCGGCAGCTCCTCGAAGTTGTCATCCGCCAGAATCACTTAGATGGAGACAATCTACTTGCTCTAGACATGTCTGTGCTGAGAGATGACTTAGGGCTCACATCGTTTGGCCAAAGAAGAGCCCTGATGAAGGTTATCGAATATCTTCGATCGAACTCACCAAGCTATCAACAGATGGCTTTCCAGGCCGATGGTATGGCAAGGATGCAGTCAGAAATTTACAGCCCTCAACTTGTGCAGGCAAGGACGCCAATGACATTACAGTCGCCTGGGTATACTGGACTTGGCATCATGCCTTCTGTGGAATCTCGGTTGCCGACACACTCGCCATCTCTTAATTCGACTGTCGATCCGCAGGCTATCCACCGTCCACCGCCTCAGATGAGCAAGCCACCTTTTGGTGAGTATGTTCCAAAGTCTACAAGCCCACATAGCATTGGTGCGCCATTAACAACGATTCCTCCGGCTCCCACAAACGCACGAGAGATTATTCGGAAACAGGGTCCAGCAGCTACTGCGACGGAATCCTCCAGTCCTGGAAATCTCCTCGAGACTCACTTGAAAAAGCAACAGCCACCTCACCAGGAGCATCCCCTTGTCACCACTCAGAAGAAGAAGAAGAAGATTGCCCCGACTTTTGTTGCGCAGAAGCAGGAAGTAGCTGCTCAGCCTACTAGTGCCTCATACTTGCCACAATCTGCCGTGCCGGTGCAGGATGTGTTCTACCACAAGATCTCCAGCGATTTTGGTGATATATTCTATCGTCCTCCCTTGGACGAGTCCAATACCTTCGTCATCGGAGGTCGTTATCCTACTGGTCAAAGACTCAGCGTTGCCAGTCACATTAGACACTTCCTCCGACAGACTGTAACAAAGCTACCAGGTAATGGAGCCCTCGTCAAGGTACCTTATCACGTTTACCCTCCGGGTCGAGCGTTTCCACCATATTCCGAGCCATACTTCACGCTGTTCAAACAAAACGGCGATCAACCCCGGGTTTTGCGTGCTCAGGACTATCCTGAGCTAGGCAAACTTGGAAAACCGAATGGACCCGAAGTACAGATCGCACCTATTGGTGCTAGGGAAAACCCAACTGAGCAGAAGCAAGACCCACAACCAGGCTGGACGGACTTCGACTATCTCCTTGAGAAATACCCAGTAGAAGAATCTGATCGGGGCCTTCCCGCTTATGGTGATTCCAGCGATGAGGGCGAATTAGACGAGGAAACCTGGGCAGAAATTGAGGACGAGAAACGTGAAAGCGCAAGAACCGCAAAAGCCCTAGGTGCGGATGAAGTACGTTCCGTCATCGATGAAGGGATCGATGAGATAAGACGAGACTGGCGAGACACGAAATTGCCGAAGATTCAATTAAAGGCTTACCGTCTATGGATGGATGCTGCTAGAAAGAGGCAACGCCAGCAGAAACTGAACTACCTAAAGCATGAAAAGGAGCGTTTTGACAAGATGATCAAGAAGATCATAAAGGCCATAATGGACGATGTTTGGAACAACACTATTGAGGTAAAGAAGCAGTGCCAGAGTCTTGAAGCATCAGTCCATCAGCAGGAAGAATACCAGCATTACGAGACTGTCCTAAGTCAAGACAAAGCCCCCGAACGTCCAACTAAGCGAGAATTGAAAGCAATCCGGCCACGTCAACAGCCGGTGCTCGAAGATGGCGAGGAGCTTATTGACTCGGATTCAGAGCCATACAGCGAGGTAGAGGACGACTTCATGGTTGATGATTCATCCGAAGTGGGTTCTATCCACCATGAGCCTGAATTAGAGATTTGGAATCCAGTAATGCCTGAAGTGATGAGGGATGGATCGAATGTTAAGGAACATGTGCACAATGCCAGTCGCATCGGCCCTGACAAGGAGGCGCAATTGGAAACTTATGAGACTGTGGAAATTCCTGATGCACAGGCCAATGATGCAGATGTCGAAACAAGTGATGACGAGGTCGTTACACCTGCACAGAAAAAGCAGCTGAATCGACGATCAACACCGCGGACTGCTAACCCAAATCATATACTTCAAGTCCCCCCAGATCCGAGTTCACCGGCCGATGAGGATTCGGAAGTCGACAACGCGAATTTCGATAGCCCAGCGCGGCTCTCACAGACAAAGCCCCGACGCCGAGGTCGCAGAAAGTCAGAGTATGTGGACTTGACATTCTCCAGCCCTGAACAAGGGTCCAATAAAAGTGCTGTCGAGGACAGTACGGACTTTTCTGTGCACACTCCAGAGCTCAATCCGCTACCGAAGGCTGAACCGACCAGAGGTTCAAAGAAAAAAGAGAAATCTGGCTCGCCATATCTGACCCAGGCAATGTATCGTCCGTTCGAAGATAATTCTAGTTTGCCGCCAATTCACGATGTGGAGGGCATGCGTCACGATATCAAATGGAGTTGCCTGGAGCGACTTGCGGATGAGTGTAAACCTGACAAGCGCCGCGCACTTGCAAAAGCCATTTATGATTTGGACAGCGACACGGTTAGCGACTTGAAACGATTTTTGAAGTCTCTGACTGCGCCTAACCGCCAAAGTGTCTTGGTCAATGGTTTACTTGCACTCGGCAGCGATAATCATAAGATTCAAGGCGTCAAAGTGAGCCATCAGCCAACTGCTCATGTTTTGATACTTCTCTACATCACCTTTGTTTGTGGACAAAATATGTTTGATGGAGCTTCGAACTTAACTCCACGAAGCCGTAACGAGGCTTACAACGACATTGACAAAGCGTCGAACCCTTTCTTTGACCTTCTAGCTAATCTAATAGTCCTCTTCGAAAAAGACGATCAGCAGCCGCACAGCTCACTGGGCCGTACAAAGAAGAGGAAGAGAGATCAAACTTATTCTTCCGTGGTTCTTATGGATGACAGTGACTTCCCACCTACTGATACGTCGACTGATCCCTTAGAGCGTGTAACTCCAGGTTCTGCTCACAAGAAGAGAAAACGCAAAGTTGAAGAGAGTCAGGAAGCGAAGACTCTGCAGAAGAGCGACCAACTGCGAATTCAGGAGCAAGAGGAGAGACGTCAAAAGATGGCAGAGAAATTTGCCCAGATGACAGCACCAGGTCAACCAATACTGGCGCCCATCAACACCACCGAGCCTTATATCCATCTGCACAGCCATATTGCTCAACGTGTCAAGCCGCATCAGCTGAATGGCATACAGTTTATGTGGCGGGAGATTATCGACGACCCCAAGCACCAGGGGTGTATATTAGCACACACTATGGGATTGGGGAAAACAATGCAGGTAATTTCTCTGTTGGTCACGATCGCCATTTGCAGTCGAAGTGATAACCAAGCTATCCGATCTCAGATACCAGCTCACCTCAGAAAAGGCAAAACGCTCATTCTTTGCCCTGCTACACTGGTGGATAACTGGTATGATGAGTTATTGATGTGGACTCCTGATTGGAACATCCTAGGCTCGATCTACAAGCTTGATACGTCGAATCCAAAGAAGATTGTTGACTGGTCTCGAACCGGGGGTCTTTTGCTTATAAGCTACGAACGTTTCAGACGCATTGTGGTCGATTGTCAGAAAGCTAAATTGAACAGTGTTGTCAATATAGACCTAGAACATATTCTGCTGGATGAGCCAACTCTTGTCATTGCAGATGAGGCCCACAAGCTAAAGAACCCTCGATCGACGACGAACCAAGTAGCAAGTCGGCTAAACACCATAAGTCGAGTCGCTCTTACGGGTTCGCCTTTGAATAATCATCTGGAAGAATACTACACTATGGTCAACTGGATCTCCCCTGGATATCTAGGGAACATTGTGCAGTTCCGATCAAAATACTCTGAGCCCATAATCGCAGGACTCTACGCTGATAGCACTTCCTACGAGAAACGTCTGGCACTCAGAAAACTTCATGTGCTGAAGCGAGATTTGGATCCAAAAATCAACCGGGCAGACATTTCTGCGATTGCCAAGGATATGCCTCCCAAGACCGAATTCTTCATCACTCTTCCTCTCACTGATATTCAGATACGGGCGTACAATGTCTACGCCACGCACATGTCACAAACCATTGAGCAGAAAACGGGCAATGCACGGACTGCCAGTATCTGGTCCTGGATCAATATGTTGGGATGGCTTTGCCATCATCCATCAATCTTCCTGTCAAAAATGAAAGAGCGCGCCGATCTCGAAATTAGTAGACAAGACAGAGGAAATCAAACCAGTGGGGTTGACGAGTCATCATTGTCTATTGAGGACGGAGAGCTAACTTCTCCCGATGATCTCGACGATAATCCTGATATCGACGACAATCCTGAAATCGATACGACTGGGCCAATGAGTGAGGCCCTGCGAGAGGTTCAAGACATTATGGAGGACTTGATCAATGACAAAGAACTGATGGTAGATGCCTCCCTTTCCTATCGTACTCTAGCAGTCAAAAAACTCGTCGGACAAATCATTGCAGTCGGTGACAAGGTCCTCATCTTCTCGCACTGTATTCCAACCCTCAACTTTCTCGACAAAATGTTGAAGAAGATGAAGTGCTCATACTGCAGACTGGATGGAAGTACTAAGCTGTCTAGCCGGCAAGCTGCTACGAAGGCGTTCAACAAGGAAGACACGCATCAAGTATTCCTTCTCTCTACGAAAGCCGGAGCCTTAGGATTGAATTTGCAGGGTGCCAATCGCGTCATTTTGTTCGACTTTAGCTTCAACCCAGCCTGGGAAGAACAAGCAATTGGGCGGGCATATCGCCTCAACCAAAAAGCGCCTGTTTTTGTTTATCGCTTCCAAGCTGGTGGAACATTTGAGGACTCCTTATTCAATACAGCAATCTTCAAGACGCAACTTTTTGGTCGAGTTGTCGACAAGAAGAACCCAAGGAGGCATGCGACGAAAGACTTTGCCAAGTATCTTGCTCCTGTAAAAGAAGTGATAAAAGAGGACTTTACGGAATGTCGAGGGAAAGACACTAATGTGCTTGATGCTGTCATTGGAGAACTAGACTTCATCTGCAAAATTGTCTTGACTGAGACTTTTCAGAAGGAGGACGACGAGAGACTTAACGAAGAGGAGCAAAAAGAAGCCGAGCAAGAGTATCAAGACGAGCAACTACTGCGAGAGAATCCTGCTGCATACTACGCAAAGAAGGGTGCCGAGAAAGAACGGATGGCCGGGTATTGTGCCCCAGGAAGATCTCAGGCTTTTAACCAGGTGCCGCCCTTTGACTCACACTCTCACGGCCCCTATCAGGCATCGGTATCTTCGAACACGAACGCGTCAACTCATTCATATCCCAATGTACCGCCTCCGTTTGAGCGCCAGGATCTAGATCGCGCCCCTGCGACAGAGAAAGCAACGACGGCTCAATCAGGCTGGGCATATGATGACACCTTCCGAGAAATTCTCCAGCGAACGGATCCGAATACGAGCGCCCGAAGCGTCGATGATGGGAATGTGCCCATGAACGGTCCGGCCAAATAGTATGCGGCTCTGACAAATACTTGGTCGTGGATCCCACCCCGAGATTGAAAGCAGACAGACGGATTGATGCAAGGTTACGATGAAGGCAGGAGATGACTTAGAACTACGCGACTAGCTGAACAGCTGCGGTCGATATTTTCTTTGTGCTTTTACATTTTGTTTTGCCTGTTTAAGCAGAGATACCCCGTCAAGCAAGCATTTTATTTCAAGCGAGCATATCATGGGAGCAAGCAGGTTGCACGAAAGATGGCTATTGCACTATCATTGTACTGAGCTGCACAGGCACATTGACTCTGCCTATTAAGATGGCAGTAAAGTTGATTTTACATAGACACAATAGTATGTTCGTGCTCATGACTACTTTGACCCCTCCTCTTCGCTGATGAGAGTGATTTAAAAAGACACCAGCCAATTCGTGAACCGAAGGTCTTGAAGGATGATTATGAAAATGCGGTTCCTAGAGGACCCACAAAACAATACTGACGTCGATCTGTTTTCCTGTTGGACACTTTCTGTAACATTTGGCACAGTTCGAGACTACTACGCAGTACAACCGGCTGCACTATGCCGCTGATCGGTACCGAAACGGCCGATGTATACTTGCGCGTTCCCAGACATTTGCCAAACGATGCAGGTAGCTCAGCACAGGATGGAGGGACGCACGCTACGAGCCAAACAGCCGCAGCGGTGACGCTAGTGTTCTTCATCACGGGTAACCCGGGACTGATATCTTACTACCGTCCCTTTCTGGATCTACTGGTTGAAAGAATAGAGAAGAAGAAAGAAGGCAGATGTAGAGACGACACGCCTGTGGCTGTGGTTGTTGCGGGATTTAGTCTCGGTGGGTTCGACGTCGGACGGAATAAACGCGAGGATGGACGTGATGGCGATGGCGATGGCGATCAGTCTGCAAAGATACGAGATTTAATGTATCCGTCGTCTGGCGGATTCAGTCTCTACGGAGGACATGATGGCGACAAGATCTACTCCCTCAAAGAGCAGATTGAGCTCTGCTACGCCCGCGTTCAGAGCCTATGTGGTGTGATACGCGAGGAGTACGGGCTTGACGAGAACAAGGGCGAGAAAGAGAGTCCTCGTCCAGGCCCTGTAAAGGTCGTGCTCATGGGTCATAGCGTTGGGACGTACATTGGCCTCGAGATGGTGAGGTTGTGGCATGAGAGGGAGACCACACCATCGCGCCAAAAGGACCTTGGATCAGGACACTGGACAATCTCAAGCTGTGTCCTCCTCACGCCCACGATAGTGGATTTGCACTCGTCGGCGTCGGGACGGATAGCGGCGCCGCTCCTCACGAGCGTGCCTGTCGTGTCGGGGTATCTCCCTGGTCTCGCGCACGGGTTGGTCCACGCCGTTTTGATCGGGAGTGGTGTTCCGCCACGATGGTTCCAAGGGCTCGTGAAGAAGGTGACGGGGATGAAAGAGGGCCACGGGCTCGATGCGACGGTTGCGTTCCTGAGGAGCGAGAGGGGCGTCAAGCAGGCTTTGGCCATGGCGGCGGACGAGTTGAGAGAGATCAGGGCGGATCAGTGGGGTGATGAGGTTTGGGGGGCGGCGGTGGATGAGGAGGAAGGGGGAAACGCACGGTCGAAGATCGAGGATGAGGATGATACGACTATGAGTAAACGAAAGAGTCCCCCCAGGATGTACTTGTGGTTTG
The DNA here is from genome assembly GCA_024082115.1 of Rhinocladiella similis. Classification (NCBI taxonomy): domain Eukaryota; kingdom Fungi; phylum Ascomycota; class Eurotiomycetes; order Chaetothyriales; family Herpotrichiellaceae; genus Rhinocladiella; species Rhinocladiella similis. The sequence continues at coordinate 1,595,924 of JAMRYE010000004.1, read as the reverse complement.
CAAAGGAAGATCATTGGGTTGCAGATATGACGAGGACGGAGGTTTTGAGGAACAGGGGTCGAAGAGACACAGCTCAAGGAGGACCGACGATCGTGATTGATGAAACAGAGGGGTTGGTGCATGCTTGGTGTTTGGAGCAGAGTGAGATAGTTGCAGAACAGGTGGGAGCATGGCTAGAAGAGATCATAGAGTGATGGAACAACAAGATGGGCGCTGGTCTCTCGCATGAAATCGCGTGGTGTGGCATATACTAGAATTCCGAATACGCTATGGAAGTACCGCCGGTGCAACAGAATTCAGAGTGCGCCGCCCCCGTACCATGTCACCTAGTTCGCTGCAAGCCCTGCTCTTCTAAAGAGGTCTCCAAGCACATCAGGTTTCTGAGGTACAGGTTGTGAATGGTTGTAGTCGTAATTCTGGTGGCCATTGACATTGGGAGTTGCTTGCGAGGCTTGTTGCTGATTGCTGTCGAGATTGTGTGCTCTTACACTCCAAGCCGCATCAGATGCTCGCTGTTGACCGAACAACTGCTGTAAACTGATTTGTTGACCTGGATGAGTCGCCGTAGCTTGTTGATTCTGCAAGGCATACTCGGCTTGCTGTATATGTCCCTCTGTATGCTGCGCGACGGCAGCAGATGCCGCGGCTTTGGCGGCTTGTTTGCTGAGTCCAGCGTGATCTGCGAGCGACTTCATGAGTTCGCCATTTAATTGTTGCGCGTTTTCTGTTGAAGAACCTGCTTCGTGGAATATGTAGACGCCGTAAATCTTCTGCTCATGGCCTTGCTTAAAACTGAGAATCACATATTCGCCTGTTATCTCAACACCGGCATTCTCCCCTTCTCTCAATTCCGCCTCAAAATTGTCCAGGCCTCTCCGGTTGAGGACGATTGCTGAATATCTGTCTTCCCCATATCTCCCGGGCACAAGTTCACAGATGAACAAAGACCCTTCGACTCCTGTTTTGGTCCATTCAGGCTGTGGTATAGGCGAGAATTCGTACACGACTGCGTAAGGTGCGATGGACAAGATGGAGGATATCTCGGGATTATGGCGTTTGAGGACTGAGAGATTTAATTCTTCGTTTGTACGACTAGGAGGTGGTGGTCCTGTAGGATAGTCTGATTGATAGCCGGGATTGTCCGACTCGTAGTCTGAGGCGAGTATGGCGGGCTGCGAGGGTGGCACGGGCATGGGTGCTGGTAGAGGGGTAGATGTAGGAGCGAGAGGTTGTTGAGTCTGCGCCTGAGACATTGGCGGATAGCGAGGGAAGTCGACCGACTGCTGACGCCGTGATGTGCCAGACCGTCGATATGACATGGCTGCACTCATGTAGATGGCTGGTATTTGAAGCTGGTCCACGTAGGGGCCGTGGAATGTAGCAGAGGCTACTCTGGGAAGTGTGTGACCTACCTCGACAGGTAAGTTACTGCCTTGAGCTTTAGGATCAGAGGGCAACCGGTGTCAGTGGCCTGCACATACGATATAGAGTATCAAGGAGAGTGTATGCAACTGCACTATGTTTCAGTCATGGAATATGTACTGGCTGCGATCAATCAGTTCTACACGATGTCAAGACGGTGGGTGTCTGCACGCACCCCAAATGAAAATGGGCGCAGTCTGACAGCAGATCCATCCCCCGTGGCACCAATCAAGCTGTCTTTCTGTCTGACATTTCAAGAGCGTAGGGCTGTGATAGAACTTGGGTACCTGGGCACACCAAAAAGTACGGAGTACGCTTAGTGTCGTCCAGAGCGACCTCTGCGTAGAATTGTACATACCTAGGTACGAGGAGATTAGGCACGTCCAAGGTCACAGCTACAGTATGACACTGATTGTAGCGACCCCCTGGCCAGACGGCGATATTTCGTAGATCGACCCAAGTGCCATGTTGGCGAGGCTGCAGGGCCAAAAGAGGCAAAGCGTGAGGGCAAGCGCGACCCCAGAGTGGCAGTCAGTGGCATTTCCAGGGCCTGAACAGCCGTAGATTGACAAGTCGACCGTTTACCCCTAATTTTTTGGCACGACCTTCACTTGATCCTCATCTCCTTCAGTCCAACACATCACGATTGATTGCGCATCTCTTTTCTGGTCTCTTTCTTCAATCGTTTGTTTGATCTCATTCTCATCGCTGCGGCGACCACCAGTCTCGCCCTTGTTGCTGTCACAGCGCTGCTTCTAGTGATACTTGTCCATCAAGATGTCTTCACCATTCAGTGCGGTATGCAGGCCACCTCTCTATCCCTTCCGTCATCACACACCGACCAAAACATCTCTTTGCATCCCAAACCTCCGATGTTCCTGTTACTAACAAAGTGCGCCTGGCGCAGGTGAAGATTCGGAGGAAGAAGAATGTCAAGAAGGGTATTCAGTTCTGTCTCATGGTTTGCGGTGCAAGCGGAACCGGTGAGCGACTCTCGCCTTGTATCCATGTATCAGTACTGACAGAATTGCAGGTCGAACCACCTTCGTCAACACTCTGTGCGGACAGCGAGTCCTTCAGCCCAAAGATGCCGACGATGCAGCCAACGCGCACCTTGAAGAAGGCGTGAGAATCAAGCCAGTGACAGTTGGTATGTCAGATACAATACATCCAGAAATAACCTTTGAGTTGACAAAGAAACAGAGCTTGAATTGGATGATGAGGGCACGCGTGTCTCCTTGACTATCGTCGACACTCCGGGTTTCGGCGACCAAATCGACAACGAGTCCGCTTTTAGCGAAATTGTTGGCCATCTCGAGCGAGGCTACGATGACATTCTTGCAGAGGAATCTCGTATCAAGAGAAACCCCCGCTTCAGAGACAACCGTATTCATGCACTCCTCTACTTCATCACTCCCACTGGCCACGGTCTCCGAGAACTGGACATCGAGCTGATGAGGCGTCTTTCTCCTCGTGTCAACGTCATCCCTGTGATTGGCAAGGCTGATTCCTTGACCCCTTCTGAGTTGGCCGAGTCAAAGAAACTGGTCATGGAAGACATTGAACACTATCGTATCCCAGTCTACAATTTTCCCTACGATATCGAAGAAGATGACGAGGACACTGTGGAAGAGAATGCAGAGCTGCGTGGCTTGATGCCGTTTGCCATTGTGGGGTCAGAGGACGTGATTGAAGTTGGCGGTCGACGGGTCCGCGCTCGACAGTATCCATGGGGTATCGTGGAAGTCGACAACCCCCGTCACTCAGACTTCCTTGCCATCCGTAGCGCTCTCCTGCACTCTCATCTTGCCGATCTCAAAGAAATTACTCACGACTTCCTGTACGAAAACTACCGTACAGAGAAACTCAGCAAGAGCGTGGACGGCGGTGTCTCGTATGTGTTCCCGATCATCCATACAGGGAAATCATTGACTAACACATGCGACAACAGGGCACAAGACTCGTCGATCAACCCCGAAGACCTAGCCAACCAATCCGTCCGCCTCAAGGAAGAACAGCTGCGCCGCGAGGAGGAGAAGCTGCGCGAGATCGAGGTCAAGGTCCAACGTGAAATCAACGAGAAGCGACAAGAACTGTTGGCTCGCGAGTCTCAACTACGTGAAATCGAGGCGCGCATGCAGCGTGAGCAGAGCCAGGGTGTGGAAGACGTCAATGGTCACGGCCAGGCAGACGCTTAAACGACATGCGAGGACCTGGAGCAGTTTTCTTTCCTCTGCTGTCTCATGCAGGCCATGGATTTTTCAAAGTGAAGCGAAATTTGCTGGAGGAGATGAGGCTGCACAGAACTTCAAGCCCCAATGAAGCGGTGAGGCTTGAAGACCCGTCTGTGGGTCACTTTTCGTTGCTGACGGCGGGACATGTGATGTCTAGTAGAATAGCGACTTTTTTAATGAGCGGTGACTGGGCCTGGAAAAGAGACTCGTTTTTCATTGAACATGTTAAGGATTGTGCATATGCTACTGGTATTCGAGGACCGAGCAGGTGAACTCTATGGAGGGAAGCTTGCAAAGCACAGTAGTCGTAATATCGCTTGCAATGTTGATTGGTCTGTACCTGACCAACCCACCTGCAAATTTGCCTGGTTACACAATGCAAGCATCGGGCGTCGAGCCCCTGTATCTGGAAGACGTGGGATGTAATGCTTACCTCGCTCTCGGGGATGCTGCCGTGTGCACAAGTCCTCGCATTTCCCCCATTAGTGAGTGGTCACTGCGCCGATGGTCTCGACGCGCGGGGCCCCCCTCGGGCTGGGATGCAATTGTGGAGGAGGCGTCACTCACCAGAGTTGTCTGGTAGTGCAAGCATCGGGAAGACCTGGTGCCGGGGCATATTCTCCTTGTGGACAGCGACATCAGTCACTGCGACGGCTTCTTGAGAACTGATCAATGAGAAGAGGTTGGGACATAAATCGCGCATCTTCGGGCAGAAAGAAACAACATCGCATTGTGTCTTGGGGGCATGCTGTGTCACCAACGGGTTGTAGGCTAGGCCTCATCAGCCTGACTTCTTCCATCCTCCTCATGCCGCGTGAAGGTGGTTGGAAGACTGCAAGCCGATGGAATGCAGCCGGTAGTGCTCGCAGCGACTGGTGCTGGTGCTGGTGCTGGTGGTGTTGCCGCTGCTCATGGCGATTGTCCTTTTGACACGACTTTTGGATGGCCATCCTGGTGGACTTTTCGCGGTCGTTGTTCCATACTCGTAGTATCTGAAAGGTTTAGACACAGGTGCTGTCATGGTGCCACGAGGGCGGCGTACATCAATGCTTGGGTGTGTTAAGCATTCTGTTGCAGAACACATTGTGCGCGGGGGTGGTGCAACAACCTGGACTTTGGTGGTCAATCAGAACATGGTCGGACGTGGAGTGCATTGCAGACTGCAGTAGCCTTGCATCCATGCCTGGTGAGCCTCTATCAAGCGAAGCTGCACAACGAAGGCACTCCACGTCGTCAATCAACCAGGTAGGCGGGCTGCTCTCGTGACTACGTTTCGATATGGACATACAGTACTGCAATCTGGTCTGTAAACCATCTCAAGACCTTGTACCTTACAGCATCTCGCACCAACAGAACCACAGTACGTCGAGGTGGTGATATTTGTACCTACTGTACAAGAGAGACGAAGCCGGTGCTCGAGGGCTCGTGATCAGGTGCATTTTGCAAATCCCGCACACTCCTCGCTTGTCATCCTTGCAACCCACCACTTCATGCGAATCCCCCGATCGATCTTCATATCTTGCAAGGTGAGAAGGCAAAAGCGTCCAAACACAAGCGACCATCTCCTCAGCATCTTCTCGGCCCGTGGGCCTTTCTTATCTACCAGGATGGACTGACCATTCTGCAGACAACTATCTACCTCTCTATTCGTACCCGTAGCATTTCCTCTGTCTTCCTACCACCGCAGTTCTGCACTTCCCACAGATGGCCACCAGTCAACAGAGACTGTAACCCTCTCCAACAAGCAAAAGCTTGGTACACTTTGACCCACTGGCATCTGGATCTTCTCCGGCAGAGTCAAAGGTCTATTACTCCAACGGAACGTCACTGAAATCCGAGGCAAGACTCTCACTTTCAATCCGTCGACTCCATTGCTGGCCGTCAAGTTCTGATGGTGCAAAGAGAAGGAACACATTCGACAGCGAGGAGGCATCCAGGACGGACCATGTTGGACCATCCTAACCACTGACACCACGACCGTCACCCACGAGGAAAGCAAAAGGCAAAAAGGACTTCGGCAAGCTCAGACCCGCCTACCATTTGCCATATCAAGCCGCCGGGTGCCGCTATTTCTACCAAACTTCTTCCCTCTCTGGCGATCAACTCCGTCCACCTCGCGCTTTCTCGCAAAATCACCGTCCCGAGATTCTCATCTCGTCTCGTGCTGATACTTGCATAAACGCTCGCTTTTTTAATAGTCGCGCTTTTCCACTGAAGACGCTCATACTCCCAACGGCTATCCTGATCCCGATCCCGATTCTTTTCATATATGTTGTTAGTCGACAAGGTTCGCAAGGCTGAATTTCCTGACCATAATCTTTACCTCAGCTTACAGCTCTCTCTCTCTCTCAGCACGCTGGCAACTTACAAGCCGCCGCTCACTTTCAGTGAGCCACAAACACAGTCTCACATCTTAAGCTATCGCCTGCGGTAGTTGCGACTTCCGAGGTCATGTCGGTGATGACTAGCCAGCCACCATCGCCGTCGCGGAGCTCAAGCGGCCTCAACTTCCTGTCCAAGATCAAATCACACAAGGAGGGCAAGTATTTAAGCCCGCAACCACCACCATCCGTTCGCCGAAGCGGTAGTTATGGAAGCAGCAATGACCAGTCCAGTCGAGCCTCGTTGTTTTCGGTACCCGCACAAGAAGGAGCGGGCCTGAAATCTCGACGTCTTAGCGCGAGTCCTCTGGATGATTTTGTAGTTGACGTCTGTCCACTGGAAGACGAGTTTGTCTCAGCGTCCAAGATCGGCCGTCGGAAGGAGGTCGGTAGAGGCGCTAGCGCAACAGTGAAGATCATGCTGAGAAGGGGAGACAAGAAATCCGACGGCGCCCCTCTCTTGGCTGTGAAAGAGTTCCGGAAGAAGTCCATGAGAGAAACAGAGGACGAGTACATTCGCAAGGTCAAGTCAGAATATACTATTGCCAAATCTGCGAACCATCCCAACATTGTCAAGACGGTTCGATTATGCACGAACAATGGTCGGTGGAATCATGTAATGGAGTACTGCCAGCAAGGGGAACTTTTCAGTCTTGTCGAGCGAAAGTACTTCAAGTCTGAGGACCGGAATTGCATCTTCAAGCAGGTCCTGAGAGGTGTTGGTTACTTGCATGAACACGGCATTGCCCACAGAGACATCAAGTTGGAGAATCTCCTCATGACCGACGAAGGCCACGTCAAGATTACAGATTTTGGTGTCTCGGAGGTATTCTGCGGTGATCATCCCGGTATTGCATCATCTCGGGCGCTTTGCGGCCAAGGGATGAGAGAACATCGAATGTCGCCGCCGGGGATCTGTGGATCGAGGCCATACATTTCTCCAGAGGTGCTAGCCGAGGATCGAGAGTATGATCCTAGCAAGCTCGATGCTTGGAGCTGTGGTATCTTGTTCATGACCATGTTCTTGGTTGGCAACCCATGGCCAACTGCTCGCAAGCACGAATCCAACTACGCAGCATTCTTGAAGGGCTGGGAAGCCTTTCTTTCCGAATCTGGAGAGGCGAACATTGATGAAAACAACTATCCTCACTGTGGCCCAATCTTCAACGCTTTGCCTTCACATTCACAGCGACGTTGTATACTCAAACTCCTTCACCCAGATCCTGACAGGCGGTGCACTGTGGTTGAGGCACTGAATGATCGGTGGATCAAAAGCATCGACTGCTGCTCACCAGAAACCCTGGGAATGACATCAACCAACATCGACGTGACAAAGATGGGCTCCGACAGGATAGCTGCTCGAATGAGAGTACAGGCAAAGCATAATCATTTGCCGCCACCAGTGAAGCGATTGCCGCAACATCGATTTGATATGGGGGACGGTACGTCAAGATATGACTGATGTGAGACGCGGTGAACCTTTTCTTTATCGGTAATCCGAACCTCTTTACGAGTCTTTTTTTTTAATCTTGACGTGGGGGCGTGCTTGCATCGACCGTCGGGGAGTCATGGACATATCCGCGTTACGAAGTGCTCGGAAGCGCTAGGGGTGAAAAGTCATCCTGAGGATGGGTTCTTTGGTCGGTGGTCGTCGGAAAAGTTTGCAAGTTCGTTTCTCAAGTGGAAAATGGGATTGATGAGAAACGATGAATCTGGGTTGTAGAGCGCATTAGATACATATATCCGGAGTCATGACCTGACGTGGTTCGTAAGAGCCAGCCTCTCCGGTAAAAGCTCGAATCAGTATGAATTTATACCTAGATCTCATTCAGGCTGCAGGGTGATGGCTCGATTTGATGAAGTTCTCGGCGTGAAGGCGGAATCTGAATGCTTCAAATGAGCAGCATCTTCTTGACCGCCCCTTGCCAATATACCGACAAGGCCCTGATGGTGGTGTGGAAGGTTCTGTAGACCAATCAACCAAGCAGATGTCGAGACGCCATCTTGACTGTCAAAAAAGCCTGCATCAAGTACAAACATGATAACATAAAGGTCGCTCGTTAGCTAAGGGCAAACCAGTCTAGAAAGGCATTTGCGAGTGAATCGTGTCCTAAACAAGACTTGGTATCTGAACGACGAGCGCAGAAATGTGTTTCCGTTTCTCGCACTTGGCCTTTTATTTGACGAGCTTCTAGTCAGTCTCGCAGCTTTGCAACAGATAGATGGCGAACATCGCACAACTGGAATTCCTGGACTTCAAGCAGCGCCTTGCACGGCATTCTCAGCCTCGTCCCAAGGCCAAGCACGTGCAAACCAAAACACTTGTAGCCCATTTGCCGCAGCCTTGCCGTTCACGAGGCACCACAAGATAGAAGCTATTTAGGTGCCTCGGCAAATCGCCTCGTAAGAGCGTCATCCGGTAACGGAGTTTGCCAACGAGGGCGGGAACACGCCGCTACGTCCCTCGACGTGATTGAACGAGTCAGTAAGTACCCCAGTGGACAAGAGTGAGGATGTTGCCCGCGGACACTCTGACCCTTACTTACTCTTGTAATGTTGGGGTACACCTTTTTGGTTCTCTGTGGAATTTTGTTACTCTGTACTGTACCTACCTGGTCTATTCAATAAGTCGCCACAGCGAGATCGCGGTCCTCGCCTTTCTTGTCTCCTGCTTACGGAGAACACTTCAACGAGTAGGCTCCAGCATTAAGAGTCAACGTCACATAAACCAGGACAGGAAGAGTTGTCCCCCTGCAGAGAGAAAATTAGGCTACTACGAGGAGCCCAAAGGGAAAGGCTTTGGCGACATCGACACATCCAACCTCAGTTCAAGGATAATACATAGCCCACGGGGAAACAGGGACCTGACCACACAAGTGTTTGCCAAACCCAGTCATTCGAAGTCCTACGTGCTGGGCCTTCCATACTTTTGGTTAATTCCCACCCGGAGCATCAAATGGCAGATCCTCCTTCATCTGGACCTCACCTTGGAACCAACAACGAGGTTCCCAACCCAGACCAACCTTACCAACCATTCATGGACGTCCGGCCACCTACGAACGCGGGGCTCTCTGACGCCAACGGCTCTCCGCTGACGGAACGAGAGGTTGAAGAAGTCGAGAAACGCGAACGCGAAGATCGCCAGGCCACGCCTGAGCCAGAGGACTTTAACATTACGTTTCCCGAAGACCTGCCCACGCCGCCGTTTCTGCATGTCCAGGGAGTCCCCAACTTTAGAGACCTGGGCGGGTACGCGTGTAAACCTCCTACTACTTCTTCTTCGTCGTCATCATCTGGTTCGGGTGGTAGTGGTGGAGACGGCAACGGCGTGTACGTCCTACGCAAGGGCGTTCTCTACCGCTGCGCACACCCTACGCACCTCACTCAAACGGGCGCAGAGTACATGATCGGCACGCTCGGGGTCAAGGACATGTACGACCTGCGCAGTCTGCCCGAGATCAATCGGCTGGCAGCCACGGTCGCCGAGGCCGGCACGAGCGTGTACCCCCTCGCCGACCCGCAGACGGGGTGTCTGGACAGCGTCCCCGGGCTCACGCGGCACTTCACGCCCGTGTACCAGAGTGAAGACTACGGGCCGGTGGCGCTCGCGACGAAATTGGCGTGGTACACCGCCGAGCACTCTCACGACGAGGACGCCGGGTTCGCGTACAGCGAGGGCTTCCTCAAGGCGTACCGCGACATCGCCGTCCACGGGGCATCGGCGTACGGCGAGATCTTTAGGCACCTGCTCGAGAAGCCGACGAGTCCGCTCGTGTTCCACTGCACGGCCGGCAAGGACAGGACGGGCGTGTTCGGCGCGTTGGTTGGGAGATTGGTCGGTGTCCCCGACGACATCATCTGTTGGGAATACGCCTTGACCGAGCCCGGCTTGGGGAATTGGAGGAAGGAGTTTATCGACCGCATCTGTTCAGGTGGGATCGGCAGCGGCGGAGGTAAGCATAAGCCACCCAGGACCTGGCCCGGCGAAAGGCCCCAGATAACCAGAGAGGCGGCGGCGAGGATCTGCGGAAGTCGCGCCGGGAACATGCGGGCGTTCTTGAAGCTCGTGCTGGATCAGGAGTTGGGCAGCGTGGAGCAGTATCTCAGTGAGAGATGTGGGTTTAATGAGATTGAGATTGGAAGGTTGCGGGACTCTTTGATCGAGAAGGTCGCCGAGGGTGACGTGGTCAAGCAGTGCGAGATCAAGGGATGGACGGCTGATGGTGGTGTCGAGGAATGATTGATACATGATCGAATATACACACACACACACACACACACACACACACACACACACAGAGAGAGAGAGAGAGAGAGAGAGAGAGAGAGAGAGAGAGAGGGAGAGAGAGAGAGAGAGAGCACCACGACATGATTCTTCCTCACTCCGCGAGACCTCTACTTCCCTCTCATAGAGAGCTGGTACGGGTAAAGACGTATCTCTCTACTCAGGTCTAAACGACACAAAGCACAAGAGCCAAAGAAAGCTTTTCGTATTGAGGATCGATGCACTCACTACATGACTAGAATCGAACATATTTTTTCTTCTTTTCTTTCTTGGACCATTTCTGTCTCCTGATTGATATGTATCGGCGGCGGCGACGACGACGACGACGACGACGACTACGGCCTTGATTGAACTCGTGAACTCGCTTGGCTCGGAACGCTCAAAGAAACTTGAGCTTGAACTGCGATACAGGGAGCAACCCAAAAGAAAATGACATTTGTCCTCCGCTAGAGCTCGGGAGAAGTAGGGGGAGGAGAATAAATCGCTTGGGACGAAACAAACCACAAACAAATCTTCTTCTCTTCACACCTAACCTAACGCGCTTCACGACTCCCTTCTCCTCTCCTCCCCTGTCACCCCCCGAACAAGCGGGCTGCCACTACCGGGCATCCTCGTCGGACTTGCACCGGCGCTGACTCCGCCCTTTTTATCCTTCTTGATGAGGTTTGCGAAAAAGTCCGCAGCGGCCCTATTGCTCTGCTTGTCATATGCGCTCGTTGCAGACGGCCCTGTCGGTGTCGCTGTCCCTGTCCCTGTCCCTGCCTCTGCAGCTCCAGCTCCAGCTTCACTTCCCTGCCGACGCATGGGTGTACTGCTACCGCCAGTAGTGGGACCCGTTCCACCGATGGGCGTGGCACCCCTCCTTTCCGCCGCGGTCGTGACGCGTTCATTCTCGCGCTCACGCAGCCGTCTCGTGGCCTCTTCTGCATCGAAATCGATTCCATTCACATTGATCTGATACGGTCCTATGTGGTCTGCCATCCTGGGATTCGAGACGCCTTTGATCGACTCGTTTGCGCTATCGACAACTCCTCCGCCGGACGGAGCGGGAGCGCCTTTGCGGGACTTTCGTTCGGCCTTCTCGTCTTCAGCCTTGAGTTTTTCCAGGTTTTCATACTGCGCTTGGAGGAATTCCTGCACCGTCGGCACAGTGACGGATTCATCGTGCGTTCGTGGTTGGAAGGCCGGTCTGGAGTCTGCTGGGTGGCGGAGTGTAGATTCGTATTCTTGGACCGCCGACTCGGATTCGGATGGTGCCGCTTCGCCATCCTGAGCCGCTTGTTTTTCCTGTTGGGATTGAGATTTCGTCGACAAGTCCAGCGTTTGTTCGGGGGGTTCTTGAATCTCCACGGACCACGCATTACCAACTGCTTCCGGATCAAATCCTTCTTTGAGGATTCGTATCTTTCCCCATGAATCCCAATTCGGCGGGATCAGGATCTTATCTCGGTCGATGATGTTATGTTTGGCGACTTCTCGTTTCAGGAGGGAATGTATGCTCAAGCTCGAATGTATCAGTGTCCGCACATTGTTTGGGTCGAACGTGGCCGTGTAGACTAGGGAAGCACCGTGCTTGAGTAGAACACATCTAAGCCATTGCATGAGAAAATCGAACTGGTCCTCTCCCCAGCTGTTCTCTCGTTCCAGAATCTCGATCTTTTCTGCCTGTATACACACGACAGACAGCGGAATTCCCAATCCCTCATCCCACTCCCCCGGTCCTGGAGGCACCGCGGCGCCTAGTGATTTCTGCTCGGTCGTCGCGGTTCCTCCAGGTTGTACTGACGGTGCGTCTGGTCCAACTCGTTTCTCCTTCCACGCCATCATGACTTCTTCCATCTCGATCTTGGTTTGCTCGTCCAAGCTGAGTATGACGGATCGAAGCAGCCTGATCCATTGTCGCAATTGTCTTGCCCACTTAAAGGGGTCTTGCCAGTCCAGCAGTATCGTTATTAGGGTGTCTTTGACCGTCTTCTGTGTGAAGAGAGGCTTTAGGAGTGGTGCGAAGTTGGCGCTCGAGTTCGAGAGCGTGTAAACGTTTAGCCTTGCCAGGACATCCTCCTGGTCAGCGTCTAGAACATCGTAGTATGTATATCCTAACGCGTAGCGATTTGATAAGGGCGTTGTCCGCGGTTGTCTCCCTCTGTCGTTGTTGGCATATCGAGAGCGCAGGTTGGGAGGATTAAGCTGTTCGAGGAACTCGCGCTGCTGATCAGGGCTGCCACCGAGGACGAGTAGTTGCTTTTCTGTCAGGTCTTTCCCTTTTGAGGCGCTGTTGAGCATCGGAACCCATATTGCTGGCTTGGTTCCATCCTTGCTCGCTGGCCTTCTGGACATGGATCGAGATGGGGGCAGGGAGTTGAAGCTGGAGATTGGTTGCGATGCCGCCAACATGGCGAAGGATAGGATGAAATGAATACAGGAAGATGCAAATGACTATGAGAAATTCATTTTCTTCATGAGGACAATCATCTTGTGTTTCGGCTTGCAATGATGTTCGCAGAGTGAATGCCTTGTTGTTGACATGCAGATGCGAATGAGGAGACGAACAGAAGTTCATCGCGTCTTCTCCACAGAAATTATAATTCTCCAGAAAGCCTTCGGACTCTTTGCTCCGTACGAACACTCAGCACGTGCTGTTCGCATTTCCGAACAAGAAGAACCTACTTTGATCAATGTCCTTCCTTGCAATAACTAGGTAGACCTGCTCTTTCTCTGCAAGAGCCTCGTCCAGCATGAACGCGATCCGCCAAACCCAGGCCTTGAACAAGCGGGAACTCGAAAATGCAACACCACCTTCCGCCTCATGGCACGCAGATTACAGAGACACCGCGTATATCTATATTGGCGGTCTGAATCTAGACTTGACCGAAGGCGACGTGGTCACTATCTTCTCACAATTCGGTAACCCCACACACCTCAACCTGATCAGAGACAAAGAGACCGGCAAGAGTAAAGGCTTTGCGTTCTTGAAGTATGAAGACCAGCGCAGCTGTGATTTGGCAGTGGACAATTTAACGGGCGCCGATATCCTGGGGAGATTGATCCGAGTCGACCATACGAGGTACAAGAAAAGGGATGACGAGGACGAAGATACCTATCGCATCGATCGTTTGGAGGCAGAAGCCGAAGCAGATGTGAACGGCAATGGCAAGAGGGAGAGCGACGATACTGAGGATGACGAACGCGAGTCGAGACACAGACGCAAGAAGCACAGACCCATGCTGAAGGAAGAGCAGGAGTTGGAAGAGATGCTTGCGATCACGCAGGATGACGAAGAAGATCCCATGCGCGAGTACTTGATCCGAGAGAAGAGGGAGGAAGTGGAAAGGGCGAAAGAGCTTCAGAGAAGCAAGAGAGATAAATCCGAGCACAAGCATCGACACAGAGGAGACGAAGACGAGAAAAGACGACATCGGCACAGACACAGGGACGAGGACGAGGATGGTAAGAAAGAAGCGCACAAACATCGCCCTCACCGAGATGACCAAGACAATGCTGGAGAGGAATGGCGACATCGACATCGAGACCAAGATGATCACAATCGCCGTGACCGATCGGGGAGGAATAGACGTCCTGATAGAGACACGGGCAGAGATTACGGCGAATCTAGAAAAGGCTACGGTGATCGTGATCGTGACGAGAAGAGGGAGGATCGTGATCGGCGACGCGGAAGATCTGATAGTCGCGATAGAGATCAGGTATAGCCGCCATGAGATCACCATTTCGAAGTCATGATGATCTATGATATTGTCTTACTCAACCTGTAGGTCTATCAGAGCACTTAATCTACAACCAGAAATTTTGTAAGATATGTACAACGAAAGGCCCAGCACTCTCTCCTTGGGCGAAAGATCCGACGGCCTCATTTCATGCCTTCCCCTTTTTCCAGCAGCTGCACCCCTAGATCTCTCAACTTGAACTTTTCTGGACGCCGAAAGTCAGTATTTTACTATTGGTAAAGCGAAACAAGTCAAGGTCGGAAAAGGAGACACTTACGAATTTTCCCACTTGCCGTCTTTGGGTATTCATCCACAAAGAATACAAACTTCGGCACGAGATGATGGCTCATCCTATTCTTCACCCATGCTCTGACCTCGTCCACGGTTATGGGTTTCTCTCCAGGTGGTAGGTGGTGCCTCCTGACGATGAAGGCAGCCACGATCTCTCCGTATTTCTGGTCCGGCAGTCCCACGACACTCACTTCTGCTATCTTCGGGTTTGCAAACAGACAATTCTCCACTTCTAGAGGGTGTATATTCTCGCCGCCACGGATGATGAGGTCCTTTATTCGACCTGTGATGCTGACGTATCCTTCCTCATCTATGGAGGCTTCGTCGCCCGTATGCATCCATACCTTTCCCTCAGCGTCGGCCTTCATAACCTCGGCCGTTTTCTCTGGCTGGCCCCAATACTCTTTCATGACGAGGTACCCAGACACGGCAAGTTCACCGCGTTCGCCGATCCCGAGGACACGCTCATGGTCGAAGGGGTCGACGACTTTGGCTTCTACGTGTGGTAATAGTCGGCCGACGGTGTTGATACGCTTTTCTAGAGGGTCGTCGGTCGTGGTCATTGCGGACACCGGTGAGGTCTCGGTCATGCCGTAGCAGATGGTCAGTTCGGTCAGGTTGAGCACTCTGTGGAGCTTCTTCATCAACTCTGCGGGAATGGAGGATCCCGCGGCGATACCTGTGCGAAGGTATTGGAAACCTTCATTCGCAATAACCTCGTCGTCTATGAGCTCGAGCTGAGACAGGAACATTGTCGGCACGCCGTATAGGGCTGTGGCTTTTTCTTCTTGGACTGCTTTGAGAGCTGCAAGTGGGTCGAAAGCTTCAGTCGGGAAGACTATGCTCGAGCCATGCGTGGCCGTGGCCATGTAGCCTAGAATACAGCCGAAGCAATGAAAGAGAGGAGGCGGGCAACATACAACGTCGTCGGGCGTGAGTAGCATTCGGTCGCCTATTTGCTGCCCGTTGTTCAGGATCGATCGGTGGGAAAGACAGGCGGCTTTGGGCATAGACGTCGTACCCGACGTGAACTGGATGTTGACTACTTCACGATTCGACAGAGGAGTGTCGGGCGTAGGCGGACGCGTGTCCGTGTCTTGAGAGATCGAAGACCACGGTCTCGTAACGCTGTACTTGGCCGCATCTACTCGCCCAGCCGAATTGTCCACCAGAATTATGTTCTTCAGGGACGGGATTGCTTCAGAGGCAAGGGCCGTGCTCGACACGTCTGGGATGATTGCTTCGAGTATAGGTGCGTTCGACCGGGGAGGCTTGAACGGGAGATTTGTTTCTGTCCCAATGACCAGATGCGTCGCGGACAAGTGGTTGAAAGCCGAGATGATCTGGGCAGCCGTGAACGCTGGGTTCAGGGGAACCAAGATTGCTCCCAGTTTGAACAAGGCGTACGTTATAGTTGCGAACTCGAGGTTGTTTCCCAAAGACACGCATACCCGATCACCTTTCTTGACTCCCAGACTTTGTAGACCCCGTGCCACGACGTTACTGTCGAGATCCAGGTCTTTGTACGTCAGACGCTT
This sequence comes from Rhinocladiella similis, assembly GCA_024082115.1. NCBI lineage: Eukaryota > Fungi > Ascomycota > Eurotiomycetes > Chaetothyriales > Herpotrichiellaceae > Rhinocladiella > Rhinocladiella similis. Next base: position 1,580,051 of record JAMRYE010000004.1, on the reverse strand, counting down.
GCGCTGGTGTCTTGACACGACGGCATCGCGGTCGCCGTGCGCAGAAACGACCCGGGCAAAGTTGTCGCCGACGGTCTCTTCGAGGAGGGGAGGCTGAGAAGGTCCTATTGCCCGAGATGTGGTCAGGAGGGTACGAAGCCGTGGAACCGACACAAAGGCAGACTGTGTGAGGGGCCGCCATATTGCTCGTCGCGGCCGAAAGAGTGGTTGCATGTTGCTATCATCGTCCTCTTTTGAGTCTGAGGAGCGTACAGGAAACCACACACGCCTAGAAACCCAGGCAAGGGTGAAGTAGGTGTTCTTCCGCGCTCTGATGTGTGCGAGTACAGTACTACCACGTCCCGCACAGCACGTACTCGTATGGACATGTACACATCAGGTACCCAGGTACGTACTGTGGTGTCAGATGGTGTTTTTATAATCCCGTCATCCCTCCTCAAGGTAGGCAAGGCAGACACCTGACAGAGACGTACAAACAAAGAAACGTGAGTAGCAAGGCAAGCAAGATTTGCGAGAGGAACAATGTGGTCGGCTGTGCTCTACCTAAGGAGTAGAGCACGAGTACGGAGTATGGGGTTCGGTTATTCCAACTGCGCCAGGACTGCTGGAGAAGGGATCAAAGCCGCGGTGAAGCAACAAAAGTGCGGAACAAAAGCCACTGACTCGACTTGTCCCTGGTGGGGGGGGGGGGGTGGGGGTGATCGGGGGTCCATCATAGGCCTTACGGGTCATTGCGGGCAAAGGCCACAGGCTACTAAGGTATTGGACTCGTACCTATTGTATTGTACGGGTTGTGCATTTCTGCGGGGAAATGGAACCTATTCAACTAGGCATTCTGCAAACACAGCGCTCATACCATGACGGAGCAACGAGGTTTTCGCACCACCAATGCTAACGTGTTCTTCTAATCAATTATAAAAGGTTGGTAGACAGCAGCCCATGGAGAAAGCATCCTACCACAGAAGGCCTTGACTGATCCTGTAGACAATGTTCGTGTCCAGGTGCTCAGCCCAAGTACCAATAGTTTGCTACAGACTTCAGCCGAGTGCTACGCCTACCCAGGTATCTAGGTATCTACAATACCTGTGCAGGTGTGTTGTAGTACCTTGCTTAGTGCCATGAAACATTTCACCTGGTGCAACGTTGGCGTCCGTCGTCATCACTGCCAGAGGAAAGCCAAAGGCTGACACCCATTGTGCCGTACTCCATACCCCGTATATACATCACCCCATCCAATGCATCCTAAATGCGGGGGAAGAGTTCTCGACTGTCTGAGATTTGTGTCTAGGACGCCTCACTAGCAATGCTCTGTAAGCCAGGCACTTTCTGAAAGGCCGATCACGACATTTCCAACCATTCTTTTTGAGACAAATTAGTCCAACTTCTACATCTCCTCGCTCGACGAACATCAGAAGCACCAGAAAACGGCCTGGAAACACTTCCAAATGCTTCTGAGAAGAACCGACACTGACGCAACGTCGGCAGCGCGGGATGTCAATGGACAGCAGAACGGCAACAATCAAGCCACCGACTCTCAACGTCCATTGACATGCATGTTTTACTTCTTTGCTTCCCAGATGAAGCGGAACATTCAGCCTGCAGACCAAGACCTCGTCCAACGAGGAAAACTCCCCAATGAGCCGACCCATAGGTTGGACACGATGGTCGCCCGTTTAGGTATGCATGCAGCGTATTCTCCGCATGTGACGAAGTTCGAGACATATGCTGTCGAAATTCCTGATGCTGCCCCGACGTGGCTGAAACGTGGCCCGCGACCGTCACCAGAAGAGATTCATGATACCGTCATGTTAATGAAGTTCCGAAATAAGCGTGCCAGAGAGGAGTGGATCGCGACCAAGGAGTGGCAGGAGTTCATGACCAAGACCGAAGGAGATCGGGTCTTTCGCAGGATGCCTCATGTCCGCTGTGCCAGTAGCTTGAGGGGCTTGATGGATCCTGTAGATATCTTGACCGCATGAGAACTGCGGACCATGGTCAACGATGTCCGGACATCGCTGTCGCAAGTCAAGTGTTGTAAACCATCAAGATAGCTTCAAAAGTCTTGAATGCCAGTCTCACCCTGCAATTCTTTACCGTGACTTTGTGAGCTGCCTTGATCGGATTCGACTAGAAACTCTGGCTCTTGTGCGTCAAAGTATTTGTCTTCCGCGTCCTGCTCTTCAATCGACCTATCATCATACTCGGGATTGTTGTCTACCATCGAGTAGTCAAAGTCATCATCGCCTCCTCGCATAAATCTAGTTTCCATCTCCCATCGCCATCGTGCATGTCCGTCCTCCTTGTTCGCGGGCACTTCGTCGCGGTCCTCCGCCAAGATCTCGCCGTCAGGCCCGCGTTTGTAGGTGAATATGCTATTCGGATCAGGGTGCCGTAGAGCATCGAGTTTGGCTTCGCTACGGTAGATGTCGGCTTCAAGGATACCAGAGTAGCCTTTCTGCCGTCCTTCGGCCTCGCGTTCGACAGGTGTCTGGAACCTGCGTATCAGGCGGTCATACAACAATGGATCTGCAAGGAATGTCAACAAAAACCTACTGTATGGGGAGAAGTAGTCCTCCATGGGCTACATCAGGTAGGCAGCCGCACCTGCCAGCTCAAGCTGCGGACCAAAGTATTCCGGATGCGTGTCCAGATACCGCTTTCGCCGGTTCTTCACACGAATGTGGTCAGGCACAACGGATTCATTGGGTGCGCTCTTGGCCCCAGGGAGCAGATCTTGTACGTTACGGATCGGTATCCCTGTGCCTTCTGTAAAGCGTGGCATTGTGGGCCGCGGGTGCGCAACGCATGAAGAAAGAATCGTGTCAAATATCAACAAAAAGTAATGGATTGGAAATGCTGCTCCTTCGGCGGCGGAGTTTACGGTGACGCAATCGCAGAGTGCACACGCGCAGGCTCCGCTCAAGGGGTACTTTTGAGCCAGCAGTCACAGCACATTGCACGCGAAAATCTTGCACAGTTGTAGCGACAATCACTCTCACAAGAAAATTGTTGAACCTGTTGGTTTGATACTGATTCTTGGAAATTAAATTGATGCCAGACGGGGTATGAGTGCCTCTATAAGAAGACTCTGTGTTTTCCAAATCCATATGCCATCAGTCTCGTAATGACAAGTGCTGAAACTAACAAGACCCTAAGAACTCGTAGCCATCATAAACTCATCTAAACTCGTTACTTGGGAAGAATCGAGGACCTCCATAACCACACGGGAGGATGGCCTGGACATCAATGTTGTTGTGGGTGGTTTGCGCCCAAAGCTTCACCAAGATATAACGACCAGACCTGTGTCTCCGTCAGTACGGAAGCCTTTGGTACAAGTAGAACACTTACAACGGAGGATCAAACTTGACGGAAGCACTGGATTTGCTTCGGTTGATATTGAATCGAGCCTGCGGCACGACAGTAGTGTGGGAGTTTCCAGCCAAGCTGCTTACTTCGGGTTCTATTCTTGAGCCTTTGGCCATAGAGTCATTGAGAAGATTCCTAGAAGGACTAGATGGTTCGTTCGCTGGAGAGACGGGCTCAGTCCGATAGGGGCGCGACGCAGAACTGTGAATAGATCTTCTTCTCGGCATCGGAAGTCGACTCTCAGTGCCATCGTTATCGGGGCCAGCATCACGCTCTGTCAAAGATTCATCGTGGTCTTGAAGATCATGTGCTGGTACCAGGTTTGCGACCTGGCTTTCATGATTCGGCGGATTTTCGTCAGCGTGTTGGGGACGCCACCTATCTATTTCAAGATCATCCCAGCTCTCGGACTCGCCCGAAAAAGACCCGTCCTCCGGGATTCGGTAGGTCGGCCTGTATCTATCGACATAGGATCTAAGAGAGTATTCGTCGTCGTGCCACGGCCGTGGTGAGGATGGGCCCTCCACTTCCCCCTCACCCTCTTCGTCAGAAGAGTCTGTATCTGCGACAGCATTCCGTGTGTTGCCCGCTTCAGGCTCAGCGTCCTGGCCAATGGGATCCTCAAGATACCTTGAACGATCTACCGATCGCAACGGTGATCTGGCCGAGTTCATATACTCACGAGAGGGGCGAGTCACGTCTCGTAGAGATATGTACCGATGGTTTTCTGGACCGTAGAGCGAATCATACCGTGATGCCTTTTCGAGAAGATTATCTTCATCCATAGCAACGAATATGAGACCCTTTTGTATAGGAGCATCAAATCCCGCTCTCGGCGCCTTGATAACGATCTTTGTCAAGGTGAAAGGCATTCCTCCGACATGCTTGAGTAAGAGGTTGCACCGGCTGGTCTTGGTACAGTATACACTGGAATCATCGACAAGGACATGCTGTGGATAGGAACTGATAGACATTCGAGGATCAGAATATTCGCCTCCATCACAGCTGACGATCTCCATTCGTAATAGGCCTGCTACGACCTGTCCCTTGTGGCCATAGCTGAACGTCCTGGGCTCGTCTTCGTAGGTGCCATCATCGAGCTTTCTCCGTTTTGCCCTCAATCGATCACCACGGTCGTTGTTAGACTGTGTCGAAGGAGACATAGAGGTATCAGATGCCAATGTCCTACTCGATTGACCAAGTCTTTCTCTTTGGGATCTGTGCAGTCGCTCGCTGGGACGAAAAACCCTTCTTCTACTGCGTACCAGGTTGGAAGAGTTGCTAGTTTGTGGCAAATCTTCAGACATGGAATGTGAGTCTTCTTCCTGCATTTGTGCTTCCACGCCTCTTCTTCTCCTCTCTCGGGCAGATGGTTGGTTTGCAGCGGTATGATGTCCCATCTCTTGGTCAATTGCCTCGATTGCTCGTTGATGATCAGCGAACAGATGTCGTTCGGAGCTGAGGAGATTTCTAAGATTCTGCAGCCTTGTGGAGATGTCAGACCACGGATTATCGTCATGATCAGACTGGCACACATGTTAGCATACGGTGATAACCAAACAGCTGGACGTCAGGGTCTGTAGTTGTCGTACCATCTTTCTCGAACAAAGCGAGGCCAGAGCCAGTTACGAGTGCAATTTTCGCAGGGCTGAAGACAACATGCACGAAGCCTCTCAGTCTCTGAAGAGATGATTGTAGTTGAATTTGACTGGCATTTGATACTTGTCAAGTTGTGTCCGAACCGTTGGATCAATTGAGAGAGGGTTGTAGTCGGACAGTCTCCAGTCACAAAGCGAAGAACCGGCGCAGTTCTGCCAATCCAGGCGTCTGCCAGTGCCCCACGATTTCGACACTTGGGCCAAGTAGGTAGGCTAGTGACGGCATGGCAAAGGGAGCAGCCGGAGAATGTGCAGCGGCCTTAAGTGAGCCATTTCATAGAGTGATAGGCGCCCACATAAGGCTAGTGAGCCTAAAGTGAGGCCGCTGTTGAGCCTTGCAGGGCAGCCTAACTGGTGGTCTGTACATGCTGCTCTTGCCCAGAGCCAAAAGCACCAGTCCTTACTGTACAGACTCGTGTCTCGGTCGGTTGCGGCGTCTACAACAAACATGCTGCATTCACTCTTGCTTCACTTACCTTACTTGTATTTTTACTGAGACGGATCTGGTATTTTCCCTCAAACCTATTCCAGCTGAGGTCTTCATAACTTCGAACTTGCTTTCTCTGTCTCTCACACACACATACAACTTCGCGCCCGGCTTCCTTTGCCCCTCCAAGCCAATTTTATTGCGCTTGTACCGATCGAAACCTCTTCCATCCCATGCGCATGTACGATGGACAATAACGGCGCTGGTGAGCCTCCTCAGGCCACGATTCCAGATCCTACGTTGCTTGCAATGAATGGGAACATGCCTGCCAACGTCTCTCTTGAGCAACTCAATGGACATGCGCAAATGTTCGATCCTTCCTTTGGCAATATCCCTCTTCCTGACAATGGCATGCAATCTGGGCTATTTGCGACAGTGCCTCAACAGTCGATTCCTGCTGATGAGGTAGCGCTGTATGACAGACAAATAAGACTCTGGGGAATGCAGGTACAAGAAAAACTGCGGCAAGCAAACGTCCTGCTCATTGGTATGAAAGGGCTAGGTGCCGAAATAGCGAAGAATCTTGTCCTCGCAGGCATTGGCATCTTGACAATACTGGATCACGAAGTGGTTGCAGAAGAGGATCTAGGAACTCAATTCTTCGTTGATGATACTCAAATTGGCCGAAACCGAGCAGAAGCAGCTCTGCCAGAATTGCAGAGGCTCAATCCTCGCGTTCAGCTGTACCTCGACCCCAACCCTGTTGTACTAAAAGATCCAGTCTATTTCCAGTCATTCGACGTTGTGATCGCGACAGACCTGATGACGGACGTTATCACTCTAGTCAATATGTCTTGCCGACAGTTCAACCGCAAGTTCTACGCCGCTGCCACTCACGGCATGTATGGGTACATGTTCGCTGATCTCGGAGTCCATCAATTCATGGTAGAGAAACCCCAGAGCAACAAGCGGGCCAAGGTGGGCGATATGGAAACATCGACTAGATGCGTGTTGAGTGTCGACTCAAAGACGGAAAACGAAAAGGTTACCGACATGATCACATATAGAGAGACATACTCTCTCTTTCAGCTTGCCAACATGTCTCCGCTCCCATCACGAGACAAGAGCACTCGGCGAAAGTTGACGCGCATTTCTCCACTTCTGTCCTGTATGAGGGCATTGTTCGACTTCCAAACCCAGAGCGAAGGTCGGCTTCCAGGCCCCAATAGACTTGACTTGGAACTTTTCACCAAACTCGCCAAACAGAAACACATTGAACTCGAACTACCTGAAGAGACCCTTCGCGCAGAGTTTTTACGGAGCTTTTTGCAGAACCTTGGTTCTGAAATGAGTCCAGTGGTTGCCTTCCTGGGTGGATATCTGGCGCAAGATGTCATCAATGTGTTGGGACAAAAGGAACCTCCTCTGCAGAACTTTCTGCTCTTCGACGGCGAGGACTTTGCTGCAACCCAGTACAGCCTTCACCCTCACAACGACGACGCGGTTAGTATGATGAGTACCAATGGGTTGCCGATGATGCCAGGAACTATGCCCGCAGCAGACCCAGTGCCAGTCGCGTGAGATATCGGGTGAACAGCGATATCAATGTACACTACAGAGTCCGTGGGTACGAATGCCTCGGGCAGGGAATGGACGCAGCCAATGGAAGTCCGCCTTGGCATATCTCAGTTTTCTGCTGGGGAAACTTGGAGTTTGAGAACAGATTCAAAGGCATTTGGCAAGATGTAACTGATAGAGACTGGTGGCCATAACAAACACGATGATTTATGACGTTGGGCACGGGCTGGAGTTAGAACTGAGAGTTCTTTTTGGATACTGATTGGGGCTGTTGAAGCCAGGTTCAAGTCGGTCACTTTAGACGATCATCGACGAAGAACTTCATTACAAGCCCAAGACCACGAATATCTGCTTTGTCGAGCGTGTTTAACGATGACTACTAGTGATTTTCCCACTCGCTTGGCCGAATTGTCATTGAACGATGCCAGCATTCATCCATCCTTTTACGCCAGCATTAGATCTCTTCGCAAATCTGTTCTCTCCATCCCACATCGCCTAACATCCATTTTAGCAGACGCTGCGTTCGCGAAACAAGTTTCTGAACATTACAATCTCCCACTTGTAGCGAATGAGCGGTGTGGAAGCTGGTACATCGATCCAGATGACAAGGTTGGAAGTGCGTATTTCAAAAGCACCGATGGTCATCACGGGCAGTGGTCATTCTCGCTCCGACGACTCAACCTGCAACTATTTCCATTGTTGGCTACATACGGCGGCGCTGTTGTAGTGGATTCGACGCGGCGAGGCAAAAATCTGCCAGATGCATTCAGCAAGACCATACCGATCTGGGTGTCTGTTATCAATAGGACACTGTTCGCTGAGCTTGCTGCCACCCACGTCCTCCAGCTCCCTCCTGCTCCAAATGACTTGGGACAGTCTGAAGTCTCTCAAATCGAATCAAGACTCGACGCATTTGCAAGGTCGCTTCAAGACCTTCAACTGGACTTCGCGGCTCTGCGGAACGAATTGAAACACCCAATTCGACTGCAATGGGCCATTAACGGTTCGTTCGATGTCGGTGGTCCCGAGGCAGAGAGTTCCACGACATTTCCCAAAGAAGCTCACCACCTTGTGCTCTGCAGTGCCTCGCGCCGTGTCCATGGCGCCGAAATCTCGGAGGGCGGCTACATCCAAGGGGCCGGCGATGATAGCGAGGGCTGGAGCCACGGTCTCACAGCCCAGGTATTCTGGAGGCATCGACAACGTCTAATGTCTTCATCTGAAGAGGAGCTCCCCGAAGTTATCGAGGAGTTGATGTCAGATGTTCGTGGAAGCGGAGGGACTAAGGCTGAAGGCACGAGAATCACTCCAACAGAGAATCTTTTCATCTGTGCAGGTGCAGTTGGCAACGAGGATACCTACGGTCTCGTCATTGATTGCAACGGCAATGAAACTGCCGCCAACTCGAACATGATTGGGCTGGCATGTCGCCTTGGGAAGCTCGGAAGCAAAGACCTTCGAGAGAAACTACCCATAGTGGCCGAACTTGTCAAAGAACGGCTGTTGAAGGATGGCAATGCTCGGGTTTTGATAAGCTGCTCAACGGGCAAGGACCTGAGTGTGGGTGTTGCAGTTGCTCTTCTTTGCCTCTACTATGATGATAGTGGTAAGTCCAACCTCCCTTTCTATTGCAAACTGAGATTGACTGTTATCGTAAGGCCAAGTGAAGGACAGTCTGAGCCTAGGAAATCCTTCGAGGGTTGATAAACTGCTCGTCAAGCAGCGTCTGGCATGGATTAGCTCTGCGATCTTGGGGGCCAATCCTTCAAGATCAACCCTACAAGCAGTCAACTCCTTCTTGATGCAACGGCCAGAAGGATTCTAGAGGCCATAGCTACTGTCTTCCCCTTGTCCAGGGACTTTTCTAAACGACGCTCAAGACGCCAGACTGATACCCAATGGAGGGCGCTGTCTGCATCCAGTTAGTCGCGGGCGCTGCGGGCGCGAGCTGCAAGGGCCTGGACTAGAAGGCTTAAGGGTCGGAGATGGCACCATTCGACACTAATACCATCCCTGGAATTAATTGCATCATCGAAAATTGTTATCCCGTCTGGCATCCCAACCACGAGTGACTAAGTACAGGTGGTCCCCGTACCTGTTCGTTGCAATAACTTCGCCCAACACCCTCTCGTTCCCTTGTAGACACTGCAGAACTCCGATCGACTCATCTCTGTGGCTGTATCCATCTCCCTGACTACACAATGACCTCGATCACAATCAACGACACCCTCCCACTACCTAATTCCTCTGTCCGCATACCCCGCCTCGGTTTTGGCGTGTACCAATCTTCGGCCTCAGTATGTGTGCAATCATGTCTGTCAGCCATTGAATCAGGCTACCGCCATATCGACACAGCCCAATTCTACGCCAACGAAGTGCAAGTTGGTGAAGCGGTGCGCAAATCCGGGTTACCTCGCGCCGACATCTTCGTCACCACCAAGATCCTTTCCGCAGGCGGGACCGTGGAAAGGTCATACCAAAAGTGCGTGGATAGCGTGAACAAGATCGATGGTAGCAATGGCCATGTGGATTTGTTTCTCATACACAGCCCCAACGCTGGCAGCAAGGCCAGGAAGGAGATGTGGCAAGCGCTGGAAAAGTTGTACGAGGAGGGAAAGGCGAAGAGCATCGGTGTGAGTAATTTTGGAGTTGGTCATATCGAGGAGATGAAGGGTTATGCAAAAGTCTGGCCGCCGCATGTAAATCAGATCGAGGTGAGTCCATGTGCACAGATTCAGGACTGGCGTAGAGAAGCCTGACGGACTTACCAGTTACATCCTTGGTGCCAGCAGCGCACAGCCGTCGAGTATTGCCACAAGCACGGTATCGTCGTGGAGGCATACTCACCCCTCGTCCGAAACTACAAGGCCAATGACGAGACGCTCGTAGGCCTTGCAAAGAAATACAACAAAACCACCGCACAGATCTTGATCAGATACTGTCTCCAAAAGAACTGGGTGCCTCTGCCGAAGAGCGACAACCCAGATCGAATAAAGCAGAACGCCGACGTGTATGGATTCGATATCGCGGCCGAGGACATGAGCACATTAGACTCACTGGATCAAGGAGATGCCGGCGCCATTGTACAGGCTGTGGACAATTCGTAGAGGCTGTCGTTGCTGTTCCAAGCAAAGGTGGTTTGCATAGGATCTACCTAGCTGACCCGGCCTTCACTTTCACCCGGTGGGCACTTCACACCACTCTTCACCACCGGGCCCGCAAGGATTAAATGTTTACTTTATACATTTGAGAAGTGAAATTTGGTTTCCAATGGCGAGCCCGCTCGACCTCTCTAATCACTCCTTCCACAGCCAGACAAAATCTGATCATCGGCACGTCTGGCGGAGTTGGTTACGAAGTCCTGCTTTATAACGGGCTAGACTCCTCGTGAACCGAACACTCTCGACTCGACATAACGATGGGGGAACCATACAGCTGCCATTCGGAAAAACCGAGCCAGTGATAGCATCTTTGAAAACAATCTCTGCTTATAGGCTCTGTTTTAGCTCCCTTACAACCTCTGGAACTGATCACTCCAGGGCTTGGGGAAGAGTTTTTGCCGTTTCACTTGAATGATTCTTTTTTAGTTTGGTGTGGAAAAGGGGGTTCGAGTCCCCGTCAAGTCCATTTAATCACGCGAGACTTGACTTTTTTTTCAATCTGAGATATCTGCTCACCCGCGCGATATGCCCATGGCTCTGCCTGCGTCAATCCAGTTCCACAAGTGCCAAGGGCATGCTGAGATGATTATGATCCAATGGTCTCCTTTCTCACCTCGTCTAATCTTTTCCGTCATGAACTGGCTGGAGGTTGTCCCCAGATGAGGCAGATCATACTCGGCCGTGAGCGCAAAGATGTATGGCCAGCAACTCGCCGGATACGTCGCTCGGTCTGTAGCCTTCGTCATTAAGATCAGTGGGGAGTTTGCGATGGCTTCTTCCTCGTCCTGAAAATACTCAAACACCAACCCATCAGTCTTGCTCGCGGGATCAAAAACAAAGGAAGAACTCAGGCAACGGTGGCGAGAAGTCGAAGGCCGCTGGTTGTTCCTCGCACCCATCTCTCCCGGGATTCTGAGAATTGATCCAAGAATAATCAGGAGAGAAGATGTATGCCACCAGCTGAGTTGCCCAGGATCACAACATCTCTTGTGGAACTGGCCCCGAATGTCTCTTCATCCCATTGGACAACAAGGTCCAATGCCTCAGCGCCGATGCTCAAGGTCCCCGATGGCATTGTTGTCATCTTTGAGCTTGGCCTTTAGAGCCACGGAGTCGATGCTGCAGGGTTATTGAAGGAATGGACGAAAGCGACACACTCCGGAGACGTTGAAATCAACTCGGGCCGAGACTCTCAATCGTGGCTCAAAAGCTTCAGAGCCAAGAATCCGGGGGAGTCATGCGGGGCCACTTCATCAACATTCGACACATACTGTATTTGTTGTCGTACTGCTGTTGTCAGAGATCAAGAACGCGAAGATGGAAGTCATCACGGCAAAGTGACTGCGAAGCCCCATCGAGTATGCTGACGCTTTCCTGGAGTCGTAAGTCCTCTCAGGGGAGCTTGAGACCATGGGACAATGGCTTTGTCACCGTCATCATCATCATCATCCTCACTTTCAAAATGTTCCTTTTCTGTGATCTGACTATCCAATATACGAGGCTCGACTCAGCTCGTGGGGCATTTCCTTAGTATATTGATACGCGCAAGGTACAGTAGGTTCCACTGTTCGGCGAACTCGTCTTACACCATTCCCCCTTTCCCCAGGCCCCCCGAGCTTAGAAGTGCCCAGATCTCGGAGTTCAGCCTGAGGCGGCGGTTCGCCTCACCCACACCTCCACCGGGTGTTGACTATGCTGATGCTTTGTACACCGAGACTACCTTTCCATGGCATTCAATAGTCGGTGTTCTCTAACCACCCTGGAACCAGGGAAGCCAGAAGTCCAGAATTTGCACATCTTCCTAGGATATAAGATCTATACTTGACGCATCCTCGACCAACGCTGCATGTACCCCGTCCTGTTACGAGGCTTGAGGGAAACTTCTACCCATCTGAGGCCATGGCAGTCTCGACGCTGCAACCAGCTCAAGAAGCAATGTCCTTTGAACAGACCTCGCCAGACGTAAAAGCAGCACTAGGACCAACTTCGAACAAAATTTCAAGCGTTCCCCTTGACGAGGTACTAGGAAAGTTACCCGAGGCCCAGATCGCAGCCGATGTCGATGTCGAAGCAATTGCTTCCGAGGGAATTGCACAACTAGCCACGCTCAACGCGGACAACTTCACGACCGATGCTATATGGAGAGATCTCTACGCCCTCACCGGCCTCCCGCGGACGTTTATCGGCAGAGATAGACTGTTGACTGCGTGGGAAGATCTGGAGCCCATTCAACGCCCTGCAGGCTTTTCAATTGTTCCCGGCAGCGGTCGAGTAATGAGACTCACTGCTGACATAGAATGGGTTTCCGCATCTTTCACTTTCTCCACCTCGGGCATTCCAGAAACATTATGCTCTGGAACCATCGGTCTCATCCCTGAGTCTGATGGAAAGGGTATCTGGAAAATATGGCTCTTGACCACGGTTCTAGAGCAGCTTAGAGACTTTCCGAGCCCAGACTCCTTTCCGGCCGATAAAGCCAACGGCACCAGCACCGATCACCGACCAGGCGACTCCGAACCGTATGACTGTGTCGTGGTCGGAGCTGGTTTCGCCGGCTTGTGCTTGTCGGCTCGGCTACAGGCTCTCAATCTACGGTATATCACACTAGAAAAGAATGAGAGGGTAGGCGACAATTGGCGACAGAGATATGAATCGGCAACATGTAAGTTGCTTCCATCGCTGTCAACACAAACATGAAAAAGGAGATGTGCTAAAGTGAACCAATCGACAGTCCATACTGGCCGCCCTATGAGCGATCTCCCACTAGGAGGTATCTTCACAGAAGACTACCCGTACTTTTTGAATCAAAAGGACCTGGCGAGAGGCTATGAGAGCTTTTCTCAGAAGCATCACCTTGTAAGAAGACACGATCAACGATAAATCCCTCGTTTCTTTTCCACTCTGGAAGCAGCTAGCTCGAGTGAGGGGTGCTGACACGTTCGTGCAGAATATCCAGAACAAGTCAACTCTCAAAGCAGCCAGCTGGGATGAAGACACAAAGATATGGACACTTTGCGTTCTTGAGGACTCGCAAGAGACACAAATCCAGACACGACATTTTGTCCTTGCAATCGGCGGCGCGGGACAGACTCCCAAGATGCCCCAATTGGCAGACAGAGTCAGTCTCCTAGAGTCTTTTTTCCGGATTGAACTTACCCTTTGCTGAAAATCTCGCTTGCCTGTGGATAGGAGAAGTTTAAAGGTACCGCAGTTCATTCTGCGAGATACAAATCTTCAAAAGGGTTCGCCGGCAAGAAGGGTGTAGTAGTGGGCACTGCAAACACGGGTGAGTTTGACCTCATATGAGCACTCACAAGCTCTTGCTCTCCATAGCAAAGTACCCCGACTAAGTACATGTGTCATGTTAGGACATGATGTCGCAGAGGATATGTTAGCCGAAGGACTAGGTTCAGTCACCATGGTGCAACGTGGTGCTACGCGTGCGTTTACCTTATCGAGCCTTGCGCGGCTTGGGTCTCAGACTTGACTGACTGCTTGTGGCCAGAGATTTATCCGGTTGAATACAACAATGCTTGGTCTGATGGTACGCCCTCTTCTCAATACCTCTACATGCTCCCATTGGCGGATTGAACATGCTAACGGCAACACAGTCTTATATGTACGTTGCTTGTATCCTTTTTGACCGTGTCACACTGTTCCACACAGCAGAGGCAGGAGACCTGGATCTTATCTTTGCAACGTTGCCCCCGAGGAATCTACGCACTAACACCAACACTCTATCCACAGAACAAAGATATGCCGATCGAACTCTCAGACCGCGCAGCAATGGGCCCTCCTAACGTCATCATCCGCCAAATGAACAGACTCGGATACAAGATGTTGTCCTCTCAAGAGCCCGACAGGTACGCCGCACTCGAGAAAGCAGGGTTCCGCATAGACCGAGACGTGGATATCTGGAAGATCCTCTGTGGCAAGCAGGGCGGCCACTACGTCGATATTGGCACTTCGAAAAAGATCGGAGACGGATTGGTCAGTCACTCCTCCCAAACACCTGCATTGTACTTTTTCTTTTTTGTCCGAGATCCGTTCCTCTGACTTGAGTGTGATGCGTCGTCATTATCAGATCAAGATCAAAAACGACGCTTCCTTGGTCTCCTTTGACGAAGCGGGGTTGGTGTTCAACGACGGAAGCAGGCTCGATGCAGACCTGGTCGTCTTTTGCACGGGGTTCGAGAACGACGTCCGAGAACAGGCCGTCAACATCGTCGGTCCGCGCACCGGAGAACTGCTAGCAGACTATTTCGACACGGACGAGGAAGGAGAGATTATAGGGGCGTGGAAGCCGCAACGTCGTAAGTGGTTTTTTTTTTCCACCTACCTTCCCGCCACGTCAATGGCACTCGACTCGTCAATCTCGACAGCCGTCCGTCGCTGACACGGGTTGTTTTTTTCTTCATCAGAGCGAGGCATCTGGTACACCGGCGGCGGCACGCATCTAGGCCGGTTCTTCTCGAGGTTTCTGGCTCTTCAGATCAAGGCTGATGTCGTTGGGACGCCGTTGAGGGTTTACAAGTGAGAGAGAGGTCGCCTCTTTTTCATGAAAGTCAAGTACATGTAAATATGTATGCGGCATAGATTCATTGTTGGGCCATGATAAAACAAACACCGTCGGTCCGAAGAGGGTTAAATGGGTCAAATACTTACCGATTTAGGTAAACAAGTATTTAAATGGTCAACTTGAATTTACGCGGATATATGCTTCTTCGACCTCTAGAACACAACTATTTCAACACCTTTTGTGTGTGTGTGTGTGTGTGTACGTAATGATGATCGAACCACGCAAACGCCTACCCATCATTTGTTCACATAGGGGTAACTTGTAATAGGAGGCAGTTACTTTCTCCTAGATATCAGGTAACCTGCTCCTGTCGGCAGCTCATCGACATTTCTACTATTATGGCTGGCTTCGTACAATAAATATAACATCAGACACACCAGAAAAGACGGGTAAGACGTCTACAGTAACATGGTCCCAGAAAAGCTCTTTTCTCCCCTATCAACAAAGTTGAAACTTCGCACCTCGCAAGTTGGCGAGCCAAGGTTAGAATTCTAGTACTGGACATTCCTGCTCGATTCTGGCAAAGTTTGGCGTCAAAGGAACTCGTTGCCCCCTTTGCAAATTCGTCAGATTGTCCCATGAGCACGCAATCCTTTCCCACACACGGCGACAAAACAAAGAAAACATCGCCGAGGCACCACCACACACAAACCATGATTGTCTTTGCGGTTCGATTTCTTGGCGGCTTATGATCTGCGTCTGATCCAAACAGTATCAAAATGTTGACATGGTGGAACAGATGCCAATCTACTAGTACTATGAATGAATGTACATAGTGCATGGTATACGGAGTACCTCGTAGACAACAATGGCTCGACACATCAGCCTGGTCTGCGCACCCTCGACGTTGGACGAAATCGTAAATGGTCCATAGACCCCTCGTCATAAGCTGCCCAGTGATACAATGCCACCAGTGCCTACTGTAGCTAGGTAAGCCCGCTCGCCCATATACAAACATGGGTATGATTGACCTGCAACTTCAAAGTTCACGCCGGTGAACTCCCGGTACCCATGCCGGCAACGGTTCCAACATGGCATCATTCATGGTGCAAAGCAACAAATCCGGCGTAATCTTCTCTCATTCGTCGGCAGGGCTCTCGTCCTTGCGAAACGCACTTGGCTTGCTGAGGTGCATACTCGTTCATCATGTACCTCGTGGCAATGGGCGGAAGGGGGGGGGAATATAGAATACATCAGACTACCACAGCCCTGTATACCTTTCACAGGACTCGTTGAATTTTTCCTTCTCATCAGATTTTTATCTCTCTGATCAACTTCACGACTGTCGAAAGCTTCGAATCGTACTGCCACAGCGGAGATCTACCGCCGCCCCACGATGGCCGCAGCAAAGGGCCAGTATGTCGTTGACGACAGCCTTTCAAGCAAGAGACCGGATATTCGTGAGTCACCTCTCAACTGGTATTGCCATTGCCAATCCTTGCACCACTGACAAACTCCGTCACAGATGTCAAGTGGTACCGTTCGACATTTTACAACGCCTTGATTCTCGGTCTCGCAAACTTCTCGGCCCCAGGGATATGGGGTGCCATGAACTCACTGGGTGCCGGAGGTCAAGCGAGCCCACACCTCGTGAATGCTGCCAACGCACTCACCTTCTGCCTCATGGTGGTCTCATGCTACTTCTCCAGTGCCATCGTGCACCTGATAGGCATCAAGTGGGCCCTTGTAATCGGGACCATGGGCTACGCACCCTATGCTGCCGGCTTGTACACCAACAACCGCTTCGGGATCGAATGGCTTACTCTTCTGGGTGCTGCGTTGTGCGGGATTTCGGCCGGTATCTTCTGGATGGCTGAGGCGGCGATTGCCTTGGCGTATCCGGAACCATACAACCAGGGCAAATTTCTGGGATTCTGGCTAAGTTTCCGACTTGCTGGCCAAATTCTCGGCGGCGCAATCAATGTCGGTATCAATGCGCACAATTCCAAGGCGGGCAAGGTCTCGTATACGGTATACCTTGTCTTCATAGCGCTCCAATCGATCGGACCGTTTGTGGCGTTGCTACTGAACAAGCCTTCCCAAGTACAGCGTACGGACGGACGAAAGGTCGATCTTTCTGTGGTGGACCACCCGTGGGTCGAGATCAAAGCGACCACAAAGCGCTTCTTCAGCAAGCAATTCCTCTTAATAGTTCCTTTCATCGGTCAAGCCGTGTACACAGAAGCAGTCATGTTCACCTTCTCAGCCTTGTGGTTTTCGGTCCGTGCTCGAGCACTGGGATCGTTCTTATCAGGAATCGTCGCCGTCATCGGTGGGAATCTCCTCGGATTCTTCCTCGATCGCACACGCGTCGCTCTCAAGACCCGCGCACGAGGGACGTTCTTTTTCCTCAGCACACTCCAGCTTGGACTGTGGATATGGTCCACGGTGCTGGTGACTCGGTTTCGCCGCACGAAACCCACTTATGACTGGTCAGATGGCACAAATGGCTTTGCAAGCCCATTCGCTTTGTTCCTGTTCCTCGTCATTGGTTTTCAAGTGAATTATTTGTACCTCTACTTTGTGATTGGGCAGATGACTCTGTCACCGCCAGAAACTGTACGGTTGGCTGCGCTGCTGAGGGGGACAGAGTCGGCATGGCAAGCATTGAGTTATGGCTTGAATTCAGTTGCAGTTTTCGGAGAAGTCGGCGGCGTTTACCTCAACTTCAGCCTGTGGGGGTTGGCATTGGTCCCAGCTTGGTTGGTTATAAAGGATTTCGGAACATCGGCGCAAGTCGATGAACGCAGATCATCGACGGGAGTGTTTGGGCTTCTTGCCACAGGCGACGAGGACACAGAAATCCGCCGTGAAGATGGTCGGGAAGCGGCGAGAAGCGTCGAGAGGGTGAAGGTCTAGACGGTGGACTTTTAGACCGATGGATTTCGCGCAACTTGATGAGTCGTACACACCTCATCTCGGAGATTTGGATGATGTCTCGGTGGTAGGCAACGACGACGATGGCAGTCGTAATCCGCGTCCCACATATAGACGCTGTGTAAGAATGGAAATTATCGTTCATCACAGGCTGGTATGTTGACTAGGAAGAGAAATATGTCCATCGTAATCCTGATCATGCATGTCATGTTAGGATCTTTCCAAGTGTTCTGTCGACGGGTTCTTTGCCGTGGTGAGCTGTGAGAAGTAGACGTTGGAAGATGTCAAGACCTGGGTCGAATGGGGATTTTGCGAACGAGTCCGCAAACTCACGAAATGAGACCAACTCCGACCATGTATTCCAGCTGCGAGACAAATTGTTGTTTTCCATCAGCGAGTTCCATTCGTCTTCCGACCCAGCACACCACAGCCCAGGCCGGACATCAAAGGGTAGTGCTTGGATGAATACTTCATGATAGCAGTATCCTCGGAGCCATCCATGATAGACTCCTTGAATGAGGCATGTCATCAAGATTGCCCTGCGAACACTCTCAGCCAGAATCCATGTCTGCCATCTGGACAGGTTTGTTGGCATCATGCTTGGACCATCCTTGAGTAGTCTAACTGAAACCTCCCTCATATGACGGAGCATGTTCTCTTTTGGTTCAACAATGTTCAAATCACCAGTGAAGAGGAGGCTCGTGATGAATGACATGAGGATTTGGAAGGCTTGCAAGATATCGGGCAATGGCTCCTTGGAGATTTTGAGTCCGGAGAGAAGCCGGCAGAGCCGGTCACATAGAAGCAGGCTGTTTCGAGGATCAGGCCAATGGTCAACGTGTACGCTTCTGATTGATGCCATGTCCGACTTGAGAAGCCTCGGGCGAGACCTGGGCCTCATGTGGGCATGGATGTATATCGCTGACTGGTCCTGAGCCACTGATTGTGCAATCTTCAGCAGTTCATGTGTCACATACTCGACAGTGAACTTGTCAGCCGTAATCGCTATCTTAGAGACGGTCAAGCATCGAGCTGTCGGACTTTGGCCGAAGTTAAGGGCTACGCGAGTGGGATCCATGTGTAAAGACGACACGTAACGAAGGAAGTTGTGGTCGAGGCTGTCATGTTTCGTGGAGTTTGTGACTTTCTGCGAAGACCTGTGTTTCCCACTCCCGGCCCCATGCGAATTTAAAGTGTTGACCAGAGGCTCAAGGTCATACAAGCAGTCAATACCTCGGGCCTCACATCTGTGACATCGAGGCAACCGTACGATACATCGTCGTTTAGCAATGGTGCAGGCGCGGCAGGCTTTGCGAAGCACCCTCGCCATCGTCGTGAGCGCAGGCGGTCCAACGAAGGATGGACACTAGGGTGGAACGATGTTCGAATTTCATTGCATTAAGCAAAGGGGACTAGATCCCACGACTTGCGGACAGACAAAATGAGGTTCTTATAAGCAGAGTCGCTTCATCGCACGACGAATCGCAAGAAACCCGGCGGCCGATCCAGCTAAACCTTTATAGGTTTAGTTCCCATCGTGCGCAGGGATACAAACCATGCAGGATAAAGGATCAAAGCTTCTCCACCAAGAGAACGACAACATCAAGAGCCTCTCTCTAGTTGGTTCTTCACACCTCTAGCCTCGCAAGATGGCGATGTGGAAACAAGAACCAGATGCATGTACAGCTCGCTGCGGAGCGACATGTTGAGTCCTAAGGAGCTATCTCCGAACATGTCGTAGGAGTGGAAAAGGGAGATACGATACGTCTCCGGGCATAAATGGTGCTATAAATGAAATGATGGACATCTACTACTGAGCCGATTCCATTTCTCGAGGTCAAATGGTTTTATACATTGTGAACTGTAGTAACAGCTCTAACTTTGACTTTTGTGATATCACAAAATGATCCAAGACTCTGCTCTGAGCGCCGTCGTACGACTCTGCATCCATGGTAGATACTGGCCTCAGCCTCTGCGAAACCTAGACGATGGCGCCCTTCGTTCGACAGCAGAAAAGTCAGATACAGAACCGGAAAATGACACAGTCACAGTGACCTGGAATAGTCCAGACGACCCTGACAACCCTCTCAACTTCTCCACCGCCAAAAAGGGTGCCATCACGGCATTGACTTGCCTGTACACATGGGCCATTTATGTTGGATCTTCCATTTACACCTCAAGTCAACCCGGTATCCAGGAAGAGTTTGGCGTCAGCACGTTCGAAGCATCCCTGGGTCTGGCTCTGTATGTTTTGGCCTACGGTCTTGGTGGCTTGGTCTTTTCCCCCCTCTCGGAAGTGCCTTCGATAGGCAGGAATCCTCCATACGCCATCTCAGGAGCACTATTCGTTATTTTGTGCATCCCTACCTCGCTCGTACGCAATTATGCCGGCCTCATGGTGCTGCGTTTCCTGCTTGGTTTCATGGGTTCTCCTTGTCTGGCAACGGCAGGTGCCACGCTTGGAGACGTATGGGGACCAGTTAAATTTCCTTACTTCATGGGCTTGTGGGCGGGCACAACATCTTTTGGCCCTGCTTTAGGACCAGTACTGTCCTCTTTTGCCGTGCAGAACATGGGTTGGAGGTTCTCGGGGTGGGAGTTGCTCATCATCACCGGGTCCTTCTACTCGGTTTTCGTGGTACTGATGCCGGAAACTTCGGCTCCCACAATCCTGTACTACCGAGCGAAGAGGCTGAGAGAGCTCAAAGGCAGCGAAAATTTCAGGTCTGAAGAAGAACTGAAGCAAGCCCATCTCAGTGTAGGTCAGCGACTGTGGAACTCGATAGTAAAACCTTGGGAAGTCAACATCAAGGATCCGGCCCTGCTGTTCATGACGCTTTACATGGGCTTGCTCTATGCAATCCTATATTCTTTCTTTGAAGTAGGTACTCACACAACAACATCACTTCTGGCTGGCTGACCGAAAACCCAGTCACTGCCACTGGTCTATCCACCATTGTACGGCTTTTCGCAGACGTCGACGTCCCTCATCTGGTTGGTCACACCCCCAGCTATCGTTGTCGGCTTTCCTATACACTGTATGTGGCTCGCCAGAAGGGTTCAACCCAAATTGCAAAGCGGTACCTTTGGTGACCTGGAGAATTTCCTGGAGGAGGGTGTCATTGCGAGTGTACTTATGCCTGCCTCACTGTTCATGTTTGGTGAGTACTTTTCCTGCTCATTCTAGTCGGGCGAGACAGGAAGCTAACGCATAGATACGGAACAATAGCATGGACAGCTCGATCGTCTGTTCATTGGATGGTCCCAACTACGGCCATCTTCCTCTACATGGTGGCAATGTACTTTCTCACCAACTCGGTGTTTCTGTACATTCCAGCAATCTATCCACGATATGCCGCTAGCATTTTCGCAGCCAACAGTGTCGCTCGGTCCGTTTTGGCTTTCGTCGCTGTCCTGGTGGGACGAGCAATGTTTCAAGGTATCGGCGTTGATGGAGGGGTGAGCTTACTGGCAGGCCTGACTGCGGTGTGCGCTGGATTGTTGGCGGGTTTGTACTGGAGTTGGGGGAAGAAGCTGAGAGCCAGGAGTCGTTTCGCAGCCTAGAACTACCATTACCGACCTTCAGGCGGCCAAGATGGAGAAATGACGTG
This sequence comes from Rhinocladiella similis, assembly GCA_024082115.1. NCBI lineage: Eukaryota > Fungi > Ascomycota > Eurotiomycetes > Chaetothyriales > Herpotrichiellaceae > Rhinocladiella > Rhinocladiella similis. Next base: position 1,558,794 of record JAMRYE010000004.1, on the reverse strand, counting down.
TTAGAGAACTCGTACAAAGTCATCGAGGTCGATTTAATCGGTGGACGAAAAAAGGGTGTTTGAATGCGGAAGAACCACGGAACATATCAATGAGACAATTCATCTTCATCATAACCATCACCATCATACAGCGGGCACTTGACCCTTTCTTTTCCGACGATCGTCCAGGGACATTGTCAATAGTGTGCAAGTACATATGTAAGCGCAGCCTTTCCGTCGTAGAGGCGTCCAGAACATCTGACAGGTGGAGCAATGTGGACGAGCCGCGCAAGAGATTCTCTCCGGGCGCCAGTGTTCATAATCGTTGAAGGAGAGAACCCCGTCAGTCCGTGTGGCGGCCATACAATATCACAGTTCTCCCTCCCTATTGTGAATATGATGTTGAACTCCAATCGAGTCCATAAGCGACCGTCTTCGATTCGCACAATATCATCATCTTTATCCGCCTCTGCATATGCTGCGAGATCGAAGCAAAAATCTAGGGTTCAGTGTCCGCCGAGCCGAGTTTTGGAGCTTCCCAAAAATCCGGCAGATCAGTCTGCATAAAGACGACATTGAGAAACATCGCCAATCGAGGTCGAGGGAAAAAAGCACATGTGCAGTGCATATGTATGTACAGTACAGTACATCGAAGTTGCCGATCATGCGAGATCTTTTTTTTCCCCGCTAGTTTTTAAATGGAGCAGTTCAGAGCCATTACTGTGTCTTATGTAGGAGACATGAATCAGTGTGTCTCCAGCCTTTTGTACAATATCGCGTTGGTGTTTGGACAGACCCTCACGGGGACTGATGTGAACCGTTTCCATAACGGAGTTGTGAGCGCGGACCAGCAGATGGTCTTGCCCTTCGAAAGAGCTACAGTACAATAGGTGCTCGGTACAATACCTGTACTCGGTCCTGTAGGTGGTAAACGATGCCCGGCTGGCGGTGGGTAAAATTGTCGACTCTCAGATTGCACCGTCGTACCCGCCACCGGCCGAACTCCAGAATCGCCTGAGGTTTACAACTGCTGTTTTCGTACCAGTCACAGGTAGATCGCATCTTGAGTCTCGGTTCGACACCATTTTAGGCCAGGGAAAGAAAGGCCGGTGAATCTCTGATGGATACAGGTACAATACATACCCGTTCGTGGCTGTGGAAGGCCCTTCCGGAACGTCGGACACCCCATAATAACAAGCATCATACGATTTTTCATTGCCTTGTCCATTTCACAGAGAGTGGGAACAGTCCCTGGAGAAGGTTGATGAATCATTCTTTGCGGATTAGATGTCTGGGGTCCAGAATGAAAAGATAAGAGACTGTACAGTATGACAATGGGTACTGTAAAATCCTCTCGTGCTGTAAATTTCTTGTATGTGGCAAGTTCGTCACCCAACGGCGCATCCAATATTGTATGTAGGATACAGGGGGGCGAATGGTGTCGCTTACAGTATCTTACTCATGATGGCTCTGGCTACAATTGTACAGTATGCTGTATCGAGCACGAGTCATGTACTCCAGACTGTCCCTACCAAATCTCCCGTTCCTCCCATGCGCAGAGCACAGTACTTCTGTTCTTTTCTTAGGAGAGACAAGGAGACCACCCCCAGACTGACGGCCGCCAAATTCCTCGACATGCCCTTCAGCGCGGAATCATGAGCCTCAGAACCGTGGCAAGGTCCAAGCGCACTCCATGGTGGATACTGACACCACCAAATTTTTATGGTGGAGAGAAGAAACATGCTTGATTCCACCCAAGATACGTAAGCCCCCTGGAGGACACCAAGTGTAGCCTGTCAACAAAAGCCTCAACGAGGTCTAGCTCTTCCCTTAGAGAAGCACTATCGCCCACGCGAGCCACGTTGTCTCGCCCACTGCCCCCAATCGCGCACGCCCCGAAGCACCTGGAGTGGGCGGCACAGCACTGTACAGAGATATTGTAGCACCCCCAGCAGCAAACAGCCGAAGCCTCCCAGAGAAAACCCCCCTCCCTGTTGCTATAATTACCTCAGGGTACAATCGTTCCAACCTCCTCATATACCGTGCTTTGTTTGCTCTTTTTTGATTGCAAGTAGTCCATTCGCTTTTCTTGGCCACGTCGTTTGTCTTCTCTAGACCATTCTTTTTGTGACGGGAGGACACAAACCGCTGGAAACAGAACCAAAACCATCAACCATGATCTCCTCAGCAGCCCTCGTCGCTGCTCTCTCGCTTTTGTCTGCCCCCGTGGCATTGGCCCAGACATGCACTCCCTGCGAAGACGTACACTTCTTCCTGGCCCGTGGTAACAACGAGCCTTACCCGGGACGACAGGGAGACCTTGTGGCGGCTACCTGCGACGGTCTCTCCAGCTGTGGCTACGAGAATCTGATCTATTCCGCTCTCTATACCGACCTCTCTTGCCAGACCACCTACGACGGAGTCATCGCTGGCTTCACCCAGTTGACCTCGTACGCCGAGCGATGCCCCAAGTCGAAACTGATCCTCGCTGGATACTCTCAGGGTGCACAGATTGTGACCGATATCCTCGGTGGCGGAGGTGGGGAATCCTTCAACGGCTGCATTCAACCAAACACACCTCCTTTGGATCCTACCACCAGCCCAGGCAACAGACGTGAGTGTCCTTTCCACTGCTTCTTTCTCGTCCGCTGGGACTGTTACTGACCGACGCGCAACAGTCTCCGCTGTTCTCACCTTTGGCAACACCCGACACACCGCGAACCAGCCATACAACTACGGCAACGGATCCAACCTCGATGGTCTCTTCCCTCGATCCGGCGCCATGTTGACCGCTCTCGACAAGTACACCGCTGTCACTCGTGATTGGTGTCTCCAGGTGAGTTTTCACCATGTCTCCTGCCCCAGAGAATGCATCCAAAGGCCAGCTACTAACAACCAGCGTAGACCGATCCCATCTGCGCTGCCAACCAAACCGACTCCATTGTCGCCACTCATCTCGGCTACTATAACATGTACTCCGAGGAAGCAGCCGCCTGGATCAAGTCCGTTGCCGGTCTCGTTGACAACTCTGACTTCACGACCGCCATCCCCACCTATGTCAGCGGTACCGTGCAAGATTACTCGACCGTCGGGACCGCCACCCCATCTGGAAGCGTCAGCACCGTACCCATCATCACACCCAGCGTCTCCTGCGGTGGAAGCTCAACCACCCCAGTCCTTGCTGTGCTCGCGACCTCAAACTCCACCAGGACCGTCTCTGGCAGCCTCACCACCACCAGCAAGCCCTACGCCAACAGCACCATGAACACCTCTACCATCACCTCGGCCCCTTCCAACTCCGGCACCGAGTCTTCCACGGCCACGGCCACAGTGTCGAGCGGTGCCTCGGCGACGAGCTCAGTTCCCGTCGAGACTCACACCGGTGCCGCAAGCAACCACGCCAGCAACCTTGGCCTGGCTCTCCTCCTTCCTCTCCTCGGTGCTCTTGCGATGTAAAACAAGATCATAATGCGCCAATGAAATTAAAATGTTTCCGGGGAAACTTGAACCCGACACATGTACATATATGTGACTTATGATGCTTGGACCCACTACCTAAATAATAATATCTAATGAGCAGAAATGGTCTGGAAATTTCCGAGATACAAGCGACGCACACACACACACATACGTCTTAAAAGATAGCATAGCAATTTGGAGCATTCTGGGGACTTTGCAGCAAAAAGTCATCATCACTTAACAGTCATTCCTTGACCATCCTACAGTAGATATCACGGTAGATACCATGTGCATTAAATAAAGGGAACCTTTTGAACACTTTTGAGATGAGGTCGATACCCACGCATTACCCCTGAAAACGGAGGGGTACGTACGAACTAACTCAAGTACCTGTTGTACAATACCCGGTAGAGTAGAGTAGAGTACCAGGTATCAAGGGCATAATCATACGTACTCATACCGGCCCCCCCTCCTGGCGACGTAGGTACGTCAAGGAGTCAAGAGAGAAGGCGCTGGTGACGATGGTCGTCGCTCAACGAAGCAAAAATGCCAACCCTTCATCACCCAACACGTCTCCACGAACAAGTCTGTTCCACGCGCCCTCCGCTCCCTCTTCCCCCCTCAAGCCTCTGTAGACCTTCAATCCGACCCCAAACACTTTACCGTCCTCGCGGGACTTCCTCTCTTGGGAGATGACCCTGTTGAACTCGGCGTCCTGCTGGTCAATAAACTGTTGCGAGCCCAGGATCTTCATGGCCTCGTCGCGGATGGGCGACGTGTTACAAAACAGCGCGTTGATGCGTTGAGACGCGGCGCCGCGCTCTGCGATCTCCTCGGGACTCAGGACCCTCGCTTCCGCGCCGACGTTGATCGCGGTCACGGGGATCTGGCGCGGATGGCTCCGCAGGCCGAGCACGAACGGTTCAACCACGCCCTGGCGACCCGCCATGATCATGACCACGATCCTCTGGACGCGGGGGTCGTCGAAGATGAAGCCCTGCACCGAGGGGGTGTCGAGGTCGGCGTAGACTGCTTCGCGGTGTGCGAATGGAGGAGGTGGGGAGCCAGTGTGTTGGTCCAGCGCAGAAGAAAGCGTGTTGAGGGGCGTGGCGGACGAGACTTCCAACACCGCAAGGGGTCCCGAGCCCGGTGCGCGGTTGGTGGCCAGCTGATGCACGAACCCGCGACTCGTCTTGCTTCCTGCGCCAAGGCAGATCACGAGTGCGGAACTGATGTCGGCGTCCTCGCTGGACCACGGCAAGCCGTCGCCTGCTGGGTTCAGGATCGGGTCCTCCGGGTGCGAGGCGAAGTTGAACCGGTTGTACACGTAGCTTGCGGCCCAGACGATCAGGACAGACCGCCACGCAAGTGTCTCTAGCCCTTCGGCGCTCTCGAGACTCTCGGGCGTCGTGAAGTACTCGTTGTACAGGTTCATCGCCTCGCTTCGGTGCGAGGAGTGTTCGGTGAAACAGGTCGGGACGGTCTCGGATTGCTTGAGGAGTAGGTCGACGGGGAACGTCGAGATGGGCCACATCCCCCATAGCAAACTTCCGGGTTGCAGTTGGGGCACTTTGCTTTCGAGAATCGTCGCGTAGCCCCAGCATACGCCGACGCCGTACTCGGACGGATCGTTGTAAGGCGAGTCGAGCCATCCGGGGGTCGGGTAGATGTCCCACCAGTGTGCTACGGTGCCGAGGGCGCAGTACGAGAGGTTGTTCGAGGCGAGTGTGATGAGGCTGGTCTGGACGCGGACGCTGGAATCGCTCAGCGGGCCTAACTTGTCGAGGGGGGGCGTGAAGAAGTATTGACGGTCGTAGTGCGTTTTGTGGACCAGGCGTAAAGTCGGCGCTGATGTTGCGGTTGTCATGATGGCTATGATTGCTCTTGAGATTGACGAGAGACTCTTACCGTTTTAATTGAATCTGGGAATGGGCGCCTGCCGATGCCGAGGGGGAGGGACGTGCTTTACTTATGTACTGTACTCCGTGTCCATGTGTATGTATGCCATCTCCTACATGAAGGTGTCGCTGTCAGCGCTATCCCGCACTGGCTTAGGTAAGGGCCATAAGCCAGAATCATAAGCCAGTCGTCCAGTTGGCTGCCTGATGTTACAAGACTCGTTGCCCTGTTCATGGTGAGGTTAGGTCACAAGAACGAGGCTTGGCCCCCAGGCAGAGCCGACTTATTGTCACTCTACCGATTAGATTGGCTGTGTTGTTGAGGACGTGATGTGGATGAATAGTCTTAATCTCTCGATCGGGTCGCGGCAAAATCTTGTCATCCAGACGAATGATCCTCCCGTAGGAGTACAAATGTTCCGCAAGATCTTGGCGATGGATCGGCTTGTCCAAGGATCGAACAGCAGATCAAACCGGCATGGATAGTTTGTCTGTTTGTTTTGATGGTTGCGTTTGGGGGAGTAGGTAGGGTTGACTACATCGACGAGTTCAAAAGATTTGTTGGCCAGGCTGGACGAGGAACTTTGAGTTACATCACGTGAGAGGACATAGTAGGTTATGGTAGGTTGTTGGAACAACCGCCGATCAAACAGCTCTCGGGGCCCTTGTGCAAACGAATATTCTTTAGTATCCAGAGTATGTAAGTTGGGAATTGTTGAAAGATCCTTTGAAGTCCAATTTCGCAATAACTTGGTGAGTAGAGATTCTATTCACTGGTGGTGGAAGGGAAGTCTGCCCTCTCAAAAACAGGGGTTCTGCGATTGGGTTGGCACGTGTATGCTTTCCATCCCCAGACTGGACAAGAACGAGCAGGATAACTTGTACTTTGGCCGTCGGAATGGAGCATGCAGCTTCAGCGAGATCGTGCGTCAAGCTCACAGTGTTCCGCTATACACCAACAACCCAACGACACCTCCAATACCTGACATACCCGCTCTGACGAAATTCATCCATTTCCACCGGGTCAACAGCCCGTCAACTTCGCCTGGCTGCGTCTTCTCCCGGATTTTGGCGTCGTCGGCAATGGCTATCAGCCTGTGAATGCACTTGAACATGAACGCTGCGGTGAATGGCAAAATCGAGATTGTGGCGACGGCTGCCACGGCGTACCCTGTCCTTTTCTCGGCATCGAGATAGGCAGCAGTCGCTGTGCTCAAGGCTGATGTCACGGCCAATGGCACAATGAGTGTAGCTCCGCTGTAGTATAGGTCTTTAAAGATCGGAGTGCTCGTCTCTGATGGTAGTCCTAGTAGAAGTGGGATGGTGAGGAATGACTGTGAGAAGGAGATGCCAGAGACCCATATGGAAGACGACAGGCCCAAGAAAGAAGTGGCGCGGAGTATGGTCTTGGAATCCATTTGGACGTTGGTATATATATGTCTGGGAAGAAGTTGTCGATGAGTTGTGAGAAAGCTTTAGTCGAGCTCGTCTGTTAGACAAGGTTCGTTGTTCAGCGAGGATGGCTTGCTTCAATGTTAGTAAAGCAGAAAGGAGCTCTATCCGCCTTAAATACCCTGGATATCCTGATAGCTAAGGTACAGTAGGTTACGTCTGTCAAAGCACTGCAGACTCGGTTCATTTGATCTGAATGATGCCGTGTCTTGGCGAGAGCGCCTATCTAGACGCTCGTAGCAGTAGACTGACTACCTTAGGCCATAATACGAATACGGGCGAAACCATGACGCTGCCGGTGTTACCTTGTTCCGATCTCCCAGTTCACGTACGTGCGGAAAGATATCAGATTACAAAAGTCAGGTGCTTGATATGTCTGATGTCAAAACGAACTGAGCTTTCAAACCCGGAGGTCCAGCACAGCAGATACAGAATCAGGGTGAGAACATCTTTCTACCACTCTTTTTTGAGGGCCAGGAAAGGCCATCAATCTGAACGACAACATCTCAATGGGATGGTAAGATGTTGTGATGAGAGAATGGAAACAACACGTAGAAATTGTCTGAGGCTCGAGCTATGGCTCTGGCATAAAGAGACCGTAAAGACCCCGTGATATCCCTGTTGTTGCTGGGCTGAAGAGAGAACGAGAATGAGAATGAGAATGAGAATGGGAATGGAAAATGTTTGCAGCCTCAAAAGCATCGAGGAAAAATTGCATGGTGCGAGGTTGAAAAAATGCACGTCATTCGGGAGCAAGAAAGGGCCTAGAGAGCCCAAGGCCGTCCAGCCCAAGGAGCCTAGTTGCCCAACTTCGGGCGCGGCCGCGGAACATCTCCCGGGGGGTTGTTTAGGGCTTAAGCATTGTTCTAGGCACCCGCTGGTCTAAGCCAATGGGGGAAAAAGGGCGCCATGTACTCCGTACTGCAACTTTACACGTCTCACGTAGATGGCGCGCGCCCCACTGCAGATCCTTTGGCATACAAACAACCCACCACCACCCAACATTCCCTTTGTGCAATCCGTAGCCTGTGGTCTCAAGGTTCAGTACCATGGTGACTCCGGACGACTATGTCGACTCCCACGCCTCGGAAAAAGCAGCGGATATCTGATTTTTTCAGACCCTACATCAAGCCTACAGTTCCTGCGAAACGTCCCTCGCCGTCCCTTGACGCAGCCGAGCAGAGCGATTCCGATATTGAGATTACTCGGATAGTGACTACACCTAGGAAGACAAAAGACCCCGAGATAGAAATTACACGAGTAGTGACAACACCCAGCACCTCGAGAAGACCTGATGGAAAGAACAGAACGTCAAAATCCCCTGCCTTTTCACCACTGAGTGTGCCCGGCTCGAACTCGCACTCGATACCCTTCCGCAGTCCCAGACCTCGAAACCCAATAGACTCGCCATTGAGTTCCAAACCCTCTGCGCTCCACAACACAAACAGAACTGCTTCCTCTTCACCTACCCCGGTCAAACGGCTTTCATTCGCATCCAGAAACCCAAGAACCCCAGCGACGCAGAGTTTCTCTCGCAACGCCGAGATCACGGAAATTCCGGATTCAGATGACGATGGTGCCGACTCTGTAGACTCTCTGGAGTCGTTGAGCGGTTTGTTCGGACGAAAGAAGAATGGGGACATCACATCGCGATCGTCGTCCCCGGAAGTCGACGAAGCGCAACTCGAGGCTGAACGGATCAGAGCGCTCAGTGCTTTCACAGGAGGCAGGTCGGACGCTCTGGTCGGCAAGGACAGACTCCGTGCCCTGTTGGCAAAGCAAAAAGCGACGGATTTCGACTTCTCCTCGATTCTCGGTGATCATCTGAATGACCAGGGCATTGAGGAAAAGGTACGTAGGTCACGGGCAGATTATGAGGCGTCGAAGGGTCCGACAGAAAACAATGATAGTGTCAGTCTGGACAGGAGACTCCTCGCAACGGTGGCGACGAAGACCGACAGCGACGACGACCACCATGACGGTGTCTCAAGACTTATGGATGCTGTGGAACGTACCGAGGCTCTGTCGGCAGATCGTGTCTTTTTGTTCTTCGGGCCAGGTGGGCTAAAAGATTGGAAAGACGAGATTCCCATTCAGCTCGAATTCCCTGAACACGCAATTCCAGAGTCTCTGTGGCGCGCAGGTGACGATGAAGCTAGAGCACGTTTGTTCAAGTCTGGCTACATAGCTGGTCTCTCTGGAAGAGGACGGATATCAGAAGAGGCGTTGAATTGGACCTTCAACACGGTTGTTTTGGAGCAACAGGATGACGTACGGCATGCGTACATCGCGTGCTTGAGAAACGCGAGTCCTTCCTGGACGAGAAGTAACATCACGGCTCAAGATGTGCAGATGATTTTCCAGTCATTGGGCGCAGACATGTCAAAATCACAAGACACCGTTACGATCGAACCAAAGTACCGTGTGGCACACAAGCCAGATAGGAGGAACCCCAAATATCTTCTTTCGGCATTGGACATGTTCCAGGCTATATCTCGCGACATGGATTTTCTGGCTTTGAGCAAATTGACGTCTATAGTTTGCCGGCTTGCCATTGATTCTGAACTCATGAGCGACGGGCGAATATCAGTCAAGGTCGAGGATACGCTTCTGACCCTGCTCAGCCTACCGGACCCGGACATGAAAGCTCATGTTCTGGAGAGGATGCTCACAGACGTGGGAAAACACTTGCAAGATCCGACCCTGCAAGCGCATCTGCTCTCACACATCCTCCCCATCTCTCGCACTGCGGCCAAGGCTCGTCTCACCCTTGCGCAGACATTCATCCTCGGACCCGACAGTCTGCAAGATGGAAAATGTCTGCCCGATTCAGGGTATCTCGACACCTTGACACAACATGTCTCTCGACATCCACTCTTCAGCCCCCACCGACACAGAGACCCAAAGAACGTCGACTACACCGCTCTCCGAGCTCTCACGCACGTTCTCGACGCCGCCATCGCCGACGGGGGACGACCGGCTTGCTTCGACTCGCGCGCCGACGAAATCACGTTCAATAAATCTGTTGACGAGATCGCCGAGACGGTCCGGTCGACGCTGGTCTCCATCATCGACACGGGCGCGTCTCATCTAAGCCGCACAGAAGCCAAGGCTGCCCTGCAGGCCCTGTACTGGCGATTGCTATTCAGTGTGCGCACGGAGCCGAGACCGAAGAAGAACATCTTTGATCTCAACACCGGTCGCATACGGGATTCGCAGGACTTTCGGAGCGAACAAAAGGGCAAAGATGTGATGAGGCGGTTTCTGGCCAAGCGAGAAGGTGACGACGGCGGCGGCGGCGATCCAGCATCTACGACTGCTGTTACTAAGACGACCGCCGCCGCCCCCGAAGAAGCATCGGCTGATTCTACTAAGAATACGAGTTTGCCGGCATCTTCCCAGGCGTCGGAGGCGAAGTCGGAGACGGAAAAGGTCATTCGCAAGCAACTAGGGCTTTCTGACTGATTGACTGATGCAAGCGTGCATGGTTTGTGACTTTACGTGTATTTTCCCCCGGGCAGTTCTGAATATTGTGTTCGTTTTTATCAGCGTGGTGTTGGTGGCTGAAGGAGAACAGGCGTCCTCTGTGCATTTGCAATACCATGGGTTTGAGATTGACTGGGAGCATCACTTAGTGGCCTGTGTATGGTATGCATGACAATATATTGTAACACACTCAGCGTGAGGCTAGGCTCTCTAAAACCTGTTTTAGAATCCGTATCTATCGAAGCTTTGCCATACCACGCCTCAAACAGCAAGATTATCAACGACAAGAGAAGACCGCGCATCGCACCGATTGCAAACTAACAGATACCCGCCTAATCGTGGAACTTTCTGTTCTGATTCTCGCCAAACAGCGTGGCTCGGATGCTGGGCAGAGCATCGCTCTCACACATCCGCAATCGCTCTTCAAAGGTGTTGTTCAATTCAATCTTGCCATTGCCGCCAACAACGAAAACTCCGCCAGTGCTGCATGGTCTGTCAGCTCTCATCACCAAATGGTGTAGGTCAATGTACTTACGATTCTTCTGGCAGCCAATTCTTCTCATCTATCACTGGCTCACACTCGCTTCCCATATTCTTCTTGTATTCAGCTGCTGCTTTCTTTGCCGCACTCTCGACCTTGTCCTTGTCTGCCTTTCTGCACCGAAGTTGCACCTTGTTCTCGGCGAGGAGATACAGACCTTCTAGGATCAAGCCCTTCAGAACTTCCTCGTAGTTCTTATTTTTCGATCCGGAGTCTGCCAATTTGGATCGTGCTTGTTCGAACAGCTCATCCAGTAGTTCTTGTCGTGCACTAAGCACCTTTATCCGTGTCTTGTTTGACATTGTTGAGCGTGTGATTTGTTGCGACATTGACGCCTGCTTGAACTTCTTTTTCGTATTCCTTGTCAATGGCTGCGATTTCTTCCCGAACCAGTTTCGATTTCTCGATTGCAAACTCCTCATCTGCCTTTAGCTGAATCTCGCGAGCCTTCTCAAGGGCTTCTTGCCGAATGAAGGCAGTCATCTTCTTCAGCTCGGAAGCGACCTAGAACCTTTGATTAGCATGGGTACAGCCACAGGCCATCCGCGGGGGAGTGTACCTGGTCGTCCGAGAGTGCGTGGGACGACATTTTGGCGGTTTGGCGGGTTGTTACAGCTTAGATGTTTCGTAGGGAAAGTGAGATGGTGCTCTTGATAACGAGCTGAGAGTCGAGGCAACCGTCTGCGCGAAGAAGGTGGAATACAGTTCTTCAAGTTCCTGGACGCTGAGTGCAACACTAAGGAGGAAGAGTGCGGGTCGAACTTGTTGTAGGCTATCTTGAACTGGATTAAGTAGAAGCTGGTAGTTGTAACACGATATCTGATATGTATCTAACTGACACAGGGAAATCGCAGCCAAAGCTCATCGATGAACATGGGGAAGGAAGCCCACTAGCCACCAGGCTAAGTTACCTGATTTAGCGCCTAAGGGGTTAGTGCGTAGCTGAGCATAATTGAACCGGATGAAGTCACTGTCGAAGCGCAGTCTGTATTGACACCCTTCACACTCCCATACACCGCCCGCGTCACATTGTCCCCTTTGCCAATTCAATACCTGTCACCCCTCCATTCTCTCTACTCTATTGCCTCTTCACACCTGACGTATCTTCGCCTTCCTATGTACCAAAGACCCAACCTGTACAAGCATCTCACCGGACTACGACCTTGATGCCTGCGAACTCAAGATGAATGGCGCAGCATGGCTGACCCAACTGGTGGACCTTGAAATAAACACCACAACCATCCACGACTATGGGCCAACTCGGTGACCTTTCGCCTCAGGGCACCATTGCCGTAAGTCTCAAATCCGTGCTGTCTAAATGTAGCGCTGACGATTTAGGTCGGTATTGTCGTTGGCCTGTTGTCTACCTCGATCCAAAGCCTGGGACTCACCCTCCAGCGCAAGTCCCATATGATTGAAGATGCCAAACAGGACTCAGAGACAAGACGGCCCCCGTACAAGAGGCGAAAATGGCAACTGGGAATGTTCATGTTTGTGATCTCGAACCTCGTCGGCAGCACCATACAAATCACTACGTTACCTCTTCCAGTCCTTTCGACTCTACAGGCTTCAGGGCTAGTCTTCAACACAGCATTTGCGACATTATTGCTAGGAGAACCATTCACTCGCTTTTCTCTCCTCGGAACGATCTTGACATGTTCTGGTGCAGCCCTCATCGCAACTTTTGGGGCCATTGGCGAGCCAGCTCACAATCTCCAACAATTACTACACCTCCTCAAACAGAAGAATTTCATCATCTGGATGGTTGGCACAATGATTGTGGCAGTAACGACCATCTTGTTTGCGCATGTCTTGAGAATGTGGTCATCTAATCGACATATTGCGCAAAGCTTGCCGAAGCCTGAGAGACCGAGGTCGGCATCTTCGAGTTCGAGGCCACAGCTGAGTCTTACCACGACTTTCACTGCTCAACTGCCTCAACATCTCAAGATCAGAGTTAACCGCTTGCGTCTGATTCGGGGCCTGTCATACGCCCTTATATCTGGCATCCTTTCAGCGCATTCACTTCTGGTTGCGAAATCCGCCGTTGAACTACTTGTTCGCACGATCATCGACCACAACAATCAGTTTAACCGGTTCCAATCCTGGCTTATTCTAATTGCTCTACTTTTCTTCGCCTTGACCCAGCTATATTACTTACACCTCGGCTTAAGATTGTGCAGTACCAGCGTTTTATACCCCTTCGTCTTTTGTGTTTACAACATTATTGCCATTCTAGATGGTCTGATCTATTTCCAGCAAGCATCAAGACTAAGCGTGCTGCATGCTTGTCTGGTGGCATTGGGAACGGTCATACTGCTCCTTGGCGTTCTGTCTCTTTCATGGAGATTAGACGATATAACGCCTTCAGAGGCTGCTCCTCAAGCAGTTCCTCCTCGAACACCACTTACCCCAGGACTAGGGCTGGTGCAGTCTGCGTCCGACGACCAATCTTCGTACTTGCCGAATGGAAGGAAAGGAAGCTCCACATCACTCATGAGAACTTCGGTGGATGAGCAAACCCCTCTACTGGGCGGCCGCCCTCGCGCAGCAACAGGATCGTCTAGGCGCATTTCTGGAACAGATACAGAAGGCATCTGGGCACAACTCGAAGATGAGGAGCGTCAGGATGATTATCTGGCATCTCTTCCCCGTGCTCCAGGTCCCTTCTTCTCAATCAAGAACCCCAAAAACCGACGCAGGGGTGGATCAGGGTCGTCACAAGCCATCTCAACTGGGAGCAGACCAAGTTCGTCAGGCTCTAGAGACGACGGACAGAAAGTTAATTCCAAAGCCTCGGATTCCCTGGCCAAGGGCGTAGATGTTGCGCATCGAGGAAACAACAGTGCGCCCCAGACTGGAGTAGGGACTCAACACCATCACAGTGGCAGGACCTCAAGTACATCTGTTCGCTTTGCTGATGACGAGGAGCGAAAGACTGAGCCGAAGCGAGCGAGTCGAAGCCGATTTGACCACAGTGGTGGAAATGCAGATAGTTCCTGAGCACGAGTGAGTGAGATAGTTCGAGTTCAGAGCGTGGCTTTTCCATACAGTCTTTTCGAATTTGCGGCCTTATAATACAGACCCATGATGCAGATTGTGACAGGTCTATCTAGGCTTTCCATGACTTGATCTTAGGAGGAGCCAAAGCAGACTTTCCAGATATGATCTTTCAGCCTGAACAGTACCTACATTGAGAATGCGTCATGGCTATCAGTTCCTTTACGACATTTAAATTCCTAAAATATGCCGCCTACTTTGCGTGAATTGCTCCGGACAACATGATGTAAGTTGCCATGATCTTGGTCTGGCAAGAACCAAGCAAATTGCTCCCCTAGCACTCCTGAAGGTAGTGCCTTGATGTCTCTCCACCAGTAAGCCACAGCTGCTAGGCATGTACTGCGTATCTGACTGCTCAGAGGCATTTCTGAGATTGATGTATGACTCGACGCTCAACATGGCACCTGTCCGAACCGTCGTGACCGTCTTCACTGTCTGTGGTGGGAGGGAAACCACTGTTTGTATGATCTTTGAGAAGACCGTCAACGACCGTAAGCTAACGCAGGTGGTACTCTTCGACTTCCCCTAGCATATACGACTGCTGCCACGGCGTTGGACATGCAAGAACTTCCGTATGGCTTATGGTGTGGTCCGATTTGCACTTTTTCTTCAACGCAGTGTCGAAAAGTGGAAATGTATTAATCCGTTCCACTTTGTCTCGTTCTCAAAAGTGTGAGGTGTTGTTCTCAGTTTCCCCTTTTCCCAGCGGTTAGAGGACTGTCCGTAACGCCCGTGTGGTCTGTCACCGACCCGGTCTCGCTCCCACTCATGTCGTCGTCTGACGACTCGTCCCATATTTCGCGCGACTCGCGCTCGACCCGTCTCATTGCCCCGGCGACTTCGTCCAGCTTGTTCACGACGTCCAACACGCCACGGTTGACCTGCTCAAAGTACCGGTCGTTGGCCTCCCTGCGTCGTCGCGCAAGCTGGATATCCCGCTCCGTCTCCTCCTCGAGGTTCTTGTTGTTGGTGAAGGCTGCGTTTGCGGTAGCAGTCGGTGTATTGCCTCCTCGACCTGCTTTGTTGGTGTTGCTCGTCTCGATCTTGCCGACTGTCGCGGCTGCGCCGCTGTCGGCGGTATTCTCGTGCTCGAGGTCGTGCAGCTCGTCGGCCTCGGTCTTGGCCCACGTCTGCGCGAGCGAGAGTTGGGCCATGCGGAGATCCTCGAGCGCCTTGACGTGGCTTGCGCCGAAAACGTGGCTGGTGTTCATGGCCGAGATTTCGACGTCGGCGAGCGTCTTTTGCATCTCGACCCAGAGGTTCTCGGCGCGGTGGTCGTCGGGCTGGGTTGGTGGTTGGCGGAGCGATGGGCCAGAGAACGACGCTGCGGCCGGCACGCGAGATGGGCGGGTGATGCGGTGCGAGTGTTCTGGTTCAGAGCCGGATCTGTCGCCGCCGCCGGGCAGGCTGAGAGAAACGTGGGATGCATTCTTGGATGGTGGTCCTTGGAAGAGAGATGGTGGTGGGAGGCGGTGCGTGTTGGACCGGGTCATGTTGGGCTTGGGGCGGTCGAGTGGTGAGGCCGGGACCTCGAGCAGAGGTGGTTTGCGTGCGGACGATGCCATGATCCAATGTTGGCTGAGAGCAGTGGCTCTCGCCTATGATGGGAAGGTTGATTATCGAACTGACATTGAGAGGCGATCGCGGTGTCTTGTCCCTACTATACAGAGGACCTGTTCCAAAGACCCGACATGACCATGATCATACGGGCTAGCCTGCGAGGATGTTACTGATAATACGGAGCAATACGTGGAAGGATAGCCTTGCACGAGTGCCTTAATGCTCCACAGTAATTCTACCGCTTCACTCAGCTCACCCGCCCGGCACACCTGCCTCGACCCACTGGTACTTGCTGAGCTCACACAACCGCAGTCTTGGCTGCCAAGCCCACTGAACTTTTCGAGATCCTCATCCAAATTCGCGCCCGGTCATCGACAACGACCTCAAAGCCAGCCGCCAACAACTTCTTAATCCCACCCAACACCTGCTTGTCACAGTATCCAGTACGTACGATTCTATCTGTTCATCTCTATCTCTCTACCGACACTCTCCTACGACTTGAGAAAGAGCTCGTCCCTTGCTCGCGACGACGTTTGAATCTCAAAAACCCTCTCCACCACCTTTCGATATACCCTGACAAAATCCCACACCAGCTAACACTCTTCTTTTTATCGCAGAAATGACAAACAGAGGCAAGCCCCGCGGTCTTAACGCCGCCCGTAAGCTCGTCGCCGCCCGCAAGGAAGGTCGATGGGCCGATCTTCACTACAAGAAGCGACTCCTCGGAACCGCCTACAAGTCCTCTCCCTTCGGAGGTTCCTCGCACGCCAAGGGCATCGTGCTTGAAAAAGTCGGCGTCGAAGCCAAACAGCCCAACTCGGCCATCCGAAAATGTGTCAGAGTTCAACTCATCAAGAACGGAAAGAAGGTCACTGCTTTCGGTACGACTCCCTCCCTCAAACAGCAATGAACATCAAGTCCCATCGTAGAGTGTGGAGATTTTTTCAAACGCACAAGAGCCATAACTGACATTGTTTGTTGTATCTTAGTCCCCAACGACGGTTGCTTGAACTTTGTGGACGAAAACGACGAAGTCCTCCTCGCCGGTTTCGGTCGAAAGGGTAAAGCCAAGGGTGATATTCCCGGTGTGCGATTCAAGGTCGTCAAGGTTTCCGGTGTCGGTTTGAGCGCTCTGTGGAAGGAGAAGAAGGAGAAGCCCAGATCATAGATGCGGATTTATGAGATGCAGACGATGGAAGGGGGTGGAGGGGGGAAATGCGAGTGCCCGAGAGAGAACAAATACAAACACTCGACAGCTAAATCGACACGACCAAGAGAAGGCTGAATGGAAAGACGAATGACCCCCCTGGAGGAGTGAGTTGTTGTCTTCCGCCCCGCCCAACGAGAGTGCGTTGAAACGTTACGAACCAAAAAAGGAAAAGAAAAACAGTGGGAGATCACGAAATGGTCGTGCATCTGTGTTTTCCGAAACAAGACAATCACAAACGGTGCAAATGGGACGGAGCATCTTTCTACCAGCTCACTGATGATGCAGTTTGATAGATCAGACATCAAAATGCCATTACTCAACATTGAAAAGAACAGTATTGAAGTCTTCCCCCCTTTTACTTCCGTTGCTTGGGACATGGTTACCAAGCCGTCATCGACGACCTTGCACTCTAGAAAGGCACAAGATGTCAGTTTTTTCCCACACCGTCCGATTTCCTTACTTTTAGACGTCACGTTGGCGTAATGCTCCGTTCTCAACTTTTATACTCTCTATTTCGAACGAGTACTATCAATTAACTAGGTGCCTCAATAGAACAACATGTAAGAATATCTAGCCGAAGCCAACACCATACTTGTATGAAGAGACTTCCCATATTTCTCACTCTCCCAGCTTGCCGCGTGTACCAGCTCAGCTTCAAACTCCCTGGCTCATTCTCACCAGCAATTTTTTGTGTCCAGCATCACCTAATCAAATCAAGACATTAGACTGAAAGCCCTAGCGGATTTTCATTTCTCAAGCGAAACATCAAACACAAAAGAATGAGCCTTCTCCTTCGCGTGGGATACTCTTGAGAGGAAAGAGAAGCAAATAAGCCACGAGGGGGAAGATCAGTGCAAGACATCCATAGCGTCCCTTTCATGATCTTCTGTCTCATCCTGCTCGAGGTCAAGTTCACTTGAACTCTTTCCTTTCCGGCCTCGTCCAAAGAACGGAGGCGTCTTCAATCCCGACATGATATCGCCACCATTGCTTACAGTGGCGCTGACGGGGCTTCTAGCTTCATCATCTTCACTGCCGTCCGGACTAGGCGGTTGACTGTCTCTGAGCGCGCGTCGGCCTCGCATCATCTATCAAGGAGTAAATGTCAGCATACACGCACCCATACGACTATCGCGGCGACACTGCGGAGAGTGAGTGACAACATACCCAAGACTTGACGCCACCAATCAGACCCAGAGAGTAGCCTGCCGCAAAGTCGTCGCTGCGACTGAATCTACCAGGCGAATCGCTCCTTCGCTCCGCACTGCCTGGAACTTCGAGGTGCTTGAGATGCTCGACCGCCCTGGCCGCCGTTCCGGTTGGGCTCTTAAGCCCACTGCCCTCGGCAGAGAGGGACCTGGTGAACGGAGCCGGGCTGGCCGGTCGAGAACTGGCATTCTGCCACAACTGTCTGAGATCTCGGCCAATCTCGCCACCCGCAGTGGTCCAGTTGGTCTTGATGTTATCCCTGAGTTCCTGGACGTGCCTCTTCAACTCGAGCTCATTCTTCTTGAGCCACGAGATATTCAACTCCTGTCGTGACGTGCCTCGCTTAAGCTGGCGAGCGATATACTTTTCATAATCACGAACGATCTTTGTGATGATTCCGGTCGTAGATACTCCCTCGGTGCGTTGTGTGACGAGGAACTTGCCTTCTTTCTTGATCGGTGCATAGATGTCGTCACCTTCGGCCGCACCATAAGGCTCATCGTCATGGGCCACGTAGTCTATCTGATGCTTCGCTAGAAATTCGGGCGTTACGATCCAGGGACAGTTGGGGATGACTTCATCAACCCAGCGGCAGTGTCGGACTGTTTCGGCGCGCTCGGCGCCTGTCAGGACCGTGAGACCTTTGCGTTTATGGGTTTCTGCGTCCCCAGTCACGCCGACGATGAGATACGTGTTTGGGAACGCGGTCTTGGCCTGTTCGAGTTGGCGCATGTGTCTGTGAGTGCATTAGTATTCTCGCGCCGAGAAACATCAGGCGACCGTGAGAAGCTTACCCTAGATGAAACAGGTCGAAGACACCATCTGCATACACCCTGACAGCTCTCCCTTCAGGAGGGGGATTCGTCTTGTATCCTCCTACAGGGTCTGTCAGGCCTGCCTGGGGCACTGATGCCATCGGTTGGTCTTGACCGTTGACCACAGCTTTGGTGACGGAGCTTGGAACTTTCTGGGTCTTGTCTCCATTGCCGATCTCCTCGATCTCTTGTTCACTCTCTTCGGTAGTGCTCGATGGTTCACCAGGGTCTTGTTCGTCTGCTCCGTTGGGCTCGAGGGATTTGGCACTGGATCGTGTCCGTGCTCGCTTACTAGGAGGCACGTTGTCGTCGATGGAGCTGCTAGTTGCATGCTTGCGAGTTCGTGTATTGTGGGAGGGTACGTCGGCCAGCTCTTCACCTGATGCGTCCCGGGATGAAGGTTGCTGCAGCTCGGCTGCAGCAGGCTGGAGTCGGTCCGACGCACTGGATCGCTTCCTCTTTGCGGAGCTCGTAGAAGATGGAGACGACATGATGGAGGAAATACCGCTGTCGTGGCACACGACGGGAGAGTCGGAGGGTAGCTGAGGTGGAGGGGAATAAGGATAGTTTTCCGGAACTCCAAAGACGCAGTCTCGTCCTTGTAAAGAGTCCAGGTAAGAATGACACGATCTGCCAAGGGACGAAAAAACAATTTCTCAGGAAGTAAAGAGAGCGAACAGGGAGGAGGAGGAAGAAGAAGAAGAAGAACAAGAAGCGAGATAGTGAGAATCCAAATCGTGGTCCAGGTGCTTATTAGCCGAAAACTGACGCGATCTGTGGGAGGAAATAATGCCACAATATCATGATCAACAGCTCAACAGATCAAGGTTGGAGGTGGAGGAGATTGCAAGGAATATCGAGGTGCCTCTACGATTAACAAATCGAGGATGCCGTCACCTGCATGTGCCAGACTCCCTAGTACAATATGCCTTGATTCCTCTTCTCCATTCATTTCTGGTGTTGGTGCTTTTTTGTTGGCGGAGCCGGAGCAGGAACGCGACGTCATGCCGTACGGAAACGTGTACAATTCTACAAGGATCACAAGGAGGCGAGTCCGTGTACCAGTTTGGAGGAAGTTGGCCCAAGCAACTCATGATATCAATGATACAAACGCTCTCCATCAAACAATGCAGACCTTGCCTTGTGTGTATAACCTAACTTGGGCAGATTTGTGACGATGACGGGGTGTACACAAGGTACTCCCTAAGGCCTGCAATGTTTGATGGGCACGAACGGATAGGACAGGTAAACACACGCAAACCGCATCCTGAATCACTCAATATAGCACAAAAACCACTTGGACTAAGGACAATCGATGTGCCGTTCCTCATCGATCGTCAATGCATACCTGAGGCACTCGTAAAGAGAGCATCGCTTCTGTCCTGTGTGACTCTCGTTGTAATCTCACTGAAATGAAAACATGACCACATGGAAAACCCGATCTCAACAGCCCTCCTGTCTCTGTGTGGTTTTCTAAACAATCATTGCACGCAAAGATATCCTTCTTTAAGCACCCGAGAGGCTAATGGAGGGTATCTAGTACTCTCATCAAAGTTGTTCTGCCTGGTCAGACCAAAGCGATCCAAAGCCAACTACTTCTTCGTCGGCTCATCAGCAACTCCTTTGATCTCTGTCTGAGGTCCATGCGAGGCGTCGCGGTGACTGGAACCATCTTTGTCTCTGGATGATTGCGGTGCAGGTGTGCCTTCCCGTTCGCCACGAGCCGAATCCTCTTCAGATGTTTCAGAAGCTGGCTTCTTAACTTGATTCGCCGTATCCTTGTCTTCTTCGCTTTGATCAAACATTTCTGTATCGTCTGAATCTGTCAACACTTCAGTTCCATCACCGAGCAAGATGATTCTACCACTTCGGCCCCCAAATCCTCGGGAATGGTGGTCCATGTCGAGTTCATATTCGTCGGGACTATCGTGATCGAACTGGTGCCGGACACCGGGACCGCGGAATTCAGCTGTGGCTTGTTAGATCAGTCTCGGTCCCAGGATTCAAAGCTTGGACTTGCCGTACTCTGGTGGCGCACATGGACCATCACCATCTGCCACTCTCTTGCTAATCATTTCGTACCACTCGTCCTTGGTCTTGCCGTTCAAGAGACCGATAACAATCATGGTCATGTTGTCACAACCCACACCGCCCGTTTCACTGTTAGAGGCAAGGCAATTGTCCATCATATTCTCACAAATCCGATGTAGATCTTGCTTGGCTGCGATACCCCTACGTACGAATTCCACAACAGCTTGTGAGGATTGACAATCCCAGATACCTAGTCAAGGTCAGTTTGACTGTGTTCGATTCTGCACGAGGACGTACCGTCGCAAGCAATAACCAAAAATTCATCGTCACTCGATATCTCATGTGTAATCACATCTGGAAACGCGGTGACAATCTGTTGCTCGGGTGAAAGGTCGGCGCTCTTCTTGAACTCGAAATCGCCGATGGCACGTGACAGGGCAAGATTGCCGTTGACTCGACCAAAGTCGACGAACCCTCCAGCTGCACTGATCCGAGCCTTCTCGCCTGGATGGAGTCAGATCATGACTAGAAAATCGGATTCGAAATGGCTATACCTTCGTTCTGTGGCTTGTGATCGAAAGACAGAGGCTTCGCTCTTCCCTTGACGCCAAGGACCGTTCGCGAGTCTCCAGCATTGGCCTAAATGGGTGAGCATAGATGCAAAAAGCGGGTTATCGGGTCGTCTTACGACCCAGATCTTGTCTTTGGAGATGACACCGACAGACGCGGTGCATCCAGAAACTTCGTCCTCGTACCTTGCATCTGCGCGATTTAATTCAGATTCATTACAAAAGGGCAGGATGTATAACATACCGTTGAGGATTGCACGGTCCGTTGCAAGGAAACCGTCTTTCAGTGCCTGTTCGATGTCTCCTTTGGAGAAAGCCTCTTGTTTTGCCACGATGTTATGTATGTTTTCGCCTGCAAATTGCGCCACTTTCTCCCCTCCATGACCATCGTAGACGCCAAAATAGGCTAATCGTTTTTCTGGGTCTGTTCGTTGTGACTTGCTGTTATCCTCTGCTTTGAGATCGAGGACTGCGGCGTGCGCGTCTTCCATGGATATGCGCCACCCCTGCATGGCCGAGAGGCCGTATATGAACAAGTCATCAGCTCCGCTATCCGATGTCTATTTGTATAGTGTCGTTAGCTTGCGTCCGCGTAGCATGTGAAGAGGACAAAGGCCGGGCCATACTACATCTCTGAGCGTCGCTTTTTGAGCGTCGCCTGCGAGGTGCAATCATGAGGGGGCCGGAATAACGCCCTGGAAGTGAACTAGGACTCACCTTTTCGACCACGGGTTCTGACAAAGTCTGACCCATATTTATATCCCTTCAAGGTGTGACAGAGATGGTTTGTCTTAATGATCATAGACTAACCGTCATATACTGTCGGTAGGTGGAAAGAAGGGATAGGTGGGCGAGGATCAGAGAGGACGAGGCGTGACGCAGGCTTTGAGACGTAGGAGACGAAGCGGTCGAGTGCAACATACGACGACAACCGCGACGAGAGATAGGTAGGGATGAGTGGTATTGATGTTTGCCAGATGCAAACAGGGTCGCGCGCAGAGGTTTAGAATTGGAAGTTGATCAAAGGCATTTCCGTCGAGTTGCAAGTGCAGGTTTAACTGTTGCTATGGCCCGGGCCAGTGCGATAAATGACGAACTCACTTTGCAAACCCAAGCCGCTGCCTTACTAGCCCGCGCCAAGCATTTCCCTTGCTCGCGACAAAGTACAAACTTCCTACAAGGCAATTCACGACGTTTCACCTCTTCATGACTGAGACAGTGCCCAAGGCACATACCTACATGGCTAGAGTCCCATTCTATTATTATTATTATCGCCACAAGTATGGCTCCGTCGAAATTCGGTATTCCTTTATGCTAGGCTTCTAGCCTTGGTCAAAGGCCACAAATGCACAGCAAGGTGATTTGCTTCCAGAAAAGCTCGAATTATGTGTACACGCCCTTTGCCCTTTGCCCTTTGCCCTTTGCCCTTTGCCCTCTGCGCCCGCCACTCTCCTGGGCCGAGAAGACCCAGAGGAACTTTCGCGAAGACCCAGGATTCCATCGCGACTACCGTCAAAAGATTACCCATACCATCAATACCGAGTTTCGAGTTCAGCCACTGCTAATCTCTGAGCAGGAAATTAGGCTATACATTTTCGTGCCACTTTTCATCTTCTTCTTCTTTTTCCTCGTCTTCAACTTCCCATCCTCCACCCCTGCGGCTCACCGGCGTCGAAAACAGCTCCATTTGGGAGCCGAAACGACTAAATAGCTCAAATTCCATCCGTTCACCTGCCTTTGGGCCTTGAAGTATATCTCCAATCATATCAGAACCAGGCGGGAAATCATGTTCGAAAACCGGCTCTCCAGCGCCCCTCATATTCGTCAAGACAGCCTGCCTAAAGTGCCATCGTAAAAGCTGATCAGCAGGCGCATCAGGGCGAGTAAATAATTGTCGATCAAGATGTTTCCCCTCAATTTGATGCGCTGTAGGGGCAAAGGCTACAATTTTATAATCATCATCCGGATTGATCGAGATATTGTATAAGTCGAATAATTGATGAAAATGAGAGAGTAGAAGTATTCCGTTTTGTACCGAATTTATAGAGCCACCTTTCGGTGGTTGAATTGTAATCCATCGACTAAAGCCTTGCTCGATCCAGTGCCCTTCATATGCTAAGGGGAAAATGTGTGCCGCTTGAAAACCATTAAAGAAATCGATGCCTTTATGAGAGGGAACTCTTGATCCGGATATAAGGCACTGTCGATCTCTCTCACGAACACTTTGAGCGAAGGAAACGACACGACTTCCCGAAGATTGACTGATTGTTCGAAGAAGACATAGCTCGTCATTGAGCGAGAATGGTTGAGTGGATTTGACGAAATAGTTCCCAGGCCGTAGTGGGCTATTATCTCTCTGAATCGTCACCTCATTTTCATCTTGTAGATCGAATGGGCCCTCAAACAGAATGATGATCTCTACCATTGAATAAAAGTTTTTGTTGGTGACACCCGGAAGGAGTAGCAGGCCACCGAGCTCTGTAGAAGGATCGTGGAGATCGTAGATGTGCACATCCCTTCCATCTGATCGTGTTCGGGTAGGCATGGTCGTCGTGCAGTAAGACTTTGGTGTAGGGGAGGGCCCTAATCCGTGTTACCTGGTGGCTTTCTGTGTAAAGTTCATACGGAATCAAGAGTCACCACCTGAACGTACTCCTGTGGTTGCGAGATAAAGGCACACAATCTTGAAAGGATCTCCGGGCCGGATTGCTGTGCGCCCGTATTGAAACGTCGTCACCGCTTCTTCGCTGGGTGTCCGTATTGAAACATCGTCACTGCTGTGCTGGGTGTCCGTATTAAAACGACATCACTGAAACGTCGTCAACGGAGAGCGGAAAATGGGGAGGATCAAATGTGTTGATGTCTATCTATGTCTACCGTCCTGCCCAGCACGTGACGTCACGTGACCGTCATGCTCGGATGACTAGAAGACATTGGTGTGTGGAGTGTGGTCCATGGGCTATTCATAGAAGTGGCTCATGGACGGCAACTGGTGTCAAGCTCGCCTGGAAAGGTATAGCATGTTTCATTCGCTCCTCCTACTGTACAGCACAGTCATGAATTGGGTTCATCCAGTACCAGTCCATCCAGTACGCCCGGGCCTTGTGAGGCTTTTGAGGTTTGTGAGCCCTGGAGCGTTGAGACATGTGCTTGGGATGAGGTTCAAGACTACGATGACAAAAGCGTCTTCTCAGTCCACAACCCTTTCACACGCGGATCGTCGTGCACCTCGAAGAAAAGGTCAAGATGGCAATCAGCTAACTAACCAGCCCGAGTAACGCCACCGAAAGCTGCCATCGGAAAAGTTTGTCTCAGACTTAGATGCGATGATCTTGTTCATCTCCACCACCTTCGCCTATCTTACAGATCTGCACTAAACACACTTGTACAAGTACCTTCTGAGAACGCGCGACGCGACGAACCTGTCCGTCTGTCTCTCCATTAATTCCCAGGTTCGACGTGAAACGTACATTCTTATGGCGAGACCCGATGGTTTGGGTGCGAGGCTATACGCCTCACAATCAGCAACAATGTTCAACAAACAGTCGCCAGAGTTCAAGTGAGCAGATCATGCTCTCCTCCTTCGACAATCGGGCACAATTGGCCTCGGAACCTTACGCTCCGATTCTGTCGTCAGAAGCTCCCGATGCCGTTTCAAGAACTTCTACTCGATTGAACACACGATGGAACCCATTGTTTCTTCGACGTTGGGTCCTTGTCGTTTTCGCTCTCTTCTTCGCTGCAACCATTGCCGCTCTCCAGATCCTGTACAGCGTCTCCCGCCAAAACAGTGGCGTCGCCACAAGCGATAGTAACAAGCACTACCTATGGACATACGGACCTACGGCTGTGTTTGTCTTGACCACGGTTCTCTGGCGACAGGTTGATTATGCCGCAAAATCAATTCAACCATGGGCAGAGATGGCTCGGAAACCTCAGCCAGCCCAGAACAGCTTACTGCTCGATTACATCACCCCCTTCCAGGTCGTGGCACTCTGGAAATCGCTACACCGGCGGCATTTCACCGTGTCTTGTACCATCGTTGTCTTCTTTCTCCTCAAAGTGGCAACAATCCTATCAACGGGCATCTTCAGCCTGCTGTCTGTGCAGCGCAACGATGTCGCGATTACCATGATGCTAAACAACACGTTCGATGGCTCGGCCTTCAATCAAGCTGCATCTGTCGATTCACGCGCAGCGTACATAGTTTACGGACATCATCAATACAACGTAAGCCTGCCGGTTGGTACCACCAGCTCCTTCGCCTCGCAAAGCTTCAGCCCTTCGAACGGGTTTGTCAACGGCAGTTTGACGTACACCGCTTCAGTCGATGTCTTCAGGGCCCGTCTCGAAGACTGCCAATCAGGCACACTCACCTACAACATCTCGTTCGACAGGGCTTCAAATGCGCCCATTGCGGCCTATTACAATACCTCAGTCTCCCTGCCTGGATGTGAGATTACCAACGCAAAGCTCGATGCACCGGACTGGTACTACCTGCAGAATCAAACCGCTCATTATTTTGGTTATCGAGGGTCGCTCCAAAATGTGTCATGTTCCAATCTCCCTGAATATGACTCCACACGAACCCGATACATGCTCTCGGTTGCGTACTCGGAGGGCTTCTCACAGGACAATTTCACCATGCTTAACTCGTCGAATGTCGTTTGCCTTCCGTCATACTCGATCCAAAAGGCGATAGTGACGCTGGACACACTGGGTAACGTTCAAGCCCTCAATCTGACTGGAGACGGTCACCTCCTCTCGGGCGTCACAGCGAATGACATTGCTCAAGGGGTCTTGACCACATCGCTGCAAGCCAGCTCGATTATGGATCTGTACTCTACCGACACGGCCCTGGATACTTTTCTTACTCTGATGCAAAACGCTACACCGGATTTTGACCCCCATCAGCTTCTTGACCCAGGCTACTTGAACCAAACCGGTGGCGCTGTTTTTGAAGGCATTGCGGCGCAATTGGCAAACATATATCTGCTTACTCCTTCAGCGACTACTTCTAAGACGGAGGTCCAGGGTACGTTAAGTGAGAACGTGAACAGACTGTTCGCCTCCAACAGTCCCATCAGAGCGATGCAAGGTGTGATGGCCGCGACCCTTCTCTTTACTCTGATTGTTCTCTTCTATGTTCCCAGAGGTGTGGTCCCGAGGTCTGTGGATTCCATCGCAGCAGTTGCTGCGATCCTTTCCCGGAGTCCAGCACTTGAGCGTCGACTACGTGGCACGGGCCATATGAGCCTCGACGAACTTGAGACCATCATTGATCCATGCAAGTTCATGACCTCACTGCGTGACCACGGAGGATCACGGGTCTTTGAGATACAAGTGCTATCGCGCAGTGGGTCTGAGACGCACGCCATCCCGAAACAAGACGGCACCTTTGGTGCGGTCAAATGGACGCGGCCGTTCGTGCTGCGGAGGTTAGCAATTGCCTTCACAATCGTCACATCCGTCGCCGTCATCATCACCCTAGAAGTGTTACTTTCTCAGTCGCGGAAGAACCAGGGGCTTGGAACGGTACAAAGGCAAGACGCGGCAACAAGGTACAGTTGGCTGTATGTCCCAGTTCTGATTTTTCTGTTTTTGGGAACTCTTTTCAATCTTATGGATTTTGAAATTGAGTTCTCCGAGTCATACCACGCCCTAACGAAGGGAGACTGCAACGCAAGCTCGAGCATGTTCTGGAACCCTCTACGACACGTCTCCATTTATTCCACATGGAATGGCTTGAAACATAGCAGATTTGCACTTACAGCAGCGTCAGCTTCAGCAATCCTTGCTCCTTTCTTGACGATCGTTGTTGCAGGATTATTCTCAACCAAAGCAACAGAGTATGGAACGTCTGTCAATGCAACGGCTTTGAACTGGTTCAACACGACTCCTTATAGCAGCCCCACGACTAACGTTCCTGCGCTTGTCATCGAAGGAAACATGTCGTACCCGCAATGGACGTACAGTGAGCTAGCGTTCCCGCAGCTTCGGCTTGACAATCAAGGAGTGATCGATGATTCAGAGAATTACGGATCAGTCCATGTCAATTTGCCTGCCCTGAGGGCTGCTGTAAGCTGCAGTGCCATACCAGATAGCCGCGTACTACAAAATGAGATACAAGGAGGCTATCTATCCAGCAACATCTCAACGCCAGAAGGTTGCGGCAACTCTGGCTGGATTAACGGACCGTACATATGGTTGACCAACAATATCCAAGTCCCGGTCAACTCGACTGGGTACTTTGGACAATCACTGACATTGGGTTTCAATTCCCAATCATGCCCAACACTTGCATTGTACTACGGCCACGTGACGGACAATCAAATGGACCATTTTGCAGCAGTTCTTTGCAGCCAGTCCGTCGATCGTGTACAAGCAAACGTAACTCTAGACCTTCCTGATCTGTCCATCACGACAAATCCAACCGTTGCACCGGGGTCTGCAGTTCACTTTTCCAGCTGGTACTCGACATTTCCTACTCTCCAGGTATTGAACATCTCTTCAACAACCGACGAATTGGACAATGTATTTACAGCCATGGTCTATGGACGTGATGGGGTTCCGACCAACGAACTCTTGGATAATGACAAGCTTATCGAGACATATACCCATTTCTACCGCCAGTACACGGCCCAGTTGGCCAACATCTACCTCCGAGCAGACTTTTCCGCGCTGTCCAACAATGCGACCGAGACTGTCGACAATCCTCTCTCAGCAGTCTACCTCAATCCGAATCACTACCGCCTAATACAGTCGAACATATCCACACAGATCTTGGTCGGCGTGGTTTGCGCTCTCCTCGTCTGTGCAGTTATGATTATCTTCACTGTTGACATGCGAAACGTCCTGCCTAAACCCATGGGAAGTATAGCCTCAGTGGCCAGTTTACTAGCTGGTAGTCGAATCGTCGATCCAAACTCCGGACTGATCCCCGAGGGAGCCGAGTTTTGGAGCGACGACCAGTGGGAGAAAAGCGGTATATGGCAAGGGGAAATGTTCAGGATGGGATGGTGGGATAAGTTCCAACAACCGTGCGAGACGTGGCACGGTGAGCTGGACGACAATGCGTACATGGCAATAAGTGGAAAGGATAATTACAACCCATCTATGTCCAACGGTGGTGAGGTACCCGAGTCTCATCGCTCGTTTAGGATCGACGCTCGCCCGAGAGTTGTTTCATGACA
This sequence comes from Rhinocladiella similis, assembly GCA_024082115.1. Lineage (NCBI taxonomy): Eukaryota > Fungi > Ascomycota > Eurotiomycetes > Chaetothyriales > Herpotrichiellaceae > Rhinocladiella > Rhinocladiella similis. The sequence goes on along the minus strand of JAMRYE010000004.1, from coordinate 1,530,332 downwards.
ATATATTTCTGATCTGATCATATCAAATCATATCATTTGATACACTACCTGTAACATCGACATACAGATATCTATCTGCGACACCTCAGCGGTAGGCCTCTGGTATCAGGGAAGGTGAAATACATGACCACCGCAGCCACTGTTGGCGTCGTAGCTAGAGGGAGGCATTTGGCGCAGACAGGGGTTCGGATAGCGTGTTGTACGTCGTAGAAAATGAAGTCTTCAGCGGGACTAGACATTCGAGTAGAATCCAAAGTCAAGCTGGCACAACTGACTTGAACATACGATGTCGAGTGATTAATGCTAGACGAGCATGGTCGGTCCTGCGACGATGCTTTCGTCAGAGTTCTATGCCGTGACTGGACAGCTCCAGAGGCCGAGTCGCAAGTACGGTCTCAGCCCGCAGTACTGTACCACGCGGTCAGCCCCGGCTGGCCAGGTGTGCTGTCTCGATTTCGGCTCCATGGCCAGTGAGGCAAGAGTGATAGCTCCGGAGGCGCGCAAGGACGGCATCAACGTTTTTCTCGTTCGGCGGCCACCGCAAGCAGTTCGACCATTGCTTGTGCTGCGAAGTGCACTTCTCACCAGCAATTAGGATACTACGTCCCGGACGAGACCAGTCCTCGTCTGAAGCCCTGCATTGTGGTGACTACGATGTTTCGTCAAAGTCCAAATGTGATCCCGTCGTCCCACCGGCGCCACTGGCGCCACCGGCCCCTATTCATTTGGCATTCTGTTGACTGTCAGTGTTGCAGCAATAGTTTCGCACTGAGTTCTCCCGAGGATGAACGGTACCTATATGTACCCGGCTGGTTACACACACCCTGGGCCTTGAGTGACGCATCACGGAGTAGGCTGAACTTCGTTTTTCAGAAGCTCTGCCTATCTTCGGAGCCCAAACAATTACGAATCATTTCAGATTTTCAACACTATGTCTCGAGTTGAGACCTTTATCGACTATGTGCATCGTTTCATGGGATGTCTACTCTTATACTCCGGGTTGGCAGGAGTGCTGGATCCCGTTTTTGGTATGTCACACACCATCTTGCCTCTCTAGGGGTTGCCACCCACGCAATTGTTGTAAGAGTGCTCAAGTCTCATCGCTCCCCTGGGGCCTAGGAGCCTTTATATTCGGCGTGATCAACGCCGATCAGGAAGTCAGCACATTCTATCCTGCCCTGGGAGGTCGGAACGTATCCGCAGGGCTGGCATGTTGGGTTCTCAGCCTTTACGGTCACAGGAAACCACTCGCATTGTTCTTGCTCTGCTGGACGTGTACTGGAATCTTCGATACTCGACTGTGCCTCACGCTGCCATGCGAGAAACGGACTTGGTTGCACGCCTTCAACACTTGCTGGGTACCAACTTTCAATCTATTCGCCTTGTTGCATGAGAACAACAAAAGCTCGAAGGGAGAAAAGCTGCAATAGAGCCGAGGTCCAGGGAAAGAAATCGAAAGCCAGATTCGGTGCTGATATGGCCCGATATTTCGGAGGAGAAAAAGAAAAGGACAAAGTGTTAAACATGGAGCAGGAATAGATATAGTCAGGGTCAAATAGGATGAATTGACGAGTCTGGCCTCGATAACTAGGAAGTCGACTTCTAAGTTCTCCCCGTTGATAGGCATAAAGCAGTGAACATCTCTGTCTGTTTCAGGCATACCCTGCCGCGGCATGAGGCTCTCGATAGGCATGGGTTGGGACCTTTTCGATAATCGCCCTCAACCTCACAAAAGCGCCTCATTTGACAGATAATGATATAGCTAAATGAGTGACTCAAGGAGACGGTGAAACAAGTGACAAGGCCTAGAGAGGCTAGTAAAAACATATGAGTGTTGTAACGAAAATTGTAAAGACCTGGATGACGGAATATCCCGCAACTCGTCCAACATAAGGGGCTATCGTCGCAAGCAATCAGTCAACAACCAGGTGCCGGGAGAACTATGTACCTCAGAGCTACAGGTTACGAGTGTTGACTAGCATAGTTAGCAGCTGATTGAAGAGATGAATTGAGATCCAGTTCAGCAACGCCGTTCATTCTCCCCTTCCCCTTCCCCTTCTCATTCCATTGCGTCGCCTTCACCCTTGTGAGCAACGTTGGCTTCCAGAATGTTGCATTCTGCAATGGCCTTATTTCGTGCGAGGGACGTCTTCCAAGCCGGCACGCCCGACGCAAAATAATCATCTATCTGCTCCAGCTTCAGACGCGCCGTTTCTGGCACGAAAATGACTGTCACAATCAAGAGGATGACGAGCAGACCCAGATAGAAATATCCAACATTGGTGCCCATGTTGCCGTATTTAGGGCTAATCATGTAAGGAGTCCAGAATTGGGCCGAAAACCCAAAGACGGCGTTGACAAAGATGGCCAGGGCTTGACCGTAGGTTCGGAGACGAATTGAGTGCATTTCAGCCGAACCGACCCATACAACGGCCGCGGTGAAGCCCGAGAAGAAAAAACACCAGATGCATAGAAATGCCACAAGGACGTTCTGTGCCTTTTTTGATTGTATGCCCTCGCCAGAGCTGACGGCGGAGAAGATAAGCATGCAAGCCGCTTGGATGGACAAGCCAACGATGAGCGAAAGTCTCCTTCCGAGATGGTCGAGAGAGAACCCGGAAAGGAAAGCGCCGGCAAAGAGGCAGAGATTGATGATGACCGTAATCAAGAAGGGGCTTCCTACGCCAAGGCCTCCTAGAAAGATTGCCGTATAAGGGACGATAAAGAATGTGCCACCTAAGCAAGGGATAACCAAGATGAAGACGGCGAGGAGTGTGCGTCGAAGATGATGCCTGTGGAACATCTCCATCGGAGATGTGGTCGAAGATGTTGCCCTTTCGAATTCGATATAGTTCTGGATCTCGCTGACCTTTACATTGACGGCCTCGGATTGTGCATCCTCATGCATGAATATTCCAATTGCTCGACGTGCCTTTGCCTCTTTGTTGTTGAGTAGAAGCCAGTGTGGAGACTCGGCAAAGAACGTCACTCCAAGCATGAGAGCGACAGACAGGGGGATTTGACAGGCAATTGGCGTTTTCCAGGACCAGTTGGTCTTTAAATGGGCAGAAGCAGCGCAAACTCCAGCGGCTAGAGCACTGCCAGCGCCGAGTCCAATGTTCCAGAGACCGAGCAGTGTCCCGCGCTTTTGCGGCGGTGTACATTCCACCCCGTATGAGATGGCTCCATTGTAGAGAAAGCCGAGACCAACACCACCGATGCATTTACAAACCATGTAATTCAGGTAGCTTGATGACGTTCCAAGCATTCCCGCCGCCGCGACGAGAACGAGCGCAGAACCGACCTGAATAGTGCCGCGTCGACCAAGATAGACGCCAGTGGTAATGGAAAGAGCAGACCCTAGGGCGATGAACAGAGACGTTACGGCTACCAAGGACTGCTCTAACGCCGAGAGGAGGCACACCCTGGTCAGTTGTCCATTAGGCCCTGGAACCTCTTCGCAGTGTCCGAATGCATTGTTGAAGGGAGTCATCAACAGCACCGTGCCGCCATAGAACTGATCAAAACTGGCGATGGCGGCGCTGATCGAAATCAAGGCTGTAAATAAGATGATCGTGGTCGTAATGCTCTGCCCAGGTGCTGCCGCATGGTTGGGCTCTACTCTCTCGACGTTTGTTGCTTCTGGTTCTTCCGCCACAGCGGTATGTTTGGAATCCATCGCGACGGGACTGGTGTTCTGTATCATGTCTTGTCAAGGTCTGAGCCTCGCAATGCGAATCGCGACCTGAGGATGGACTTGAGACCTGACCATAAGTACAGCGATGTATCACATTGATAGATAAGTCGTTCTCAATGTGGACCCCCTGAGGCCCACCGGAGGTGAGCAGTCCGGAAACACGAAATGACACAGTGAAATCGTGCTCTAGAGCTCTTGAGCTCTTGATCCTCTCCGGAGTCTGAGATAAAGAGCTGTGGTAATCATCCACTCCGCAAACCCCAGAGGAAGTCCAAAGAGCGACAAATGTGGACCGAGAGGGGCCGCAATCCCGCAAATCCAAGGCGTTACAACGGCACGAACTGTGGGGAGAGATTGCGGAGTATCAAGCTTCAGGAGTAAGGAAAGTCCGGAGTAAGGTGGGGGAAAGATTAAGTACGGAGTCTGATACACTATGTAGAGGTAGCCGTATTTTCGAGACCTTCGGCCGGGTCATTGTTTGTGAAGTGGATTGAGCACAGAAACCAGTGGGACTGCAACACAGCATCCCACATCAGTACTCAATAAGTGACGACCCTAGGCAGTGGGACGTGAAGACTGAGTCTTGCTATGATCCAAGTTCCGGCCCTGGTTTCCACATATCAACTCGGATTATCAGTTGTTGAATAAAGCTATAGGTGTAGCAAGAGTCACCCTTGCCAGATCAGTTCCCAGCGTCGAGAAACCTTTGAATGGACTTACAGAAAGCAGAGCGGACTCCAGCAGATCGCATCAATTCTTTCGCGGCCGTCGGAAACATTATGTCCTCAGGGAGCATGAGATACACAAACAGCTACGTGCTGAAGCTGGGTGTAGCTGTCTGCTGCCTATGGCTTCTCAAGGGACTAGTGAAGGTGAATACAACATGATCCAACTCTACACGTACCTCAAATTGCCTTCTGGAGACTTGATCAACTAACTGGTACAATCTCAGGCATTCTATAATGCTTTTAATCATCCGCTTCGAACAGTGCCTGGTCCATTTCTGGCCAGGATTTTTCCTCAGTATATGATGCCGGCGGTGATTTCGGGACAGAGGTCACAGGTAAGGCCCAAGGGAGTCTTTAACCAAATAGCAACAAGCGCTTGGAGCTAATTCTATCTTGCAGTTCTTGTTAGAATTACACAAGCAATATGGACCAGTGGTCCGAATTGGCCCTGGTGAAGTGTCCGTCGGGGACTTTCGGTTGTATCGCAAGATCTATGGTCAGAATGCCAGCACGAAAGAGGACTCATTTTATCAAGCCTCGGTGATTCTAGGGCCTCACGACAATCTTGTGAGCTTTCGGTATATTGATCCCCACGTTAATATGCGGTTTGTAGGAAACGAAACGGATCTCTGACTCCAGATAATCTCATCAGGAATAAGGGTATGCATTCGGCCCGGCGAAAGATGATGAGCCAGCCATTTTCGCAACAGGCCATCAATGAGAATGAAGCGCTCATCACAGATATGTGCGACAGACTTGTCCAGCGCATTGTATCAAGTTCTATGTCGTCTCAAGCTGGAACGATCGATGTTATGCCATTGTGCAAGCTGTTTAGTCTGGAAGTGATCTGTAAAGCAGCATTTGATAAAGATATCGCTGGCTGTTCTGGATTATCGGCAGAAAACGCTTTGACCTACTTACAGGCCATGGAAGACACCCCGTTTGTTCTGATCATGTCGGCGGTCTTCCCGTTTTTGAGAAGCCACAGGAGGGTTGGTCAGCGTCTTCCTGGCAGGGTTGGTCACTCGTTTAGGCAGGCAATGCTTTACGAGCATTTTACAAGGTCGCTATTCCATGATTTTCGTCAAAAGTCCGAGATTGATAGCATACAACGTTTTATGGCGACACCTCTCTTACGGACTGAGGATGCATATCTCGGCAGAAAGCTTACGGAAGACGAGGCTATAGAAGAGGCAATGGGTCTAGCCTTTGCAGGGAGCGGAACGACATCTTCGACGCTCATATACCTTTTCTATACTCTCTCGAGGCCGGAATATCGACATGTTCAACTTAAGCTACGACAGGAGTTACACACCAGAGGGCGTAAACTCGCAGAAATAAAGGACCTGCCCTACCTCAACGCAGTCATCAAGGAGACAATGCGTCTCTACCCGACCATCATTTCAACTCTACCACGCGTTCTCGACTCGCCACTGCAAGTCGACGATCACATTGTGATTCCGGCTGGCACGACAGTCGGGATGCAAAACTACGTACACCATCGAGACCCTTCTGTGTACGCTGATCCACACTCTTTCAACCCCGAACGATGGATCGTCCAGGATTCTGAGGCTGCAAGTGATCTTGAAAAGGCCTTCACTCCTTTCAGCCTAGGCCCAAGGAATTGCATTGGCCAGAATTTAGCAAGGGCAGAGCTCTTGCTGGCAACCAGTCTGGTTTTCGGACGACTCGACCTGCATTTAAGTAGCACTACGAAGGAAAGTGACATGGAAATGGAAGATCGATTTGCTGTATCGCCCAGAGGGAGGAAACTCCTGCTTGATGTATCGGAACTGTTCTAGCTAGACCCACAAGCACATAGCGCGGCACCGCCAATTCAACGTTCTATTGTGTAGTTTGTCCTCTCATATATTATCCGTAGGTTCAAGTCCTTCAGAAGACGATCGCCCCAGCTTCCGACAGGAAAAGCTCGGCAGCTCAAGTGTGTCAAAGGGTAACTCTCGCGTATGGAGAACCCCTTTGGCAATCCTAGGACGCAAGGGCCATGATCAAACCTCCTCTCCTCCTCTTGAAGGCCTTGACTTGCCTCTTGAGATAGTATTATTGATCAATGCCATCATCCACCACGCCAACGCGAAAATCAGTGACTTCCAATCGCCTCCTCCTGAGAACCGACTGCCCTCGCCGGGCAACTAAATCTCCGTACAGAGAGCACTTTCAATTATTCAGCCTTGTTCCGACTGAACTCGCATTCCCAAGATGTCGACTTGCTTTTCACGGTCTGCCACATCCTGTGAGAAAGTATCGGCTGATCAAGTATCAACAGTGACTTGTACAAGGCCTCTGAGACCTGGGGAAGCGCACTTGCGGTCCAATGTCATTATTGTGGCCAGTTTGGGACTTTCAAGCTCCCACAACCACACCCCCCATTGCCTACTTCTTACGGGACCAGACTCTTCTCCAGAGGGGCCGGGATAGAGATATAATGAAGGGGAAGACCATAATTCTGGACTCACTCTCGATTCTAGTCTAGTGACCAATGATTATAGACAGAACACGGATGTCCCCCGCATTGTTAGGCCCTCTCTACGAGTATTGGAACGACCCGAGTTGCGGAATACTCCGTCCACCAGGTCTTTACAAGTCTCGTTACAACACTCATATTATTTTACTCGTCTCTCTAGACCCTGTCACTCTTTTCCAAACCGCCTCGCTCACTACAGTAGAGTCACTCATTTGGCCAGATCACAATCTGTCAAAAGAGGCGCTTATGTGAGGTTGAGGGTGACTTACCGAAAAGGCCCTCAACCTATTGCCTATCGAGAGCCTCGTGTCGCTCTTGGTCAGCATAGAGATTCCCTTGAGAAGTCGAATATGGGACGTTACTTATTACAAGTAGAACGAGGCGTCACCACAGGATATTGAAAGTCGTCACTGTACAACGGAAGTGTTAGGAATGTGGTCTCTACGAGACAGTTGACCAAGCAACTGGAGAGTTTGTACCGAGGGCTATGCCCGAGCGTTGAGAGTTGCGAATGTACAACTTCGTCCGTCGCGTTGGAAAATACACGATGGGTCAACGTTTTAGCACTTTCTGCCGAAAGATGGTGAGTGACTACATTTCCCAATTCCGAGAGGAGGCTGGACACCCAAAGGGCTTTGCAAAACACATCTCTATCTACTCCGAATCTCAAACCCACTACGAGACCAACAGCGAAGCAACTTGGCTTACTTGCACGTATTCATATGAAGCGAAAATTCCCGTACTGACTCTCGTATGATTTCAGCTCTCCATCCGCTACACTGGTATGTTTCCTCCTTACATCCGACAGCCGTGCCCGTCCAGGATGAGTTGGAAGAGTCTCGCTACTGGTGCTTTGCCGTGAATTCGGGACAGTGTCAAAGGGCAGCCGTGGGGTGGCTATTGATTTTTCATTTGTCTGCCACTGGCGCGTCGCCCCATTTGTATCCTCGTCGATGAGGTCTTCAAATTCCCACTGGCTGTCAGAGGATGCAGCAGAGTCAAATTGCCTGCTGCTCACAACGCTCGCACTTCGCACAGAATTTGGGAGATTCTCCATGAGCGAGTCTAGGGGACTTGCAGCCCGGAGGGTCGCTTGGGCGGCCGGTCCCATGCCTGACCATCTCGACCAGGAAGGTTCTCTTGGAGTAGATCGTTCATTTTCTTCGTACGATGACAGCAACGACGAGGGTTTGGTATGGCGAGTAGCAGCGCATTTCGCATTCCGGCCACGGAGCGTTCTCAGCACGAATGAGGACCCTGCATTAGAGAAACGTGCTCCTCGTTCCAAGCGTGCTCGAGCGCGTTCAGTGTGCCATTGTTGTCTTCGCAACTCGAAAGTAAGACTGCTGTCCTCGGAAGTGACACGCAGGGAGGGATTGGCAGGGTTGGTCAGCGATGGGACTTTTGCTGTCCTTGATCCATCCTGCGGCGGATTTGGAAACGAATCGAGAACCATGGTGGTCCTCCTGCTCTCCAAAAGTGGGTTCAATGCCCAGGTATCCAGGTCGTTATTGGCTTGGGAATGGACCAATACGCCGGTGCCATGTCCCGCTCCGCTTCTTCTGCTTGGAAGACCAATCATAGATTGCGATCGCGACTGCCGAGTGGGCGTACAAGATCCTCGCTCATTCGCATCAGTTTTTGAGCCTGGCGGCTTGTGAGTAACTGACGCGCGAGCCTTTTGTCTTGACGGAGGGACTTGTTCGCTGAGTGCACTGCTCGTCGGAAGATTTCCCTGAATTGGGTGATTATCAAGAGGTCCTCCATCATATGTGATTCGAGCAGCGTGGATTGACGGCGGTTTCTCAATACCGGAGGAACTGTTTCTAGGTCGCACTGGCGTATCATTTGTCCATGTGAGATCAACCCGTGGCGCGGGCATAGGCGCCTGTTGTTGGGGATTGACCGGCTGCACAGGAAGCGGAGTAGTTGATATGGACTCTGAACGTTCCATCGTGATCCCTTCGCCTCTCTGAGGATCGCCCGAAACGTACTCTTGCTCGCTGACAACTTGGATCTTTCTCTTCCTCCGTCTCAACACCCAGAGTGCCAGACATAGTATGGTTAGAAGCCCGCACGCCACAGCCAACATCGCTAATATGATGGTTGTTACATGCCGGCTGGGACCTTTGTTCGATCGGGCGGCTGCCCCGTAGGAAATGTCGGTCTTACTTGGTCGTGGCGTCGATGTCGGCCGGGTCCCAACTGTGGACGTGTCAGAGGTTCGAGTCTCTGTCACCGCTGGTTGCAAGTCGACTGTGCCCACGATGTCCACGGTGTCATTCTTGAACGTTACTGGTATGATTATTGTGTTGTAAGGCAGATCCAACGGTACATGACCAGATAAAATTCGTCGCCGCGCATCAAAGTGAAGCCAGCCAGACGTGGCTTCTAAGTTGGCAGTCATCTGTCCTGGCCCAGCAAATCCTGAGTCATTGACACTGTAGGAGAACTCTTGACCGAGATTTATTCTGACAGATGCAATCCTACCTATCGAACTAGCAATAAGCTCTCCATGCTGTAGCTGAATCGTCATGTTCGCAATATCATTGTAGGCATCCGTAACACTAATTGTGACGTTAATGTCAGCAGCAGCTGGAGGGCTGCCACTCAATGTGAGTTGAATTTTGTCTAGCTGAAGCCATCCAGGAGCATCGGTAGTCGCATTTACAACCTGCCCGTCTGTGATGGACTCTCCATTGAGCAAGAGCGAGGAACGAAGGGAAGGTGTCTCAAAGGGAACATTCCTAGAGATATTGTACTGTTGTATCGGTGCTGTGAACGCGAGGATATTATCGCTGACAACGATATCAAACTGAACCATGGCTTGTGTAAAGTCTGGGACATTGGAGGCCATCATCACAAATCCGTAGGTTTGAGGAGCTGGTGACGGCGGAATCAAAGGAGGGCTAGTTCCCTTGAATGAGAGTTGCGAAGGGTCGAACTGCATCCACGAGGGCAGAGGTGAATGGTTTTGCGACGCCGCATAGTATTGGGTGTTCGAAGTAATCCCACCAAATGTCTGTGGAGAAAAGACTACTTCGAAAGGCTGCGAAGGATGCAATATAAGAGATTGTGGGCCTGATACTGGGCCAGCCTTTTCCAATTGTGGAAGCACCAGAGTATTCGATGTCAACACGCTTGACTCGGAAAGTACCATCAAAGTAACAGTGGTCGACGCCTGTCCTGTCGAGTCCGAAGCTGTTAGCCGGAAGGTATTTGTTCCCACATGTTTTTGGAGAGGAGTTCCCGTCAAAACTCGACTTGATTTGTCGAACTGGAGCCATGTTGGTCCGTCGGTGATGGCGTAAGCAACCTGAGGTAGTGGAGATACAAATGTCGTGACAGCGAACTCAAAATTGTATGGCTGAGAAACGTAAGCGACCGGAGGAAATTGAGAGTTTATGGGAAAGGCAAGCTGAGGCGTAGCTAAGGCAGTGCCCGCTAGCAGCGAACAGACAAGTGCCAGGTTGGAAAGCATCAACACATCAGCAAGTGTCATTCACGCAGTATAGCACTGCTTGGCGGAATATTTGACCGGCAAATAGAGAAGAGGCCTCGTGCCCAGTATATTCTGATTGAGAGTTTTGATCTGTTCATAGCCATATACGACGATCCGACCGTGCGGCTGCGAGCACTTAAGAAGAGTTCGAGGGGCTGGTTGCTCATCTAACCGACGCAAGGGAGAGTCCTGGGAGAGAATGCGGCGCTGAGATTCACGGATCATCATTCCAACGTCCGACACATTTTGACGCCATTCCGACCTTTCGAATAATAGTCTGCCACGACCTCCTGATCCTTGAAGCCATGCCGAGTGTACAACCGCCGCGCATCTTGGTTTGCTTCATCCACCCACAGGTCAATTCCTCGGCATGACCAGGAACGAGCGCGGTCAATGACCATCTGCAACAGTCTTCGGCCCAGGCCCTTGCAGCGATGGGGTGGGGCAACACAGATTTTGTGCAACAAGAGTTGATGATTCCATCGTACGCCGACTGCATAGGCAACCAAGTCCTGTGGCTTCGCAGTATTCGAGAGTGCAACGAGAATGATCATGTTGTGCTTGCCAACGATATTGTCATCGAAAGGAAACACTTCGTTTGCAGCGAACGTCTTTCTTTCCAGTTTTCGCACATCGTCTAGGACAGCGGGCACGCTTGATCGAGGCAATCTCCGTAGTTCATTGAAGACCACTTGTTCAGGGTGCAACATCGAAGCAACAGACCCTCTGCTGTCCCCCGTAATGCAATCACGCAGAGGTATCAACGGACACGTGGAAGGTCGAGCAACAAGGTGGGATTGAACACTTGATATGAGCTGATGCGTGCATGATGTGCAATTGTCCCTGGAGTCCTGCGACGAAAACCGGGAAAATTGGCTTCCTCAGATATCTAAAGTCTTGGCGGGCTTCGCGTTCTTCAAAGACGCGTCGGTCGACCTCACTCTACGCCTAAGAAGTCATCCAGCCTTTCTATTGAAACCATCGATAATTTGTTTCTCGTAATCGGAGTTGCAGACTCAATCTCTTGTTCACATCGCTGAAGAATGCCGTCTACCGACTCTAAACGTGAAAAGGCGCGAGAAGTGGTTGATATTCTAGAAGAGATATCTGTCCTACTGGTAGCGAAGAGTCTGCTTGCTCCTAAGACACCAGCTAATCCATAATGCTAGAATACCCAACTGGATCGGACTCAGTTATCTCTCTGTGTTTCTTTGATTGAAAATGGTGTCAATCCTGAAGCCCTAGCCGTAGGTTGGAGCGATGCAATGCCCGGATAGTCACTGACGATGCATCAGACTGCTATCAAGGAATTGAAGCGAGAAACACAAGACCTTCAACCTGAATCCGGGGTGTCGGGGTAGTCTGGCAGGTTGCTGCAGAGCCAGGCCTCTGTGGTGTCCATTAGCAGAAAGGAAGTCGTGATCAAACTCATATGATCACCAAAGCTCGAAGTCATACACTACCGCGGCGCGTAGAGACGGAACGCAAGACATCAATATTGGCCGGATAGGCGCATTTTGCAGCTGCAAGGTGATGCAGACTGCCAACAAAACCAACAACTCAAGCCGAGCGGCGCCAATGCCGTTGGTAGAATCAATGTGGTCAGTCTCGGTGATGTCTGTTCAAGATGGCCATATTGTGTACTCAATCGGATCCAGAAGCTCACCAATCAACTTTGTCTGGGCTTTGACAGTCTCAACCAGAGCACAGCATCAGTACGGGTCATCAACTGTCTGGCCATCACCGCCAAATTGGATTGGGCTTTGGATGGTGCATTATTGGGATGGGCTGACCGCTGGAGGCCATGGCGTCAATATGTTGCCAGTATGAAGACAAGATCAACTGCTTGAGTCAGTCCAGGCGCTATGGAATAATGTCACACTCCAGCCGTAGCTGCCTGAGCAGGCGATTGAGTAAAGTCCACAGAGTCAAGGGCAAATTTGTGCACCACTCCCACTATCACCTTGAGAATCGTTTCATTGTGCCGTGTATACTGTATCCTGAGTTCTTTGTCTATCCTCGTAATAAGCATGGAACTTGATCAGCCAACAGACCAGCAATCAATGGCTAGAACGACTCTCCGAGCTTGGCTGAGACACATTGTGCTAGATTTGGGCGCTTGATTAATTATTCCGCAGGCCAGGCATCGAGTAGAGGTACAGTATCTCGTCATTGACAAAGGATTGACAAAGGACTGCGAGGATTATGTGCACTCATCTTGGCCTAAGTGTCTGAGACTGTACAGTGATGAAGATGCAACCCAATGCAAACCCAAGTCTCAAGAGCCACCAAGCGACTCCCACAGCCGGGGAACAGGGGGTCGTGCCTGGATTCCACTGTAAGTTGAGCAAACGAGAAATGTGTGGGAAAGCTGAGCTAACATACTGTACAATAGCTAAAAGTCCTGGATTTCGTGGTGATCGGGTCATGTTGATCGTCAAGTGTAGCTAAGGAGACGGAGCAAAGAATGACGTCGACCCATAAGTTGGGGAGGACGATCCCATTGTGGCTGAGATACTCCAGAAGACGTGTGAGCCCTGCTGGGATCAACGGTACTGTTTATCCTGTACAGTACAAAGGCGTCTTTGGGCCAGGGAACAGCTGTCCAGATGGACACTAAGCGCTGCCTAGAGCCACCAGATCATCGTCTAGATGCCTGCGCGAGGCTTGCAAGGGGAGATTCACCTGGTGTTCACTGGACGACATGTCAACCAGCCATTTGTGGAGTTACAGGGGCTGTTTGTCGCCAAACTCAGGCCCGCGCGTCACCGTCAACCACACAGACAATGCAAACGCCATGGTCAAGGCAGGTTTTGAAGCATCCCATCACAACATGGCGACAGGGAAACATGCAAGGCTTGCCACCGCATATAAAACCTGCCATGTCTCGCTACCAGGCATGCTGGCTCTCTTGACCTATCTGTCAGGTACTGGACCGTTCATTGGGATCTGCCATCATTCAGTACACTATTTCCGCCGCCATACACTCCATCTACTGCTGTTATTGTTGTTGAAGCGATCGATATACCCCTTGCGTTCTCTTACAAAATGCGCTTTTCCTCCGTCTTGACGCTGGCGTGCTCCATTGCCGCCTTGGTTCTTACTCTGCTGTGTCTCTTTGCAGGATCCAGCAAGTCATTCCTTCAAGATGCCGACCTATTGACGGTATGCTTCCCTTGAACCTCGCGATATGTTACTATGACTGACTGCGATCCAGCTCAACATCTCCCGAATAGGGCATGGAAGCCTGTTCAATACGACAGACGGCGATGGAAGTGCTCTGGATAACATCATCAACAGCCTCCAGAGCGATCTCAACGACCTCCTCAACGATTTCAGCTCCGATGTTGCCACGGCCTTAGACCTGCCCGATTTCTTCAACGTTCATGTCATGGACTTCTGCCAGGGGACATACACGCCGAATGCCACCCTGCACAACGCGAAAGAGAATGTTACCGAATGCTCCAACCGAACGGTCGGGTTTCACTTTGAACCTACCAAGATTGTGCAAGAGCATCTTCCCAATGGTATCACACTGGATGACATCCACTGGCCAGACGAGATTACCGATGCGGAAAAGGCTGTCAAAGTGGCCAGCGTCGCAATGACAGTGTTGTACATTATCGGTGTCGCGTTCGCTGGCATAGCTGTCCTGTCAGCTCTTGCGGCTATCTTTACAGATGGACGGTTGTCTGCAATGATCAACTTCCTTGTTGACGTGGCAAGTCCCTGCGATGCGCATATGGTGGTGGCAAGAAGCGTGCTGACTGTGTTTTGAAAATAGCTTGCATTCCTTAGCATCGGTATCGCATCGGCGATTGCTACCACGGTCATCGTCAAGGCTGTGAATGCGGTTAACAAACACGGACACGACATTGGGATTGCTGCAGACAAGGGAGGCAGGTTCTTAGGAATGACCTGGGCAGCCACGGCGGTCATGCTCCTGGCGTCCGCAGTATCCATTGCCCAGTGCTGCGCACCGAGGTCGAGAAGCCGAAGATATGGCGAGAAAGGTCCCTATTAGGTGGGAGAAACCGCATGGTGGTGTCGGGGAAGGCCGGGTGTTTTGCGTAGATTGTATAGCCCGGTGTCATTCTGTGTCTGCTGAGTGTACTGCGTACTGTCTAGATACTATTTCCTTGCCTACTTGGATACGGTAATGATGATAATGTAGCATTCCTCGGGTTGATGAGCCTTTTTCTTTCTCACAAGCTGCCTGGAATGGTGTGTAGTAGTCCAGGTTGGGCACCAATGCAGGAGATGCGTGCCAAGTATGTGCTCGCTTGATTGACGGTTAACTGAATCATACCTATGTGAGTGACAAGAAGCTGTATCTCGTCTTCATCGCCTTTTCACTGTGGTTATGTTGTCGTTCACTCACTACAATCAACAGGCACAGTCTTCTCTCCCAACTCGTGTTGCCCGTACCTGTTCTTGTTGACCAAGTGACGTAATTCGTGTGGTGTGCGGGTGATGAGCGGGGTTTGCTGCTGAGGCATGCACTAAATGTCTTCCAGCGCCTAAGAACCCCCCAAAGGCCCAATCACCGAGGCCTGAATGGGGGTTGTTTTGGCGCTTGCACGGGGTAAATGACGGCATCGCGGGGCTGGCCGTGGTTTCAGTGTCGCGTTACCGACAACTACAGCAGGAGGGGCATCGTGCAATACAGGACCTAGTAGCGGGTGGCTCTCAGCCTACTGTAAGTGCTAAGAAAGTACCTTTTAGCCTCAACCCGCCCCGATTCCCCGACTGCGAGCTTCTTCTGCACGGTTTCGCATCTTCACATCCCGCTCAAATCAGTTCCAACCAATTCACTTTGTTGACCGTACTTTCTGTGCTTTCTTCTCGCGACATCTTCACCGTCACCGACACCACGACCATCGCGAACCAGAACACTTTTGGTCAGATACCAGACCGCACATTCCATTCTCCCTCGTCCGATTTTCACGCCCTTCCTTTGCCGACATCTCAATTCTCTCAGCCCACTTTTCAGCTTGCCAACTCTACCTCAGGTACGTTGTCGTATACATCGTCGTCATCGCCGCCGTCGTTCATTGTCCACGACTCAGTCGGTGGTCAACCCTCTCCGTTCTTGTTTACTACCCTGCCCTCAACCTATTGTATGACTTCCCGCACTGACTGTCGATCTGTACCAGGCACATTTCCTCACCCAAGTTCACAAAACACCCTCCTCACCCTGTCGTCATCATGCCTTCTGGCACTGCCGTCCACTTTGGCGGTGGCAACATCGGTCGTGGCTTCATTGCCGAGCTGCTCCACGAGTCTGGCTATGCCGTGGTCTTTGTCGATGTCGTCGACGACCTGATCAACCGCATCAATGCCTCCAAGTCGTACAAGATCACCGAAGTTGGTCCAGAGGGTGAAAAGAGCAAGACAATCACAAACTACAAAGCCCTCAACTCCAAGTACAGCATGGAAGAGGTGGTCAAGACTATTGCCGACGCCGAGATAGTGACTTGCGCTGTCGGACCCAACGTGCTGAAATTCATCGCCAAGCCCATTGCTGAGGGTATCATGGCACGCACCAAGTCAAAGCCACTGGCAGTCATTGCTTGCGAGAACATGATCAATGCCACCGATGCCCTCAAGGAGCAGATTGTCGACCCCAAGAACATGAAGCCTGACTTCCTTCCCAAGCTCCCCGAAAAGGCCGAGTTTGGCAATTCCGCCATTGACAGAATCGTCCCCACGCAACCTCCTGATGCCAATCTGGATGTTGTGATCGAGACCTTCTTCGAATGGTGTGTCGAGACGACCGGCTTCAAGTCAGGCCATCCCGAGATCAAGGGTATCCACTGGGTCGATGACCTGGAACCGTACATTGAGCGCAAGCTCTTCACTGTCAACACCAGCCACGCAACTGCTGCTTACTTCGGCTACAACAAGGGCTTGAAGACCATCCATGAGTCTATGGCCGATCCTGAAATCAGACAGGAAGTTCACGAGGCACTCGAAGAGACTGCTCACCTCATCAGTGGCAAGCACGGCATCACCACCGAGGAGCAACAACAGTACGTCGAAACCATTGTCTCTCGCATCTCCAACCCGCATCTCGAGGATGTCCCTGTGCGTGTTGGTCGTGCACCTCTCCGCAAGCTCGGTCGCAAGGAACGGTTTATTGGACCTGCTGCCCAACTTGCCGAACGTGGCTATGATGTGACGGCCTTGATCCGTGGTGTCGAGATGGCTCTGCGCTTCCAGAACGTTGAAGGTGATGAGGAAAGCTTCGAGTTGGCCAAGATCATGAGCGAATTGTCCCCTGAAGAAGCCACCACCAAGCTCACCGGTCTTGAGAAGGATCACCCTCTCTACGCCAAGGTCTTGGAGAAGGTCAAGCTCGTCCAGGACGAGAAGAAATGAGGGCTCCAAATGAGTGCTCAAACTTCATCGCATCTCTCTCCCCCTCTCTTTTCGCATACGAGTGACGAAACATGGAATGATATTTTTTCGGAATGCACCAAGGTGTTGAAGGTTGATCAAAAAGATTCTACGAGCCTAGCCTCTTGCAACGCTTTAGCGTTGCCCAACCTGTTCGTTTAGACATGGTATTGAGAATATCCGCAGACATTCGATCTTAGGTATCGGTGTTACAATGAGATATTCTCCACAATCATTTCTTTTTGTTCCTTTTGATTTTGTCTTTGTCCAAATTTGGTTCGAAGAGGTATCCTCTGAGACCCGTTTCCGTGCAGAGCTCGTACCACGAGAGGAATGTCACGCCCCATTGTAATCCCGTGCGACATAAGCAGTGGTATATGGTATATCGGACTGCGTTGAACTCTTACCGTTCCATATGTGACACCACAGCCTCCTCTGGTACATTTAGGAAGAGGAATTTGAAACTGCTGACCTTCTAATCAACTTCGGGTCTCTTATGCCAGCAAGAATATTGAAGAGGCTTACTCCGTACAAATTTGGAAGCACACGCTATGGGATCACAAATCGTCATGTCAACTCTCAAGGGCAAGAGTGTTCTCGTCACAGGTACGGAGCCCTTGGAGAATTGAATTCTTGGTTTTTTTCCTTCTCTCTTTTTGAAACGAGACATTATGTACCATGGTCACGGTCACCATCCACAAAGCTAACCAATTTCAATGACTGGTAGGAGGCGCTTCAGGCATAGGTCTCGCTCTGACCTCACGGTTCGCACACACCGGCGCCCGCGTCACAATTGCGGACTGCCAGTCTGACTTGGGAGTGCAGATTGCTAACGACTTCTCCAGCAGGGGGTTCAGGGTGGTATTTGCACATTGCGACGTGCGAGATTATGACGGTTGCGCCGAGGCGTTCAAGCATGCGGCACGCTCTTCGGAGAGTGGATGCCTCGATGTCGTGGCAAGGGAAGAGGTCATCATCAACGAAATCTCGCATCTTGATCGGGAATATGGGTGTCGTATACGGACGCGGCGCCTTTGTTCACGTACTATCAGACATCCAAGTGTTAAGTTCTCCCACGGGTTACGAGTACGAGTACGAGCACGAGTGCGAAATGTGTCATGCCCATTCCTATTCTTGTTTCTCACTTTCGACCGTGGTGCTGACATGATGATGCTATGTGTTGCAATGGCAAAGTTGGCGTATGAGGATGGTTCCGCAGCATCCGCCATACGAGCCTCGTCGATCTGTACGTCCGAGTCAACATGCTGGCTCCGACGTTTGTGCGTTCGCCTCTGGTGACGCCGACATTGGCTGTACTGGCGAAGTCCGGTGTGGAACCAGGCAAGGGTCTGGAGTTTGTGGGTATCGAGAGTGTCGTCGATGTTGCCATGAGGTTTGCAGCGGATGAGAACGTGCATGGACGGGCATGGGCGGTTGTTTCTGCTGGGTCAAAAACTGGTGGAGCTACCAAGGACGATGTTGCGTGTGATTTGGGCGACGATGAGGATGGGCTGTTGGGACGGAATGTGCTGGGGGAGATTGTGAAGGTGAGAAGAATGGCATGGATCGAGCTGGAGAAGGAGAGCCAGAACAGAAACAACATCAACATCAACATCAACAAGAAGGATTCGAGCTGGGGAAATACTGAAAGGGTGTCTACGAGGGTGACCACAGCGTCTACCGGATACTACAGAATGCTTTGTGTTCTATTCACTATGAGACATGATTTCTCTCAGAGAGAGGAATGAGATCAAGATACTCTTACGTGTATAGTTCCATACGAGAATGGTCTTGTTCTTACTTCCACAAGAGCCAGGGAATTCTTGTTTGGACTCTCAAGTCTCGAGACAAGCCGTACTCGGACAGGAGTAGAATTCTAGGTAGGTTCTACATTACCCTTACGATGGCTCGACTTGAACAGTTTCTTACTTCTCGAAAGGAATCATCCACTGAGTGAAGTGCCAGCCTCTACGTCCTAGTTTTGCAAGGCCAATCCGCGTTTATCAGCACTCGGTATATGGCCGGCTTACTAGAAAGGCGGATGTGCCAAGATCGAACCCGACGACGAGTGGATCCAATTTGGTAAAGGGAGTGAGTGCCTTCCCGATTGAGGTTGCTTACTACTAATACTCCGTCGCAAGGCACATACGAAAGTCACACTATACGAACATGAGCACGAGCACGAGCACGAGCACTCCATAAGCACTGTTTTCTTACACTGTTTCGGCATTCCTTTTCCCTTCTTACCGGAAGTAGGTGTCTCATTTAGCAAAGAACCTAGACGGTAACCCCAACGCTGGAAATGGCTGATAGTGTTGATCCGCCGAAATATTGCAAATGCCCATCTCGCTCCCTGGTGATGCTGGTTTGCCGATTGTAGTCGGCATCTTACTGTTTACGCTCTACCATCTTCCGCAATATCCAAGGAGATTGATCGCTATCGTATTCTGCAAGTTTGTATATAACCTGTGTTTGAAAGTATGGATTGTTGTGAGAAAGGCCAAGTACGTTACAACATCTTACGGTTTACAAGTATTCTCCAGCCTCGTTGAAGCCCCTAATCGCTATCTGTCTCCTTGGGCAAACCACA
Source organism: Rhinocladiella similis (assembly GCA_024082115.1). Lineage (NCBI taxonomy): Eukaryota > Fungi > Ascomycota > Eurotiomycetes > Chaetothyriales > Herpotrichiellaceae > Rhinocladiella > Rhinocladiella similis. The sequence goes on along the minus strand of JAMRYE010000004.1, from coordinate 1,510,931 downwards.
CGCTAGAATAGCTTTACAGCATCTCTCAATATTCGAGCAGGAAAATGGACGAAAAGACCAACTTCGAGGTGATCATTATTGGGGCTGGCGGGTCAGGATTGCTAATTGCCCAAGGCCTAAAGCTCGTACGTTACTGCACTCACGATATGTCCAAAGGATAATCATGCGGGGGCTAACCTAACATGAGCTACAGAACAGCATCAAAGCGACGGTCTATGAACGAGAACCAGCTGCTACATACCTCACCCGACCTCGAGAACGGGGAATGTCACTGCATTTTGGTCAAAACTCCTTATCGAAATGCATCCCACCTGAACTAATGACTCGATTGAATGAAACACTCTGCGACCCCTTTGACACTGACAAGCGCACATCGTGGCCGCTATACAATGGTGAGACGGGCAAAAAATTCTTCGACATGCCTGGCCACAATCCTCTTCGCGTATCTCACCGCAAGCTTCGCGCTTTGTTGAGTGAAGGGATCGATATTCGACATGGGAAGAAACTAGTTTCACTGTCACGGAGAGGAGCTTCTGCCACTGCAAAGTTCGCCGACGGTGACATTGCGACTGCTGCACTCATCATCGGTTGCGAAGGTGCCCACTCACCTGTACGAGAGGCATTGGTCGGCCGGGAACGTGCGGTAAACACGCCTATTGACATACAGGTGTTCAATACATGTTGGAGACTTCCTGCGGATGTGGCCTTGCTTCAACGCAAAGACAGTCCCATCTTCCATATTGGCTATCACCCTATAGGAATGACTTGGGTGTCTGGTATTCAGGACGTCGAGGACCCAAATGATCCCACCACGTTCCTGTTTCAGCAACTCCTCTCTTGGCCAGGCAGGCCGTACGCCGAAGACTTTCCTGACCAGCAGTCGAAGATTGATTTCGTCAAGCAAAAGGCAGACATCTATGCTGAGCCATGGAAGAGTGCAGGCATGAATATTCCTTTCGACACAGAGCTCCACGTGGATCGGATCGCCATCTGGAAACCAGATATGGATTGGACTTCGTGCTCGCTCTGGCCTCACGTCACCATTGCGGGAGACGCTGCACATAGCATGCCTCCATTCCGGGGGCAGGGGTTGAATAACGCCCTTGCTGATGCTGAGAAGATTGTCTCGGAGTTGGTCGAGGTGAAGAACAATCTCAAGTCTCTTGAGGAGGCGGTAAGAGGTTATGAGGAGGAAATGAAGGCGCGTGGCTTGAAGGAGGTGGAGATCAGTACTATACAGTCCAGGATGGTGCATAGTTGGGACACGTTGATGGAGTCACCTATGATGAAGGCCGGGATGAATGCTTATAAAGGGGATATCAACGAGTATATAAAGTATTTGGATACAAACCCTCGGAAGCCTTTGGGTATCGATGCAGCTTGATTGTGGTCTCACGGCATTGGTATGAATGTAAGCTTGAATCCAGTACATTCCTTTTGTTTTCTTTTCTCTTGGTGGATCTGAGTAGAGACTATCCAGTGCCTTTACGCTCCCTTGCTCGCGGTTTAAGCAGGAAACTGTACACAATCGAGGTGAGATCCACGATGCTCCCATTTTTTGACCCCTTACACCTAATGCACCTACGGATTATGCCTTGTCCTCTTATGAGGATCCCTTGTCGATACCTCGCTCCTGAATCTCGCCTGCCTGAATTCCGTCATCAGTGACATTGTCACTTCCTCTGCCCCCATCCTCCGTTATGTGCTGCAGCGATGTGTGCGTACGTTGAGAGTCCGCAGGCGAGACATCACCATCACCGGACCCGCAGTCCTGTTGTGCAGGTGTCGCTGACACCGACGTCGGCTGAGGATCGGCTGTAGTGACCTTGGTCTCCATTGCCATACCACCCTTGCCCCCCTCCACGGCGGCACTCATGTCATTTGCGTTCATCTTCTTCGCGGGTAAATTCTTCCTGACGGTCCGCCACTCCATGGTCAGCGCACCCAGGATCGAGAGACAAGCCATGACCAGGGCCGCCTGGAAACAAGCCCTGAGGGAATCGTTGTACGCCTTCAAGGCCACGTCGTGGTACTGGGTGGGGATGAAGTTGAACAGGTCCGTCGCGCCGTGGTTTTGGATCAATTGGGAGCTGATTCCGGGGATTGGTAGGTTGCGCAATTTCTTGACGAGTTCATTGTCCAAAACGTTCTGACCGATCGAGGTGAAGATGGCCCCGAAGAGGGTCTGGCCGAAGAACATGAGCGACACACCGATGGAGACGTCCTGACGGGGTAACACGGTCTGCGCGGCCATGTTGGGTGCTTGTGCGCAGAAACCTAGGCCGACGCCGTACAAGATCTGGTATCCGATCCATTGGCCCTTGGTGGTGGAGACGTGGAGAGTCGTGAGGAGACCGGCGCCGATGGCGGTCAGGGTTGCCCCCAGAATCATCGAGGGCGTGTAATAACCTATCCTCGAGACCAGTTGGCCGTTGAAGATGGAGGCGACGACGACGGGGAGGAGCATGGGGAGGAGGTGGATGCCGCTTGTTACGGCGGAGACGCCGTCGATGGCCTGAAACCAGACGGGGAGGTAGTAGACTATTTAGCACACAAACTTCATCAGCTCGCAATTCCTGGGTACTCTCACGGCATGCGGTGAGGTAGTGGTAGTGGAGCGGGGCTGGACTAACGAAATAACATCTGATGTGAACCGATGCAACAGCTCGCCCATACCCCTGAAGCCACGCTTCGTTGAGCGATGATCCGAGGTGGGACGGTTGCTTGATCGGGTTTCCAGATCTGGATCAGTACAAAGACGAGGAGAAGTGCGATGGCCAAGGTCAGTAACGCAACGACGCTGCCTTGACTCCACTGGTTGTATTCTCAAGGTCAGTCGTGTGATTTTATACAAGTCTGGCATGAGAATGCAAGGTTGGAGAGAGAAGAAGCGTGGTCCATGTGGTTCTGACTTACAGCATACTTTGTCCCACCCCATTGCAAAGCCAGACAGAGGCACACGATACCGGGGAACAGAGCCAGAAGACCCAGAAAATTGAGCTGTCGTAGCTTTTCCTTAAGCGGCTTGTCCATGCCTGGACGATCGGGAATGTCGAGGAGGAAGAACACAAAAACCATGACCGCCCCGCCAAGGGGTAAGTTGATGTAGAAACACCATCTCCATGTGACGTTTGTCGTGAATGCACCACCGACCAAGGGGCCAGCGACAGACGCTACTCCAAATACCGCCCCCATGAAACCTTGGACCATTGGACGTTTGTGCAGTGGGAGGGAGTAGACGATGATGACGACCTATTAAGAACAAGAGTTAGCCTGTAAGGTGAGACATCGTGAGAGTCGAGGAGTTGTAATTGAGACCCCGCGTTGATGGTAGAATCGAGAACGTTAGTACGTACAATACCGGAAAGTATGCCTCCAGAACCTAAACCCGCAATGGCCCGTCCGAGTATGAAAGCAATCGAGTTTGGGGCTGCACCGCAAAGAGCCGAACCCACTTCGAACAAAAGAATCGATGTCATGAACGTGACCTTGATACTGAATACGGTGTACAGTTTGCCAAACACGAGCTGGAACGCGCAGCTGGTGAGCAAGTACGCCGTCCCGTACCAGCCTATGTCGTCTGCCGAGTTGAATTCGTTGGTGATTTGAGGGATGGCGGTCGAGATGATCAGGCGGTCCTACGAACAAAATGACATTTGTGAGTTGATATGTTTTGGAAATGAGGAGAAGCTCAAGCCCAGGTCCAAGTCCAGGAAACGGGGTGAGTGCGAGTGAATAAAGCGTACCAAAGAGGACAGAAACATGCCGACGAAGATGGACATGAGTAGGAGCCATAGCTTGAGACCGGAGGGGTAGACGACGTCTGATTCATCGTTCTTGACATCCTTTGTAGTGGTCTTTTCGACATCATTTTCCAGTTCTTTACTAGCTTGAGGTTCGACAAAGGGGGACGGTCCTTGTGCTCGTCCCGGAGCTGGAGCTGGTATTGATTTGTCCTTCTCTTTCCTATTGAACATCGTGGTGATACGCATTGTAATGACGGATTGGCGAAACGCATAGGCTTCAAAGGCACCTCTGGCTATGACAGCCCAACACGTCCAAGAAGAATAGATTGGTTCTTGCTGTAAGTTGGTATAAAGCAAGTGTTTCTGTGATGATACCAAGATTGAAAAGATGAAAACACAAGTAGCAGGGACCTTTCCCAGGATTCTGTCGATCAATAAAAATATAATAGCGAGTGTAGTGATGATACAACCGCATTCATATGTGGTTCAATCTCCGTCTCCGTTTCCCGTATGTTGAAGCACAGTGACGATACGGGCCCGAAGAAGAAGCCATGTGTGCCTCTCTTTGCGCAAAGCGATTTTGAGCAAGGTGCAGGCAATCCAATCTGCACACAATTCACGGGAGCGTCTCATATCTGCAGCTGTCCGATGCCAGGGGTTTTGCTGGACGGAGAATGGAGTAAGGCTCCCATAGGAGGTGAGGTTTGTAGACAGGGGACAAGGGATTCGGAGTCTAACCATTTTCGGAAGTCACGGAGTTCCCGAAGGAAAACTTCGGCCCCGCTGCTCTAGACAAGGAGAGTCGGCCTTCTACTTCATATCACCTCTGGCAAAGCTGGTGATCTGCCATAGTTTGATCTTGATATCAGTGTCAAACGAGTTCTCTGTCGGCTCCAATAAATGCTTCCTCGCGTTATGATCACGCACTTACCATTCCTCCCGTCGGAGACATGACGCCAGCCTCGCCGAAAGTACCACATCGGCCCCATAGACACGCTTGTTCGCGATGTGCAAGTCGAAAGATTCGTTGCGATCGTGACAACAGAGATGCAATATGCTCCAACTGTGTCAAAGCGAGTGTCCGGTGTGAAAACGATGTTGCCGCCGACAAACCCTCCCGGCCGCGGAAAAGGGCGGCCATTGAGAGGCTGTACGACCAAGTTACGCGGTATGAGGGTCTCCTGAGGAAACACAATATCGAATTCGGTAGAGCTGCCCACACTTGGGTGCCGTCAGAGCTGGAGGCTAGTATCCAGGAAGGAACTCGAGTATTCGTCCCGGAAACTCCAAGTTCGATCACGAGCGGTACGCATGTGCAGCCTGAAGCAAATTCTGTCGACTATCGACTCTCTCAAGAAGACACACTTCATCCAGGACATGCCCCCGCCAGCATTCACCGTCGGCTTTCAGCAACACAGTCTGCGGATCTCGAACGGTGAGTCTTCCCAATCCATGTGTTGGGCCATTTCATCTTTTCTCCAACCAATACGTGACTGACATGTCTTCCAGTTGTCTCTGGTCTGATCTGAAGCCAGAGCTAAAACATCCTCCTGGCCTAGTTTTGCGCCACAAGGAAGACCCATTGCTACTCCCGGGGCCATCACTTGACTCGATATGCTCTGGTAATACCCACGCCAACCTCAAAGACCTACACCCTGAGCCACGACACATCTTCCGATTCTGGCAAATCTTCGTAGAGCGCGTCAACCCCCTCTCCAAGATCGTCCACGTACCCACCCTACAGCAGCGTATCCTTGATGCAAGCTGGGATCTGAACGGCCTCTCCAGGTCACTCAACGCTATGCTCTTCGCCATCTACACTCTAGCTGTGACGTCGCTCTCTTCAGCAGAATGCCAGTCCTCCTTCGGCGAGTCTAGAGACGGGCTACTGATGCGCTATCGACATTCTGCACTTCGTGCACTCATGACAGCCGAGTTCTTAACAACCAGAGATTTCGAGGTTTTGCAGGCATTCGTCCTGTTCCTCCTTGCGAATCCAGACTCAGAGCTGACGTGTACCTTGACCGCCGCCGCTATCAGAGTTGGCCAGAAGATGGGCCTTGATCGCGAGACCACCGATGGTAGAATCTCGTTCTTTGAAAATGAACTGCGTATCAGGCTGTGGTGGCGCTTGATAGGTCTCGACGGCAAAACTCGATCTATCACCAAACCACCGCTGTCAGACCTGGGTGACATTCGTCTTCCGCTCAATGTCAATGACGCAGACTTACATCCAGACATGGCCGGACCTCCAGTCGAGCACCGCTCTCCTACCGAAATGCTATGCGTGCTGATGAAGTACGAAGTCTCAAATTGGCTCCGCACATCTGCCACAGCCATGAAGGTCTTCGAGAACATTTTCCAGAGTCACGCGAATGGTCAAAATTCCAGGCAGCTGGAGGACCAGGCAATCGCCGAACTCGACGCCACGTATCACAAGAAGTTTCTTGACAACTGCGATACACGCGTGCCTCTTCATGCACTCACGTACGCTATGGCCAAACTTGGCATTGCTCGCCTGCGCTTCAGAGTGCACCATCCTCGTATCCGTGCAGTTGTCTGTTCGGACGGCGCTTACACGACACGAGAAGACGGCGATATGCTCTTCGACACGGCCGTGTCGGCCTTGGAGTTCGCCGATATCGGCGTGCGAAGCAACTTCTCCTCGCACCTCTTCACGCACATGGCGACCACAAAGTTCCAGACAGATGTGTATGTCTACGTCATAAGCGAACTCCGGCGGCGAGGATCCGGAGAGCGAGTCGATCTGGCGTGGAAGCTGGTGCAAGATCTTTACGATGAGCACCCTGAGCTGATTGACGACACCGAGAATACCTTCTTCGTAGCCCTTGGGGATTTGACGCTCGAAGCTTGGGACAGACGCAGGAGAGAACTCACTGTTTCTCACGGGCTTTGTGATACCAACGGCGTGCCTTCTTTTATTCAACAGCTTTGGGAAACCCGTCGAGCTGGGGCAGCGGTCGAAGAGCCCGTCCAACTACTACCCTCCACTCTGGATCATCCCGGTTTCGACAGTCTTGGGTGGACCGGCGACGCTGATTTTGCTTGGGAGAATTGGAATGACTTCTTGCGCTTATGAGACGGACAACCCCGGCTGATTAATGGATGTGAGAGTGAGCTCCTTAATTCGCGCGACTATTGGCAGAGCATAAAGATGAATTGTCATCGTCTCGCCGCTTCATGATTAAATGATACATGTCGTTTCGCTGTCAAAGCTTGAATTCAATATAAGTCAATAGCCCTGATGGTGACCATTGAACCGATTACTCGGGAAGAAGCTACTGGTATCTCAGCAAAGGCAACATCTCCTAGAAATCACTACCGCTCGGTACTGTTGCTCTAACTTTGTTCAAGGACAAAACCCCTTTTGCCCACCCCTACAGTGGAGATGCTTGCAACTCACTTCAGAGCAGATTGTACTACTAGTCATGTAGACTTGAATATGGTTTTGAGGGTATTAAGGTAACTCTGTGGGGTATCAAGCCGCGTTGAAGTCGGCAGAAGCAAATGTCGTTATAATCATACATTTTTGAAAGTTTCGTGATGTGTCCCTCCACGCAAAGGTCGTACTGTCCGCATACAAGTCCCGACTTATCCCTTTTCCTTATTCCGCCACAGTAATGAACGTAAACATCTTGTTCAGCCCAGATGTTGAATGTAAGGTACACTTCTGAGGTGCTTATCAGGCCGAGCATGCATTAGTCCGCTTGTATGTCTTGCGATTTCGACAGTCGCCCTCAAGCCTTCTGTTCGGCTGGCTTGGAGGAGATGTATATGCGAAACAACCTTGCGTACGTAATGCAGCTTAGACGGACAAGTACGTCAAATTGTGCAAGCTTCCAGAGCCCTCTCGAGGCTCTCAAGCGTCTCCTCCGCAATTTCTCGGTCAATGAAACCACCACCCTGCGCCAAGGCATGCCGATATTGCTTGATCAGTTCCTGTAGAATGGCCAGATCACCATGTCTCTTGAAGCCTTTCAGGACACTTTCCAGCTTTGTCATCATCTCTTCCCATTCTTGTTCCTCGTCGCTGAGTACGGTGATAGCACCACCGGCGCCGATATGCCATTTCTGCCTTTCTGAACTCTCTTCATCCGGCGCTGGAATATTCTCGTCTGCGTGAGAAAATGCTGTGCGGATACAAACAGACCAAGCGCCGTTGCCAGTGACGTCCATATAGCCTATCGCCCCAGAATATACACCTCTGTGTCGTTGTTCGAGGTGGTGAAGGATCTCACAGGAGCGCTTCTTGGGTGCGCCCGTCATACTTCCCGGTGGAAGAGCGGTGGTCAGCGCGCGGATGCCGTATTTGATCATCTCCTTGATAGACTCTGACGAGGTTCGTTGAGTCTCAGCCGGGAACGGAACATGTGCTCGGATATGAGACACCAGGCTGAACACAGTCTCTGTTGTGACTACGTCACATAGACGTACCACTTCAACCAGAGCATTCCGGCCAACCACAGTGTACAAATCATGACGGATAAGATCAGCGATCATGAGGTTCTCGGCAGATTCCTTGGCGGAAGAGAGAATTTCAGAAGCTTTCTCAAACGTCATTTCAGGAGTTCTCTTGACAGTACCTTTCATTGGGACCATGTCAATGGTGCCAGCTCGTGACCAGGAAAGGAACTGTTCTGGAGAAGAGGAAAGGATTGTAGTCTTGTTGAGACGGATGTAAGCTGCAAAAGGGACGGGGTTGTGGCGCTGAATGTTCTTGTACAAGAGGAAGGAATAGTCGGGAACAATATCAGGCTTACCCTTGGGAGAAGTCACCGTCGCTTCGGTCGTAAGACAGAGTTCGTAAGAATTTCCAGCAAGAAGTTCGGCCTGACAATCACGAATTTGAGAGATATACTGATCGTGATCAGGCATTGAGAACGTGCAGGATGATAAAGCCAGGTGCAATTGCATGATATCGCCAGGTCTTGTAGTGGTTGGTTTGGTTGGCACGGTTGTGTCGAGCCTGCCGCTCATCTCGGTAACCCACTCAGCGTCATTGTAGCCTCTTCGTGTATTGCTTCCTCGGATTGACTGAATGCATGCACGTTTGGTTTCGTTGTCGACGACGATGCTGCGGTCAACCCACAGGAGGCTGAGGTCGGGTATGCGTCGGTCGCCTTCAGTATACCGAGCATCCAGATCAAGGGAATCAATGCCGAACTCATAGGATAGAAAGCCAACAAGCCCGCCTCTGAATGGAATAGTAGAAGTATCATCGTTGATATGCTGGCTGCACATAAAGACCTCCAGGAGCTTGACCATCTCGACTCGGTCAATTGCAACTATCTCGCTTGCCACAGTCATGAAACCCTCATACACAGAGCATTCGCCGTTGAGATATTCGATCCGAAAGTTTGACGAATCGTTGCACGAATAGATGCTGTAGCGTCCTCTCTTTGTGGACTCCAGCATTACCAGTGGAGTGTCTGGACCTCGATGTCGCCATATGTCAGCAAGATCGTGATGTTCAGGGTCGAAATGTATGACTGCAGATACTATGGCGCCGTTGTTTTGGCTTACAAGCTGACGAAGGAGTGCGAGGAGCCGTTGAGCGGAGCCACTGATGTCCTCTAAATCTGCATCGATGGTTCCAAAAGCGCCTGGAGATCGAGTTGAACTGATCCATTCGGCATCGTCGGAGCCTATTTCTGATTCAGAACGTTCCAGCCCAATGTTGCTGGGCGTGTTGGACGTCTCGGCGTGGTTGGGTGTCAAGACAGGTCTTCCGTGCGCGGCATTGTGCTCAATCGCAGAAGCCCACCACCGCTTGATCAACTCCAAGCAAGCAGAGTTTGATTTGCATGATTCTGGATGGAACTGAAACCCGTGCAGATGGTGATCTTTATGCTTTACTGCCATCACCCATTCATCCTTGTCCCATGCCAGAAGGTCTAGCGTGTCTGCTGGTCGCACAAGTGCCTTGCTGCCGGTTGGAGTGGAGAAGATCGAATCAGCGGACTGGAGGCTTTGAAGGGAAACAAAGCTTTCGCGAGATCCAGTTGAAGTTCGTCGGCTCCTATTGGTGTCGAGCTTGAAGTCCTTGACTCGGATGCCAAGGCTGTTGTAGTTAGTTGCAACGACATGCTTTGAATTGGCAAAGATATCAGTGCCAGTGTGAAACACATCCTTCGCATGTCCATGGCAAGGGAGACCCATTCGAACAATCGGCAGGCCGTACTGTGCACAAAGACTCTGAAAGCCCAGACAGATTCCGAGCACAGGTATGTTGAGCAGTGGCGCATACTCCCATACACAATTGAACAACCCGACATCCAAGTCATTGGAAGGATTACCAGGACCTGGACCGAGGACTATGGCGTCGAAACTTGCGAAGAATTCTTGATACCCTTGCTCATATTGCAAGGGAATATCACAGTCTATTCTGATCAATGTGATCTCGACACAAAGCTGCTGGCGAAGCAAAGCAGTAATATTCTCGGCAAATGAGTCGTAAGCATCAATGAAGAGGATGGTCTTTGGCTGTGCCATCTTGTGAAAGACAATAGGCAAAGTGTGAACATACACGGTCTCAGAAAGAATCCATGTCAGAGGAAAGAATTGAAAGAAAAAAGGGTCGCCAACAACGCCGCAAAGAAATGTGAAAGCGACGATTACCACCACATCAAACACGATGGAAAATGAATACACCTACCCGTGGATTGATCACAAGCCTGTGACAAACATAAACAGATTGTTTCAATGTGACTCGAGTACTGTATGGAAACTTTTCACGGACCAGGATTGTGTCCGGCAGAGGCCGTGTTCGCCAAGCGGTTCTATTTTCCGGGCCTAGCGCCAATCCCTACGAGGCAAGAAAAGCGAGCCCGGGCAACTGGCACTGACAGTGTCATGTCTTTCCAGACCTTAGCCATCGACGACTGCTTGTGAGATCTGTCACAGGTCCGGGTAGTAGACTATCTTCACTAGGTGCTCTACGTCAAGATGAGCCTGCCTTGCATTTGCAATACCAACCCTCAGAATGGCCGACTCCAAAGATGACCTGACTGACAAGGCACACTTTGATCCCAATTGGATCGCCTGGAATGGAGGTTATCTACACTCCAACAATGGTATGAGACACGACGCTAAGATGATCAATGCTGACAGGAGCAAGTGCTGTTTTATTTTGCAACATCACCCTTCTTTGACCAGGTCTCGGGCAACCAGTCTCTGTTTACCCAGTGGGCAGGAACTCCCAATCAGAATGACATTCTAGGAACAAGAGCCAAATTTGAAGCAAACCTACGACATCAACGAGGCATCCAATATGTTGTTGAGCATGATCCTCTCGAAGAGAATGTGATGCAAGATGGACCCAACGGTCCTGAAAAGTCCAATGTATGGGTCATTCGGAAGCAGAACCGAGAAAACGAGACAGACAGCAGCGTCACGACCCTGGGCTATTACTACATCGTCAATGACGTGATCTATCAAGCTCCTCCTGTGGCCAGCATATTCAATTACCGGATGGTAAGCTATACAGCTCACCTACTGAGCGGCCTTGGCTAACAAGGTCATAGTTGAACACGATTTCTGCTCTAGAAAAGGTTTTTTCTGCGCCTGCCAACATGTCCTACTTTGACGTATCTCATGGACATACATATCATAAACCTGTGCACAAAATTGCAAACCATACCTTGAGCGGAGCCTCGCAGCAAAGTAAGGAAAGCACACCACTACCAGGTACCCAACCAGCTACAGGAGAAAAACCTACTGGAATACAGCCTCGGGGAGACAGTGAAAACGGTAGCCGGACATTATGGGATGCACTGCGTATGACTCTCCAACACGGCAAAGAATATACAGACGATGTTTCTCTGGTTGGTGAGCCAGGGAATTTCAGATTCTCCAAGACCAGAGAAGCGGCAGCTAGTCATTCCAAAAGCCAGCCTCAAGGTCCTGCTACAGGGACACCTATTCAGTCGCGAGCGGCATCTATGCTACCTGCAGCGAAGAGTCCAAGCACAGGACCAGTGAAAGGGTCAAGGCCGGGAGACAAAACGACTTCTATGCCTGATGGTCCTGCAAAGATCAAGAGGCGTAAAAGTAAAGCAGGTGAATCAAGTCTCTAGAAAGTAGCTTGGTTGGAACATTGAGTGGTGGAACCCCAAGCTAGTATCCGCTACATGGGAACAGACATGCCCGCTGTGGTTCACGCAAGCGAGAGTACTTAGACTGCGTCATAGATCTATGGTCTTTCTGAGCACTGGATACTCAGAGGGTATGTTGTCCATTGACAGATGCAGCCTTGTCTTGGGTGCACGTGAAAGGCTCGCGAGGCCAGCGATGACGCTCCAGGCCCAATAGGTGCTAGTGCAGGCGTAGCCGCAGACGCAGGCAGTACGGCAGGCGGCGTCATTCTCAAAAGAGCATCATTCACTGTGACTTATTTCGCCGCATTGCTTCCTCGATTTCTCCCTCCACCTTACCTTTCATTCTTTGTCGCGATTAAGAATCACAGTCACACTACTTTTGCGCGAAGACTAGATTGATCAAGCCTTCCACATTGTCTGCTCGGTGAAACTTTTGTAATCAATCTCTCTCTCAAATCCTCAAGCGTCGCGGGGCACGATGAAGCTCTCATTCAGGGTTAGTTATTCTCACTACTTAGAAAGATGTTTTGATCCTAGACTGACAGTAATGAATAGGATTTGAAACAACAGAAGTTCACGATCGATGCTGAGCCCACAGATACGGTATAGCATAAAGATCTTCACCGCTTGACTCCTCAACTGACTGTTTATCTTCAGATCGCTCAGGTGAAGGAAAAGGTGGCAGCAGAGAAAGGATGGGAGGCATCAAGTCAAAAGCTCATCTACTCTGGTAAGAAAAACAAACGTGTGTAGCTATAATCTATTCACACTTGCGCAGGCAAAGTTTTGGCCGATGCAAACACAGTCGAGTCCTACAAGATTGAAGAAAAGGGTTTCATTGTGTGCATGGTCAGCAAGGTCAGTCTGCAACGACTCTTCACGACTCCGAGTGTCTTTCCTGACTATTTCCAGCCCAAGGCCGCGCCAGCAGCTAAAACAGCTCCTCCTTCTACACCAGCAGCCTCGACATCCTCGTCGACGCCTGCCGCACCACCTGCCCCTGCTGCACCTGCGAGTCAACCTGCTACTACCAACCAGCCTTCCACACCCACTCCCGGCCAGGCCACAGCCAATGCTCCTGCGGGCGCAAGAGGTTTCAATGATCCTTCCGCATTCTTGATGGGGGTTGGGAACGAGGGTCCTATCAGGGAGATGGAAGCTATGGGTTTCGAAAGAACACAAATTGATGCCGCCCTCCGAGCTGCTTTCTACAACCCGGACCGAGCGATCGAATACCTCTTAAATGGTCTCCCCGAAGGTGCCGTAGCGGACGCAACACCTGATGATACCGCGACTGGACAATCTTCTGCCACGTCCCGTCAAGCAGCACCCACCCGGCCAGCCCAGCCAGCCCAACCAGCCCAGACTGGTGGAGATGAACCCATCAATTTGTTTGAAGCCGCTGCTCAAGCCAATCAAGGAGGTCGTGGTAGTGGTGGTCCCGGTACTGGTACAACAAGAGGCGCTGCTGGAGCGACAGCAACTGGAACCCAGGGCGCAAACATGGACTTGACCTATCTGCGAAATAGTCCTCATTTTCAACAACTGCGTCAAATTGTTCAGCAACAACCATCAATGCTCGAGCCCATCCTGCAACAAGTGGCCGAAGGCAACCCACAGCTTGCACAAATGATCAGTCTCAACCCTGATCAGTTTCTCCAATTGCTTGCAGAGGTATGTTGCGTTTCACCTCCTGTTCGTATGATACTAACTGCAAGTTCAGGGTCAAGAAGGCGACGACGGTCCAGTTCCCCCAGGTGGCACCGCTATCAGTGTTACCCCCGAAGAGCGCGACGCCATCGAGCGATTATGTAGACTTGGGTTCCCCAGAGACCAAGTCATCCAGGCGTACTTTGCTTGCGACAAGAACGAAGAACTGGCGGCGAACTTCCTCTTCGAGCAGCCGGAAGACGACGAACCCCAGTAAGCCCATGGTTGGAAAGACGACAAGTCTGGGAAGCGGCGGCGTCAGGCCTGGGTTGCTTCGCCCAATTGCTTAGTGGAACACGACTGTTATGGATGCCACATAATGATGAGCATGGAGCATGGAGAATTGAATGGATGATCAAGAGTCGCCTGCTTGGCCCACTGGCGAAGACCCTGAGAAGCTGGTGCAATCTGCTCATGCAGAGGGAATGTGTAAGGTTCCACATGGAGCATATTTGACCAAGCTCGGATCCTCCTAGAAGGATAACATCACTGAAAATGAACTCGCTCTGACAAACCTCGTTTCTTCTTTGATCTCCTAGACAAATGACATTGCCATGAAAATGGTGTAGACTGTCGGTCAAATTTATATGATAGACTCTGGTAAAAGTTTGCAGCGTCGTGGATCTTCTGCTTGCATTGACAAAGCAAGCGATACTCGAGGTGATGTTGTGTCGACGAGGCTGATGTCACAAGGCTATAATCCCATGGGGAACTTGGAGTACGAATTTTTGGGCAGCTCCAACTCTTTGACCTACAGTAAACACCAAGCAACTCACAGCCTCGCCCGAATAGGTCGTCGTTCACACCTAGCGCTTTTCTACTCGCGTCCCCAGCCCGTGAGCAGCCAGCAAGATGTCCGGACGAACAAAAGATGCGGTCAGGGTCTTCCACGACATCGTCTCCCTTTCCCGTGCGCACACTTCACCGCGAGCAGCACCAGCACTGTGCCCGCAATGCCATACTCGGTTCTTCGACAAGCCATCTACTCACCTCAGGTCAAGCAACCCTTCTCGCCGCGCATTCTCCACCACCTCCACACTCCTCAAGAAGTCCTCGTCCTCGTCCAAGTCGTCGCGCAAATCCCCCGACGTCTCGTCGCCGAAAGTGAACACCCACGTGCCCGACAACGCCGCTACGAAGAACCGAGACAGCGAGGTCGACCCGTACGACTTCACCGAGCTGAACGCGGGGATAGCCAACGCCATCGCGCGGCTGAAAGATGCGCTCATCCGCACCCGCGATGCCGGCCGCGTGACTCCAGACATGATCGAGCCCCTCCCCGTCGACTTGAACGTCAAAGGCGCCGCGGCACACGGGACCCGGGCGCACCATGAGCGCGCGAAGCTCGGAGACATAGCCAGCGTGGTGCAGAAGGGTGGGAGGATGCTTCAAGTTTATTGTTCCGAGGAATCTGTAGGTGCCTCGTTACCCCCTTGATATTTATCTGAACTCGGAGAGAGTCTGTACCACTAACATCCAACGCACCCACGTAGCACGTCAAACCCATCTCCTCGGCGATCCAAGCGTCTCAACACAGTCTCGTGCCCCAACACGACGACAACAACCCTCTCTTGATCAACGTGCCGGTGCCGCCCGTGACAGCCGAGACGAGACAACAGGCCAAAGAGGAGGCGAAGAAGGTCTTTGACAAATCGAGCCAGGCCATTCGGAACGTCAGGGGCGATCAGCAGAAACGGTTCCGCAAGATGGAGCTGGGAAAGATGGTGATTGTCGATGAGTTGCGCAAGGCACATAAGCAGATGGAGGATGTGGTGAAAAGGGGCCAGGATGAAGCGAAGAAGGTCTACGAGGCTGCTGTCAAGGCGTTGGGATCCTAAAACCCTATGCTTGGCCATGGCACTCACGATGGAGTATAAAAGCGAAGAAAAATCCGTATCATCACAAAATGGAGATTGGATATGGGCGAAGCTGGGAAAAGCTGGTGTCTACAATGATTCCATATGCATCCTCGGCTACAGTCACAGCCGATGTATTAAGACGCGGGTTCACAATGGCACGGTTCTTCCACTGGCCAGTCTCTCCAGACCAGGAGGAGTCAGTTTGCTCAAATCAAGAGCTTGTATAACAATCTGTTGTCGACGTTTGTCTTTAATCTGGGTAGCCATGGTCGCCTTGACTGACATGATTCAAGCATTGATCCGACTCGCACCTCACTTTGACTCCGTGTCAACGTGCGAAAGAAAGCTCAGGCTAGGATTCTATCTAACCGGTCGATTCTTCATACGACTGGTTACCCAAGCATACCACATGCCACCTATAGTCGTCATCAAGATGCCTAGCGCAACCCTCCATTCTGGAACTGCGTGGTGGCCAGCACCACCACGGCTCAAGCTCGCCAGCATGAGAATGAACACCTGTTTGAGATTTCCAGCAACGCCCATACTCAAAGCACCACAACGTCGATTTGCTTCGAAAGATGCGATATTCAACGCCGATGCGGACAGCATACTCAGTATCGCCCATGTTCCCATCCATTGCCCTCCGCCTGCTTCACCCTTGATTCGAGTTGTGAGAGGTACTTGCTGAAGTTCACCGTTCCAGTATGCAAAACATAGTGCTTGTGCGACAGCGTATGGCGAAAGATACTTCACCAGTTGTATCGCTGGGAGGCCGAGGCCTATGTTCATCCGAGCATGAGAGGACGACGGAGGCTGCTGTAGCTGGTGCGTGATCATCGTCTTGGCCACAGCTAGTAATGCGCTGACGAAAGTCAGTGCGATACCAAAGCGCGTATTCTCGGTTCCATTCCTCATCTTCCCACCAGGATTGGTAGACGCAGAAGCCGATGGTATGGTAGCCAGGGCGACGCCGAGGATGGTTGGTATGAGTGAGAAATAGATCGCGACGGGGTAGAAAGACGGCGGCCTTTTGAGTACAGTGATTGTCAAGAACACCGTGATAGCCGGCGCCGATGCTCGGATGGTTTGATGCATAGCCAGACTAACTAGACCGAGTGTCAAGTTTGAGACACCAATATTGACAGTGTACAACAAGGAGAAGGCCAGGAGAATGGCATGTGTACGGATTGGCAGTCTTGACTCGTCATGAGAAGGTGGTGAGTTCACTGGGTTGGCTGTAGATGACACCAGTAAACGGAGGCTTGAGAAACCGATTGTAGCCACGAACGTGGCAAAGGCATGGGAGGCAGTCAGCAAGTAAGGACTCGATGTAGAAGTTACAAGTTGCTTGCTACTGATCGTGACTAGGAGATTGAGGATGAAATAGATCGTTATCGACACGATGCTGGAATAGGACATTATTGACCACAGTTGCGCGACCAGAAAGGAGCCGTTTCGGTGCATTTGTAGGAGTAGAGAGATTTCGCGGCGGATCGAGACCAATGTCGATAGTTGGATGTTGATGATCTTCACTGCTAGGCAAGGTCATGTTGACTGTCAAGTCTGATCAGGGGTTAGAAGTGAGGCTTCAGTGTCTTTTTGCTCACATTCTCAGATCGCTCGTCTACATTATTTGTCCTTTTCCTTGGTCGTCGAAGAATCTGACTGTGGAGTTTCTGGTTCTTTCGATGACTTCACCGGCGTCTGTTCTGAGTCTGTCTCAACTGGTGGCTGCGATATCACATCGTCGTGCCGCTTCCTTCCCTTCTTAATGTGCCACTTGCTGGTATCTGGCACAATGTATGCTCTTTCCAGAAACACATTTCCAACGATTGAACCGCGCTCAGGAGAATAAATAGCCCTTACATTCAGACGAAACCTACCTCGAGTTCCAACCCAAACAAGCGAACCCTCAATTGTGACTCCATCTCTCACGTGAAGTTGTCCAGACAACGCTCTCAAGGCGTTCATCTTTGCGCGAAATACCACGACACCCGACTCGATGGCTTGTTGATATGTGATGGATTTGACCATATCCCTGTAGGCTCGCACAGAAAGTTGCTCACTGTATTCCCCCCTTAAATAAGGCAGAAACGGGGCCTTGTCCTTGTCAGACAAGCCGTTGATCCAAAGCTTAGTCTCCAACTTATCAGATTCAGAAAGTGCGCTTGTGCCTTGGGTATACTCTCCGCCATCATTCTCACCGCCGGTGCCTGGCTTCTGAACAGACTTGTACAAGTCGATGAGCCGAGCTCGAGTGATGGCGTAAGAGACTGTGACAAACTGCCTTAGGCCATAGTAGAAGGCATTGCCGGCCTGGATGGGATGGAAGACGTGATGCACTTTACTGCCAACGCCGGGCGACAGTTCTTGCCAGTCCATACTCAATTTGTTTGACTCAAAGCACAGACACGAGACTTCATAGATCTCTGGTGGATAGATAGGAGGAACCACATCAAGGTCCATTCGGACAACAAAAGGGCTAGCACCCACCGCAGCCATGTTCAAACGATAGCGAGGTAAAGCCGCCTCCAAGGCCATCTGAACGACTTGAAGTTTGATGGAAGTTATCAGCTTCTCATCTTGTTGTAGTTTTTGGTACTCCTTCCAGTCCGGATCATCAGGGGTGTACATCGGTGGCGCTCTCGCTCGCATCCATGGCAGCCACACGCGGAACCCTTCCTGCTGATGCGGCTTCGAATTCGGCGTGGTAGACTTGGAATGCTCTTGAACTTTACTCCGACCTCTGACACTGTCAAGCCAACCCCCAGGCGCATCCGTGTTCTCAGACACAGAACCTGCCTTTTCCTGGCTCTCTTTTTGCGGTAAGACGTATTGAAGCGTATTCAGGACGCAGTAACTGATGAGGAATGTAGTGAGGACACGAGAAACGATAGGTCTGCCAACTATATCAGCCTCAACGACTGGAGCGGGACTAGGGAACCTACTTCGACTGTTTCTTGACCGATACCCTTTGTAAGTCGAAAACACCATTCTTAAGCGGAACGCGAATAGACCGCGATCGGCGAAAGAGATAGCGCAGCATTGGGATGCCTCACAGACGGCATTGTAGCGGATAGAGGATGTCGATCCGCCAGGCGAGCTTGATTCGACACAAGCAAGTGCGTGTGAGGACGCCTATAGTGGTGATGACAGCCCAGGATGCATAACAATCACGGAGCTTCAGGGGGTTGAAGGCCTTGCTTGACTCGTGTCGTAGACTCTAGACTCGAGAGAGAATGATGTTCTGGCAGCGGGAAAGACGTGCGCACGATAAATTTGACACGTGAAGAGGCGCCCGCCACAAGGCTACAGGGGCACTCGGTCAGTCAGTCATTACCTACACGCTATTCATACTCCATACTACACTTCCCCATCCACACCCAGCTGCATTTATCTCTTGTCCTTTGACGTTCTACCTCCTTCCAGCTACCAGCAACGCTCAACCGCCTTTCCTGGAGCTGGCAGCAAGTAACCATGAAGTCAATCGCCCTCCTCGCCTCTTGTGCTGCGCTAGCACACCATGTCGCTGCTGAAGGCGCATATCTCTACACCATCGACAATAGCGTTGTGTCATCTTCCACGGGCATGATCGATTCGGACCTAGCCAGTGCCATTATCGCGCGCAGAAGAGCCCTTACAGACGACAGAGTGCTAGGAATCACGAATGAAGCCCTCCTTCAGGATATCAACACATACGGAGGATATCAGGCGCCTCTGTTTGCAGACGCAGATGGGGGAAAGAAAGAGACACCAGGCAAACTGTTCATAAGAATAACAGATGTCGACCTGAACATAAACGACCTCGATGCAGCAATGCCTGATCTGTGGATCCAAGAACCCACTCAAGACCTTCTTACAGATTTCAAACACATTCCTCGCCGGCACAGAACAGAAGGCATTTGCGAATACATTGTTCCACCGAGCATGAACACTCCAGGCGCATACGGCGTCGAAGTTATTCTTTCATACCATCTCGATGGGGTACGTTGTGCCTTTTTTTCCTTCCTTCTTTCGCAATCCATGGACCTTCACTAACGCTTTGTACCAGGATACCCTCTGCCTCTCGCCGGCGGAAATCCCCACCCTTCCCATCACCATGTCTCTACACAGCTTCCTTCCCAGCAAACCCAAAGAGGTCAAATCCAAATTGCCCGGGTTGATCCGCATCCTCAAACACTTCTGCGCAACCGAGAACATCGAGTCCACCGTGCTCTTCCTACCATCCAAGCTTGCCCCATCCACGAAGCCCTCCACCGACGAGCACGAGCATCAGCACCAGGCCCGCTCTGTGCAGAGCGTAGAAGAGCCTCTGGATCTTCCCGCTGCTACATCGGCAGCACCGGTAATCGACGATGTCACCCCGACGAACGCGTCCAAGAACTTCACCCTCCCCTCCGTCGTCCCAAGCTGCTTCTCCTCCAAGTCTGCCTGCGAGAACACCACGAACTTCTGCTCGGGCCACGGCGACTGCTACAAGGCACACACAAACTGCTTCAAATGTAAGTGTGGAACGACTCTGGCACGCGTAAACGAAGACGGCACAAAGAAGACAGTGCAATGGGGTGGAGCGGCATGCGAAAAGAAGGACGTCAGCGTGCCCTTCCTGTTATTCGCCAGTTTCGGCGTTTTGATGGCCGTCTTGATCGCCGGTGCGATTGGCATGCTGTTCAAGATGGGCAGTGAGCCGTTGCCGAGTGTCATTGGAGCTGGTGTTGCCGGTCCCAAGGCAGGGAAGTAGAGAGGTTCGATAGCCTCTTTGAACTTTGCTGTTGAAATTTTGAAAATCTTACAAAAGATTTCCTGGAGCGTGGATACAGCGCCATTGCGGTGCCCGTATGCTCACATTGTCCGAACGTCTATCGCATGTATAAGTCTGTCCGTGTAACAGCGACAAGATGCCGGGGGAGAAGGGCGTCCAGTGTCCGGGTGGTCACTAACTGTATAGATATTGTGTACTCCGAATGGCGCCTACATTTGCAATTGATGAAAAATGCCAAACTTGACGAACTCGAAGGCAATCTTCTTGATTTACTCCAGACTCATGAACTAGTTCGCAATTAAACATAGCATACTCTCATCGAAGGGACTTCGTAGCCCATGTCTGTCCGGTGCGTGTGAAGCTGGCCATTGCTTCTGCCTGGGAAGAAGTATAACCACCAGTTCTGATAACATGTTACGAGTGTGCTGAGAAAAGAACAACCAAGAAACCCTCGTCTTGAACTCCAAAAGCCACTTTGCTCCCCCAAAACTCCAAACAATGGCTTCATGCACGTTCCTGATATCGTTCTGTAGTGTCGAGGTCCTAACCGACCCATTTTTGGAATTGAAACTTTTATAATGTAATTCATGTAAGCCTTGAGAATTCAATTGCAGACCCATCAATACTCCGAACCCAATCAAGGCACCTGCGGACTAACATTGATAATCAAAGTACATTTCTCAAAATCGAATTGTAACTGTGGCGGTGCGTAGTCATTCCTCTCGCCATCCTTAAGATCAGCCAGAACTTCGACCGACAATGTATTCTCACCCGGGACCAATTGCACATCGTATGCCCCAGCAACAGGCGAGTTTGGTTCTCGGAATACGAGTGCGTTGTGCATGACTAGCACGCGAGACCGCCGACGTGATTTGAACTCTGCCGTTGGAAGTGGGATGATGCGAACATCTCGATATCCGAAAGGTACGGAAATGAAGCCAGATGTTTGAGTACGTGTTGCTGAGGCCTGTCGTACAAGTTTCCATTTCGGATCGTTGGGATTATTAGGGTTTGTCATGAAGATCACAGAACCCAACAAGGCGGATTCGATGCCTTTCCCTAGATCACGGTATTGCCGTTCGAATGGTATAACACTCTGCTTCGAAGTACCTTGCGGAGTAAGAGACTCATGGCTACGAAATCCATTGGTGAGGGGTGCTGCTGGCGCAGGAGTGCCCAGCTCTTGAACTGGTGTTGGTAGCTGAGCAACGTCGTTTGCAGGCAGATTAGCAGTTGACGCCGTTGCCAATTGAGGGGTGGTTGCACTTGTGCCATTAGCATTAGATGCTTTTACATCAGTCCTCTCTGTAGCGACCGATGCACTTCGTCGGACACTGATGGCAGCACTCGAAAGAACCGGGGTGGAGCCGTTGACTTGAGTACCTCTTGAGCTTGCTCGTGCACGATTGAGGGCTTCACCCATTTCTTCTTTTTGCCTCCGGAGAGATTCACTGTCGATTGTGAAAGCCGCACTTTGCGGTTGTGGAGTGGAGGAGCCCATTTTGAGTTTAAGCGCCTTTGGCTGTTTTGGCTGAGACAAGGAGAGCTTGATTTTGTTTTTCGGCACAGCACCAAGCGTATACAGTCTGTCTTGGGACCACGCCTATGAGGTGTTAGCGAAAGACTTGTGTGGTCTGTAACGAATGGGGTGCGTGACAAGAACAGTGAAAGGTCCCGAAAGGGGTGATGTAGCGAGTGAATGTGGTGTACGATATCAGACATGGATAGGATGGTGGGATCAAACGGGAACATACCTCAAGCTTCTCTGCCATCTCGTAGATTTCGGATCCCTCTTGATTGTACTCTTTCGCGTTTTCCCAGATCAAGCGGACTTCCTTACCTAATGACTCCCAATCTTGAACTACATTGTCTTCAATCATGGTTCTGACATCTGATATAGATGTGGGTTTTTTGATGACTTTATAGTAATCAGGGTAGTCTTTCTTTGATACCCTCTCCTCGAAATTGCTATCAAAACGTCAGTGTGCCTACAATCATCGAAGATAGTCACTCGCGACTTACATGGCATCTTCTTGCTCTGACAGCTCTTTGAGGAAACTCAACTGTTCTCCTTTGTGGTCAGCCGGTTGATCTCCAGGCGTTGACCGTGCAGCTTCACTCTGCCGTCTTTTCGTAGAGAAAGTCAGTTTGATCTTCTCAGGGACAACAGCTTCTGATGGAGTTGATGCCTTGCTGAGCTGGTCAATTAGTTCTTGCGGGATTGGGGTTGGGTAGGCTTTGTAGTCAGCCCTCAGGTATGCCGGATTGTGCTTGGGCATGAAGTTGGATATGGCCTTTCGGATACGCTCTGCATCCTCATATATGGCAGACTTGTAGTGATTATAGTCCTTTGCATTTTGCACCATCCGCTTTAGGTCGGATTCCAGCTTCTCCAGGTTTTGATATTCGTATTTCTTCAAGCTCTCTTCTATGGTATTGAGGGACAATGGCATTGCAGTCGACAAGTAGTAGTCAGGATATTCGTCCCTGTCGGGAAGATCCAGGAAGTGAACTGCGACATTACGGCCGTTCTTATCCTGCGATCGTTTTAGAGAACCAATAAGTCTGAGGCCAATCTCTGTGGTGGTTTCTCGAGTTTCTAAGTCGGGGAAGTGGGTGTCCTGATAAAGATTTATGGAGTTAGCAAAGCTGCAGCGGACTACTTGACTGCACTGCAGTCATGGTCAAGCGCGGAAGAAGATGGCGGGTGCAATGCGGGCATGATTGCGACGGAGCGCGATGGTAGGACTGCTGCGCGGGGCTTCTGGCGTAGCGAGTGCGACAGAAGTCGAGGCAGTTTGGGGTTGGCCGGATCAAAGATATAGGATCTGGAGGAAAGAAATAAAGGGTGTCGGTTGAGTGACTTACGTCGTTCCGCTTGCGTCGCTTGGGATCCGGCGTGTCTGGATAGTCTTCGGGTGAGCCTGCAGGGCCGCTTCTGCGCTTCGAGGTCATGTTTTGGGCACTCTTCACTTTTCGACACGTAGAGCGATCTTGGGGGTTTGGCGCGCAGCAACCGTTGGCGGGCAGGATAATAGGTGCTGAAACAGTGTCACAGCCTTGTTCGGTGTATTCAAACCAATTGCAGACACATTGAATACGGGGGGGCCACAATGCATATCACTCCATCCCATCCATGTGCTGCTCTCTCTGTCCTTCATACAAAACCCGCAGACGCGACACTGCAGGCGAGAAACGAGTCACGTGGAGTTCCAGTCCGGCTTACCTAATGTCGGCTAAGCTGCCGAAGTTGATTCTCGTGGGTGGAATTTAGTCGCTTGGCTGCGGCTGCGGCCACCGTCATTGGCCCTGCTCTTTCCCGCATTGCGATCCTTGTGTGTTTACTTGATACTGCACTGTCGTTCTGACCTGGAAATTCGACCACAAACACAACAGACAAAGTGGTGGTGCACCGAACAACCTTCTCTTCTTTCCTTGCAATTTGCCCACCGTTGCACTTTCAGGATAACTTAGTTTTACCAAGACTCCTCCCCACACATCAACAATTCTACGTAGACTCCTCGACGCGGTTCAGGAGCACGACACCTTCATTCGCTTGAGGCCAACAAGTTGCCTTTTCTTTCTTCTCACCAGGCACCCGCTTCAGAAACAGAGGTTTACATTTCGGACGAGCAGGGTCCAAGACCAAATTCCAGCAATTTCTCTGTGACTCTCGCACAATGACTGCCAACATCGACACGTCGAGACGAAACAAGAAGCCGAGGCTGTTGCATGAGAATGAGAGAGCGCGGTTGGAGGAGTTTATCGACTCGATCGGATACTCTGCAAGGTAAGAACAAAGAGCAAGGAAATGTAAGCAACTTACAAGGTCCAGGTATTCTGATTCAGAGTACGAATACCGACATGTCCAACTGCCGAAAGCCATGTTGAAGGCTATTCCCCGAGATTACTTTGACGAGTCTAAGGGTACGCTCAAGCTCTTGTGGGAAGAAGAATGGCGAGGCCTTGGAATTACACAGGTTGGTCACAGATGTATGACAAGAAGGATTTCCGGCTTATACCGCGCAGAGTCTTGGATGGGAACACTATGAGGTACACGAGCCGGAACCACATATTCTGCTGTTCAAGTGAGTCCGCATATCAATGGTTCGGAGCACATACTGACGCTCTCAGGCGTCCGATTGGTTATCAGCCACCAGCCCAATGATCAAAGAATGTTTCAACAAGGTCATTCAAACAGCGCAGCATTGGGATGGCGTTATTCTGTTGTTGTGGGAATTGTATTCAACTGTGCATTCAGCGAGCGTGCTTACCAGGTTTGTATGACTTGACTAATGACCGCACACGGCCGGGATTTGGGCACCAGATGTTAGACGTTCATTCAGGCCTTGCATACCTAGTTTCAACTATCAATTGTAACTCTCTGTGCAGCAGACCAGATTTGCTTCAATGCTAGCTATAGGTCTCTGTCCTCGCATCGAGTTCAAAAGTGTTGATACGGCCACACGAAGCTCAGGTTACATTCTTTTTGAGCCATTCCTCCCACTGTTCCACCGTCCAGCCAGAAGATATGCTTCGTTCCTCGATTCCATTGAACAAGACCGTCGGAGTGACATGGACACCCGTCAGTCTGTTGGCTTTCACCATGAGTTTAATATCGTTAGTGACCTTGTTTCCGACATTCAGACTATCATCGTCGGTTGGCTTGTCCGAAACCACCAGCAAGTCCAGAATAGTCTTCTCGTCGATCCCATCCACCGTGCCTGCGAGCTTCGCCAGTCTCTTGTAGGTGTCGTTGCGTACCTCGTTAACGACATTGACATCAAAGTAGTCGGTCTGCTGCTGGAAGAGCTTCTCCGAGAATGCCCAGAATGATTTTGGAGCCGTCTGTAGTACGGCAGCACCGGCTTCGTGAACGAGCGTCGAAGATGGATGCCACGGTTGAATCTGTTGTCGGAATATGACCCGAACTCCGGGGTTTGTGTACTTCTTTTCGATGATAGGGACGACCTCGTTGTAGAGAGTCTTGAAAATCTTCGCGGAGAAAGGACAGACGTAATCCAAATACACCTCGATCGTATGTTTTGCTTCTGCGTGAGAAGCAGAGGCAAGCAGTTGCCCGGAGAACTTGGGTGGAAGAGCCATTTCGGTGTACGACAGAAGGTCAAGTTTCGTATTTACTTGGGTCTTGTTCGAGTTCACAGTATCAGCTGGGATTCCGTCACCTTCAACCGGGTCACGTAATCTAACCTAGTTGAGGGTCACATCAGGTGATATGACTGAAGAAACATTGGAGGATTTTAGTTGAGTAGTGTATACTGTAATTCTGCCATAATAAAAACATAGCTCTTAGGAGAACGTCAAGTCTATCGTCGTCCTCTAAGTGTTTCTTATCGGGGTTGATATCTGGTATATCGACCACCCTAAAAGAGACTCTTAGACTACCGTATGTACTGCGAAACACACTAATTCATCATCCCTCGCGGATTCATTGTTTCACTCCAAGAGAGCATCAAGACCACTATCACCCTGTTGGGTTTATGATCCGGGTTGACACCTGCCCTATCGATAGCCCTAAAAGAGACTCCTAGGCTACAGTATTCTGAACGTACACGCCAATTCAGCACCCCTCCGACGCCCCCCTTTTCACACGGTGTTGAACGCTGTGCCTATCGAATACACAACCCATCTATCCGCTTCTTGACGACCTCCTTTCAAATCCCCTCCTGTGCACTGACAATAGCATTGGACTCCTCCTGCCTGACAGGGCTGCCCCATTTCAGGCGAGGCTGAGCAACAAAGGGGGTATCACATACGTGTGCATTTCAACACCCTACTCCCACCCACCCTGCAGACTGTTACCAGCCATTTTGAGCTCCAGGTCAACGAATTCATGTTCAAATGGCTTGATAGGGACAAATGTAGGTACAGAAGCATCTGTGTACGTCGTTTCAGTGTCCCAATGGGAGGACTGGGGCCGTTACTTACGATTGAGCCCATTCAACACTTCTCCTTCCCAGCCGCATGTATACAAGCCGCGCGATGCAAATTCGCAACTCATTCATGCGCTCCGCTCCTGATTCATTGTCTTCCCTGCGTCTATGCTCTCCATTGAACTCTCTACCTCATGATTCAGGAGCTATTGTCCTATTCACGCAGTGATCTCGGCGTGAAAAGGGTTTGTTCTTCTCCTCCATATCAGTCTGTGAGTATTCCCCGGTAAGTTCAAACCCTTTCTCTTTCTCTTTTTCTTTCTCTCCTCTATACCTCAAAACAAACCTCTTTTTACACTCGACAACATGGAAGTCCATCTGGTCATGATGGCATTACTTGCTCTCGTCTCGAA
This sequence comes from Rhinocladiella similis, assembly GCA_024082115.1. Taxonomy (NCBI): domain Eukaryota; kingdom Fungi; phylum Ascomycota; class Eurotiomycetes; order Chaetothyriales; family Herpotrichiellaceae; genus Rhinocladiella; species Rhinocladiella similis. The sequence goes on along the minus strand of JAMRYE010000004.1, from coordinate 1,484,430 downwards.
AGCCTTCGCCTTTGCCGCCGTCTTTTTCCTCCGCCTGCTTGTTGTGGTGCTCCTCCTTGTGTTTGGCGAGGTTGAGCCTCGTTTGGAGCTTTTTTCCCGCCTTTCCCACTTCCCAATCAACCCTCACTGTGTTTTGGGGGTGCCCGAGCCCCCAGACGTCGACTGGGTGGTCGTTTCGGGCTGGTTTCGACAGATGTGGCCGCAAAACTTGGTCGCTTGGATGGAAAAGAGGAGCGCTTTAGCTTGTCTAAGGCGCCTCCTCGACCCGAAACTCCACCCTTTCATTCGACAGGCGTCGTACACAACCGCTGGGGGTTGTTTGACTTGCAATGGCGCCGGCCTTGTGCCAGATATGGTGGTTTGCTTGCCCTGTGGCGCCTGGGTGCACGCCAAGTGTGCCCAAGGCTTGGAGGCCTCTCATGGCTCATGTGTGGAATGTGCAAAGTATTCGCTGGTTACAGGAAGAGCACAGGGGCCGACTGAGACCGATGTCCAGTGGGGCATCAGGAAGAAACAGGAGAGAGCCATGCGCAAGAAGCAGAACAAGCGAGAGAATAGGGCGCAAGGACGACACCAGAAGGAGCAAAAGGCTCCGAAACATCCTCATCGACGATGGGGAGAACCTTTGGGGATCCAGCACCCCAATCAAAAGGAGTTGAAGAACAACTTCTACTACCTCTTGGGGCCCGACTATGAGAGACAGCAGAAAGCTGAGAAGCAGAAGAGGCAGCAGGAGGAGGCTGCGGCACGGGCCAGGGCGAAGGCAGAGGGACGGCGGCTCGCAGAACTGATCGAGCGCCGAAGCCGTGGAGGCATTTGGAGGTGGTTTGAGAGCCTGAATTGAGGCGGGGGCGAGAAGATACAGCGGGGGACGCTATGAGACAAACACCTGGCGAAGACAGCAGTAGATAGAATAGCCCAGGAGGCTACTAGATATGTCATGTGAGAAGCAGGACTTCTTACTTTGTGAGACAGGAATTGATGAGCTTTTTGTACATTTTGTGTCCAGGCCGATCTAAATACCCCTGGTCTTCCCATACCAATACGAGCAAAGCCATGCTAAGTAATGTACGAAAGGGACTATGCTACACATCCATCCTCAATCAAGCCCTTTTGGGGGTCTGGCTGGGATGGCCAGCCGCCATCAATCTCCGAATAGTCTTCATGAACTGCTTCGACTGCGTGCCCTGGTAAGTGCCATTGTTGTTCAAATTCTCCACGACATGGTCCAAAAACGGCATCTTCTGCTTTTGTACTGTTGGGTAGTCGCCACGGACGTATGTATCAGCAAGACCCTGACGCTCTGCCTGACGCGAGACGACGTCGCTGAAAGACATGTCGTGAGGCTTTGCCTCGATGTTCTTACGCTCTGTGACACGATCTGCGCGCTTCTGGGCCATCTCCGCGGCCAATTTCAATACCTCGGCCTTCTCCTCCTCACTCTCAAAGCGTGTAAAGTAGCCCTTGACGTAGCGCTCTGCGAGTTGTCCGGGGGTCTGATAGCCATGCGGAATACGGTGCGCTAGCCATTCGATTCGCTGCTGAACGGTTTCTGTTAAGCCTGTGCCCGAGAGAGGTGTGTTTGGCCAGTCTGCTCGAAGGTCCTTCACCGCCATATTCTGACCGGGAGTGTACGTTATCTCTTCAGTCGGGTTGGGGGGCGGGTCAATGACAGTGTTGACCCAGTGGTCTACTTTTTCCTCGATGCCGAGATCTTCATCAGGATCCTCATCCTCGGCAGCTTTCTTTGCCTTCCTTTGGTCGCGGCGCTGAATTCGTTTGTCTACTCGAGGACCTGTACCGCGTCCGACTGGAGTTTTACCGGGCTGAGAGCTTCGTTGTCCGCTGCGTTGGAATGGAGGGCGGCTGGAAGTGCCATCACGAGGGGTCGCTGTACGACGCAGGATGGGTCCTGGCGGAGAAGGCCTTGAGCCAGGTGTTGAGGCTCTGTTGATACTTGAGCGCTGACCGTGCTCAGTGCTTGCGGCTCCCGCGCGAGCTGGGGCGCCTGAGCCAGGACTTGTGCGTCTCAGGATAGTACCATGCTGGGCTGGTGTACCTGATCCACGGGCCAGTGGCGATGAAGCTGCACCTTTCGGCCCTACCTTCTCGCGGATTATTCGTGGACCGGGTGAGCTTGAATTGCTGTGCGAGGCCTTAGAATCGTCTGCAGGATACTGTCAGATTGTGCACATTACGGAATGCAGAATGTATGTACCATCTGCTAACAGGCTGCGCGCAGCAGAAAATCTTCGAATGGCGCTCGTTGGAGGAAATGCCGAGCTCGTAGGTCTCGCCCTGAGACTCAGCCTTGCACATCTTGTGCAGAGGTGGTCCATTGCGAGGCTGATGCAGCGTATCGATGCTACGTATCAATCGGCCTGCGTTCAAAATCATGTAGATTTGGATCTGGAGCTTCAGTACTGAGAGAATCTTGGCGGATCACGTGGACACAGCCTCGTGGCCGCAAGGCTACATAGGTAAACATGACAAAGATTCGACGAAAGCGTAGGCTTCGGAAAGGCACTGGCTATGTACGGACTAGATTGAGGACAGCCACTGGTAATTAACTCCCAATGTACTTCATATCCAGGAATGAAAGTCTCTACTCGTGGGCAAAAGCCTCAATTTCACCAAGAGATGAACATATCAAACGGCTTTTGCCTCAGATGCGGGAACAGGATACCCTCCTCGACGAAACGTAGTAGAGCCAGCAAGGCATATCAGATACACACAAGGAGGATCCCATCGGTGAGTCGAAATCGATAAACATCGAGGTTAGGCAACGAACGCATTGTTGTCTTCTCCAATAGATGCTACTTCAATGGCCAAGCCATCATGCACTAGTCTTAATGCGGCATATGCCAGCACCAGTCCATATCACTGCCCTTCTTCAATGATAGTTATTGTTCACATTACATTATCGAGTACTACAACATTGAAAATGGTCCACACCCGTGGACAAGGCGCCCGACCCGAGGGCTTTTCGGAATACCAACCACCAAAACGTGAGCGAAAGATGGCCCAATCCCACGTTGCTGCTGGCACCTCCCCAGTGCCTGCAACTTTTGTTTCCCACTACAAAGACGCATCCACCCAGACAGAGGACGTAGATCTAACTAGTCGAATAGAAACTCCGAGTACGAAGCGACGCCGAGAAGATGATGGCACCGAAAATTCCTCGAAAAGACAGCGACAAGCTGTCACCCCAGAACAACAACGTCGAGGAAATACTTATATGTTCTCCGCTACGCGAAACCGAAGCCTCCTTACCTCCGCTCCGCCCAAGCTCTCTTCTCGACGTGATTCCCCCTATGGTAGAAAAGCCATCACACCCGTCGAACGAACGAAAACTCCACCGAAAACTTCAGAGAAACGTGACGAGAGCGACGAAGGAGTTGGGGAGCCAGAAACACCCACCGAGGCTCCAGCAAGAGCAGGCGGTCTTTTTGGCAGTGTAAAGAAGATTTTTGGATACCTAACTGGCGCGCCGAGTGATGTAGGCCAGGCAGAACAAGCGCGACACCGGGGCAGTGAAGTAGAAGACTTGTCACCTAAACAAACATCAATTGACCGCAACGTTCTCACCTCCGATATGCTTTCACCCACACCAAGAACCAACGGTCCTGCCCCTCCCACTTCAGAGGCTCCTGAGAATGATAGCGTATTTACCAAGGAGAATTGGAAGCGAAGAAGGGCTATGAATACCCACGCTGACCGTGAAGCTCTGGCAGCTCTGAGAGACACCAACACTGATGCTGAAATGGCACAGTTCAATCCCACTGAAACGCCGGGCACAAATAAACGCAAGCTTGCTTCATTCAATGGAGAACTCCCACCACCTAGGAGAGGTGGCTTCGGCATCGACGAGAACTATCTAGACGTTGACAATGAGGTTGAGGGCTTCGAAGAGTCACACCCCGCATACGATGATCCTTCCACACCAGCGAACAAGACTGCACCACAGACTCCTCTGCGCTCCGCGTTGAGAGCGAACGGTTACGCCACTTTGGGACGATCCGGAAAGTCAGTACGCATAAATCCACAGACCTCGGTGAAACATGTCTATGGCACATATGGTCGCTCTGGAGACTATCGTGGCAGCATGTTCTCTGATCCATCCGACAGATCAAAAGTGTCCGATTCATCGGCATCTAGTATCTCCGCGAAAGATGTCAGCGGCATGCACTCTCCTAGCACCCTCCAGAACACTGCAAACAATACATCACCAAAGTTTCGACTTGATCCCAGCATCGTTGATCCGAATGATACCAATTGGCGACCATCCCTGGCTAACCCTTCTCCTGGCCATTTCCGCGTTCCTGATATGGACGAATATGAGGAGGATGAAGAAGACACCATCACACTCGGCCAGGCAAATGAAGAAGAAATCCCTCCTCGACCCAGCACGCCCAGAATGTCACACGCAGAACTTCCTGGATCTGCATCATCTATGACACCAAATTCAACAGTCCAAGATGAGAGCTCAGTCAACGACACCACCGAAAGCCGACTGGAAAAGGCTAGGTCTGATGCCCAAAAATACAAACCGGCACGATCATCACGACTCTCGCTCACTGAACAGGTGCGCTCACGATCGTCGTCGCCTCCTGGAGAAGATATTGGAGAGATCAGCTCTTTTCGTGAGTCGCAGATTGAGGTTTCAGATACGCCTCCTATCCGAGCTAGGACCCATCCCGACACTCCGAACAATACAACAATGTCGTCATCATTCAGCCCAACGCCAAAGGCGCGTAAAGAGCTGGACAACAGTGCTGTCGGAGTAGATGGGTTGACGGACTACCAAAGAGAACACCGAAACGATGAATGGGCCGCCGGCCTCGATTGGCCTCAAGTACAAACCTATGTCCAAGCAGGTATTGCGTCTCAATTCGTCGACAACCTCGTCCGAAAGAATTGGACCGAACGGGACAGTCAGGAGTCTGCTGAGTTCTGGACTCGAGAGTTTGATCGAGGAGAAGAATTCGCCAGGCAAGCAGCTGCCGAGGGAAGAGAGCTCGTTTGGATTACCGACCCTGAAGAGATGATTGAATGTTAGAGACATTAGAATTGGATGAAAGTGGGTTCTGAGAACTAGGTGCAGCAGTCATGCACATTATGCGTGTGGGAATAGTAATACTTGGGATATGATGGACTGTCGAGGCGATAACGGCGTCAAAGGCTCCGGCATGCATGGAAAAAAAAAGAAGGGACGGGCGGAATGGTACTGCGTCGCCTGCAGTTGGTTCGTGTTCATGACAAGCTCTGATGTGTCCTCGCTCTTTTCATCATTATCGTTATCTTCACCACCCTCATTTTGCAAAGGTTAGAGAACACTTGGCTAGTGAGTGTACTATTACTCGTATAGAAGTGAAGATTGAACTTTGTTCTAATGCTTCGTTTTTCAATGCTCGGTTTCTCCTTATTGCCTGTCGACTGTTAACGTACGGCTTACACCTAGGTGACCAAAGATATTTTCCATATTATCTCTGCACCTTCGGTTGTGGGCTCTTTGATCTAAGTACATGTACGTACGAAGCTGGCCTTCTTGGTTTCTTAGGTGGCACCATTGCCCTCTTGTTTCGTCTGATCGATGAACCCAACCTCGATCACGCTCAACGTACTTCCCGGCGGTGTTTGGATATTCTTGATGCCCAACGCCTTTCCTATGCCTTTATCCTCGCTCTGTGCGAAGACAGTTGCAGCGAGACCATCGCCGGCCCTTGACACGAGATCCTTCCACTCGTCCTCGTCGCGCTCCTTGGCGTTTGTCAGCGCCATCATCTGCAGATCCGTGGTGCGCATCATCCTCTCCACGTCGTATGGCAACAGCCCGACGGTCGGAGGCATGAGTTGGTCCATGAGCACGATTCTCGAGTCCGGGCTCATGGCTTGCACGAGCGGACGGAGGATCTTGATCGCGTACTCGTCGCTGTAGTCGTGCATGATCATGCGCAAAAAGTACACGGCGGCGCCCTTGACGGGTTGCGCGTCGAAGAAGCTGTGCTCCATGAACTCGAACCGCGGGCGGAGGTGTTCGGGCACCACGCTCGTCGAGGGGTCCTTTGCGTTCGTGATGATCTTGGGAAGGTCCTGGACGATGATGCGGATGCCCGCGTTGGTCTCGGCGATCGGGACGGAGCAGTGGCCCATGTTCCCTGCCACGTCGACCACGACGGACCCCGAGGGGAGGCCTGCCCAGTCGAAGCCTCGCGCGACGTGCTCGTTGGCCATGACGGGTGCTTTGGACATGAATGTCATGATCTTGCTGAAGCGCTCGCGCACCGCCGGGTTGGACTCGTACCATTCGTATTGCACTTTGTCGGTGTTGAACGTGTAGTTTAGTGCCGCTTTGTTGGGTTCCTGTCGCCCGTGGCCGAACTGGTCGAGGGCTTCGACGACGCGGGCAGCCACCGGGAATGTGTCCTCGGCGATGAAGTGGTTGAAGGAACCGACCCCCCAGTGCGTCAGGAGTCGGGAGGAGGCTGTGTGTGCAACCAGCCCGGGGGAGGGTTCGTGGAAGACGTGGATCGCCATCAATTGGCGGAGCATTTGTTTGAGCTGGGATGGATCCAGGGAGAGTTTGGAAGCAAGGTCGGCGTATGTTATGGTTGAGCCGAGCGGAACGTTGGCGGGTATGTTGTATTTATGAACGTAGCGGAATGCATTGAGATCGTGGGCCTGTAAAGGGGTAAGTAAGGTCAGAGAGTCATGTTACCGACTGTAGGTATCGTCAGATCTGTTGGTTTCAACCTACGCAGTGATAGGAGTGCCATGTCAGGACTTCATCTGGGCCAGCGGCCAGATCGTACAGTCTCTTTGCCGCGGCGCGGAGGTCAAGTCTGGCGCCATCGATCTCTGGGGTGACGGGTGGAAAGAACTCTGGTCCATTCTGGTCGAATGTTGGCTGAGGGAGGTTCTTGGACGCGAGGTATCCTTTGATCTGTTTGGCAGTCTCAAGGCACGTCTCGGCCAGGGCTTCCAGGTCTTCAACGTTGGGATCAAGCATTTTGGGCGGCAGAAGCGACTCCCGGGTCAGTTCAGTACAATGACAGACTCTAGTCGATCATAAACGACCAGTACTGCTGTCGGTCGAGGGTTCTGATGAGTGTGCGACCAGGTTCAAGGTACTTGCCGACAGTGTAGACACGTACCTGGTCCTTGGTCTTATCGCCTGGAAACGCGTGGAGATGTGACAGGCCTTAAGTCAACCGCTTTGACAACGCAGCATTGCAGTAGTGTCAGTGTCAGTGAGAACCCAACCGAGCGCGTTTGGATCCACCTTGCGAGATGTAAAGGCTAGAGATCGCTAGCGTGCTATATCGCGATGAAACATGCTTCAGGCAAGCATGATGTTCAGATTTCGAGACCCTTGGTTCTAAATACGACCATCAGCCAAGCAGCAGTCGACGCGGAACGAGTCGAAGTGGCCGGCAGTGACACGGAATGAGTTGCATGCAGGAATAACGAGCGTCAGCATGGAGTGGGCGAACCACGACAGCACCTAACCGCAAATATTTTCATGCTGCGCTCGGCAATTCGTATTCATCCCATTGTAAGGGTCTGGTCTTTCCAGAGTATGGCTTACAATCTCGGAGTTGCTTAAAATATCCATAGAGATCGAAGTGAAAGGTGTTGGCTATTGTATTCAGGAAAAGAGTGGGGGCCGAGAGAAGGGAAACCATACGAACAAGGTCTGCAATCTGCACCATTTCAAGCGCGTGTCATTTCTGAAGTTGATATAGAGGGGAATCTTGAAGACGAAAGTGGTAAGATACAGAGGGATCGCAATAGTGAAGTGTACTTTTGTCAGAGTGACACTTCTATCGATTCTCTCACTCAGCCGGCCTTAACACCTTGCTTCCAGACTCCCACAATACCCTCACCCTCCCACAGAGTAGCCAGCTTCTCAGTAACGTTCCCTTTCACAAGCACAAGATCGGCTCTTTTTCCTTCGGCAACAACACCGCGATCGCTGAAGCCGAATCTCTTCGCGGGGAGCGCCGTTGCTGAGTGAAGGGCCTCCGTAACGCTCATGCCACACTTTTCAATGTACAAGAGGAGCTCCATCCAGAGACTGGGACCAATTCCTGAACCCTTCAGTCCAGCGACAGCATCAGTCCCCGCGACAACATCAATACCTTCCTGTCTGAATCTCTTGACCGTATCAAATGCATATTCGAGCTTGGCTGCTGCATCTTTCGCATTCATGCTTTCTCTCATATTCTGTACGGTGAAATCGTCCACTAGTTTCTTTTGTTTGGCAAGGTCTGCGAATCGGTCCCGCCAATCCTGCAATTCATTTGTCAAACTCGCAAGGATGGTCAAAGTCGGGATGACAAATGCATTGTGCTTCTTGTAAAGGTCAAGGGTGCTTTGTGGTAGAGCCTGGTCTACGAATGTGTGTGTAAGACCGTCCGCGCCGGCCTTGAGAACTACCTCAGTCATGTCAACACTGAGTGCATGGCCGACGACCGGGAAACCTGCGGCGTGGGCAGCTTTGACCACAGCCGTTTGGAGCTCGAGGGTGGCTACAGGAATAGCCCCAGTTGGCATGGCGAGAGAACAGCAATTTTCTTGCATGAGTTTGATATAATCCGCCCCTTTAGCCTTGTGGCTCTTTACAAAGTCTGCTGCACTGTCGACAGTCACATTGGGCCACGTGTCGACAAGCGCTCTCAGCTGGAGTACATGGGTCAGTGAGTGTACAGGATCGCCAAAGGCGTACACCGATGCTTCCCCGACCAACGACTTACCTCTTCAGTTGGATTGTGGCCCAGCACAACCGGTTTCGGCCATCCACCCGCGATAGTCGCTCCATACAGGGAGCTTTTGAGATCGGACATGGTCACGGTTCCATTAGACTTTCTAGCCTTGGTTAATTCCTCGGCCACGGCCTTCCTGTGCTTGGTCACAGATTCTGGGTCAGAATGCATATCACAGACAGTGGTGACTCCACATCGTAGGGGTGAGCGCAAGATATCATCCTCGCTTGCCCCCGGTGGAAGGTGAAGACTGTGCACGTGCATGTGTGATTCGATCAGGCCGGGAAGAAGAGTGCATCCTTTGCCATCAATCACGCCCGTTCCCGGAGGATAATGTGTGCTGGAAGTGGGAGTGGTTGAGACAGATGTAATTGTGCCAGATTCAAGGTCGAAGGTGACAGTGGCATTAGGATGAGTTGAGACGCCGTCAAAGAGAAGAACTGAGTGAATGATGGTTGAACCCATTGTAAAATCAAGGCGCGATATATATATTGTACGCTGTTCGAGCCAAAGTCTCTTGAAAAGTTGACCACAAAGACAATCGAATGCAGCCTTATGAAGAGGAGCGTGGAAAGAATAGTCCTTCAGTTAGTAGTCGGTGTAGATGGACCTCAGTGTGGGGGAATAAGCTGGCTGGCTATTTTGGTAACCGCCTGTATAACTCAACTGGGGAGGCGGGGCAACGACCCAACCCCGGAGCCAGTCACCATATACCTAGGTAAGGGACCTGCTGCTTGTACGCCGTACCTCATGCAAGTGCCGCTGGCGAGCCTATCTTGTGAGGTATGCTTCGGGCATGCTCGTAACTCATATGTAGGGGCTCCGAAACATTCGACAGGCCTGTTACTAAGTATTCGGCTGTCCCAGCAGACTCATGCGGGACCTAGCTGCCGGAAACTTGGGCGCTCGTCATACACCCATATAAAGGCATAGAAATGTATGAACACATATGCAGCTGAGGGTCATATGATTGTTGAACTGTATCGATAGATAATTGCGTTGAGAGGAGAAATGGCATTGTCTTCGCGATCAGCCAAAAGGCGAGCCCAACGTTGCAAGTTGAATCACATGTTGAAGGGTCGAATAGAGGTGTTGACCGTACCCACTCACCGCATTCGTCAATGTCAATTCTGTGCCATTCACATTGTCAGCAACGCATGTGTGTATTCACTAGAAAGAATAAAAATTGGTCGTTAGCAGTGTAGGGAACGGATCTGTTACTGCAACTTCTGCTAACAATTATGTATCGGGTCACGTGGCGATAAGATAGTGGCCCGGCTAACTTGCTGCTTCCACCGGATCTCACCAGATAGAATGACACTGACTGCGTTTACCAGCTCAGATTTCGCATTCAACAACTACACGCATTTCTGAACAGGATTCTTTTGCAACGGTGCTACGGTATCTTCCAGCGGTTTCTCAAGTCAGAACACGATGGCTTACTCTCCCTCACCGACGCCCCCGCTGACGGGTCCTGACACTTCTCTCTATGCCCATCCTCGCTCACCCTCTCCTCCAACGCAGCCGCTCTCTAAGAGAGACAAGAGACGAAATCAACATGTCGCTCACCAGCAAGAGCTACACAATGAACTCGCTTCGAATCGAGAGCAGCACTACCGAGAACAACTCATCGCCCTCCAAACCGACATGAGCCTCATTTCTCAAGCTGACCCCTATGACCCCGAGCCATTGGAAGACTCGCCAGAAGAGATCGCCAGGATAGCCGAACTAGCAGCATCCGGAACGCCTTATCAATCGCAGATGTCCTCAATGGCCGGGAAATGGTATGCCGAGTTTGTACATGAGGTCAACGATGCCAAAGAAGCAAAAGAGCTCGCTCTTATCCAACTTATGGTGGGTTGGGCCAAACAATCACACATGCATGGTTCACTCACTGATGAAAACTGTAGAACAACCACAATGCGCGTCTGGAAAGACTCAAGTACGAATGTGACTATCGACTGCACCTTGCTGCTGAAGAATGTGAACACATGACTTCGACCTTGCGAGAACGCCTATTTCAATCCCTCTCTCACAAAAGACAGAGGCTCATGAAAGAGAAGGAACAACTTGACATTGCGGACACAAACGCACTACTTCTTCACCCTAGCCAATTTAGTATCACCAACCCTGGAAGTCCTGGAGGAACTCACACAAGTCGCAAGACTCGCTTCACCCGACACCGGGAGCAAGAAGACCTTAGCGGGGTGGGTGAGATGCACAAGCGCAAACGGAAACATGCCGATGATGATATCGGCTCGCCGTCGCGAAATGGAATCTCAACTCCGGCAGACCGTAAAGGAAGCGCAACGTCAAATCAGACCGCCCCAGTCTACTCGATCCACTCTCTCTTCACGGACAAAGAGCTCAACTTCCAGTCCCACCAGGCGCAGGTTGCAGCTCGACACTTCTTTACCACGTCACGCAAGGAAGGTGAAGCGAGCAACACAAGAAAACGAGGCAAAGACGACAATGGCAAGCGAGGTGGTTCTGAAGACAGTGGATCCTCGGATGAGGAGGAGCTGGAAGCCCCAGAAATGGAGAGATCAGCCAGCCAAAACGTTCACGTTACCAGATCGACCAGGACTATTGGTGGCATGAGTGGCTTGAATGCGCTCAGTGACTTGGCTGAAAAGGCAGCAAATCGTCCAGCTCTGCCATACGCGACACTACACACGCACCAAGGCCGGCAAGGAACCTTCCTGCCACAGCCAAGCCGTCTATTAGCCGAGGAGCTGGAAGAGGATCTGTTCAAGTTTGCACAGATTGAATCTCAACCCAAAGGTCAAGTGGACAAAAAGGCCATCGACGAGGCACTCAAGCCTCTTTCAGAGTCGCGAAGCAATTTGGCTCCGGATTGGCCGGTCTATCTGGATGTGCATTTGGTCGACATTGACCCGAGAAAGACCGCCGGTGTCTAGTCAGGTTGGTGGCCGGCAAGCGACGACCAGACATATTGTACCTCCCAATCATGAGTGGTACCCACCGAGATGCAGATTGAAATAGCCTAGATCACGGGTTACCCACGGGGCAGCCACGGGGTACTGGATTTTACCGGATTGCGACACCGGGATGGCATGTTCAGGATGTTTAGAAAGTGCCTTGCAGGATGGTGACTGAAGCAGGAAAGATGCCGGTGTACGGGAGGACCGAGGATCAACCAGATTAATGTTGTTGAGATCGTTCCCATACTTGTTACAATCGAGTCTTTGAGTCCACCCACTTAGGCCGATGAGACCGAACTAAAAGAACATGGTAGACGTCACTCCGGTGCCAGTTCAGATCGGCAGGGCTTTTCCCGAGTTCTCACAATAGCGCAGTACGTGTTACGAGTACCTCTCCTCAGGTTCCTAGTTGCATTAGGTGGTACTCTGTACTCTGTACCCTTGTACCTAGCTCATGGTTTTACAGGGGGCCACGGAGTGCGGAGTATAGCTGTCTTGTTTACTAGGCTGAGCGTACTTCTCAGTACCGCTTCGACCTTGCTTGCCCCCGGTTCACTACGAGTCCCTACAGTACAGACCCGCGAGATCAAGAAGAAAGCCCAATTACTATTTGCGGTCTAATTCAAAGGCTGCTTTGGCCCTGAGCCTTACTAAGTACTTTGGCCTTTAGCTGAGCATTACTGAGCGGGCCGCGGACGTGGAATTTCAGTGGGAATTCCGAGTCTTCTGCAGTCAAGGCAAGGTCACGGCAATCAGCCAGGACACCTGGTGAGAGGATCTAGGCTGGCAAGAGAAACATTCAACTGGCTTCGTGGATGACAAGGTCACATTGCCGTTGAGGCAGATGGTGTGGCGCTTTCTGAACATGTGTAGTCTTCGTCGTCGACGACGCCTCCTCTCTCCACGCAGCGTCGAGGCGCCGCGCCGTTCCTTGAAACCTCCATGGCCCACGGTACTGCTCGCAAATCTAACAGGAACTGTTGAATTTGTTCCTGGGACAAGGTATCAATAAAATCAATCATATTCTCCTTGATGTGGGCTTTGTTGCTCGAGCCATCCAGTATGCAGCATGAATGCCCTTGGAAGCATGCATGGCGATGAGCATGCTTCTTTTCACCTTTGCCTCGGGCTTGGACCAGTCGCCGGCTCGTGGCTAGGGAGTGCAGATGGCATCAGGATCGTCATGTCGGATTCTGGTCGAAGAGGTGGTAATGGCACGATAGCCCGCCTTGACGGTAGCGTAGACGTTCGATTACGTTTCTGGAGCTCTTCTCGTAGTGCCATAGATGCCTTGCGACATCTGATATCCAAGTGCAAATACAATCAAGCTGACCACCGGGGTTCATGGCACGGCTTAGAGTAACCTCGCAAACATCCCACTCTATAAAAGGGAAAAACCATAATGACCTGAACATTGATCTATGGTACACTCCTAGAGCGAGGGCCACTGATATCCTGCTCTCGGAGCGGGAGGTCAGGTCAACGTACACGGCTTTCAAGGCAAGTTTGATAAAGCACCCAGCTGTTATCAAAAAGCCATCGACGTGCCCGCCTCCAAACAGTACACCCCGCGACTTGTGCTCGCCTACCACAACTTCGGCTGCATGCGTCCCCACCAAATCGACCTACTGGCCACTGAGAAACCGTTGATCGAAGTCGTCCGGCTCCGGACCGCTGACCGCGGTGACCACGAAAACACCGGCACCAGCCTTCATAGCCTCGCAAATTGCCAATCAAGGCTAGGGCATCTTGTCGGGGCGCAAAGTCGACGAGAGACGGTTGGCGAGAAGTAAACACTTAGTGGCAAAGATGTTGCAAAAGATAGTGGGTCCGAAAGCATTATGATAGAGAAGGTTGTTACTGGGAAGAGTATGATGAGCCAGTTCCTTACATATAAAAGCAATAGAAAGTCTCACAGACCCAAACATCCGAAAGGTAGAATCGCCATTCTTTGTAGGTGCTTGCAAGATACTTGGGCCAGGCTGATATCTCGTGGCATATCGATCAGGCTATTTTGGTCTAAAGCTGACAGAAGTCAAGATCTACATACTGTAGAGGAAGGAGAACCGAAGGGCTTTAGCCAATTTAGGCAGATTCCCGGGGGACCGGCTCTTCGGGGGAAGGTAAGCCGAGGGCGAGGAAAGCGGCGAGTAATTCATTAGAATAGGAAGGCGGCCAGGCCAACTTGCGGAGTACGAGTACTCCGTACTTACTGTACATATACAAGTAGGTATAATACTTAAAGTACTTAGGCTCAATACAGACGCCATTAACAGCTATCCATCTTAGGTACCTCGGTAGGCTCAACTGGTACTCATACGGAGTACCTACCTAGTCCTCCTCCCCAGGTTCACTAGCACCGGTTACTACAAGGGATCCTATGGAGTAAGCAGCTCCTTCGCTGCCACGTCCCCCGCACTCTAGCAGGTCCCTCAACCTCTCGCGAAGCTTGTCTTCCTGCATGGTGTGTGAGCCCCTGTCAATACTCGCCCGTCGATCCACAATAGCATCATCTTCCCTTTCCTACGAGCTGCGTCGGAGTCGGCGAGCGAGTGGTCACATCTGTTGACACTGAATGTAACCTGCCTCGCGAAAGAGCGGTCCGACTCCAGGTATAAGTGATCTATGTGCTGCTACTTCGCATGTCCTTCGTCTGTCCTCGCTCTTCTCGCTGCTGCTGAAACCCTCTCGTTGGGATTCGTGGTCAAAATGTGGTCGTCTCTTGCTCAATTCCTTCTCGCCTCGAGCGTCGTGCTGCCGGCCTTGTGCCAGAACAGCTCGACGACGTCGAATCTGACCGCGCCAGTCCACCCTTTCGCTGTGTACAGTTTGAGCGCAGAGAACATCACTGCGAAATTCATTCCCTATGGTGCCCGTCTCACATCATTGCTCGTTAAAGACCGCGACGGCAACGATCAAGACGTTGTCGCCGGTTACGATGACTCTACACGATACCTCAAAGACACCGAGACCAGCCACACTTATTTTGGTCCCATTGTTGGTCGCTATGCCAATCGTATCAAAAACAGCACGTTCACGTTGAACGGCCAATCTTACCACATACCCGCCAACGAAAATGGCGGTGCGGACACACTCCACGGAGGTACTGTTGGGTACGACCAGAGGAACTGGACCGTTGTGACCGCTTCGGACTCGAGCATTACCTTCAGCCTTCTCGACACGGGCTTCGAGGGATTCCCTGGTACGGTCTTGACCACCGCTACCTACACCCTCTCGAGCGCCCCCAGCGGTCCACAAGGGCAGTTGCGCCCGCGACTTACGAGCAACATGGTTTCCAGTGCATTGGATGAGGAGACACCCATCATGCTTGCAAATCACATATATTGGAACCTGAATGCTTTCAAGCGGTCAACGATACTGAATGATACTACCCTATGGATGCCGTACGCCGACCGATACATTGACATCGACTCGATCGAGATCCCCACCGGCGGCCTAGGTTCCGTGTCTGATCTACCAAATCTGGACTTCACCTCGCCCAAGCTGCTCGGCAATGCTGTCAACAATGCTACAGGCGTCTGTGGTGCGGGCTGCACGGGCATTGACAATGCCTTTATCCTCGACCGACCAGCAAGTGCAGGCCCGACGTCCTCCAATTTCCCCGTCCTGTCTCTCTGGTCAGACACCACAGGAATTCGGCTGGACGTAAGCACGAATCAGCAGGGTTTGCAGATATACACATGCAATGGCCAAAATGGCACGATCCCTGTCAAACAAAGCCAGCAGCAAAGAAACAACGGCACTTCTGGCGCGGCAAAATTCGTCAACAAGTATGGATGCATCGTCATTGAAACTCAGGCGTGGATCGATGGCATCAACCACCCAGAATGGGGAGTTTCTGAGTATGAGATCTTTGGCCCTACAACTGGACCCGCCCTCAACTATGCTACTTATGACTTTTCAACCTTCTAAGCCCCGACTGAGGAAGCAGAGTCTGGGTATACAGAACATGGAATTTGGGAAAAGCGGAGGCTGTGTCTGACGAAAGATAGAAGAGGACGTATGATGAGAGTATAGCTTAGTAAGAACTAATTCAAGACGTCAGACGAAACAATTTTCTCTCCTTGACCAATTCGCGATGTGGCCAATCAGAGGCTTCTATCGCTATGTCATAGTAAACAAACAAGATCGTGATTCCCAGAACGGTGGGAGCAGGAATAGTGCGGTCGCGTAGCATTCACGAAGGAAACCCGGTATGGCGATAACTACGAAGCACAGTGACTGGAAGTTCAAAAACATCCATCATGATTGACGAACTGCCAAAATTACTGTCCTTGTGTTGAAACACTGCTAGATGGACTCTGTCGTCCGAGCATATCACCAATTTCCACCCGACACTCCTTATCGTTTACAATGCCGCGATCAGCTTCAATCCTTGCCTCTTACCACGACGAAGACCTCAGCTCTCCTGACCCGCTCTCAAATTCATTCGACGACGGAGCAACTCAAAACTATGTGTCGCGCCCTGTCCGCACCTCTTCCCCAAGCAAATCTAGCGCGCCCTCGGGAAACCTCTCCAGACGAGCTACCAGTGCAACTGTTTACTCCTCGCCATTTCGCTCAGTATCCGAACAGAATCTAAGTCCGTGGAAAATCAAGGTCACCGTGGAGGCTGCGCCCGAAGATCCAGAAATGGACGACGCTGCACCTCGAACAATGACCCGAACAATGAAGATTCCGTTGAGGCAAGACTCGTCGCCTACGAATGTGGAGGCACAGTCCTTGAGAGGACGGAATTCGACCACGGCATCAGGCAAGAGCAAGCGGAGTGGGACTCCTGTGCGAGGAGCTAGGAATGCAAGTCGCTCACGAAGACAAAGCGTGACGGACCTGAACGTGCGACCCCTCGGCGACGATGCGGAAGAGGACGACTGGTTGAATCAGAAGAAGTCACCACGAAAGAAGAGAGTTTCACGCGGCCGGAAGGCTGAAGAAGCAGACTCGACAACATCTCCGATTAAATCAGCGAGGAAGTCTGCCCGAGCGATGGTAGAAGTACGGCAGGATACAGATGCGGAAGATGGCTATGAGGACATTCATCAACAAGAAGCCACACCAGAGTCTGAATCTCCAGAGTTGCGCACTATCGATCTGAACAGGGTATCGGTTCGAGGCAGACCAGTTTCAACAAAATCCACAACAGAACCTGAGCACGATCCTGATGAAAAGGACTCAAGTATGCAACAACCATTGCCCAAAGCCTCGAGGCAGAAGGGCAAAGAAGTACGGAAAGTGTCATCTAATAGCGCACTGAGTTATCCGACGCCTTCGCCTTCTTCATCCTTTCATGGTGATCCAGACGATGTGGGAAATGCCCTACAAGAAGATACAGAGGGGGCTCTGGGGGGTCAAGGGTTCGATACAATACTTGAAAGCGAAGGATTCACAATGATTGATCTTGACACCCTACCCTCGGCAAGACAATATCGCACCAGTCCCGCTACGACTGCCGAAAGTAATGCTTCTGGACCAGCAGGAGAGAATAAGACTTCTGAGGTCCCTGAGCATACCCAGGCTTCAGCGCCAGCCGACGACGTGTCTTATCCTGCTCTGAACGTTGATGAAAGTGATATTTCAAGTACAGTGCCATCATCTCCGCCAGTCATTGAACGAGAGAGGAGCCTGTTACAGATACCTTCTGCTGCACCGGCAGGTGTTCGAAAAGTCACACCACAGCCATACTCGTCTCCAAGACTGCCTTCACCTCCCAGACACTTTATCCAACGGGTCCCTAATCACAGACACCGTGGGTCGGCCTCTGCGCTGTTTGCAGGCATAGCTCTGCAGGAAGTCGTGTCCCCAGAACATTCAGAAGGCCACCACTCTTCTCAGCAGAAACCGAGCTCGGCAAGCCGCCAGCCATCCAGTCATCAAGATCATTTGTTTGAAGGCTTTGATTCCGGCACAAAACGTGAGCTGAGGGCTGGCCTCCGCTTTGGAGAAGAGCTTGCGAAGCGACAATCATCTGATCCAGCGGAGAGAGCAACTCCGAATGAGGCACCTGCACGGAAGACTGATATCGCCGGACTAGGGATTTCTCCGAGGCATGAGCAGCTCAAACCTCAGCCAGCAACACAGGTGTGGAGAGGTGAGACTGTGGTCCAACATACGCCGATACATACTTTGAGTTCTATGGGAGCAGATTCGAGAAAGGGCAGCAACAGCGTGGCACAAACACCTGGGAATCAGTCAATTATGAGACAAAAGTCTGAGCTGCTCGACACGATGGCTCGACGCGAACGTGAATGGCAGCTCGAGCGTGAAGCAGTGTCAAGACAAATCGAGAATGCAAGCGAGAGCCAAGTCATCGTTATCGACAGTGATGATGAGTCTACGCTACCAGCGAAAGTGCAAAGCATCAGTGAAGACAGTCAACTCAGTCAGACACATGGAGACGATGAAGAGGATATTTGGCTAGCAGAGGCGAAGAATTCCTCTTCGAGCCCTCCCCCTGCTACACTGGCTGATCTGTCCGCGCAAAACAAGCAACACAAACAACTTGACTCGCCCAAAGAAGTCAATGACAAGCCTCGAAGAAGTCTCATCCCGAGTCCATGGCGAAGAGGTGATGATATTGCTCCTTCCATTGAGCAAAGTACCTTTTTGTCCACGAATGCGGACGAAATGAGCGGCTTAGGATATTGGAAGGAACAAGAAAGCAAAATCAAATTTGGAGCGGGTGGGATCAGAAGACAACAGCTTGGGCAGAGAAGAAGTAGTGGAACCTTTGATATTGATCTTATGCTTGGTACGCCGAGGAAGGAAGATGACCAAGATCTGAGCTTGCAGACGAACAATGGCTATGATCGCCACGAGCAGTTGGATGAGTCGGCTGTTTCTGAGGATATGATCGAGGCCAGCAACTCAACAGGAGAATCAGTGGATGCTTCTGTTGATGCTTTGGACCACTCAACCTCCGCACACGAGCAGACTCATGATACTTCAGGGGTTCACGATACGCCGGTGGCACTCACGACGCCTCCACTTCCTCAGCCAGACTCACCAGGTTCGGCACCTAATCAGCGACCACCTACACCTCGATCTGCATTGAAGGGTTCCAGACAGGTCCTCGGTCAGATGATAGGCTTTGATAGAGCAGATACACCGACCATGATCAGAAGAGTGGTGTTCAGTGAAAGATCAAGAGGTGTCGATATAGATGGCATGGAAAGCAGCTTTAGCATGAAGACGGGAAGTGACGATACGACCCTGGGTGAAGCTGGATTACAGCTGCGTCGCGAGTTAGAAGCTCATGAGGATGAACTTGGTGCTGGTCTCGAGCCTGATCCGGATTATGGCATTGAAGATGCCGCAGCTGAAGATTCCGTCCACACTGTGAGCTCATCAGCATCTTCAGAACCCACACCCACACCACAATCTCAGTCTATCCGAAAAGCCGATCGACATTCGATAAGGAGCGGAGAACCAGCAGCAGTCATCATTCAGCGGGCATCGTCATCTCCTGGCAGCAATCGTGACGCCTCATTGAGCCCAGTACAGCAGTCGCGTGAAGAATCAAAGTGGGAGATGGCCAAATTATCCATGCCTTCTACCGGTAAAAGATCCAGCTCGACTAAGCTAGGCTCACAAGCCAAGTCAAGGTTACCCTCATACCTTCTTCCGCCATCCTACCCGTCAGACCCATCACGACCCTCGTCGTCCAGACTTGGGCTTTCCGGCGAATTCACCAACAACCATTTTCGTACTCTGCATATCATATACCGGAAATCGTTGCGCCCCAAATTCCACGGGCCAGCGCAAGGATCTATCCGTCCTGATGTTCTTGCCCTCGAAGGTCGTGAGATGGACATTGATGAGACGAGCAACGGGATGGGCGAGATGTTCACGTGGACAATTGGACAGACCGAATGTGCCGTGATTGAGAGGTTTATGCAAGAGGTTGAATATTCAAATGGATTTTATCGTGGGAAGAAGGTGAGACATGAGGATGTTGTAGGAAGAGAGGATGTATTGAGATGGGGATGGAGTGTAGACCAGCTTGGGGAGTGGCTCTGTCGAATTGTGGTCGGTGAAGTTGTGAGAGAAGAGGAGAGAAAGGCGAAGGGAGTGAGAAGGTAGAACGAAGTACCGAGCAGATCTGGTTCTAGGCTCAGGGTACGACAAGATTGGGTTATTGTGTTATTGTGTTATTGTGTTGTCAAAGAGCAAGCGATTGATAACTTAGCGAATTCACTTCTTGACTGGAGACGTTAGGTTATGGTGGCTATATCAAGGCTTTCCCTTGGAGTGTTAGAATCATATGCATACTTTGGGTACCTGTAGATGTGGTCTTTGATCAGAATGAACGAAGTCGAAGTTCGAATCGATTCATGGTTCGGTGCACATGATAAACACACTCTTCTGCGTCCTTCTCGCTGACTATTTGGCCTTTCCGTCCAAAGAAAGAGTGGTTCTCAAGTATGTGAGAATGAAGGCCCTGGAAAGAACCAAAGTTACACTGGAGGAGGGTTGGTAAGTCGTCTCAGTCACATTTAGTAAGAAAGGGATTTCGCACCACACGAGAAAACAATATTGCAGGAATGCTACCTACCTAACTATCCATTTCCATGGAGAAAGGTCGGGTGTGTGTGTAACGTCAAGGGACGTTTGTGAAATATTTATGGATTTACTCCATACTCCATAAAAAGACCCGCACAATGATACAGTCACAGTACTCTGTAGTCAGGCAGTCTGGATCATCGACAGATGCAATTACAACAACAGATTTTTCCCTTGAACACGCTCACACTCTCATAGTTCGACTTCCCCCCCACCCCCCCCCCCCCCCGAGACTGATATAAATACAATTCAATATTCGGATCCGGGTACGAATTACGACTTGCTCATTGACCTGTCCGTACGGAGCTTGGAGAGAAGAAAAGAAAAGAGAAGAGAAGAGCAAGAAAAAGAAACCATGACTTTAATCATTCACGAACTTTCACCCAACAATGAATCAGACCTCGCGTTGATTCCTGCCATTGCCCGGATCCACCTCGCGGCATGGCTTACAAACGGTCTCTACAAGACCATCTACTACGGTCCGCCGTCGAGTTATCGGGCCATCAACGAATACAATGAAAAACGACACGTTCAGAGTCTCACTTCAGATCCTACAGCTCATATTGTCGTGGTATGGGACGACGCCCTGGAGGTGACCACCCGAGGGAACGGCACTGGTGGTGGACAGCTGTCACCGGACCAAATCGTCGCATGGACAAAATACAACGTCTTCACGACCTCCGAAGGCGCCGAGGCACGAGAAGACACGGGCGAGCGACTCGAGTGGCCCGCGTACACTAACCTCGCGTTGGTGACGGGGTTCTGGGACGCGTTGGTGAAATCCCGCAAACAGAATAGCCAGGAGATCGGGGCTCATGTGAGTGTCGACCAACTCGCTACGGACCCGGCGCACCATAGGCGCGGGGCGGGGAGGATGTTGATGCAGCACGTTGCGGACAGGGCGGATGAGTTGGGTCTGCCGGTCACGCTGGAGGCGAGTCCGCAGGGTATGAATGTCTACAGGTCCGTTGGGTTCGAGCCGCATCATGAGTTTTGGGTGGACTTGGTCAGGTTTGAAGACGGAGGGGACAGAGGTGAGGATTGGGCCAGACGGCAGGGGAGGGTAGAGGGGCAAGGGGACGGGTGGTATAAGGAGGTTGCCATGGTGAGACAACCGAGTAGGAAGTAGGCGTGGTGATATCGTATGAGCACGAGCACTCCGTATAGAATATTGAATCATAGGGTGGCGGGTCATGATCTTCTCGGTCTGCGGTCTTGGACCCAGGCTTATCAACAAGTCATCAAGGGTATATTGATATTTACCGTAGGTCGACCCCGTGGATGGTTGTTTGTCTCTCCACCAAGCAGAAATCTACCGTAGTTCATGATGAGATGTGTCTATTACCAGCTCCACCAAGACATCGACAGGAGTATTAATCAGACGGACAAGTCGTCGGTTACTTTCATGACGGCTTGTGAGTCCTATTGCACCGTAACACTGTTTAGTAGGTACTGCCTTTACGGCCCTGGATATGTAATCCCGCCCAACGAGAACCCACGACGGCCAACTTTGGCCATGCAGCGGCCAACGATCCATTGGGATGCCATCGGAAAAAGAAAATCCCGCCAAGTGCGCATTATTGCCTCTCGTCCAAAGAGTAATCTCAAGCCACCGTATGCAACCTTTACACCGAGAATTTCCCCGAGTTAGGGTCTCTCGAGGCCCGGCAAAGAAGGCTCTCTCGGCTAACCAAGGCCGCGGACCCCTTCTCTATGATCGTCGTTTGAGCCTCACCAACTCCTTCGGTTTGCAAGCTCGAGCCAGCGTCCACAAGCGTTGTTGACCGGATATCTATTCACGCTTCTGCGAATGCTTGCGTGGTTTCAAGGAAAACTTGACCGCGGTGGCCCATTGGATGGTCCGCTTGACCCACAATTTTCCCTTGTGGGACTATGGCTGGCTACAGCCAAGTTTATAGACATCAATACTCAATGAGAAGCAGAGTTGTATGAATGTCCAAATACTGACACGGTGTCAAGGGTCCTACCAGTCTTGTATAGTTCTAAAGAATGTCTTACCTTGCCAGGTATGTTGCGCATAAGGTATGCCACAAGACTTTTCCAATCTCTACATCAATGAAATCCCTCAAGATGTCCAAGTCAACTGCGCATGAAGTACACAATCACCAAGGCTCACCCCAAACTTTTAGATTCCCGAAAAACTCCTTTCCCTCTCTATACCACTTGGCCCTTAATAAAACCAGCGATAATGCGCACTCGCTGGACCTTCTGCAAGTAGCTCGCTGGGAATGTCGACAGCTTTGATCGTCCTCCCATCCCTCCTATCACGCCTCTTATTGTCAATGACCATCCAGGCTCCCAAAAGCAAGGTCAATAAGCAGCCACAGGCGCCAAACACGGCAGTTGTGATCAAGGCTGGCAAGTACTTGGGTGCGTCTTTGTTCTGGAAGATGTTGCTGGAGACGACACCCATGAGATTGGCCACGGGGACCCCGATACTGGTCAGCATCATTCGTTTGTTTTCGTCGGCAATGTTGTTGTTGTACCAAACATCTAGGATCACGCTGGGAGCGCTTGTGCCCCAGGTCATCATGAAGCATGCAAAATAGGCGACGTGCAGCTGTGAAGTGACGTTGACCGTGGCGTAGATGATGAATCCGATAAAAGTAAAGGCAAAGCCCAGGGCGACAAACGGGAATCGCAGTCGTGTCAAGTCTGAAGCAAAAGACAGGATGAGGAGCATGGCTGCACCCGACACATTAGGCGCGACGGTGTACAAGTTGGTCTTCACCGTCGAATAGCCCAGGCGTTTGACGATGACGGGCAAGAACAGCGAGACTGACTGCAAAGGAACACCCAGACAAATCTCAATGCCGAGAATGATCCAGCTTGTCGGGTGCTTCAAGATCGCGACTGCAGACCTGAAGTTGAACTTTTCGCCGACGACTGAAGAAGAGTCGACCTGGATTCGGTAAAAGGCGAGTTGCTTTTCTTCCGGCGTAAGAAATTTGGCGCTCTGTGCGTCGTACGGAAGGTACCAAAAGGCGAAGATGGCGAAGAGCATGGAGCAGCTACCCTCGATGATGAAGAGGTAGCGCCAGTTGGCCAGGCTACCCGAGTGGATTTGGAAGACTCCGTAGGATAGAAGCCCACCGAAAGCCGACGCGATTGACTGAGCTGCGTAGAAGATGGCCAGTCGACGCGCCAGTTCCCCACGTCGGTAAAAGGTGGTCTGGTAGTAGATGACCAAAGGGAAAAAGGCCGATTCGGCCATACCGAGGAACCAACGAAGGGCCAGGATACCGCCAAAGTTCTTCGCAGCAACCACCATCAGAGTGAAGAAACCGAAGCAAAGCATCATGATGGGAAGAACGCGGCTGGGACCATATCGTTTTCCAGCGATGCCGAGGAATGGAGCTGTAAGCACATAGGGGACGAAGAAGATGGAGAGAATCAAGTTGTACTGATCTCCTTTCAGACCCAGATCATCTTCGAGGCCGGCGGTCTTCGCATTGCCGAGGTTCGATTTATCCAGAGAGTTGAACAGATACATGACTGCGAGAGTGGGCAGGATGCGCAGGTCAAACTTCCAAACTAGTCGTCTCTCCGCCGCCGGGTCGATGGCGATACTGGCCGAGACCCGACGAGTCTCGCCGGCTGCAGAGAGAGCCATCACTCCATCATCCAATACCTTGATGTCCTTGCCATCTGTCACGGTGCCTGCTTCGGCTCCCTGGTTCTGTTCGATCGACATGTTGGCGTAGGAATACGACGATGCCCAGGGCGGTTGAGATGTGGAGGGCTATTGGACCGACGGGGTTAGGTCGACAGTGGAAAAATGAGCTGCTGAACTGATGGGTGTCGTTGAGAGTTGTTCATGTTGCAGGTTCCATGCTCGACGGTCGACGTCTTATATCAATGCCGGGTCAAGCGGAGCTGTAGATGCTTTTCGTCGTCCTCAATGTTTGCCCTTGTTGGGGCAGGGCTCGCGAGGCTGCCCGGGACAAGGCCAACAAAAGTGGAGACGCACAAGGAACCTTGATAGCCACCTTTGCCAGCGGCCAACAGCAACAGTCCCACGGCCAACAGCAACAGTCCAACGGCCAGCGACAGAAGATACTTGCCATGCTCACATCACCTGCAAAACAATATCCCGCTGCAGTGGCCGATGACTAGTGGCCGCTGTGGCTCCGCCTACAGGGGCAAGCCTTGGGCAAGCCGCCTGGATCCAGTCACGCCAACGCGGAAGATCAAAAGGGCGAGGAGCGTTGTTAGTAGCGGCCAATGGTGCTTGGACTGACAAGCCTCGTACGGTATTGTTCTGCCCGTGTTCTGATGCTCAACAGTCGACACTGTCACAATGACGAGCCTGTTGGGAAATTGTGCCCGTGGGCAAACATGGCGCTGCAAATTTCGACCGTCATTTAGGAGGAACGTACTCTAGAGATCTCGACTGCGCGCTGAGAATTCTTATATTTGAACGCTCACTTAGCACACCTATACAGCCAAATCCCACAATCACGAGTGGAAACGACCCTTGTACTCATACGCATCCGGCTTCCAACGGCATAACCCACCTGAATGTCGGCTCCCTTGCTATCAGAAAGCTTGCACCGCAGCTCAGAATCGTTTGATGGCCGTCAAATGGCATCTGGCCCGATTCCTGGCCAGATGCAGTCACCCGGCATCAACGAGCAGCACCGCTTCTCGCTTGCCGGACTGTTCCCAACCTTGAGTCGCAGATCCTCAAGCTCCTCTCATTCCAGCGATGTGGATGTTCAGCAACTCAGCCTGAGTTTCGTTCAAGTCGGATCCTTCAGTTCAGGGACAGTTCTTGACACAGGCGTGCCAAGATATAACCTCAGCAATCAACGGCCAAAGACGGTTCCGAAGCTCTCAAGCACTCCCATACCCGAGACACAAGTGTACGGCACGTTCGGTGAAGAGGAACAAGAGGCAGGCGTGCTCAACGGTGTCGAGGATGTCGACGAGGATGACAGGTTCATCGGAATAAGTCCTCCTCGATTCTGGCTGCTCTTTGTGGTGATTGCGTTGGGTTATTTTATCGCTTGCTTCGACTCAACGCTCATGGCTTCCAGCCACCCGGTCATCACGTCTTTCTTTGGTGCCTCTCAAGCTGCATCTTGGCTCAGCACTGTCTTCTTGATCACAAGCACGGCTTGTCAGCCACTGTTTGGTCGGCTCTCGGACACGATCGGCAGGAAGCCAGTGTACTTGATATCACTTGCCATTTTTGGCTTGACTACAGCCTGGTGTGCTCTTGCGAACAGCATTGAGAGCTTCATCGCAGCAAGGGCGGTCTGCGGCCTCGGAGCTGGTGGAACGATGTCGCTGAGTTTGATCATCATCAGTGATCTTGTCCACATTGAGCATCGGGGTGTGTTTCAGTCCCATATAAATCTGGCCTTTGGGCTTGGTTCTGCATCTGGGGCAGCTCTCGGCGGTTGGTTGTGCGACAGTTTGGGCTGGAGGTGGGCATTTGGTATTCAGGTTCCCCTCATCGGTGTGTGTCTGATCATGGCAGTCATGTTCACGCCGTCGCACATGGGTCCTATGCTGGTAGCAACTACTGAAGGTGGTGCCTGGGCCGCTATGAAGAGCTTCGACTATCTTGGATCCGTCACACTCTCTTTGACAGTCACATCACTTATCCTCGCTCTGAATCTCGGCGGCAACCTTCTTCCCTGGAGCTCGCCCGTGGTAGTGATCTGCTTCATCGGGTTTGCCGTCATGGGGTGTCTCTTCGTTACCATCGAAACGCGCACTACACATCCACTAATGCCGTTACATTTACTGTGCAAAGCACCGGTCGCGAATCTGGTCTTTGCCAATCTTCTGGGAGGCATCGCATCCAACACCGTCTTGTTCAATTTGCCACTGTTCTTCCAGGCTGTCTTGCTCACGTCTGCATCTGGCTCAGGCTTTCGGCTTGCGCTGCCCAATCTCGTGGGTTCGTTCGCTGGGATCTCCACAGGGTATATCATCACTTATACTAGACAACTCAAGCCAACACTAGTTGCCGGAGCAGTTGTGTACCTGCTCGGGTCTGTGGCGACTTGCGCGATAAGCAAGCACACATCGCCCACCCTGACCCTCATTCTTATCACCGGAGTGCCATTGGGACAGGGTTTTGTTTTCCCGAACAGCATGATGAGTGCTCTCGCAGTTTCCGAGCAAGCGCAACAAGCAGTGGTCACGACGACCATTGGCCTGTGGAGGAATTTCGGAATCGTCCTGGGTGTCGCCGTCTCGAGCTTGGTTTTCCAAAACAGCCTGACTGGTAATCTGAGACGCATGGTAAAGGACGGGGGAAACGATGATCTTGTCGAGAGGTTGCGTTCATCTGTCGAGTCCATTAAGCTTCTCCCACAGCCATTAAGAGACCAAGGTGAGTTGGCATTTCCCATTGCACGCTTACATCTTGGTTCTTGTTTACTGACGATTCCCAGTAACCGACGCTTACGCCGTCTCTCTAAGAACATCATTTTTGTGTGCAGTGGTAGCTTCTGCAGTGATAATCGTCCTGGTTATCCCCATTAAATTGCCCCGGTTGAGAAGAGGCCATCAGATTACAGTTACCACTGCGGAATGACGAGACCGGCGTTCGTGCCGAACCGTTGGAACGAGATACCAACACTCAGTACCGGTGAATGGAAGAAGATAAACCAAAGTTCTTTCATTGGAACTGGAAGCCATCGGGCCTACCGATGGAAGTCCAGTCCGTTGAGAAGTCGGCGTCATTCAAGTGCTCGGTGAGGTTATGAGGGAAGAAATCGTATGAAAAGCCCGACCATGATGTTTCGGGAGAAGTGAATGCGTTCAAGAGCCCATCAGTTGACTCGTCGATACTTTTAGAGCCTTCTTCGGAGGCGTCTTGGGGCGAAACGTCAGTGGCTTTTGTCAAATTCTTTGCCATCAAGCCCAAAGCGGTTGCAGCAAATCTGGCAGGCCAAAAGCTCACACCGTGGGCGGCAAGCAGCTTGCGATAGTATGCCAGCCTCTCATCCCAATACTTTGCACGTATTGTGTCGGCTGAGAGTCTCTTGAGGCTTGCCATGCAGGTACCAATAAGTGTGAAGTTGAAACCGGAATCTAGAGCGGTTAATTAGCTGTCTTGCATCAAAGCGATTGTCGAGCACTTGATGCAAGAAGACTGGGAGAAACTCACAGGACCACCAGAATGCACTGAGGCGGTTTATCTGCAATGTCTCAACTAGTGTGATCGCACGAGAGGTGATATCGACGCCACGGTTGACCTGGACATCCAGAGGAAGGTTTCGCCGGTACAATTTTGGGAAGATGCCTCGGAGGAGCATCACTCGAACCGTTAGGAACGCGATTTCCAGGCTGCCTATCGGATCATGGTCATCTTCTGCAGGTATGATACATGGATCATCTCAAGGACTTTGCCGCTTACCCGTTACATCCGGAAAAGTACGTTGCGTGAGAATCTGGTCGAGAAAGGTTGCACGCCAATTATCCAATTTCGCTTCGATCCTATCGGCAATCTCACAGATCTGTTCGCCAGTAGCTTCTCGGAGGCGAATCACTGAGCTGAGGGTGAAGAAAACGGCGAGGACTTCTTTGAGGATGACTGTTAACTCAGCCATAGCAACGAAACAGTGTATGCCCGTTACCAGCTCAGGTCTCCCAAGCTGGTCTTCGTGTGAGTCCGGATTGCAATCCTCAAAGTCGGCGGCTGTCAGCATAAGCGTCGTCGTGTTCGCGTCATCTAAATATGAAGGCCGCCCGAGAGCCAGAGCGAACCTGGAACAAACAAAGTCAGCACCCATAGAACATAGACCGACCAAGCCTCGTACCACTTGTCTTGCATATATACAGCCCACCAGATCCTCCTCCGCCTTCGCTTCACCGCTGCTGGGATGCTCCACATCGAACAGTCAATGTTGAGACCTAAATCGTGGCTCATTCCCACAATCGTCCCAATGACGGCCCACATTCCTGGGGCACTGGTACTCCTACAACACCGTCAATTGATGGCGGCGAACGCATTAATCGGCTTACATTTTGCCCCTGAGCGCTCTCTGGGTGAATAGAATCGCAGCCTCGACAGTTTCAAGAGTTGGCGACCGTGCTTCCAGAAGCAAAGATGAGGTAAACTCTTCGATTAGCACATTGTTATCGAGGCCAGCCAACTCGGGTGATGTGTATTTCGTGATGATGGCTATGGCTATGGCCAAGAGGCGAGACTGGTTCTCACTCTGAGCCAGGCGTGCTTCCAGCAATGGATACGCTGGATGCGACTGTTCGAAGAAAATTGAACGGACCAGAGGAAAACTCGGCTCAATCGAGCCGATATGATTAGAAGTCCCAGACGAATACGATTGAGCGGAGGCTGATCGTTCCTGCCAACACCAATGCTAGTCAGTCCGAATGATTTCATGATTTCGCGGCCTTGAGTAAATGTCGTGTGCATACCCTGAAGTAGGCTTCACGTGCAGGGTCGTTTCCCAAACCTTGGAAACGATCTGCGACAAAGTAGACATCCTCTGTCCCAGTCAGTCCGATGTATTTCCCTTCTACACCATTCTTCCGGTCAGAGTGGGTGGTCGAAGCGGTTGACCGGGGTGGAATCCTGAGAGACCCTCGATTGGCAGTCTCCCGGGGCGACCTGTCCGGAATTGAGTCAGGCTCTGCCTGGGGGATTGCGTCCGTGGCCGCTGTGGTTGTTCGCGCTGGCCGTTTGCGTGGAGAGGGGTTGGAGCTGAAGGTGCATGGTATTGAGCGTCGACTGCACAAGGCGCAAGATCCCTCTGCGTCTCGAACACAGCAGACCCGACGTCGTCGGCAGTTGTCGCAGGGCTTTTGTTTCCTGGACCGATATTTTCTGGCGGGTCCGATGTCGCTCGAAGCCGCGGTAGGCGATGCCATTCCCACCATGGCACCGACTCAATACAACTCGTTAGGCATCAGAAGTATGTCAAGATACAACGTCCATGTATGTTGAAAACATTCTGTGACCGGTCCGATAGCCTCATGTTCTTGTTGAACCACTCACTGGTCCGCGCAAAAAAACAGCAAGTCATGTCACGCGCAGATTGCTTTAAATGTCCCTATCAGCAGTCATAAGTATGACTAGAAGTCGAGACAAGATAAGAGAAAGGAGGACTGAAAAGCCGAAGATGATTGGTCGACAGGTTATCATTGATGCACATGTTTGTGGGCGAGAGGCAGACGCGATGCAACGAAGCCAAAGCGAAATAGATCGTTACATGAGCGTCTGCAGAGCTGAGCTTCTTCCGGGCCCCTTTGGTTTTCAGGGCCGCTGCAGCACGGTAAGATCATACTGAGTAAAGTCATTCAATCTCGAGGCTATGCAAGTGAAAAGGTAGGCTGTCTCCTTGGGATGATGATCGCCGATTTCTGCAGGGATGATGCTCTGGAAGATGATTGAAACAGTTAAACGTATCTCTTATCTTAGCAGGTGGCGTTTCGTACAATATAGTAAGCCCGGGCCCTTGCGGAATGGCTGATTCTCCGGGCCGGCTTCGCAAGGCATCCGGCTATTGACCCAACGCCGGGGGTTGGTTTCCTTTCGTCCTCAGCAAGGCTTTTTATCTGTCTTTTACAATACAATACCTGACTGCACACTGCGAGTTAGGAAAACACCATAGGGGGATAAGACAAGGCTGAGTCTTATTTAGCCCCGAGTCATCCTCGAGCCTTGCCCGGTCACGGGACCTCGGCGTTTGAAGTACCCACCTAGGCAGCACAATCCTCACCCAAATCTCTATTGCGGCTGTCAAAAGAGTAATCTATGGGATACATAGTCCATACAGATTGATCAAGGACTGTATATTGGCCTAGCATCCCTACCGCATTCGTTCAGCAGGCCATTCCGACTTGACCGGTCCACCCTGGTGGTTCACTAATATATCGATTAGCACGATACCAAATTTCCATTGACGAAGATCCTGTCGAAATCACATCATTTGCTACCTTGCATTTTCGCCCGGTCTTACATCCCATTCATCTTTCTTTGTCAAACGGCGGTCAAGTACGCTCTGCGGGTACAGAAATTCAGAAATCTCCATCGATATCTGCACGAGATAGTGTGGAACAAGATATGCGGTGAAGCCGGTTCTGAGAAGAAAAGATCCGAGTATCTACAGCATCACACCTGGTACAGGGGAAAAGTAGCCATGGACGAAACTCAACCTCTCCTCCCCGACAATCCAACCGAACCCATTCCAAGCAACCTCGACAAAGACATTGTCACCTTTGATGCCGATGGCGACCCCGAGAACCCAGAAGACTGGCCCAAGACTTACAAATGGGGCATTGTGGCCCTTCTCGCCTTTATGGCATTTACAGTGTTTGTGCTCACCTACCTTACACACTCTTTTCTCCTTCGTTGCTTCCCTCGACTGACTGGATTCCTCATGTAGGACATTCACATGTATATCCGTGGTCCCCGTCGCCAACAGGATCGTCGACGACCTATCTGACGGCCATCCCAGCAAATCTTCCAGCGTCCTTCTCGTCACTATCTGGGAACTCGGCGAGGCCGGTGGTCCATTCCTGATCGCACCTCTCTCTGAACTCTTCGGACGGTACCCAGTCATTAACGCCGCCAATATCCTCTTCATATCAGCCACCGCCATGGCCGCCTTGTGTCAAAGCACCCCCCTCTTCATCGCCGCACGCTGCCTAACCGGCGTGGCCGTGGCGTCCAACGTCCTCAACCCAGCCATCGTAGGCGACATATTCGTGTCCGACCAACGAGGCAGCGCCATGTCGTCCATCATGCTTGCACCCTTGATCGGCGGCGCGATTGGACCCGCCATAGCCGGCGCCATCGCCCAATCGTTAGGCTGGCGTCAAGTTCTCTGGATGTCTGTTGTCCTCGCCAGCGTAGCGGAGGTGCTATTCCTCACCTGCTTCCGCGAGACGTACAAGGTGCCCATCTTGAGACGAAAAGCAGCTCGCCTCCGCCACGAGACGGGCAACCTCAACCTCCGCACGGCGTTCGATATCGGCGAGAACAAAAATCATAGCACCAGTAGGAAATTCTGGGAGTCCATCTTGCGTCCACTGGTGGTGTTCGCAGATAGTACGGTGCTTCAGCTGCTTTCAGTCTACGGCAGTTTGACCTTTTCGTATTTCTACATCATGAGCACGACACTGCCTGATATTCTTCAAGATATCTATCATCTGTCTCCCGCTCTTACGGGGTCAAGTTTCGTGTGTTTTAGTAAGCCCATCCCCTGTCTTCCGTTACCTTTCTGCCCAAGCGCAGTATACGGGCCGACCATATAACGTTCTAACATGTTCCTTTTCTTAGGCATCGGTTCAGCAATCACCGTTATCCTATGTAACCTCCTCCTCGACCGCATCTATATCCGGTTACGCGAATCCCACAACGGGATCGAACAGCCCGAGTTCCGTTTACCCATGGTCCTTGTCGGCGCTTTCACCATGCCCTTCGTGATCGCGGTCTACGGTTGGATCCCGCAACTTCACTTATCTCTCGCGATTATGCTAGTTGGGGTCGGCGCCCTGGGTATGACCCTCGTCCTCGGTATGGTTCCATTGATGGCATACGTCGTCGACACGTTCAAGTTGTACTCGGCCTCGGCCATGACGGCGGTCATTGTCATGCGTTGCCTGATGGCTACCTTTTTGCCGCTCATGGCCGAACCGCTGGTACGCGCGTTGGGATGGGGTTACGGCTTCACGGTTTTGGGGGGTGTGAGTTTGTGTTTTGCTCCGATCCCAGTCTTGATTTTCAGGTACGGCGCCAAGTGGAGGCAGTGGTCGAAGTATACACGTGAAGAATAGACAAAGGTCAAACCAAGAAAACTAAAGGGTACGATCCGGACACGCTATCGGTGAGGACATTTCGCGCCTGCGATCTCAACCAAAGATTTGTTTACGCGCTATTAAAAGAGAAAGACAAAGATAAAAGGGGAGGGAGAGTTATGTGGGCGTTTTATTGGGCGTTCTTTTTTTATTGGCCACGACTTTATGAATATCGAGATGACCGCCTGGGCAGGACATGACACGACGGTCGGATGATTTTTGGCGACCCAGGAAAGATCGACGAGGTCGGGAAAAAGATGCAAGGATTGCCCCCTGTCGACCTGGAATCAACACCGTGATCTGCACTGGGGTACAGATTAGGGAACACGGGTACGGGGGATATTGTACAAGACCATGTCCAAACACGTGTACTTGTACCCGTACGTACAGTACCGCGAGGTTCCAAGTTAGAGAGGTCTCTGTGGGTTATATAAACTTCAACATGAATGCAGATACTCCGTCGGAACCCACGCTTTTAGATCTCAAAATACATTACACATGCTGTACATACACCATTTTTGAGTACATTCATTCATGAATTCCCAGAGACAAACACTCATTAGAGCATGAAAAGATAGAAAAGAAACGTTATTGAAATTCAAAAAAAAAAAAGAAAAAAAATAGTGCATGGCGTTAAATACATACATGCGATACCACACCACTACACACAGTCTCGGTCACACACACATATACATGGATGCACACGCGCGCACAATACAAACAAATCTACGCGGCGTTTCCAATCCACCTCTTCCCCCCTTCGCGGCCAATATCGCCACAAATCAAACAACACAACCTCACAACCTCTTAGTTAAACTTTAAGAGGTGTAGGATTCGGTGCAACCACCCTTGCACGAGGTCTTGTAGGAGACCTGGCCGAAACCAGAGCCAGCGACGCCACCGAGGCCGCTGGTCTGCCAGCAAACGTGGTAGTCGGAGCCACACTGGGAAGCGTCGTCGCACCAGATGGTGGCAGTGCACTTGTCGTTGTTGTCGCAGAGGTCCAAGCAGGCTGCGAGGGAGTCGGTGGTGCCCTTGTTCCAGAAGGCAGGGCCGGACGAGGTGTCGGCGTGGACACCGCAGTTCACCTGGTACTCGCACTGGCAAGAACCACTGGCGGGGAGCGTCTGGCCGTTGGACGCTGGGCAAGTGGCGACCGGTGCGGGAGCAACGGTGGTGGTCGTCGTGGCAACGGCGGTGGTGGTGGTGGTCTGTCCCCAAGAGCTGGGAGCAGGAGTGGTGGTGGTGGTGGTGACAGCCGCCGAGGTGGAGGTCCAGTCCAACCAGGTTGGGTCAACGTAGGTCGTGGTCGTGGTCTTCACGGTGGTCGTGGTCGTGGTCCAGTCCAACCAAGTTGGGTCGACGACCGTGGTCGTAGTGGTGGTGGTGGTGTCCCAGTCAACCCAGGTTGGGTCGACAACCGTGGTGGTGACGACCGCGGGCTTCTTGGTCGTGGTCGTGGTGTCCCAGTCGGCCCAGGTTACTGGAGTGGTGGTGGTGGTCTTCTTAGCTGGCGTGGTGGTAGTGGTGGTGGCAGCCCAGTCGGCCCATGTAGGGTCGGCAACCCAGTACCAGTCACCGGTGACGACCTCGGTGATGACCTTGCAGACAGGCTCGTTGGCGACGACGGTGGTTGCCAGGGCGGCCGAGGCCAAGATTGCGCTGGTGTATTTGACCATGGTGATTTTTGGAGTGTTTGTTTTGAGAGGTTCAAAGAGTGACTAGAGCTCGTCGGAGACTCTGGAAGAACCGTCGCTTGGTAAAGAACGTAAGGACACAAAGGTCGAGGTGCTTGTTTTTGGAACGATTGTCGGGGAGAAGAGAAAACAAAGGCGAGGACGAGGCGAGTATAGTATATAGCACAGTGGATGTGTTATTTATGGCCATAGCGGTTCATTTCCCTCATGACGGGACAGATTCACCCACCTGATGGGGGCTAGACAGCCGATGGACATGTGTGGGCAGCCATGGTTGACCAGGTCCAGAAGTTCCCACTGGTTGGTCACGAAGATCCAATTCAACGTGATCAGGGAGCCAACGTGGTAGGGGCGCTGATTCTTGGTAAATTGGCTGGCGAAAAACCACAAAATCTTGGAGTCGATAAGGTGACAGCACCCCCTGACTACTCTAACTACTCACACAAGGCTGATGAGATCTCAGCTCTGACAGGCCGAAGGAAAGCCAAGGTCGGCCCCAGGATTTGAAGCTAGTGTTAATGGACAGCATAAGTGAAATTGGGACAACGGGTCGATGAACAGCCAAGACGTGCTTAGCATCATTTGTTACCTTAGTTCGCCGTGTTACAGGCGAGCCGGAGCATCAGGCTGTTGTTTGTCGCGGTTGTCTCACCTTTACCCCAAGATGTGGCTTGTACAGACATTGCATACTCATCGTGGGGGTCGGTAGAGGCGAGGGGGTTGAGCACCGCAGGGGGACTTGACGGAGTTGTTGAGGATAAGTCAATTGACAGAAAGCAGTCTGCGCGCACAGGTCACGCATGAGTGATGGACCACCGAGGTCCTCACTGGAGGGAGCGTTACAATCGCATCGCCTGACGAGCCTGAGGCGTTGGGTGGATGAGCGTTTAGGGGGCAGAAGGGGAGAAGGGGAGAAAGGGAAGCGAGAGCAAGAAACACCAGGCGGCAGAAGGCTGCGGATGCCAAGCACGCAATCTTAGGGTAAGTGGAACTAGTCAGATGGCTAGTCCAGAAACAGATTAGGCTGGGAGCTTCTTTCATCGCGTCGCGTTACGGCTATTTTGATACTAGGCAGAGAGGATCGGAGGATCAACTTGTCGTCAACACCACCACCAACCACACCAGATTCAGGAGCCGCCGAAGACCTTGCCTTGCGCCTCAGTCCAATTCAGGAATCTCTTTGCCTTGCTCTCTCGAACTGCCTTGATCAACCGCCCTTGGTGGAACTGCTTTGTTCTCGCTTAAGCATCCTCCGTCTGTACAGTACTCCGTTACCCCAAAAACACCTTCCCCATCATGCGCGCAATTTCACGATCAAAAAAAGCCTCCTTTTCATACTTGTGTGCCGGTGCCGAGTACCCCGACCGGCAGACTGCAGACGCACGTTGAGATCAATCACGGAACAACGAGTCCACGTGTATGGAACACAAGCGATTTCCCTGGCCAACGTCATACAAACTCGTGCCGACCGAAGCCTCCGCAATCGCAAACGCAATCTTCTGACACCCATCATTCCATCTCTCCCCGTGCCAGTGACAGCGGCTTCTGATTGCTGTGGATTTCCATCGTGGCTGTTGCTGAGGAAAACACGGCGCTTCGGAAGTCCATTCCTGGCCAGACGTTTTCCAGAGCTTCTCGAGAAATCACTTTGCGAGGATGTTGCCCGGGTTCTTACTTCTACACTCCAGGTCTACTACTTGATGTGGTTAGTTGCACAACTAGTATTGTACACATTCTCGCCGATGAGCATCCCAAAGCGACCGTGAGAGTCTCGCTTGAATCACTCAGACCATGAGAATTCTCTCCATCTGACAACGTCGCTGTTCCAGCAAGCTCACCACCTCACCGTTCATCAAGCCTTGAACATAGCACTCGGCCACGATCTCGAACCTCTTAATACCTGCTCCTCCATCCAGAGCTGGCCTCAATAACAATGGACAACTGCAACCAGGCAGGATAGCGACTACATCTTCCAGTCTGGCCACTCTTGGGACCACCGCAATGTACCCGTTCATTGTCGTCGCGAGCCTCCTACACCACATCCAGCTGACCACCCTTCCAATGCACTGGTAGTACCGTTGTGGCTCACTCTTCATGGCCCCAAGATCCTGAAAAATATCCTCGAGGCGTTTACCACCGACTTGGAATGATCGGTTGCGCTTAAGCCACAAGTGTAAGTTCCAACGCAGCGAATCGTCAGTATCCCCTGTGTCAGGACATGGATCAGGCGGAGCGCATCTATCATCCAGAATAGCAGCGTCCAGAACGCACTCATGATGAGACCCGGCAGCCTTCCCATGCCTGTCTCGGCCACCAGTCAACGCTTTCCACAATGCCGTTTTCAGACCTTCGTCACCCGAACCGTACGCATTGGCAGATGACGGAGAGTTCTGGATGTCTTGTACCGAGTTGAGATCGTCATCCCAATGTCTTGTCCCGCTCACGCCGTCCAGTGTGTCGAAGAGTACTCCGTCGACGGACAAGGCTGAACCGTCGTTGCCCAAGAATTCAACCTTAGATGCCTGCATCCCACCATGACTATCGAATTCTGGCTCGAAGTTGTTCAGCTGGAGCTTGATCTCTTTCAAAAGATTAGGAGCCCAGGACGGAAGGCCTTCGATATCCACCTCCGGTCCTTTCTGCTGATCACCCGTTTCACCGCACTGGATGAGCATCCCCAGGTCTCCTTCTGAACGAATCCACGTCCTCGCGAAAGACATGTACACTTCGCGCATTGGAAGCTTATAGTCAGGGACAATCTGTGCAGAAATGCCGTCGTCCAAAAGGCCCAGGATCCCATACACCTTGTCAGCTGGCTTGCGGCACGTTGCTATGCGACAACGGGTGAGTAAGTGTCTTTTGAAGTGAACGTGAGACGAGTTAATTTGTCCATCTTGTAACGTCTGGAAATCTTCGCACTTTTCCCACTGCCAAAGCAAGATGTTACGATAGGCGTCGTATACAGCGGGATCGGTAGTCTTCAGAACTTCGCTGAAGCATGCTCCGAGCTCAGGATGTTTACTGGTTGCTTTGAATATGTGGAAGGCGTCGTATACTTGTCCCATCTTCGCAAAGGTCGTCGCATTCTTCCCACACAAAATTACAGTGGTCGGACCGCCGATCGTGAGTTCTTGAATGATCCAGAGTCTCGACCAGTATTCTCGAAGCATCAATTTCGACAAGGCAGGCCAGATTTCTATCCCGTTCGTTTTCAACTCTTGTCTTAGCCATGTGTTGAACATTTTGGACCCAGTCTTCCATTTCTCGTCGACAGCGTTGATGAAGTTGAGAGCCAGACCACTGCCGTCGGCTTCGTCTCCAAGCCAGACCACGACCGCGACGGCTTCCTCGTAGATGTGTCTCATCCTCTTGATTTCCCTGTTTACTTCGGCAGGGTTGCTTTGATTGATACACAAGGCGTCTGCCCATATTCTGCATCCCGATTGTACCATGTCTGTATCCCTCAATGCAAGCAAGGCCTTTTTCAGATTCCTCTGAACAACATGAGCGTAGCCGTCCATGATTATAGTGTCAACATCGCTCTCGTTTCCCCAGTTGTAGCTGAGGGCGATGAAAGGCTGACGGCTTCTGTCCGTATTCTCGTCGGCCTCTTTTTGGGGCATCTCAACCTTGGGGCCGGCATGGTGTAGTGCAATGTGACTGATCCGACACGAGGGCATACAGCTTGCCTCTGTCGAAGCCTCCTTGTCTGGTCCGCCATTAGCCCCCGTGTGAGGCTGGCCGTCGATGTACTGGCTTCCATTTCCACCATCAGGCTGGAGAATCTCCAGTACTCGGATATCTCCCGAATCCAGGGGATAGTATCTCATGACAGCACAGATTTCTTGGTGGTCCTGGTCCTGATTCTGCGCTGTCGGTTCGTCTCTGGTTGAGACTTCTGCGCGCACAGGCAGGACGACATCTTTGCTCGGTCGCCATCGCTTGAGGATGTTCATCGGTTAGGCTGAAGCTGCTTCCCTACACTCACTATGCTTTTCCCGGTAGCCCAACTGATGTTGGCACACTTGTTAGGCGAGAACCGGTGCCCCAATGGTACGATACCCGACCTTTTAGTGTGCTCAGGCTTCCCTGAGTAGTTCAAGTCATGCGCAATCGGATACGGAGCACGGGGAAGCTGTGTACAACTCGACTAGTGGAAGTCCGCTCTCGACATGTTTGCATTTTCAACGCCCGCCCGCGCCCTTTCATCAGGGTTTGAATGTGGCAAAGAAGGTACAAAAGTTCCCAAGTACGAGTAACACAGCCACATCCAAGTATCACAGACGGTGGGAACAGAATGAAGTGCTAGGGGGATTATAATAATGATCTGCGCGCGATTCTCGGTCCCTCCGCATTTCGCATTTACAATAATTATATTTTGTATTTACAGTACGTGCATGTCTGGGTTGTCAATAACATCAACAAACACCCTGAAACCTGGCTCACTACGATCACCTCACATAACTTAGCAATATCTGTATCATAACACGCAATAATCACAGTCGCATAACTAGCGATCCCTGTTTACTGTTTCCCCGATCCCTGACCCCGAGTACACTTGACCAGCCAGCCCAACCTAGACACCATGCTTCGCCGCAAACCCACCGCTCTCACAATAACCAATGAAGACATCGCCTCGTTCGAGGAACAACTTGCCCGCAAACTCGCCTACGCAAGATACTTAAAGACCGGCGAAGACCCTGAGGGCTACTTTCGCAACGGAACTGTCCGCCAGCAGCCCGGGCAAGACCAAGATGCGCAGATGCATATGCAGGTGCAAATGGCCGGCGATCAACGTGACGCCTCCAATAATGCGACGGGTGCGATTGATCCCAACGACGAACTCAAGCCGTTGCCGGGGGACAAAGCGCGTATCGTGAGGAATCGCGAGGACAGGATAATGGGTACAGGAAACGCGAGATGAGTCACACACACACACACGCGCACACGCTCACACACACACATGTACCATAATAAGGGAGAAACCCAAGAAGAAAGGGCAACCTACACATTCAACATTCACGAGCAGATGCGATTCTTGCATGTCATGCCATTTCGTCGATATGATTGTGGCCACACGCACCTCCAAAGGATATCAAGGCTTGAAAAGTGACCAGAGAATTGATTGGGAAGTGCCTGCTTGAGGGATGAAACCACATACTATCTCAGCTGTTGTGGCCAAATGACTGAAAGCAACGACTTTGTAGGTCCAAAGAAGGCCAGGTGCGATGTCTCAAAGATCACAGCAGCTCATCAGGCGCTACGTCAATTGTTGAACTGGACGAAAACAGAAGGATGTCCAGAATTATGGAAAATGGGACAAGGCCATGTTGGGGAGGTCAAAACAAGCCATTAGATCAGGCATTGTCTTGCATCTGGATACCATAGCACGCCGATCATAGAACGCCTCGGCCAATTCTTATTCAGAAACAATAAGAATTCTATCAGATATTGGTACAATTCAAGCCGTTTTCACTCCTTCTTGTCATCTTCCACTCGAGGCTGCTTCGAGTCGGTTCCTTCTCCACTCGTTGACTGCTGCTGACCTTGACCCTCCTCGGTTATCGTCTCCATTCTATCGCCACTCTGTCGCTCTTGCTCCTCTCGGGCTCTTCGTTCTCTGTCGAGCCGATTCTGTTCCTCCTCCATACTCATACGCAAAGCCATGGCCAGTTCAGGGTCTGCGGCTGGGTCGACTCCGAACTCGAACCCTCCACCGCTGCCACCGCCAGTCTCGACTCCTTCCATGCCTCCTCCGCTGGGACCTGCATCTCCGCCCACATTGACAATGGGGGTCGTGATAAGGCTGTCGCCGAGCAAACCAGGCCCGGGAGGAATAACGGCAAGGTAGTTGCCTTCACCTGAAGAACCACCCACGGCTTCAACGAACTTCTCTAGCACTGCCTTTGTCGAGGACTCAACCGCATCACCGAACGCCACAAAGTCAACCGAGACGTTGTTCTTTTTGCATTTCTTAGCCAGTTTGACTAGCTCCTTCTCGGTATCGTTCTTGTCTCCAAACTTAGGGTCCAGTTCGCTACAGATAAGGACAACGATGCGTTGCCGTTGACCTTTGTTCGCTCTGTGTTTGAGTGCTAGCATGGCCACGCTGATCGCGGTTCCTAATCTGATGTGTCCCTTGATCTTGGTCTCGTGTAAACCTCCTAGAATTGCGCCAAAGTTTGTGGTAGGAGTGTTAAGGACGGTAGGACCTGTTCCGGCCATGGTCATCAGTCCAACAGCGGATTCCGGATTGGATCCTGTCTTTGCGTTGAAGATGAGTTGCGTGGCTTCGGACTGCGCTGCGAATCGGTTTGGCCTGGAAACAAGTAAGTACAGAGGAGGACGCTTGTGTGTAGTACGTACGGATAATCACCATTCCGACTGGCCTCACTGTTGTCCACCACAATCATCGTCGCCTCGAGCACCATGATGGCGGTGTTGGTTGACTGTGGGAGAGCTGTGGAGGATCTAGGTTTCTATCTGCAAAGAAAGTCAAGGAATGAAGAACCTGGAGAGGGTAATAAGCTGAGGTCTTGATGGAGCAGGAGGATGACAAGAAGAATGAGAGAATTTGAGGCTCAGGAAGTTGAGTTGGTAATAGTGGTGGTTGCTTGTATGAGTTGCGCAACCGCAGGCGACTCCAAACACGTCAATAGCCTCGCAGCCTTGGCGGTGACGGGGCGAGGCTGAACTAAGAAGGGAACTCCCCAACTACCCTTACAGAAAGAAGTGCTAATCCTCAGTCTCAAAAAGGAACGACACCTTCCGTAGGTGTGGCCTGGTTTACTCGCAGCTGTTCAGGAAGATGATACTGCCTTGTTAATTCAACCCTCTCGACCGCACAGCGAGCGGTCCCCTCCATCCGTCGCCATGTAAGTCCACCCCGACCATAAGTATTGCTACCTAACTCGACGGACGTGCTGACACTTTTTCTCTTCTAACAAAACCAGGCCCGTCTTCGCTCTCATGGTCATATCCAAAGCGGGCTCGCTAGTCTACCACCGCACATTCCCTACCTCTCCTCCTGGCGGTGCGGCCGCAAACCCAAACCAACCTGGAGGTCAGTCCACAGTCGGCACACTGGGTCTCCCTGGGACCAGCACGCTCACTACGAACGACTACCTCGTCCTAGCGGGCACATTCCACGGTGTACACGCCATCACACGCTCCATCACGCCAAAGCTACCCATCACGTCGTCCGCGAGCTCGACGGGGAAGAACTGGACGTACCCTGATCCCACGGTTCCCCCGTCAGGGATCGAGACCCTCGAGTCGTCCTTTTTCCGATTGACCGTCTTCCAAACCCTCACGGGCACCAAGTTCCTCTTGTTCACGGACCCGAGCATGCCCAACACCGACGTCCTCATGAAAGGTATATACGAACGATACGCGGACTTCGTGTGCAAGAATCCCTTTTGGCAAATGGAGATGCCGATCCGCATAGAAGCCTGGGATCGCAGTTTGACGCAATGGTTGACTAGGCGGTGAATGCGAATGTGGGACGTGAATGTGATAGGCCGAATGTGAAAGAGTCAACATGACATGACATGACCTGAAATGAATGAAGAATAATGATCGCTTGAAATCCCCGAGGCATGTGCGGAATTCCAGAAGTCGGGGTTTTCCTCTCTCTCAGAGACAAGGGAACGATTGCTCGGGGGTCACTGGAGAGAGGGAGGAAGGGACGGAAAGGACCAAGAGCCAGCAACACATTACACATCGGTAACAATCCTCCGAATAGCCCTCGATGCGAGCAAGGGGGGCACACACTCGTTATGACTGGGGTACCCAAGGCTTTCAAATCCGTACAACCTTGACTTGAACCCGAGGATGGAACGATAGAAGGTACTTCAAAGAGTCAGAGATCCTGGCCAAGAAAGACACCAAAAAAAACAAGAGGCAGGAACCCATCCCCTGTGCCGAGTCACGAACAATACAAACTCCCATGTCTCAGGCTTGCTCTCGGGTCGGATTCTGTACACTGTACACTGTACACACAAGAGGCGAAGCCACCACCCTCCAAACCACAGAATTCAGCAACCCGAAACTTCGATCAAGAAGAGTCCACAGACCAAACTACCACCGTTGTCGTATCAAGCTTGAAATTAACCACGTCACTCACCCCTCTCACATCGTCTGCCCGTGTATCACACTTGACGACGACGCGACGAAATACAGAAATCCATATACTCTCAGAGTACTCCTGCCACTGAATGATGCCTTTCTTTCGGTTCAAAAGAACAAGAAACACTTGTGACCGACAACAGAGTTTGTCCTGGTATGGTCATCCATATGTACATAGTAGAGAGCACATTCTACGAACTTCAAGATACGTCATGATCAGTAACGGGTATCACTATACTTTATATCGATATTAATATTGATGTTGAGAGGACAATGCACTTATTTAGTACCCTGAGGTATTTCATACTCGCTCAACGTACGCATGTAGGTGGCCCAGCAATTGCCTTCGAGCCCGTTCAATACAACAAAATCCACACCTCAAGTCAACTTTGTCTCCTCGCGGAGGTTCGTTTCACACATGTAGAAAAATAACAAGTCCAAGTCCAGGTCGTACCCGTGAATTCGTAGCGTGTGTTAACTCTCTCTCCATTCTTCATACTCGTTCCTCATAGATGGTCGATTGATTGATAAAACGTGCCAAAGGGGCGCCCTTTTCCAGGGGTTGATGGTTGCTCCCGACCACATGCACTCACGCACATGCCCCTTGATTTGAACTTGGGAAATCAAGTTGTCTTTCATGTTCTCATATCTTCATAAATAATGTTGTTCTCGCACGCGAGAGAGAGAGAGAGAGAGAGAGAGAGAGAGAGAGAGAGAGAGAGAGAGAGAGAGAGAGAGAGAGAGAGAGAGGAGATTCCAAGAAAAAGAAGACGGATTGAGTCCAGCACAGTCTCTCCTACCATGCTACGCATGCTAAATGAGAACGATTTTTCCAGAA
Organism: Rhinocladiella similis; assembly: GCA_024082115.1. Taxonomy (NCBI): domain Eukaryota; kingdom Fungi; phylum Ascomycota; class Eurotiomycetes; order Chaetothyriales; family Herpotrichiellaceae; genus Rhinocladiella; species Rhinocladiella similis. Next base: position 1,441,673 of record JAMRYE010000004.1, on the reverse strand, counting down.
AAAGAAAAAAAAAATCGCCATACTGCGTACTCCGTACACAATTACGGGAACGAGATTAGTGATGCTGATCATAGTCCCACCTCCTCTTCAATCCACTCGTGTCCATGACATTCGCCACACTCTGTTGCCATTGTCGTGATGTGACAAACATGCCTCCTCCTACACCAGATGTTGGGTACGCCGTCGAAGGAGATGATGGAAGCTGACCCATATGTCCGGCCACGGGGGACGACAGATCCGGAAACGACTGGGATTGCGACGCGAAGTAGTGTTGCTGTCGTGAGTAATTCTGCGCGTTGACTCCATATGTCGGCGATCCTGTCGAGGTGAAACTGGCCTGGAGGTTTTGCATGTTGCCAGGAGGCGAGGAACCGCTACCACCGTACAATGACGGAGGAGGTGCAAGCTGGGACGCCTGGATAGCGAACGCGGTGTCGAACTGGTCGATGATGGGAGTTGGGTTCCATTGAAGTTCAGGCGCCGATGTGCCTGGGTGGTAATACCCGCTCGCTGATGTTGGTATATTGGCATACTGGGCCTGATCGACGTCGTAATTCTGTGCATACATCGGAGTCTGGGGTTTCGAGTCGCTCGAGTAAGCAGATACCGGAGGGGTGGCGAGATAGCCAGCCGGCCCACGCATCTGGTTGATATGCGCGGGGAAATAATTGGGCTGCGGCTGTTGGATTTCAGACTTTACTGATCCTTGAGAAGTTGGTTGCTGCTGTTGCTGCTGCCGCTCGTAAGATCCTTGAGATGTCGGGGATGGGCGCGACTGGTCTGAAGGCGAGCCAAGAGGGAAAGACTCCTTCAATTCGAATGGTTTGTTGACATCTGCCGAAAATGCCGCTCGAAGCGAATTGATTTGCGCCTCAGTCTCTGGCATGGGCCATGCAGCTATACATCGCTCCAAGATGCGCATGTGTCGGACGAAATAATCCTTCGCTTCTAGGTTGTATTCAGGGTCCGGCGAGGACAGTGCGATTAGATGGAGCATGATACAAGTGAGGATGGCATAGATCGTAAAGTTGATGCCCCTCTGCATGTATAGCAGGCCTGTGAGATCGTACTGTGCCAGCACAGCTTCCTGAATGCGACAAAGCACCTTTGCCGATTGATAACAAGTACTCATATGATGTCTCCACTGACTGTCGGCTCCGAATGACTCGGAAGCTTTGAGCTGCGGTCGATGAAGCATAACGATGGCGAGGTGATAATGGGAATGCATGTTTCCAACGAAATGGGATGGTAGTGTTGGTACACCTCCGCCCTGTGGTAAGGTTACCTGAAGATCCTTGGGCAACTCGTCCGGCCATTTCTTGAAAGCCGCATTATGCGCCACGAATTCCTGATCCAGGCCCCAATCCTTCTTCTTCTTGAGCTTGATTGAGACATCAGTGATGAGCCGAATGTTGCGGACGTTTCGAACGAAATAAGCAAATTGTCTTGAGATGGCCTTCTCAAAGTCATCCACATCAGAAGAAGGCGGGTTGATGCTGGTATCAACCGATGTTGGATCAACACCGAGATCGGTACGACCTGGCACAATTAGCCATGTTTTTACATAGGGCAAACGCTGCTTGTTGGATACCTTGTGGGCCGCCGACCATTGTCTCACAGACGAGCAATGTTTGCCATAACCGAGTTTTGGTCAAGCATTCGATTCTTGGGGAACCACACGACTCTTCACTAGTATGAGTCTCGTAGTGCTCGTCCAGCTCCAAGTCCTTTGCCATGGTGACTGCTGTTTTGCAAGTCATCCACGATCGATAGTAGTATCCTCGTTTAGGCGCACTTTCCCTCGCTTTGAGAAGCAGTAAAAGTGCTTGGATCGTACTGAGGCGAGGACTGTCTAGAAAGCATGCTTCGTGTTCTGCTCTTTGTCAACAACGCCTACTCGAGAAAATTAGGGTATGTTAAGCTTACTGTTGGCCAAGGCTAGCCATTGAGCACCTTGCGCTGGGTCATCAGACAGTCGACCTGCATTCGCAAAAACCGCCTCGAGTATTAACGGCGATATAGACGCTCTGTCATTGCGCCACTGGTCGTAGAATTGTTTCCGATTCAGGACAGGGACATATGGATGTACATCCCTGAAAAAGGTTTGGAAGGCTTGGGAAGCCTCTTCATCCGAAGGCATCAGGGCTGGAGGTATTCGGATGTGTGAACCAGCATCGGTACTGAACGCTGCGGCAATCTTGGCCTCTGCCTCCGGCTCATGAACCGGAGCGACCGATTCTGTGCCTTGAGTCTTCTCGGGCCTCAAGTAAGGCGCGATGCCGTTTTCACCGATTTTTAGCTGACCAAGATGCTCCATGAGTTCTTCAGCTGTCATTTGTTCCATCGGAGTCGAGCCCGCCCTTTCCTCTCTCTGCGAGTCCTCGTCGCCCTGATACTGTGGATAAGGGTGACCGGCAGCTTGATATTGGTCGTCAATGGCACCAGAGTATTGCTGAGAATTGGGATAATATCCACCATATGATTTCCCTGACATGTCGTAGGAAGGCTTTGGATAGTTGGCGACGTAAGCATCATACGAGAAGTTGCTGGTTTGTGTTGCTGGGAACGGCGGCGTTGCCAGTCCATAGTTTTGGGGTTGCTGAATTGACGGAGTTTGGTTTTGGACAAAGGATTGCGACTCTATGCTTTGTTCGACAGTACTGTCGAGACCCGTATCGCCAGGTTCGCCCTCGAGGCCGCCTGCTGGAGGCACACATTGCAGCTTAAGTCGAACACAGGCGGCGCAAGGCCAGGTGTTGGTAGTCGCCGAGTCACATTTGATCTTGCGGCGGCGGCATCCTTCACATGCTCTCATTACCTTCAGGCGCTTGTGGCGGTTATGTTCATCGACAAAGACATAGTTCTTCGGACCCGATGGAGGAGGGCCGGAGGTCATCGAGTAGTTTTGCATGGTGCAATACCATTCGTGTCGGATGACACCACATTGGGTAAGTGCAGAGCGCGGCGAACGTTGCTCAATCCAGATCAATGCCCGTTGTCGCGGAGGGGGCGGGAGTCCTCCAGTCAACGTTATTGTATACGGATGATCGATCTGCACGCGGTCGCGCTGTTGACGGTTGGGCGAGCGCAAGGGCTCCAGATGCTCGAGAGAGCGTATATATCACAATGGGAAATTCTAACGGGGGAGATTGTCGAAAGCTCAAGTTGTCAGTAATAACGGCGAAGTTGCTTTTCGTGTGGCGCAATCTCAAACTCCAACCTCGGCATGTGGAGGACGCATGCGCCTTTTCCCAGCGGTCGTCAAGAATGTAGTTGGCAGCACTCGGCACGCTGATGATGCGTCAAACAATGGTATCGAACTTCTCAAACACTGAAAATGCGCGAGGTTTGAAGTGAATAGCGATCACCCCGCGATCGCCCAGTCGTGATAGAGGAAAGAAGTGGGTGCAGAGTGTGACCTGACTGGAGATCGTTCCGCTTATGCGAGTGAGAAGGAGGAGCCACCAGCACTCGTACGAGTGCAAGGGAAAACTTCGCCGTGGCTTGTGAGCGGTTTGGGGGCAATAAGTTGACGTTATGTGCGGTCTGGATGCCTCCTATCCGTATCCCTGACAGCCTAGGGATCCGTAGAATTCACCAGCACGTCATGGGCTGTGCACTTAGTAAACATTCAAAGGAGAAATGGATTGTGCGTCGACAGGGGCAGATTGAGGTGTCTCGCTAAATTGTCAGCTTCAGTGGTTGATTGAAAATTCGGACTTGGGAAATCAGGAGGAGGAGGAGCAGCAGGCGGGCTCGAGCTGTTTGCGCCATGTGGTGATGATGGTGGTGGTGGTGCGGCAGGAGTCTCCGTCTCAGGTTCAGGCATCTGGCTCACTGGGCTGTCTCTCTCTCGCTCACTAGGCCTGAGGTCTCAGCTAATGTTACAGCTGGTCGGCTACCCCGTAAAAAAGACCAGGGTTGCATACGGCAGATGGTTGGCTGGATGTCCGTCAGCGCTGCAACGTAAGAGGATGGCGACTAAAAATCCTGCTTTCTCTCCTCCACCTTGACGGAAGAAGACCACGGTAAGGAGGAGTGAGTGACCCGGCGTGGTACGTAGCACGAATCCCCGAGAGAAGAGTTTTGTTCTGGTCATTCGGTGGCAACGCTTCTCGCAAGGCATAAAGTACTTTGTAGGCGCATATTGTAATGATAGTATATAGTAGCTGATGAAGAGCTCGAGTTCGAGTTGAGAGGACGGAGTACGTAGCACTCGTATAATACTGTCTCAGTCATCTTTACTCCGTACTCCCTACTGATCTTTGCAACCGTTCCCCCAAGCCAAGCAACATGCAGTCAGATTCCCAGGCTAAGGGTGGCCAGTGATAAGTAGAAGCGCGCTACGGGATCGACCATAGTTGATTCGCGATGCGGCGTCTTTTTACTTGTAAGAGCCATCGCCTCAGCCAGGGTTGCACACCAGTACCTCGTACTTGTACTATGACCAAGTTCTCAAGCGTTGATCGTATACAAATCGCCCACGTGGACTCGCCGAGGCCCTTGCGACATGATTTCTCACAAGCTCAGGCGTGAAGCCTGGCGCTGCTGATGGTCTCAGGTGTGGCCAGGCTCGTCAGGCATGTCCGAGCACTGAAACGACCCGCTGTCACACAGTCTTCCACCGAAGCTTCCATGCGGCATTCTCGGGCCTCGATCTTCACCGCTAAGGGATACTTTGGCCATGGGGACCCGTGGATAGGGATGCGGGTCCTATTCCCTGGGGGTGATAGGCACAACCTTGGCTGGCCTGATAGGCTTCAAGCAACGCCTATTTTGTGATCTTACCACGTCAACGTACTTGAGTCGGCGGGTCGACATGAGGGTAGAAAGTTCGAGCGGCTGGCCACTGAGACGCCATCTGCCTGATTGGTAACAGTCAAGGGAAATGCCGTGGAATGTGGTTACAGGGTTGCCGCCCCGGAGGCCATGCCAATGCTTTCATGTTGTGGCTTGCCCAGGCTTTGTACGCGATACAATATTGTGTAAGCGACTTGTAACTGACCACCGGGAGAAGGGGAGAGCAGAAAGCCGGGGGTGTTTTCTGGCACGTGATGGACGTAGACGTAGTTATTACCAAATTATGGCAAAGCCAAGCATATGTGCGCACGTGACCATAATCGAGATAAAGATAACGAGTTGAACTAGTTCCGATGAGTACAAGGCTGGAAATGGCGACATGCGTCGAATCTACGGCGTTCTTTTACCAATCCTTGCAGTCGACTGAGATCTTGTTCTTTCATCAACACCAGAAACCACCACCTCCAGTCTGCATTCCTTGACCTTGTGTTGCACCGACATCTGAGAAAGTTGTTATTCTACGCCAGACGATAGCACCATGGAAGACGGCAAGAACGCCAATCCGCTTATCATCAACCCCTCAGACCTACCGACACGAAGGCGGCGGGCGTCTGCACAAAATGAACCCTCAGATAGCGCAATAACATTTGCCTACCCAGCCCCATCTTTTATGAACGATCCTTTTGCCCGCTCATCCAGTCCTTCCTCGTTCGAAGATAGCGACAGCGATCTAGAAAATGAGCCTATCGATACCCAAGAGATTTACGACCTCATTGCGACCATGTCGGATCCCGAACATCCCATCACACTTGGGTCTTTGGCAGTGGTGTCCCTCCCAGATATAGCGATCAAGCCTACGATCCCGAGCCGTCCAAGCTCAAATCTGCAGACTGTTACAGTGTTGATCACCCCTACGATACAGCATTGCAGTTTGGCCACGGTAATTGGCCTGGGAGTGCGAGTGCGCCTGGAAGAGTCTTTGCCAGCTCGATTCAGGGTTGACGTGAGAATCAAACAAGGGACACATTCAACGGCTGATGAAGTTAATAAACAATTGGCGGACAAGGAACGTGTGGCTGCCGCTTTGTGGAATCCAACGTTGCAGAGCTTCATCAAAAAGATGCTGGAGACTTGTGAATGATTGAAACGACGTTTCGACCAGTATACTATACCGTATCATCAAGAGCAAAGAGAGGCTGGGCAATGTTGCCGCTTTCGAGCTGGAAGTCTCCGCGAGTTTCCAAGATCTCACACCACGATCCGATCTGCAAAACATCAGGCCGTTCAGTCCATGTCGATTCGGACCATACACTGTATAATGATGCAAGCAAAAGCACGAGGAAGCGCGAGACTGCCAGAGGCATGGAAGAGTGCCATTGTGCAGTGTCGACTTCCACTGCCGACGCTACAACTCTTCACGCATTGGATGAGCACTACTGACGATTATGGTGTAATGTCTCAATGGTATCTACGAGAACCACGACGGCTGGCACGAGGATATGACAGCTATGTCGATGATTTCAATGGACCTCTGAACCTAGATAGCAGCACCAGGTACCAATGAAGCGTTTGCCGTCAAGGCAAGAATTCTTTCCGCAAATCAAGTATTCCAAATGAGCAGCCACCGCCTTATGAGATCAAGGTCCTCGGATATCATTGTCCGACCCAAAAAGGAATGGGCAAAGAATCGCCAGGAAGTTTTTGAAACCAAAAAAGAAAATCGCCCTCAACTGGGTTGAGAGAGGGAATTGAGCCCTACGTGGGGGTCGAACCCACAGCCTTAAGATGGTATCTCTTGTTTAAGAGTCTTACCTTGAGGCTAGTCAGTACTATGCGGAGAGACGAGAAGAAGGCAGAAGGACTCACGCTTTTGGAAATGTCAGCAACCTGTTCGGTAGAAGACGGTGTGTGAGAGAGACAAACCTCTACCGATTGAGCTAGCAAGGCGCCAGCAATCTCTGTGCGAGATTCTCGAGGGAAATTTGAGGTCTCGGATGGATAACATGGCATGGAGCACGTATATGCGTATAGAAAATTTTCATGGGCCGGTGGGAGGGTGGGCTCATTCCTGTCCAGTACATATTGTGGAATATACTCCGCTTTCAGCCTCGCCGATACTTGGCAAGGCTGGAATGGCACGAGTTGCGGGACTTAGCAAAGGAAGAAGCTTTGAGTATGTACAGATGATCCATAATCTATAATGGGTGCAGACGGGAAGTATTGTATCTCATAAGCCGCTGACGTGGGCATTCTACTGTACGTTCTTTGTAGTCTCTACACCACGAGCCACGAGGTGCTAGACGAATGGCGATCAGCTTGTATCTACACGTGGGAGTCCCTTGCATTGCCATCGACTGGGACGAGAGTCGTAGCTGTGTATTTCTATAGGTTGGACACCTTGTACTCGTACGGTCCATGACATCCGGCCGTTCCATTCATCCCGTCAGCTCCATTGTACGTACAGTACAAGTACAAGGACTCGAAGCATTTCGAACGCTTGGACATGGCACTAGCATGAAGAGACATCTATGTACGGTACATACTTGTATTCATCTTCTGATGGTATCCGTATGGGGTTTCTGTCTGCGTTCCGCACAATGTCTTCTGAACTGGTTTATGCACATCAGATGCGAGTTATGTATCTCCTACTCCCTACATCAACCATTACTGCTCTCGTGCTCACTCACCCCTCCGAGTCTGGTGCCACCACTCTTTAACGGAGTACCACCAACAGCTCCTGCAGCTAGTAGAGTAGTTAGCGTGCTAGTCCATCACGTGATACGACGCTAGAGAGTCTCACTAGCGAGGAGCGTGGTCGTCGATTCCTGGCCAATCAAACATGCACGTGGGTGTCAGCCAGACTCGGTGGACTGTCAAACTGGCCGCAATTTTCTATCGGTTTTTTGCCGCTCACCATCGACTTTTTTCCCCCTTCAGAACATCACAGGCCACTTTTTCCCTTGCCATGACAGCTGCTGATCTAGACGAGAACTACTTCATGTTGGGTTCGAGTGCTAATGACAAGCCACGCCACTAGATCCACAGCTCGCCCTCCCCTAGCACGAGTACAGTATCCTTCAGGCGCATCCTCTCCGACCTTCTCAACCTACAGCATGTACGTACAGTACAGTCCGAGTTCCATTTGCCCCAGAAATCTTTGCCAAAAGGTACGAAGACGGACTACAGCACAGGGAACCCTTGTTGTGCCCGTTCTTTAGCTGTCGGCACCTTCCTCCCATTGCCATTGTTCCCCAATTTTTCTTGATCTTTTCAGGTCCTCGCTGCCAAAAAAAAATCCATTCCCTCTCTGCTCCGCAACGCTACGTGCAACCCCTCTTCTTCTTATTGTACAAATTTCCTTTTCATCAGCACCTCAATATCCTGCTTCATCCTTTTGTTGAGCAACCTTCTTGGTACGCGGCGAGTCAGCTTGATCTGAGCTGGTGACTTGAGCATCCATTACTCTCCTACCGCTCGAGGTGTCTCTCCACCCAACCATCATCAAATCTCATCTCATCTCGATATCACTCCGTGTTAAAAGGACCTTGCCGCCTCTGCCGACCACGACAACGCCAACGACGCCCATCTTCACTCCGGACGTCACGCTACGATTCCTTTCGCAACCACCATCAGCAGCCGAACGACTCGCATCTCCTCCACATCTCAGACCTGGTAACTGCCCGGCGATTAGAGTCAAGTCCGACCACCAACCATCTTAGCACGCACACCCCGGGCCTGACCCCTGCCGTCGCTTGTCGACAAATCACCACGACCGCTTCAGACTCGTGGCTCGACTCAAGCTTTGTTTGGCATCTCTTGTCTTCAGCCACCGACGCTCACTGCAACTCTGAGTCGACGCCTTGCCCCTTCTTGCTTCCCAATCAACATCCGTCTTCTCCGATTGTCAAGCTCTTTAGCCTGGGAAGTGGCTTGTTGCTTAGCCGTGGTCCCGTCTGACCCCGGGCTCATCCAATCGCCCGCCTGCCTTGGCTCTCGTCAAGGTCGTTTCTTATTTTCTCTGCAACCTTCAAGAGAAGTCTCTCCAACAAACAAGTTAAAAGGGTGTCATCCTTCTTCTTTTCCTCTGTCTCTTTTTTCTTGTTCGCAAGTCCATCTTCACCAACTCCGATCGAGTTCAAGGTCTGGGAGACACAACATTAGTCGCCATGTCCGCCAACGACCGAATCGTCGACTATGGCCCGAATGCTCCTCACGGACCTGATGTCACGGGTACACACCCGATTGGCATCGACTACACCGACATCGACATGACCCAAAATGAGAAGGAGGTGTTCAACCTTCTCCTCAAGCCCGAGGACAGCTACGACGAGAACGGCATCTACTGGGCCGACTTGCCACTCATGAAACGTATCAAGTTCGTCACCAAGGTCGATCGAGAAGAGACTAGCCGAGAATTCGCGGCCTTCTGGAAAATGTTCAAGAACGACCCTCTCGCTCCGGTTAGCTTTTACTTCCGCAACATGGTGCTGCCTGGTGCTGGGCTCGGTCTGGAAGGTTACGTCCTGTTCTCCATCGGCAATCTCAAGCCGCTTTTTCAAAAGTCGTTTCCCGACTGTTGGAAGTCGGGTGACATCTGCAATGATACCTGGATCAAGGCTGTCGACTACCTGGAAATTTGCGGCATCATTGTGGGTCAGATCCTGGTCGGCGTCATCGGTGACTGGGTCGGTCGTCGATTTGGTTTGATTCAAGATGCCACCATCATGTTCATCGGCCTGGTCATGTTGACGGCTTCGTGGGGTGTCACTCAGAATGGCTGGGTCATCTGCTATGCCTGGTCACTTTTCTTCTACGGTATCGGTGTCGGAGGAGAATATCCCATGACGGCCACCTCCGGCATGGAGAACGCCGTCGGGTCAGGAAAGGTTTCGACCCGAGACGATCGTCTTCATCGTGGCCGCAAAGTCACCAGCGCCTTTTTGATGCAAGGTTGGGGCCAGTTCTTCAACCAAGTCCTGCTCATCCTCCTTCTTTTGATGTTCCACCATGGTAGTGGAAATGCACCTTATTCCAAGGTCGCCGCCCAGTACACCTTCCGAGTTTCCTTTGCCATTCCAGCAGTCGGCACCCTGTGGTTGGTTTACTGGCGTACTTTCAAGGTCAAGGCCGGAGCCAACAAACAATTGCGAATGGCCAAGGCCAAGAGCAGCGTCACCGGCTATGACACTGAGTCCTTGGCTTTGACGTTCCGTTACTTTGGTGGCCGTATGCTGGCGACTGCTGGTACCTGGTACGCAAACGATGTCTTCTTCTACGGCAACAAGCTCTTCCAGAGCGAATTCATCAGTGTCATCATGCCCGGGAGTACATCCATCATGCCCGGCTGGCTTTACAATCTGATCAATGTCGGAGTCTCGCTCGTGGGCTATTACCTGGCCAGTTTCCTGATCGACAACAAGCTCTACGGACGCAAGCACATGCAGTCCGTCGGGTTCTTGCTCGATTTCGTCCTGTTCGTTGTCCCAGCTTTCCACTTCAAGTACTATACCAGCCCCGAGCACATCAAGGAGTTCCAAGCCATGTACTTTTTGTCATCCTTTTTCAACCAATTCGGACCGAATTCCGTCACCTTCATCACCGCCGCCGAGGTCTACCCTGTCGCTGTCCGTGCCACGGCGCACGGTTTCTCTGCCGCCTGTGGGAAACTGGGTGCATTGACCGCTGCTGTTCTCTACAACTACATTGACACCCAGACCAAGTTCTATGTTGTCCCTTGGTTCGGCTTGGCCGGTGTTTTCTTGAGTGTCGTTTTCCTGCCAGACACGACTGGTCTCGATCTCAAGGAGCAGGAAAGACGCTGGGCCTTCATTCGCGCTGGCCGTGAACACGAGTATCATGGCATTGCGATCCACCCCAAGCACCTGAGTTTGTGGGAACGCCTCCGTGGTGTCGGCAAACACTACAACGCGGACCTAGACTATAAGCAACGTATCGAAGAGATGCGTGGCGAATGGGAGGCTCGCATGGCGGAGAAGATTTCAGAAAAGGCCGGACAACAGCCTGTCGTTGATGACGACGACCACCCCAATGAGGTGCACTCATATTTTGCTCGTTCCACCAAGTCGCCCAACCTCCAAGGTGCCGAGAACGAAAAGATTCCTCCTCTCATGAACGGAGGTAATGGCGAACATGACGGCATTTAGAAAAGACCTGCGGAGTAGTAGAATTGTTGTTGGCTAGGGGTCATTCGAACTCGTGATTGATGCAAAGGTACGAACGGAGTAATAGATCCTGTCTTCTCCAACGACTCCTGGGGTTGAGCTCAATTGAAGAGGGTTTGAATGATGAAAAAGAAGAGCATCACATGTGAACCATCAAACAAAGCAAGCGAGCATATGGATAATTTACTCTTCTCCTTAGTATGCTGGATAAATTATTCTTCTTAATAGAATTACAACGATTACCAATCAACTTGACACCGATTCGGGTGTGTTGCTTTTTTGACTTCTTCGAGAAAGATGGCTTCGCTGCCGCCGCATGATGGACGCGTGCCGTGTATTTAATTTCCAAAAGAACACTTGTTTGGCGGCGCAACTATCTGATAACGATAATGACAATGATCGTGATCGTGACCGTGACGGAGATAGTGATGGTGTGTAAGTATGTACATTATGTACATGTTGTACAGCTCGTTGAGTAAAAGCGCCTCGAGGGGTCGTCAAGTACATGCTATACGTCCGTACGTCCATACCAAGTTACTAAACTACACTATACGGGGTACGGACAGCATCACAGGGTGTTTTGTCTACAACGTCCGTCACTAGCATCAACTTAACACTGGGCCATTAGAGAATCATCGTGGTTCATGATACTCCGTGCATTCTGGTTCCAATTCCCACATTGGTACAGGTCACCACCGCCACCACATCAAGAAACTTAGTAAATGACATCAAGGTTGAAAATAGCACCGGTGTGATATTTACGTATGTAAGTCAAGTTATAGAAGGTTTGTAATTGACATGACACAAGAGAGCACCAGAGAGCACAATAAAATAAAAAATCTAATCGTTGTCATTGTCGTTGTCGTCGTCGTTGCTGCCAGCACCAACCACCACCACCACCACCACTACCGCCGCCCGCCTGCCTCCCGCCGTCCTCATTCCTCCCTTCACTCCTCATCCTCCCACTCACTCTCCACCTGCCCTTGTTGCCGGGCCCGCCTCTCCAAACCACCGACGACCTCCCGCGCCGCGTTCAACGTCCCCTGCATGCCCTCTAGGAGCCGGATGAGCTCGGACTCGATCTGGTCCGGGGAGGCGCCGGCTTCCATCGCGGCCAAGCTTGGCGGGGAGGCCGGGGGAATGTCGACAACTGGTCGGCCACCACCGCCACCTGCCGTCGTTGTCGCTGTCGCGGTGCCCGAGGCTGAGCCGCTTGAGGTGCGTTGATTAACACCCATGCCCATACCAACACTCATACCTAGACCGAGACCAAACCCGGGGCCGTTGGCAGTCATGGGTGTCATTATGCTATCTTCTACCGGTGCTCCTGATCTTGGTGATGCTGCTGAGGAGGAGGAAGCTGTGGACGTATTCGCAGTATGTTTAGTGGTAGTAGTAGCATTGGTAGCAGTTCTTGTAGCGTTCGTGAGGACGGCATGCGTCGTCTTCGAGTCACCTCGATCAGAGTACATGCTTCGACCGCGAAAGTGGTAATGGCGACCCATCTCGACTTCTTCGTCGAGTGTTTCGGGACCAGGGTGGTCGTCTTCGTCGTCTTCCCGCTCCAGACCGAACGGGTCAATGTCGGTGCTCGAGGCGCTCACGTCGCTGTATGCTTCGGACAAGGCCGTCGACGGGCGAGGGATCTCTTGTTCTTCCGCCTGCGCATAGTCGCCGTACGTGACGGGCATGGTCATTTGTCTCATGAGCGGAGCACGGGTCGGTGTGGCTCGTGATGTTGGGAGAGGAAGTACTGCTGCTGATGCTGCTTGAGACGCACTACTGGGCGGAGCAACCGGGGGAGACGAGTCCATGATGATGTTGTTGTTGTTATCAATGTCGCTGCTGTAATCGTCGCTTGACGTCGCATTGTTTGCTTCAGCCATGGCAGAGGAAAATGACCATTCCATCGTCGCGTGTTTTCTTGCTTTGCGCTCAGAGTCAGATGTAGTAGAAGTGCTGTCGCGACTGGGAGTGTTGTCCCCTATCGACGGTTCAGGCTCGTTGATTTGTGGGATTGATGCTTCTGACATGGCAGATGCAAAGGACCAGTCCATCGTCGCGTGGCCAGGACGGGATGATGTGATTTCAGCTGGTTCTTGGAGTTCTGGAACTTTGCTTCTGTTCTTGACTGTCCATTCTTCCTGAGACGTCGCAAAGTCATGGGTGGCGGTTGTGGAAGGGATTTCTTCAGCCGAGGAGGTTCGTCGCGCGGTGAGAGATTGACTGATAGGTTCCCGAGGGCCTTTGGAATTCGCACGCTTCTCTCTAAGTGTAGCTGCGTCCGCAAGCCTGATGGTTTCTTCTCTCATTGGTGTAGCAGCGTATGCGGTTTGAATGTTGTCATCGGCCTTTGGCGCAGGGACGACCGCGTAGTCAGATTCGTCAAAGTCGCCTAGGTCGATAACATTGGACGCAATTGAGCTTGGTCTGTCTTCTGCCATGGCTCGGAAAGGGAGATCGGAAATCCGTCTCGACTGTTCAGGAATGGGAATGAAATCGGTTTTGGTCTTGTATTCGTAAGCGGGTTTGTTTGGATCGAAGAGGTTGGACAAGTCTGCACCGCGTTGGACGCGAGCTTCGAAATTTGCTTTCTGAGCGGCAGTCATTGGAGGAGAACTGGCACTGAGTTTCGAGGGACCTCGAGGTGTTTCTTCTCCTTCCATTGTTTCATTTGAAAAGTCGGGTATTTCAAGTATGGCGGAGGCGCGTCGTTCAAAATCTTCAGTCATGCTGAAATTCCATTCGTCTGCGGATTCAAGGTCGGCGTCGAGGTTTTCAGTCGAAGCCGCGGCTGCGCCACCAGGCATGAAAAGAGAGACTCGCTGACCGCCAAGATTTGCCCATCTGTAGTAGGTGAGGACGAGCTCGGAGAGAATCGAGGTTGGGTATGTTTCTTCAGTGTCTTTGAGGTAGTCGTCTTGTAGAACTTTTACCATATCAGGTCGTGAGGCGACGTCGGGAGTAAGGGTTGAAGAGACCAGAGATCGGAGACCTTCACTGAAGTTTTGGTCTTGTGGAAGAGTTATTGATTCTTTCAGTCGTCTCATTCGAACTTTGAGTTTTTGATGCTCGCGCAAGTCACTGTTTGGAGGACGGCCCACGGCGCATTCATACAAGGTACACCCATATCCCCAGACATCCACCTATTGACGGAACTTAGTAAAAGCAAAACCACAAAATGGCCAATATGTCTCTCAGGAGGCATTGCACAGGGTCTAACTTACTTCGTCCGAGTACTCTGGGTTTTCCGACCAGGCTTCTGGTGCCATCCAGTGAAGTGTGCCTATGAATGTCTTTCGTTTGTCTGTGCTGGTTTCTAAGATATTGGCAACGCCGAAATCACAAAGCTGGAGATGACCCCTTTCATGAATGAGAACATTGGCAGCTGCAAGCAGCGAATGAAGTCAGTGAAAGATATTAGATGTATGGAGCAACACTCCCATACCTTTGACATCTCTGTGGATAATGCCTGCCTCATGGAGGCCCTTCAACGCTTTGGCGAGCTCTCTTGCTACTACAATGAGATGTTTCTCTTCTTGAAGGCGGTCCTTCGTGGCTCTCATCTGAACAAGGCAATTGTCAGCAAAAAAACCACATCAAAACAACGAAGCACTCAAGGCTTTGCAGCAAAAGGGTTCATGCTTACCAAGGTTTTGACACTGCCGCCAGGGCAGTGCTCGCAAATCATCCACAGTTGACTGTGAACCGGCAAAGCCTCGATGAGATGGTTGAGGTTTTGGGCACCACTTTCTTGCGCCTGCCGCAGGATGCGAATCTCCCGTTGAAAGTCTCGGATCTGTTCATCCTTTGACTCACCAAACGCATGGAAATCTGCCTCGTCAATGTCGAGAACTTTGATGGCAACGACCTTTTTCGAGCTCTTTTGACGGCCTTTGTACACTCTTCCAAAGCTGCCCTTCCCAATAAGCTCATCAAAGGTGTAATCTGGCTCTGGCTGCCTGGATCGCTTGCACTTCTCAGTCACTGCCCGTTGTTGCTCCTCTGCAAGTCGCACAGCTTCTCTGTAATGTGCCGTCATTGCGACAGATACAGGCCGAAGACGATCCATCTTGAGTGATGGTGGAGATGCGTGACGTGGGTTGGCGAACAAAGGTGTCCGAGATTTGGATTGCCGTCGTGAGCTGTTCGTCTTCAGAAAGTCGGGTACTGAATTGAAATTGAAGTTCTGCGGAAGTACTGGACCAGCCGATTCGAGTTTCGCAAGAGAGTCCCTTCTGTGCCAGACTTTGAACGAGGGTGATCTTGTGGTTGATGGAGGCGTGTATGATGCGGAATTTCGCTGAGAGGGGTGCTTCTGCCACGAATTGTCTGGTCGAATAACACGACCCGGAGTCTTGAGCGCTGTGCCAGTAGAGGTCCTGGTTCTCTGGGGCGGTGGCGGAGATACTTTTTCAGCAAACGATGCGAAAGGGTTCGCGTCGGCGGAATGATGGCGCTGGAGAGGTGTTCCTGAATGTGCTGCTCGCTTGTCAGTCTATACTCCTTACCGTCGCAGTTGTCGCTAACGACTCCTTTACTCCGACGTCAATCTTGAAGTAACCGCGAGCCTTACGACAGCGGGCGCGATGTCCAAGAGTACTCAAAAGGGTCATAAAGAGACTTACAAAGCGACTCAAGTGTCTTATCCTCGGCAGAGGCCTCCTCCTTGTCTAGTGGAGCCATGGTGTTAGTTGTTTGTTCGAGATGGTAATGGCAGTGAAAGAGCACAGATACAGGTGTACAAGAAGTGCAGGGGCAGTGCGAGTCATGCTCGGTATGTTGCTGCTGACTTACCTTGCTAAAAGAGGTACGGCAAAGTGATGTTGTGATGTTCTTGAAAGTCCACGAATTACATAGAGCAACATTGCCCAGTAATGCTTCACGCTGCACCTTAGAGCTCCTGACAACAAAGTCTAGAAACCAACTGCAGGGTTATACAATGTCCAGCCTCCTGGATATTGCGGTTCTGGTGTTGGAAGGATCGTCGATGGCGCTTCCTGTTATGCGGAAGTGGTCATCCACCGCCGTTGCTTTGAATCGCGAGAGAGGAACAGCGCGCATCTTCTGGTGAGATGCTTATAGTCTCGATCAAGCAGGGGTGAAGATGTCGACAGGTGCCACTCTGATGCAGTGAATGGATCGATTGGATCTTGAAAAGACAACCAGAGATCACTGGAAAGGGATAGACACCTTTCCTTGGCGAAAGGCTGAACTAGTCTATAAATAGCTAGAGGGCTAGCCTTGTCGCTTCACTTCTAAGGCACCGATGCCACCTGAGTACGTCCTGGGATAGGTACTTCGTATTCTTTGCTATACAATGGATTCGGGAAATAACCCTGTCCCACACCATGTCGTGATGAAACTATATGTGATCATTTAACCTTCCCAATGTAGGTTCATCGTGAGTGGCCCCTAGAACCCCATCCGTCTTCTGGGAACGACGGGCTTCTTGACCACTCCTTGACTGCCCATTTTCTTAACCACCACTCCACTACCCTTTACTCGGCCAGCAAGTATCTTTTCTTTTTCCTCCTCCTCGTGACGTCTTTTCTCTTCTTTGACTCGATCTTCCATCATTTGCCGTTCAATCTCCATCTTACGATTGAATTCACTTTCAACAATGCGCCTGTCTTTTGCGCTGTACTCCTTTGATTTCAAGCTGTAGAAGACTCCACCAAGATCGGCCAGCCAGTGTGGGTCGACAGCAGTGACGCAACTCATGTATTCCTTGCTGGTCAAGATAAGCTCATGGTAGACGACATAGTCGGGAGGATCTCCAAGGCCATACAAGGCAGAAGTGGGATGTAGTTGGACTGTCACGCTCGTTCGAAGGTTGATGTACTCGCCGACGCCACGACGACGCGCAGCTTGGTGGTAATAACCCGAACAAATGCATTTACGAATGACATCCCAATCCGTTCCACAAGAGACGAGCTCCATCTTCTGCTGTCCAACCATAATATCATGTAACTGTTCGCGAATTTCTTTTGCCCGGCGCAGTGCTTTAGGGTGCAGGAAGTGCCTGATACACCAGGCGTCGCTGTAGCCGTTGCTCTTCCACTGGGTGTATACATGTAGAAGTGTGAGGTGATCAGATTCATGGACGAAGAACTTTTCTCGTGCTGCATCGGATTCTTCTTGCCTCTCTTTCGGCCTGTAAAAAACCGACGGGACAGAAAGCATGCTGACGATTGTTAGCATTTCTTCGCTACATTCGTACTCGGTGGAAGCCGTGATGAGCATTTTCGCAAGCGATGGATCCATCGGGAAAGCGGTCATTGTACGACCAATAGTGGTTAGATTACCGACATGGTCGAGGGCTCCCAAGGCCCAAAGATCGAATAATGAGGTCGTGATAGTATCTTGTGGAGGAGGGTCCATAAAGTCAAAGTCCAACAGATCTTTAACACCTAGGGACTTGAGAAGTAGTACAGTATTTGCAAGATTTGTCCGTTGAATCTCGGGGATGGTTTGGATGTAAAATTCGTTCTTGAAGGCCTGTTCAGTATACAGATGGAAGGCCTTGCCAGGCCCCGTGCGCCCTGCTCGACCGGCTCTTTGTGAGGCATTTGCTTGGGAGACGGGCGTGATCTGCAGAGTGTCCATACCCATTCGTGGGTTGTACACTTTCAGCTTCGAAAAGCCAGCATCTACAACGTACATGATACCATCGACGGTGAGCGAGGTTTCGGCAATATTGGTGGCAACAATGACTTTCCGAACTCCGGGAGGCGCAGGATCAAAGATCTTGGCCTGGAGATCTGCAGGCATCTGAGAGTAGATTGGCAGGACCATCAATTTGGGTGGATTGACCAACAGATGGAGTCTTTCTTCGATCAATTCGCATGTGACCTCAATATCTTCTTGTCCCGTCATGAAGACGAGTATGTCACCGGTTCCTTGCGAGACGTGAATGGCAAGAACCTGCTTGACAGCACTGTCGACGTAGTCTTCGCATGGCGAACGTGAATATTGTATATCAACAGGGAATGTCCGACCAGGGATGATGAATTCTGGTGCACCTCCATAGAACCTAGAGAACCGCTCGGAGTTCATGGTGGCAGAAGTGACAATCAATTTAAGATCTCGGCGACGCGCAAGCACTTTCTTGATCAAACCCATAAGAACATCAGTATTGAGAGCCCGTTCATGAGCTTCATCCATAATAATGCACGAGTATTTGTCTAAATCTTGCTGTGTCAGAGACTCTCTGAGCAATACGCCATCCGTCATATCTGTCCGGGAGTCAGTCTTTCGGTTCATAGCGTGCTAGGGATCACTTACATTTGATGACAGTTTCGTCGCTCGTACAGTCTTCAAAACGGATAGCATACCCAACTAGTCCGCCCAGCTCGACCTCCATCTCTTCGCTGACTCGTTTCGCTACACTCATTGCAGCAACTCTTCGGGGTTGGGTGCAACCTATCAACCCATGTTGACCATATCCTTCCTCATACAAGAACTGGGTGAGCTGGGTAGTCTTGCCTGATCCAGTCTGACCAACAACGATAATGACCTGATTGTCTCGTATCACACGCATGAGTTCCTCCCTCACTGCAAAAGCAGGTAGGTATTCCCTCTGCTCTTTCAACGTCTTGCTTTTACTGAATGCTGAGCCGCCGGTGTTCTTCTTGAGATGTGTAGCAAATTTGCTCTTTCCACTTTCCTCCCCTGGGACGGCGGCTGCACTGTCGCCTTCGTCCTCCTTGACGCCCATGATATTTCCCAAAGCGGTACCAGCCACATTGGTGGCTTCCTGTGCCTGTTTTTGCCTCTCTTTCTGTTGCCGCTTCTCTCGGACGACCTTACTACCCTTGCGAGCGAATACTGCCATATCACTTTGAGAATCGCGGACTGCAGGCACAGGCTCAAGTTGTTTTGTGAAAATTGTCTTGCCGTCCAAGAAAGGGGGTTTGAGGTCATGAACTAGGAGATGTACCCGGACAGACTCTTCGTCGTCGAAATCGTTCCCTGTATCGCGGCGTTGGGCTACGCCAGACGTGATCATGCGGTTCGCCTCCCATGCATCTACCTCTTTCTGTTTCTGAGCTGCTTTGGCAGTTATGCGTTTTCCGAGCTTCTTATCAGCCAGGGCCTGCTCTCGTTGTTTGTCCGCCCATGATACATCAGCGCCACCAAATGGATTGTGACTTTCATCCCCAAACGTATGTCCAAATTCGTCGCCAGCATACCAGTCTCGATCCATGGCCGTAGTATCTTCATCTTCAAGGAACGGCTCAGGCCCGTCGAATTCTTCCTGATGGGGTTTTGAACGCGGAGCACGACTCTGATTACGATCATTTGGTCTTTGAGAGCGCGCCTTTGAAGAGGATTGGAGTTTGAGGGAGGGTCCCAAGTCGTCGCCTGAGTCGGCGGGAGTAGAGCGAAAGGCTCCGTCCAGTTTCCGACGCTTGGGGCTGAAGGGATGCTCCATCTCGCGGGATAAATTTCCTGGGAGTGATCATGGAAGAGTACAACCTTTCTGTAGTCGTTGAGACGATTGTTATGCACGGAGTTTGCGGCGGGCATGCCTTGGAAAAAGTTTTGCCGCAGTTTATGCGACAGCCTTGCCCACCTAATTGAAGCCTTCCTCGGCCGCAACCTCATAATTTCTTCAGACTTGCTACGAAATTCTCCTGCGATACTGTCTTCATCATGGCTGCTAATCAGGATACTGCCGTACGGAAGCAGCAAGGTAAGAGGGCTGGATGGTCTGAACCACGACAAGCACGCTGATGTCACATTAGATCTCCAGGCACAGTACAACAATCACAAAACTGCGCTTCAGACACTGGCACAGAAGGTTGGTGAGATTGAACAAGAGATAGAAGAGCATAAGTACGCCACAATCCCTCTGAAATCCAGAAGTCTACTGGCTTTGCAGACGATCCGCATTTAGGGATGGAGCCTGACAGTAGCCTAGGCTGGTCACAGACACATTGCAACCGCTCCCAGATGATCGCAAATGCTTCCGGTTGATCAATGGTGTACTTGTTGAGAGAACAGTCAAGGATGTGCTTCCGGCACTCAAGACAAACTCGGACGGCTTGAAGCAGGTTCTGGAAGAGTTGGTGAAGCAATACAAGAGCCGGCAAGATGAAATGGACAAGTGGAAGGTATGCATTCCTCCTATGCTGTCCTTACCACACAAAGCATGCTTGCTAACACGGCGTACAGAAAAAGAACAATATCCAAGTCGTTCAGAATTAAGCGTTTCAATTGTTGTAGTCCAGCATGCCCGTCGGTGGCCATGGTGGTTTCTTTGTAGCATATCAGTTCCTGTTTGGACCGGTGTTGTTCTTCAGCATTCTTTCGTTTGGCCTGGCAAGATTGGCTGGAAGTCGCGTAGGAGGAAGACACGAAAGATGATTAAACGCAAAGAGGCCGAGTAGGAGGCAGTCTGCGCAGCGTAGCTGGAAGAGCATCATCATCACTGTCTCGGATGTGATATCAACACCGATGGGTGTGACCGCCCGCCTTGAAAAATCAACCACGGTCGCTCTCACGACAACCTTATCACTTTCCGCTCTTTTGATCATCCGCAGTTCGCTACACGGTATGTACATCAGCACGTCCTCAATTCTGGTTTTGGGCTGACCAAAGTCTGAAGTGTCTCCCATCTTTGTCCATTTGACGACGCGCGAACATGGCACGCTCAGGTAGAGACTATCAGTCGCTGGACAACGATGGCCACAAATACTACCGCAGAGATCAATCCTTTTCCGGCTTCGCAGATCCTCCGCTGTCCTGCCGTTCCAAACTCTTCTGCTGTCCTGTGGCTGAATCCTCCAAAGATCATCTACCACGCAGTTTCGTCAACCCTGGCCGACACCTCATGAACCAGCAACTCAAAACATTCCTCGAGTGTGCTGACGACGAGTACTACACCTTTCATAAATGCGAAGTCTCTCACATTGTTGAAGTCACCACCCGCGCTCTCTGCAACGACCTAGTTACCTTACCACAAGGCATCCAGGCTCAAGAGCAGTGGAACCGGGATCATACGCCGCTTCGCAAATCGAAAGCCGACAATATCACTCCTCCCTTGGAGGTTGAAGATAGCAAGATGTTGATAGATCAAGAAGCGGTGCCGTACAGTACCTATCAGAGCATGTCCACGCGTTATTTCATCACACAGAACAGCAGCAACAGCTGGCAGGTCCCACCACATTCCAGGCAGTACAGAGACAGTCATCCGGACCCAAACAATGGCAGAACCGGCGTCGAAAAGTACATGGAGATACCGCCGCTCAGAACAATGCCCTACACTTCAGAGAGTGCATCAGGAAACGGAGGTGGCGCACGCGAATGGATACCCTCGTGCAGCATACTGATGTGGTGCAACAAGCACGACACCTTCTATGAGGTGCACGTTTTGTCTTAGTACACAGGCGAGTACATACATACTTTATGAACAACAAGTCGGCATGAGATCTCCAAGTTACATGAAAGCAGCCGGAGAGCTCAGCAATTGCAAAAATGCCCGTGCTGAAAGATGGTTCAACTGGGGATGGTTGTAGATGGGCATGCATACATACATACATAATTGCTATTGCATGATGGCTTACTAGCCCTGCAACAGGCGGAAATGATCGATGACTTCTAAGAAAGCTCTGCTCAAGAGATAGATATTCGGTGGCGTTCACAAATGATGACACATGGGCAGACCATGTCTCAAAGCTGAACTCCCAGAAGGCTCTGGCTGTTCTCCAATCCGACCAGAGGCTTCCTCCAGCCCTCATACGAGAGCTTCTAGGCTCGTGAACTCAAGGTCTGGCTAGCCTACTCCCAGGCCTACGCCTTGGGTCCTTTACTTTGTGTGATTACTGAAACTACGGTTGGTATAAATTGTACTGAACTGTAATTTCCTACTTTGGTCTACACAGTCCAGAGCGCATTGGTTGACCGTAGTGGGCCTTCATCCACACCAAGGCTCGTTCCAAACCAGCACGTCAAAGATGGCCTTTGTTTGAGTGCCTGGAGGCCATTACGTGGAATACCTCTGCTATGTCCTACAACTTCTCGACCTGGGTCGCGAGCCATGGGACGCCGATCATGTCGATGATTCTGACGTCCTGGCGAAGCCGTAACGAGACTGAATGGTTCATCTACTTCGAAGTAGGCGATGAAGTAGAATGACAGCGCGTGCCACATGAACAAGGCACGTGTATAGTATTCCCACGCTGTGACGAGGGGGTCGTTGAGACACACTCTCTCACTAGTAAGTACTCTGAACCTTTGGTCCTTCTGCAAAGTCCGATACTTTCAACCTACACCAATATACGCACAACATCGGTTCCCCACCACTCTGGAGTGCAACGGTAGCCATTAATGATCTGGCGGTGCTTGAGCCAGTTGGATAAAGAAACAAAGTGCGGCAAAGACACTTTCGACTCTGTCAGTGCGCCGCCTCGCCTCGTTGATGTGTTGCAGCACATACCCGATCACATTCTGGACGAAGGCGTCCTGCCTGGTGGTTGAGATGAGTGCCAACCAGAAGACATGACAGATGAAGAGTACTGTCACGCTCGTCAAGAGTGTCTTATCAGTTCCTTGGGGGCATAATATCCATGGCGTGATGATTAGATGCACGACAAAGACTAGTTGAAGGAACCACAAGAGCTTGACTTGATGTTGTTGGTGGGTGGGAACTGCTGCAGTAAACCTATTCCCTCGAAGGGCCCGGTGCTGGGCTTGATCAGCCAAGGATATACCTCTGCATGGGCCATATAAAATGCCGCAGCCGCACACTCACATTCTCTGCCATTTCGTGGTCACTCACGAGGCTTCGTCGGTTGCCTTGATATGTCGCTTCGGTCCTTGGAAGCGTGGTCTCATATGCTCTCCTCCTCGCGAACCGACCTGTCATGATTCCGAACTTCGTGTTTTGGTAGGAATCGTAGTTAGTGTCGTTGGCGAGAGGCTATGTATACTAATTGGCCCGCCCAGGACTGGTCGGAGAGCTGGTACAAGCGCGAGGAGATCAAGGATGACACCATCGACCATCCACAAATCCTGAGGAAGTTGAGAAGTCATCGTGGACGGGTTACTTCCACGACGTTAAGTATTCAGCAAAATCAAGAGGCAAGGACCTCTCGCACACACCCAAAGACGCAATCCCAAAGAAGCAAAGCGCTGTTAAACGACCAAAAGAGCCAGTAGCAGGCGTGACAAATGGTTCCAGTACCTCTAGCATTCGGGTTCACATTACACATTACACGCTCCAGTAAGCCAGTGAATGGTCTGACTCTCTGTACTTTTTTCCCATGGGATATGATCTTCGTCGCCCATCGGCCAACGGAACATGGTGCATCGGCCTAGCCTGTTGGTCCGCTCAGTGTGAACAGCGTGGACATTGATGATGCGTCGCGATAGGGGATCGATTTGCCAAATTCCGCTGAAATATGGGCCGAAGGGAAAAGTGTTCACAAAAGCGTGAGCTTTCGCAAGACGGGGAGTCTCCACAAGAGAAGGTCGAGCTATTTAAGCGAAGATGGACGTTCGACAGAGAAAGGTATCGTAAGATGTTAGAGAAAAGGTAGAATTATTAAGAAAAAGGTAGGTAATTTAGAGAAAAGGTAGGTAATTTAGGGAAAAGGTAGGAGGAAAAGGGAGGGGAAAAGGTAGGAAAAGGGAGGAAAAGGGGGGAAAGGTAGGAAGTTTTGGGCAAAGGTAGGTTAGTTGGGGAGTACAAGTAAGTACGCGCCGTTACGGTGAAGACATCTCCAATAGAATCGCCGCCTAGCTTGTATTGTCTACCAGCAGTACGAGCCTCCGATGCATCAAAGCCCACAAAGCCTTACCAGTACATAGCACGCGTGATTGGAGCCACATGGCGAAGGAGGCACCTTTCCGTTCCGCGGTGTCGATAGTCCGGCAACCTATCTGCATCTGGGTCCGCTATCAATGATACAATATCCTGTTGACATTGACGGGAGTGTCTAGACTATGTACGTAAGGAGGCAGTGCCGGGGACCACGCAAATACTGACTGGGGCCATGCAGTGGAGAACGCACGTGTGCCGAATGGGTGAGACAGCCTTGACTTATTCCTTCTCAAAAAGGTCAGCCTTGTCAATACCAACGGAACATCCGTAGGGGTAGCAAATGGCCAAGGCCAAATGCTTTCGCCCACAGTCTAACCCTGGCTCGATTTGACCACAACGCAGTGAACCAAGGTACAAGGTGTTGTGCTGGCTGTGTCACTCTTACCTGTACTGCGGTGCACCACGTCATCTCTCAACTGTCTGGTGTCACCTCTTCCTTCTCTGCCGTTCAGTTTCGTGCTTCTCATTTCATGGCAATCGATCCAAGTTGAAGCATTCATTCAAGGTGATATGAATGCCGCATTCTTCTACATGAATGGCATACTATCATTCCAAAGCCACGATTGGCCAGCGTTTTGAAAAGAAAGATACGAATTGTTGAAGAAGTCCATTTCCGAATGCATCTGATCCACGCTTGTGCCCGCCATGGATGTATTCGAGTGGTGTTGTGGTGTCGAGCCAAAGGTTTGGTCTGTGGTGGCGAGACGGGCCGCTCCGTCGGAATGGGCGAGGCCAAAAGTCGACCCACTGTCCCGGAACACTATTAAGAAAATCTGGGGTCAATAACAATCCCAAGATGAGACCAGCACAACGCTTACTATTCTGCAACGATGACAGGGCATTGCCAAAATCCTCCGTTGGGCTGATTACGGACTGCGAGTTTGGTGACACCATGTCGAGTCCCGTCTGTTGGGTATACCGCTCGGTCGAGCTAGGCACATAGGTCTGCTGCAGTACATTCGCAGATGCCTGGAAGTTACTCTCGCCCGGAGCTTGTCCTGGTTGACGGCTCTGGTGGGCTTCTAGAATTCCCATAGAAGCGTTGCGGACGCTGGCCGAAAGCTGATCGTGGTGCTGGTTGTTCTGTCCAGCTTCTGATCGTCGGCCTTCAGTAGCGCTGCTGCCAAGCTTGTTGTGCTGCCGCCCTGAGACCAAGACCTTCATCTCTTCCGATAGTATCAAGCGGAGGAGGTTCTCCAATATGTCTGCACACTGTTGCCAGGCGGCCTCGCGAAAGTTGAAATCGGTAGGCATCTGTATGAGGCGAGAGATTCCAAGTTTGGCTGTCTGAGCCCGATCTGAACACGGATCTGTCAAGGCGAATATCCCAAGCATAGCACCCGCGGTGAGTGCATGAATAGCAAAGTAAGCTGCCACAGGGGTGGTTCTCAGGAGCTCCAGCACGTCGGCATATTTACCTAGCATTGATGTTCGCATTGCAGATTCCCAACACTGGTTCCGGCTGGTTTTTATTGCCTCGGCTACGTCAATTTCCTGTCCACGACTTCGCCCTTGCCTTGTTGCAATTGTGGTTGTATCAAAAGGTCCACGAGCGTCCCCGTAAGCAATCAGCGACCGATGCAAAACAATCTGCATATTGTCGTAGGCTAATCCGAGGGCAAGCGCTTGTAGTTTGAATATGTTGAGAGACGATGCTTGTTCCACTGTCGTCTCTCTGCCAGCAACAGAGTCGAGCTTCAGTTCTGGCGGAAGAGCTCCGCGCCAGTCTAGAAGCCTCCGATGTATCTGTTGCACTTGTTCTATGACGCGGTTGGTCTCCAAGTGTCTGTGGAAATACACATTTCGCGTGATAGGTTCTCCAATTTTATAAAGAAGCACTTTGTATCGGTGATAGGACAGGATAGTGACAGGCTTGAGTATTCCGTGCTCTCTGGGCTCTTGCGATTCGATACCTGGACAAATAATGTTGGTGTCATCGACATCTTCTTGCATCCCCACCTCATCGCTCGTGTCCGATATCAGACGTGGCTTTCCGAAGACGAGGGCCGCAAATCTAAACATGTCAGCAAAATCATCGATATTGTACGGCAGGAAACTCGGTACCCATCAGAGCCATACACGGTCCACCAGAGGCGTCTCCTGATTTCCTTTGAGATGGGGTCCTGGACATTCCACGATAACTCAGAATGAAGGTTCATGAGTTGCGCGTCTCGGACGACAGTCTGAAATAATTTGTATCCGCGCCTCGGGTTACGGTTGTATAGAGAGAACGAAGTTAAGAGGAAGGTAAACGTGATAGTCTCGAGAGAAGTATCATCAAAGGTGCGGAGGAAATTCTGCTCAATGTGGGCTTCCATGACTCTCTCTAGTTGGCTTACGTCGACTCCGGGACAAATCTTTTGTGCAGCATCCGATGAGGAATATCGAGCGCCAATTGTAAGGATGATCAAGATGAGCATCAAGAAGGGGAAGCGGTCGACAGATACTACCCCTCTGTCCATGATTTGCCGAAGCTCTTCGATAATTGAAGGAGCGTGAAACGGCATAAGATGCCAGTGATAATTCTTCAGATAGGACGAAAAGAGAAAATCAGTCACGGCAGGTGGAGGAAGGTCGATGCCTATGAGCTCTCGCACTGACACGTAGCTTCCACCAGGCCGTGCTTTCGGATTACGTGGTCCGCTGTCCGGTAGCGCGTCCGTGGCCGAGACTTGTGCTGAACTGGCATTGTGATCACGAAACACATGTTCGACGAGACTGAATGTGGATGTACGCTCGCGAAAGGGAGATGAAGCCTGTTGCGTTCTTTGTGGTGTGCCCTCGGACGTTTCGTTGTCGTTGGGGGCCGACAATTCCAACGGGTGAGGGTTATCGGATGCCGAGACAGGCGTCGAATTTTCCGTGCTTGCCTTTGGGAGGATGGACAAGACAGTTGAGTCGCGCCCGGTCTTAGACTTCCTGGTAGGATTGAATTCTTGTTACCATTTCAGGTAGCATGGAGAGGCACAGACGAGCAGTACTTACCTCGGCCGCTTGACCGTCTCTTCGCATTCCACACACGCCCGAACACAGAGTGCACATGGGCGGTAATCATCACACTTTGTGCCGGTCAAAAAGTCTGACAAGAGGACAGAACGTGGACACTTACTCGAAGCTTTTGACGACGGCACCTGACGCAGGCTCGGCGTGTCCTCTTCTGCGGCGTTGCGATCCGTTCCGGTTCTTTCGAACCTGCCGCTTCATACATGCCTCAAGGTGGCTCAAAACATTCAATCGCGCAGGGCATTCCGTGAAGTACGACCGGTTCAGATGAAGGACTGTCGACGCTATGTTGTCAATGGGCACATGACCTCGCGCCGCGTCCCAGACTGGTCTGGCATCTACAGCTTGACATAGTCAGTTGGAGCAAAAAAGAGACTATCAGCAGCGTGAAGACTCAAAACGGGTCAACAGGCAGCCTAGGCATATTCGAAAACAACACAGGCATGGAAGAAGCCATCTTGCCGAGGCCTAACCGAGGAAACGACGTGACATGAGGTAGAGAAGTAGTGGCGGAGGGACTCAACCGCTCCGCCGTACTCTTTGCACTATACGGTCAAGTAAATTACTTCCTCCGCACCACATATATGTATTCGGCCAGACTGTGGCCGTTTTGTCTAGGTTGAGGGTGCCTTTTCAAGGTATGGAGCAACATATTGCCGACTATGATCCAGGTTGTCTCTTCGGAGGCCAAAGTCTATCCAGTTGCTATCTAGATTAAAACTGGCTCGAGGTGCCACGACACGAAGGAGGAGAGTGCTAATGGCAAGCGCAGACCACCCCGAACCAAGAACACGCAAGGCCTAAAGCCTATGCTGAGGATCATCTACCAGTTCCGTTGCCTTGTCATTATGTTCAACAGCAATTTTCTCCAAGCCCTCGTCCTGAATGTGTCCGGCTACTTCCTTTCCGAACAGGGCATCGATCTCTTCCAACGCAAGTCCAGAAGTCTGCGGAAGAGATGATGCGTCAGCTCGACGTTTCCTGATGCGGTGCTCAGGTATTCGACAAGTGTTAGACTTACCTCTGGAAGTCTGAAGTATAGATAGATTGTGTGAACAACACCAAGGCACAGAAAGACGAGATAGTACTTCCAGCCGATCGTAGCCATGGCCGTCGATGCAAGCTCAAGCCACAACGTGTCAGCCAAGAAAAGTCCTGACATCGCAATGCCAGTTCCCATTGAGCGCAGGTGCGATGGAAAGATCTCGGAAGCGACAGTGAACTGGTTGACGTCAATTGCACTACCGTAACTGTATCGACATCATGAGCAGAGGTAATCCTAGACAGGCGAGATAGCTTACGCAGTAACGTAGAGAAACAGGAAGGTCAGTGCTGCACTCGCATAGCTTTTGGAGCTTGTCTCGGAGTACTTTGCAATCAAAGCCGTGGCGATAGTAAACATGGCTACATTAGCAGTATAGCCGGCAACTATTCAGTTGTTAGTGATGCATCGACTAAACTGTAGCATGTCTTACGAAGGGCCTTCCGACGACCTAGGCGGTCCGAAAACATAGCCCCGGCAAAGTTCGCAATCATGGCCCAGGTGTTATATCCAGCGCCAACGATCAGTGCTTCTGAGGTGCTTAATCCTAGGGACTGGTACAGCAGTGTGTTGTAGTTGTTGACTGTCAGATGTCAGACTGTTGATATGCAATAGTTTGAAAATTATAAAGGAACAGTCGTTCAGAGGAATGCATTTTGACCAGATGGCTGATAGCGAGGAAGACTCACTGACTAGCACGCCGACATTCTGCCCACCCACCAAGAGCATAAGAGCCAGAATGAAGCGCTTTCGGTATGTCTGCTTTGTAAAGAGCTGCCACTTTCCATCAGTCAGGAAAGCAACCCGGTCGACCTCGAGCTGTTTTCTGATGAGACCCAACTCTCGGTGCGCAAAGTGATCTTCAGGATCATGCTTGTCGCGGTGTAGTCTGCAAAGGATTTCCAGGGCCTTCTGGTCTTGTCCACGAGAACAGAGCCATCGAGGACTTTCAGGGACTGTGCACAGTTAGGATTGCTGTGACACCTTGCATGAAGAAAACATACTGAAAAAGGTTCCACCAAGCACGCACAGAGCAAGGATTACAAGCACGGCATTGGGAAATCTCCAGCCAAAGCTGGTCTCAGAAGCGTGGAAGCACGCGAAACTGATGGCAGTTAGCTCTCGTATATTCTAGTAGCCTTCAAGCTTAGGTGGTGCTTTCAGAGCATTACTTACCCAATCCAAGCCGCAATGGCATATCCTGCGTTGATGAAGGAACCATGAGCACCAGCCATGAGTCCTCGCGAATGTGGAGGCGCAACCTCTGCGTAGTAGGTGGGCATTGCCACGATAACTTGGCCAACGGCAAGACCAGTGATGACGCGAGCTGCCAGATACTAGCACACCACTATGAGCATCAGTCTATCAGATAGGGGAGAGTGTGTGCTGACCATGCCTTGATTGACTGCTCCGGTCTGGATTGCTGCGCCAATGATACCTATCACAGCTGCCAGACGGAGACCGCTGATTCGCCCTAGTTTCTCAACTGCGTATGCCGACAAAAGACATCCGAAAAATCCTCCTGCGAAGAAGACTCCATTCGCAGCGCCGATGATAGCTGTGGTATGACTAGAGGTTGGGTCGAGGTTCAGCGAGGAATACCACGTTGGCTGACCGAGTGTAGCCACGATAACGGAAAGACCATAACCTCCGAAGAGAGACCCAAACGCGGCGAAAAGGATCACCTAAGGACAGGTCTTGGTTAGAATGACCATTTGGCATGGACGTCGAGGACTAATATGGTTGCTTACCGCGACATTGTATGCACTGTACGTCTCCATTGTGTTGAAGATTGGCAACGAGGATTAGGTCTCCAGTATTGACAAGTCCGATCAAACCACAAGAGGAAAATGGCCGGTTCTTTATACATTCGACGTTTTGGAGTCAGTCCACCCTGGCTGGGGGATGTCGTGCTAACCCCGACATTGCCGCACGCAGGGAAAATCAAGCCTCCCAAGCTTAAGCGAAGAGCGGAGTAAGGCGGTGGGGATGCCAATGGGATGAAGGTCGAGAAGAAGGTCATGATCGGATTGTCCTGCTTCGTGCATTTGGGGGGTTTGAAGTTTTGTGATCGTGAGAGAATAGTGGTGTTGAACTTCACCACCGGACGTCCGGTGGAATACACCAAGCACAGCATTGACGGCGTGGATTGGCTGGCAAACGCCGACAGCAATGATCAGGGACTAGTCTTTGGAAGCTGACTATCCCAAAACATCCATCCATTCTCATACGTGACGGTTGAAGCTTATTATCTCGGAAACACACAGCCAATCAACTGTATGCTCCTTGATCGTATTAGCCATCGCCTTGTAGAACTCAACGTAGTTATAGGTCGCAGTCATGATCCAGGGCGTGGATGACAGTTCAAGCTAGCAGTGGCCATCGGTTTTCTGCTTTGCTAGGAGCTCATGATCTGGCGAACTTTGAAGCACCTCTAATGCGCTTGCCATACTTGATGAGAAGGAATGGAAAGGGAGCCGCTGCTAGTGCTAGGAAACCCAGCAAAGAAGAAGCCCAGCCCACACCCAGGGATTCATACACTGTCGGGCAGGCCACTGTTAGCATTTGTTCCACCGTGAAAACCGACAGGTCAAACTTACTTTGTACACCAAACAAGGGGAACGCTGCTCCAGCCGCCAATCGAGTAAAAGCATTGGCACCTAGAGCCGAGGCAGCATAGACAGGGTATGCTTCGACAAGAAAGGTCCAGATTCCTGAATAGACCAACAATCCGCCGACGCCAAAGAAGCCACTGCCAATGATGGGCACAATCCAGTGCACGGATGATCGGGCTGTCCAGCCAAAGAAGAAGAGACTAACAGGCAGACATAGAGCTCCGAATGCAACTGCTGGTAGTCGAAACTCAGGCTCAGGGTCGCCATTGTTTTCCTTCAATTGCTTGTCGCGATACTTCCGCCACAGAGGGTCCATCGCCAGGCCAACAAACGCCCCAACACCAATACCGATGAACGTGAGACCGATTTCGAACAGCTCAAAGCGATAGACAGTGCGAAACACATATGCGAAGCCGCCGAAGAGGAGATACTGGATCCCCAATGTGAAGGCGGTCAGTATGCACAGGGACAACAACATATACTCTAAGACGAGCAACTTGAAGGGGCGTGTACAGCTGATGAGAATCGTTCTTCCAAGTCCCTGAGGTTGAAGTTTCTCGTCGACTTCAAGGCCGCCCTGACGCCGTAGACGTTCGTTCTTCCGCCGAAGAAGTAACGGAGCGTAGGTCTCAGGGCTGAAGAAGTAGAACAGGACCATCAGCACCCCGATCCAGATCATGAGGGCATAGAAGCTCCATCTCCACGTTGTGTACTGACAAATAAAGCCTCCGAAGATTGGCCCGACATCGGGACCTAGAAATGCAGTGATCGAGTACACGAGCATGGGCGTTTGAAGTTGAGAATGGTCAAACAAGTCACCCACTGTCCCACCCGCAACGCTCAAGAAGGCACTGCTGGCGGCACCGCTGAAAAAGCGTCCTATGAGCTCAGTCTCGATATTCCTGGCCAGAGCACATGGGATGAGCCAGATGAGGTATAGAACTAGCGACCACAGACAGATAAGTCGGCGCCCATAGAACTCGGACAGTGGCGCGACAAGCAGCGGCCCCAGACCCATTGCAAGCGTGTACAACGAGAGTCCGGCCGTAGATAGCTCCCGCGAAGTTCCCCATTCAGAATTGAATTGGTCGTAGGCCAGAGTATAGATACTCGAGCCAGCCGTGACCACATGAGCAACCAAGGATGAGATCAAAACTATGACCCATTTTCTTGCGGTGCTTAGTTGTCGAGGGTCTTCGTCTCCAAGCTCAACAGGGACCCGGCTGTCGGGTCCATCTTGTTCGCGTGTTGGAAATACACTCTTTTCCGTCGATATAGGAGCCTCAGGGTCTTCCGAGCAACGACTTCTTTTCATAGTGATTCGAGGCAGATATCAAGGGTTGAAAGCGTGCCCAGACAATGCCAGACATCATAGCATCAGTACTGATCGTCGTATGGTCAGATAATCGTTCTCACAGAAACAGTATAAGCAAGGAATGCGGAATTTCAACAGCCCAAGGCCAACACTGCAACATTTCCACGGATTTCTTTGAGACCAAGAATTATTTATCGTGAACCCGGAAATTTGCGCCTTGTGGTTAGTGCGGTTCATGCGGCTGCTGCGGTGTTGGGGTTGATGGCGTGCTCGGACCGAAGAATACCTACAATATCATATACACGTTAGAGGCACGGAGGTCATTCTCCGACTTTTGAAACGCTTTCATATGCTTCAAGTCTCGATCGAGGGTTATTCGTAAGTCAGCAAGATAAAGAACATGGGATTTGTGCCCCGTGGAAACCAAGTCGTCTGCACTTTAGTCGGGTACTAACAACACACCTTGGAAGACAAGCATGGCATTATTCTATTTCCCTGACTCCCAATACCATACTGAGTTATGAACGTCAATCATTCATCATCGTCTGCCGCTCTGACAGTTCTCGCCTTCCTCCTTGCACCCTTGAAATGCTTCTTGCTGCTCAGCTTCATGTCGGCTGGGTCAATATCCTTCTCGAGCGCAACCATTGTTCTTGCTTTTCGCCCCGTTAATTGCTTCTGCTGTGCCCCTTGTTCTGTATACTGGTGATTGAAAGGCATGGTTAGGTGGCCTGAATTTCCCGAGCCAGGACC
Organism: Rhinocladiella similis; assembly: GCA_024082115.1. Taxonomy (NCBI): domain Eukaryota; kingdom Fungi; phylum Ascomycota; class Eurotiomycetes; order Chaetothyriales; family Herpotrichiellaceae; genus Rhinocladiella; species Rhinocladiella similis. Next base: position 1,409,134 of record JAMRYE010000004.1, on the reverse strand, counting down.
GAAGAACCGCTTATCAAGGGATTTTGACTTATTGCCAGTCTCTTGCGGTCGTAGAGGTACCGACATTTGTGATTCAGTGTCTCCATCCCGCGTGATTTCGTCATTATGCGCGATGAGCCAGGCTTGTCTTTTGGCCGGAAGATGCGCAAAATCGTAGAGGGTTTCGTTGAATTCTGCTCCATCGAGTTCAGGGTCGTGGGGAGGCGGGTGGCAGTACAGCAATTTGCCATTGACGTAGTCCTTTAAGATGTATCTTGCAGCCCTCGACTCGTCGGGCTGACCATGACCGGTCGTAGCGAAACCTCGAGCTTTGGCATATGCTCTCAGCATCTCGGAAGCAGTCGGCGAACCAGTGCCGCCTTCCTCTACCGGCCTCGTGAGGATTTTCATACCATAGACATTTTCTAAAAACGCCTGCGGGATTCTGTGCGCGACAAGTCCAGCAGGGCCGGTAAATTCACGTAGTTGATCAATGGGCAGAACGCCATTGCACACCAGTTCGGCCTTGGTGGTTGCAAAATTAGGGAAAACCAGACCAGGACAATCACACAAAATGACCCGATCCGAGAGGTGTATTGTCTGGAAGTGCTTCGTCTTTCCTGGGGTAGACGAGACACTGACTTTCTTTGCACCAATCATGGCGTTGATTGTCGATGACTTTCCGACATTGGGATATCCAACTAGTCCTATTGTCGTTTTCCGATCCTGAGCGCTGTCTTTAGGTATATTCTCCAGAAACAACGCTTCCAACTCGTCCACAGTCAATATCTGTGTGCTAGCCGATGGCTGTTCTGAAGGTCCAGCTTCAGAATCGTCTTGATCATCGGATCCATCGGATCCATCTTCCTCATCGGACCACTCTTCGCCCTCCTCGTCCTTCAGATTGAGATCTTGGATGTTCTGAACCATAGTCTTCTGAGGCAAATTTCGATCGAGCTGCTGTTGAAGTTGCCGTGCGTCTAATTCCTCAATGGCATCCCGGCCCTCGTTCATCTCTTTTGCAAGATGAGCAGAGAAGAACTTGTAATTAATGCCTTGTTGCTGGAAATACGTCGCCCATAATTGCCGTTGTTCCTCGGTCATCATATCAGCCTTGTTGACCAGTAGCAAATTGCGCTTTTGTGGATCGACTTCCTTTACATATCTTTCGAGATCTTCACTCCGAAAGAGCAACGGATTTCTGGCGTCGACAATCTGAACAATGAGATCAGACCTCTCGATTACTCTCCACAGTTGTCTCCAGACTTCAATGTTTCGCTCGAATGGTGTCATGAGTAGATCGTCATTTTCCTGCAACTCTGCGAGTCCTCGTCTCCAGTCTAAGAGGCTCGCTCTCTCCTGTTCATCTAATTGTCGGGGTGTTGTCGTCTCGTCCCACTTCGGCCGCCTCGGTACAGTCAACCTTCCCTTGTTCTGCGCGTGTTTCCTCCTGGCGCCCCTCTCTTCAGCCGCGCTTAGAAGGTATGGGTTCTTCTGATCAGAGTGTATGATTTTGACATTATTCATCTTCTCGGCCGTGAAATCTGTGCCTGCGAGTTCGGCAGTCGAAAGAAATTCGTCTAGAGCGCCTTGCTCAGTGACACTGCGCATCTTCACCCAAGATGCTTCCTTCGCTTCATTTGTAACGTAGGTCTGTCCGGTTGTGTGGTCTACTCGAAGAACGCCTTGTGCAGAGACTTTCTTCCTGTCTGAGCCTTTGCCTTTGCCAAAGCGGTCATTCATCAGGCTGTTGCCCAGTCCGACGGTGTTCTTGCTCTTAGCTAAGACCATCTTGGCGACTTGTTTCGGCGTGAATCAATATAGCGAAAAAGTCGAGGTAGACAGGGTTTGCACCTCAATGTTGGTGATTGGAAAAGAAAGATTTGGAGTCAAGCCGGAGGACGTCATATACAGTGGCGCGGCGCTGACTGTTCGACGCGGGCGCCCAAAATTTCTTAGAAATTAATTTTCCGCAAGGCTTTCACTTCCCCGCCGTGCGCAGTCCCTTTGAACTCTTGAGACAAATCCACACTCTTACCAACCCAGATCTTGATAAAAGATTGTCCAAAATGCCTCGAAAACGGTGGATGTACGTTTCTCCCATATGATGTGGACTAATAGACTCTAACAAGAGAATAGTGACAAGAACAACGCCCAAACCTTCCAACTTCTGTACCGTCCACAAAATGACCCGTCATTGCACGATGAGACTGCCGACGAGCGGGCACTTTATCCCGTCTCAATGCCAGGCTCAGCCGCTCGGAAGACTGAAGAAAAAGCTGGGTTACATTTGACCGACCTGGAAGATGACCTAGATTTTGAGAACATGCGCGAGAACGAGGGCGAAGCGGCAGAGTACGGGATCTACTTCGACGACACGAGTTATGACTACATGCAACATTTGCGAGATATTGGAGATGGCAGCGGAGAGTCGCATTTCATGGAGGCTGCTCCGGTTAAGGTGCAGGGCAAGGGCAAGGGGAAAGCGAAAACCATGAAACTAGAAGATGCACTCAGAGAAGTGTCGTTGGACGACGAGCAAAGTGTGGTCGGCAGCGAGATGCTATCGACATTCTCCACATCAACAAGGCCTGCGACGTATCAAAATCAGCAAGATGTACCGGACGAAATCGCTGGATTCCAACCTGATATGGACCCCAGACTGCGAGAAGTACTGGAGGCCTTAGAGAACGATGCTTATGTGGACGAGAAGGACGAGGAAGATATGTTTGCAGCTCTTGCAAAGGAAGGTCAGTTTGGCGAACTGGAGTTGGCTGAATTCGAGGCGAACTTCGAGGACGAAGACGATAACGGGTGGGAGTCAGATGCAACCGAGAAGGCTTCAATCCAGCCGGCTCAACTACCCTTGCGGATATCATTTCCAACAGCTGCCAGGGCCGGATCAGCGACCGAGGACGGTTCTCTGGATGCCGAAGCCGCAGCAGCTGAAGATGGAGACTGGTTGAAGGAGTTTGCCAAATTTAAGCGAGACAATACTAGAAGGCCCGAGCCAAAAACGGCCGAGTCCATCATTGCGGCTTCTGCGATACAGGATAAAGCCCCTACGCTTTACACACTGAATGGGACACCTTTGCGCCAGAAGAAGCGAAAAGGTGCCTTGACCAATCCGAGTGCATATTCAATGACATCTTCTTCTTTGGCAAGGACCGACGGACAACAATTGCTGGATGCTCGTTTTGATCAAGTTGAAAAGATGTACTCTTTGGACGAGGCCGATGAGTTTGATGATATGGACGGCGGAATGTCGCTAGCATCAGGCATGACTGGCCAATCGAAAATGTCTCAACTCTCCACAACCAGCTTTGCAGATGAGGGTGCTGTTCGACAAGATTTCGGCGGTATGATGGACGATTTCCTAGGTGATTGGAACAAAGCAAACCCAGGGGGCAAACGGAAAGGAGCAAAGGGCAAACGAGGGAAGAACGGCAACGAAAAATATGGCCTTCAGCAGCTCGACGAAGTGCGAGCAGAACTCGGACGTGCCAGAGTATACTCGCGTACGACAAAAGCATGAAATGTGCAGGTTACTGGTGCTTTTTCGAGATTGAATTTTGTCATGGCATTCCAAGATACCCCTTCCTGCAATATAAACCTGTTTGTCTTTGGTCAAGTAAAGCCCTTCTGAAACGCCCTTTGCGTGCATCTGTACAAGATTCAACGTCGTAACATTGTTTTTAAGCTTTTGGCTCGAGTTCGCCGCCTTCTCGAATGTCTCTCTGGGCAAAGGGGCTCTACCCATCTCGGGGTTTGGCCACTGGATCCCAGGCACTGTACTTCGGTTTGGTCCTATGACAAGTTAGTCCCGCTCGCAGATGACAACACGTCGCAACGCACGTTGAGTATGGTCTGTATGCAGCTCGGCCGCCTGTGTTGTTGATTATGGGTGTTTTTGACTCCCACGGCCGTACGCCAACAGCCAACAGTTTATCCTCCACGGGTGGCTTGTCTACCAGATAGCTCATCCAGGCGTGCCAACCTGGCTCGATATGGCTGGCGTCCAACTCCTTGTCCTTGTAGTCGACCTGATGAAGCTTAGTCCACAGCTCTTCGGAATAGTTTGCAGTTCCCCTACCCATCTTGTTCTTAGAGGAAGGTCTTCTTCCAAGTTCTCATAGTATTTGTTTCCCCATCGATCCTTTCCCACGAGAACACCAGCCTTGGTGTCGCCCTAGTCCTGTCAGAACACCTATACCCTCACTGTTGAAGCAGAATCCTTTACCATGTATTGCATCTGGTGACCATACTCTTTAAAGCCGATTCTCCATAAATTGCGCAGTGTTCGGGTGAGGGTCGACATGGCGAGGGTCGGCGAGCACTCGGCGAGGCTCGAATCGGGAAGGGCAAGATGATTTAGGGGGTCTGAGGTCCTCAGCGTGCAGTCGTGTAAAGTGAGGTCTTTGTTGGAGATGCTGATTTGACCGGTCTGTCGGCGCAACTGGAAGGACGAGAGAAACAAGCGAGCTTTGCGGACTGATCTGATCGGGGCTTGGCGGCCGTCACTCACCAGAGGCACCGAGTCTCATTGCTGTACGAGTATTGTACGAGCACTCCGTAGGTCGTAGGTAGGAAGAGATTACCATAATTATTCTTCGTAGCCTGGTGTAGGCTCCTCCGTACCCAAAGAACTCTAGGGACTAGAGGGCGCCCACCAGCCACCGAACCAATAAACACCCCAAAAGCCCAGCGCGAAGGCTCATGGGGGGTTCAAACTGGGCGGCCGCGGGGCAAACAGGACGCGAGAGTCAAGACACGCCGCCTCCCATGGCGGGCTGGATCGCTGAGCTCAGCCTCCCAACCCTCTTAAACCTCTCATCACTCCCTCGGCAAACAACAAGAATATCTCTCTAACTCGCGTACTTATGACGCAGTCAAACACATCATCTCGCCGCCGCCATTATCAAGACTCCTGTATGATATTGCGGGACAGAGTGAGGCAAGGGTACATAACGACTCCTCATCCTCCAGCAACCACCACCCAGGCCCCCATCAAAATCGAATAGTTGCCGAAGTCGGGCACCACCTCAGCCTTGGCCTCCCACGACAGTCATGGTTCAGCATATTTCTTAAAACTCTAGAGTTTTTGCAGCGATAGGATACGTTGTAGGGAAATCGAGTGCCCCAGCACCGTCCTGCTGGGCAGCAGCAGCAGCAGATATGGCCGGACACGGCGTACAGAGATTCTTAACGAGGCGTGATGGCAAGCGCAACCAAGATCGAGACAGCCATCACCATTCAGGTCTCCTCAGCAAGAAGCCTCTTCCCTCTGCGGTAAGTCCACGACGTTGTGCGCAGACCATTGTATCATTCTCGTAGTCTTCTTCGGTATCCCATGGCGAACATCCAGCGACTTTGTCTCACCATCTGTACCCCCAGCAGACAGCGAGATGGATATTCTGTATTGCTTCCTCCATGCGTCCCTGTTTCTTTCCTGTCTATCGCGATTCCATACTGACTATTTCTCTATGCAGTCAAGCCCAGAGTTGATGTCGAAACCCTTTGATCCAACATCGGCAGCCGACTTCTTTGGCTTGTTTGACGCCCAGGGCACGTCGGTCAACCAAGCCGAAGAGCAAAAGGTAGGCGCAATTTCTCCGTGTCATTCATATCCCCTGGCTGATGCATGGGCAGATCAAAACACTCCGGCACCGCCTGCTTACGTCGAAAGGCGTCATCCTGAGAAATGCCCAGCTGCTCTGGGCTTTGCGTTCGAACGCTGCAGAGGGTGAGGTGGACGCCGCATACGACCTCCTACATGCCATGTCCGATGCTTCTGAGGGTATTGTCACTAGTTATGATCCCAGAGTAAGACTCTTAGGCGCACAGAATAGACAAGGCGTCACTTGCTATCTTGACGCCACCCTCTTTTCAATGTTCTCGCGCCTCGACAGTTTCGAGGCCATGCTGTACAACTCTTTCGAGGACCTCCCGCGCAACAAGCTCGGGTTTCTTCTGCGACTATGGGTCAATCTCCTGCGCAATGGCCAGCTCATAACCACCGACGTCACCAAAGTGCTGCAGGAGGCTCTAGCAGAGTGTGGCTGGCAAGAGGCTGCAGAACTACATCAGCAAGACGCATCAGAAGCCTTCACTTTCATCACTGGTGTTCTAGAACTTCCTTTGTTGACTCTGAAAATGGACATATACCATACGGGCAAAGAAGATACCAATGACGACCACAAATTCATCAATGAGAGGCTTCTCGAAGTCGCCATCCCACCACCCGAGCCGACAGACCCACACAAAGTTATAACGCTCGAGGAATGTCTGGAAGATTACTTCAACAACCGCATCGAAGTCAGAAGGTACATGGAGCGGAGGTCGACACTGAGCTCAATGCGGAAAACGAGTGCTATTCACATTGAGACCGTCGAGGTGGATCCTGACTCATCGAGCCCCTCCACTCCTGTAGCTTCGCCGATAGGTTTGCCGCCCGCATACGCGCCTCCCGAGCGACCAGTAAATCGTATGCGTACCCCGAGCATCATCCAAGAACGTTATATTCCCATCCGGAAGGAGAGTGGCTCTTCGTCTCTTGCTGGAATTGAGTCCAAGGATTTTACTGGGAGATTGCGTGCCGGAAGCATGCGGAAAGAGGTGATGATGCCGGCGTGGCAATTTTTCAGCCTGATACGTAAGTTATGACCAGCCCGAAGGATGGAACTGCAGACTGATTGCCTTCAGCATGGTACACAGACAATGCTCCAACCAATGATGCTCAGGTTGCCGCCCATTTCTCATCCAAGCGGCCGGTCCTGGGTCTTTGCCTCAAACGATACACCATGACGCCTGAAGGCAGAGCCATCCGATTGGACACCCCGATTGACATTCCCGTCGAGATCGGTGTGCCTCACTTCATCCAAGACGAGCACATGGAAGAGACCGGGTCGCTCTATGGCAACTTCAAGTTGTCATTGCAGTCTGTGGTTTGTCACCGAGGTACTTCCGTTGACTCTGGCCATTACATCGCACTGGTGCGAGGCACGCCGCCTCCAGATTCAGCAAATAGCGTGTCTTCCACGACCCCAACCGCAACTTGGATGAGATTTGACGATCTCGCGCCTTCTCGAATCACTGTGGTCGATATCGAGAAGGCTCTGCGAGAAGAAACCCCTTATTTGCTGTTCTACCAGATTGTTCCGGTCGACGGTGACCCCGGTCATATCACTTCTGGCGAGGAGATAGTTCCGTTAGCATCTTCTGAGAGGAATGCGTCAGTAAGTGAATTTTCTAGCGTGTCTGTTTCCACTGGGAACAACACTACATCTGGAAGACCAAGCTTCGAAATTTCGCCCCCCGAAGATCCTCGCGGTCGGTCTCCTGTCGATTCACGAAGAATGAGTGCGATCTCATTTTCAGAGCAGCCCTCAGAACCAGTGAGCGAGACAGCATTGAATGTTCCTAAAGACCCAGAAAAGTCTACCCGGACCGATCGTATGAGTGGGTCGTCTTCGCGAAACAATGTGAGTGGTTTGGGTCGAACGCTGTCGAAGTTGACCAAGAGAAAAAGTCGCGACGTTCAGCTTAATGCCGTTGAGGATGGGCCTCGCCCCGAAATACATGTTACAGAGCTAAGTCAACCATCATTGAGGGACAGGTCAGACCCGATGCCAAACACTTCGCATCACGAGCATCACAAAGGCCATAGGAAGGAGAAGAGTCGAAGTCGGCTTGCTAGGAGTAAAGTTCGGGGAGAAAAGCCGGACAGAGAATGCGTAGTGATGTGAAAGGGATTTGCATACTGGACCGGAGTTCTGCATGCATCAATTGAGCCCTTGCCATTCCGTTTCATGATTGATTTGCATTAGATACATATACCCTTGGAGTTGTCAATGGTTTATGGTGGTAGGATTATGCATTGGAGCCATTGGTTTCAGGGCAAGAGACTTGACGATAGAACATCCTTGGCTCGAAGATTTGGCAGATCGCATGTATTAGCCGTCAGTCAAGTCATGGCGCGTGAAAGGTGTACCAACTTTACGTACCTACTCATCTCTTTGTCCGACCTGTCTCTAGTCGGCTCGAGGTGATCAGGTCTACAGCACTTCTGATGTTGGGCAGGGAGATTTGGATGCTTCGGCAATATTTGAAATCAGGAATAGGAAGTCAATTGGCGGTCGCCTAGTATTCCTTGTCGAGTTCATCAGGCGTGGAAAATTAGACTTGAAGCTATCCGGTGTGTTCGGATGTATGTGGCGAGCCTTGCCGGTACTCTGCACGCCATATTAGGGGCATGTTCAAACGTGATGGGTTGTGATGAGGCTGAGTACAAGGCGGCATCATCATGATTCTTGAACGGGTTAGCATGAATGTCCTCCGTATTCCAACGGCCTTGGCACTTCCCGCTCTGCCAACATCGGCTACCGGGAGTCATCACGTGTCTATTTGGCACCATTGTTTCTCAAAGCCTTGATGTTTCCTTGCATCTTGGATCACCAACAATTTCGATCGCACTCACAGAGCGGCTATTGCATACACATGCGTTCATCTCACCGATCACGACGGAGCAGTCCCAAGTGTTGTGTATAGCTCCGAGATGCAAAGCTTAGCCTTCCCGCCCGGCTTCTATGGCCCATGGTTCTTGACCGTACGGAGTGCTATTTTCTGCCAACAGACCGCGTCTTGAGCTGTCCATAGTCGTGTTATTATCTACACAGCATGGCGCGACGAGGTCCAGCGTCCGCTTTCGAAAGCGAGACTTTTGGGAAGGACGCTTCTTTCAGACTGGAACAGCCTGTCGGGTCAATGACCATTTCCCCCAGTGGTCGGGACGTCGCATTGGCGTCCAAAGAAGGCCTTCACATCATCGACCTGGACTCGCCCTACTCAGTACCGCGGTATCTGCCCCATAGAACTCCTTGGGAAGTGGCTGATGTTCAATGGTCTCCCTTTGCGGCACGCGACTATTGGGTTGTCAGCACATCCAACCAGAAAGCTCTAGTCTGGAATCTCGAAGCTCGATCGTGGCAGGATAGTATCGAATTTGTCCTTCATGGTCATACCAGAGCCATCACCGACATCAACTTCTCGGCGCATAATCCAGATGTCCTCGCCACATGCGCTGTAGACAGTTTTGTGCATTGCTGGGACCTGAGAGCTCCGCTGCGCCCGGCAAATTCATTCTCAGATTGGTTTGCTGGTGCCACACAAGTCAAATGGAGTCGTCAGGACGAACACGTCGTCGCCAGTTCTCATGACAAATTTCTCCACATCTGGGACGTCAGACATGGCGCATACCCAGTCAGGACCATTCAAGCACACGGTACTAAGATTTATGGAGTCGACTGGAACCGTCATCATGAGAATAAGATTGTGACCTGCTCACTCGATAGAACGATCAAGTTTTGGGATCTGGACATTCAAGATAACACCCCGGAACGCACTATTGAAACGCCATTCCCAGTCTGGAGAGCCCGCCACACTCCCTTTGGATGGGGGCTTCTGGCCATGCCACAACGTGGGAACAGTGACTTGCATCTTTACGACCGTCGAGCGGTCAATGGAGTGTGGGAAAGCGGACGCGTACGGCCGGTTGCTACATTTTCCGGTCACGAAGGCCAAGTCAAAGAGTTTCTCTGGCGATCCCGAGGCGGCGTAGATAACAATGTCGACGAGAGAGATTTCCAACTAGTGTCCTGGGGTACTGACCGGGAGCTAAGACTACATGCTCTTGATCCGGAGGTATATGCGGACATTGGGTACGAAAAGGGGAAGTCTCGAGTGCAGAGGCTCAACTTCACTAGGAGAGGTGCCGTATATCGAACATTTCGGGATGAGCCAGGAGATGCAGAATCACCAATTGAGCAGACACCACGGAGTGAGATGTTTCCCCGCCACAGTCACATCATGCAATTCCGACCTCGGAGCAGCACAAGTGTAGGTATGAATATGATGCCTGTATCTCAATTTCGAGGTTGGGTACAAGGCGGTCGCCAGACACAGAGATCAGGCATGCAGGGGCGTGGCAATAACCGTCAAAGTGCAGACCCGATTGCGTGGCTGAAGAATGTGAAGATATCTACCTGGGACCCTGATACTCTGGCGGAGGAGATTCGACATGTTGGAGAGAAATTCAAAAAGGTGGACTTTGAGGTTGTCGATATCTCCCATCGCAAAGCCGTCATGTCCTTACAAGCTCCTTGGGGCGAGGATCAGAGCCAAGTGTTCCTCCGTGTAGAAATGCGCTTCCCGAAGTTGTACCCGCGCAACGCGAACGCAGTGCTTTCGCTCCAAAAGTCTGGATTCTTGGACGACGCAACACATCGATTGATCAGCACGGAGCTGCGCACAATCGCTGAAACGTATGCCTCCAGGAAACGAGGCTGTCTTGAGGCGATCCTGAGATATCTCTTGCGTGAGCAGAACCTAGAGCAAATTGTTGCTTGGGTGCTCGATGAGTCTCTGACAGACTCAAAGATCCTGGAGGAGAGCGCCATTGCCGCCGATGAATCTAGCAGTGATGACGACGATCCTCTGATTGACGGTGCCCGAGAAAGATTGGAAGCATCCGCCAATATTATGGTCCCACTCGCAAAAGGGTGTGGTGCCGTCTGGTCGGAAACCGGAAAACTAGTCTGTTTCTTTCCAACAAAATCAAAGGAACCAGTCTCTTTCTTGAGCACACTTGGGATGACAGGTCTCGAAGAGTCAGAGTCAAATAGGCTGTTCGAAGGTTTCGGGCGTATTCACACTGGCTCGCCTGCTCGCAAAGCCACGAGTGGCAACCGGACTGCTGATGATGGGTCCGATTCCGACACCTCGGACTCCTCTTGGAAATCTTCTAGCAGTTCCTCCTCATCCTTTGATACTGAACAAAATGTTCGCGGCGTGCCCTCCTATCCTGTCGGCGTTTCCGGAAAGCAACAACGCTCACGCTCCCCGGATCATTCGAACCTCTCAACAACGGGAGCCAATAAACTAAACGAAGGACCTCGAACGACAACTGTATCGATCCATAGCTTTGATGACTTGATACCCTCAAAACGACGGCTGGCGGAAGCATACATCATAATAGGTGACCCAAAGGAGGTTTGCACTCACAATGCCAATGTGGCCCTCAACGCATCTTTTGATGAGCTCGCTTCAGTCTGGACATTGCTTCGCCTTATCCTCGATGATTCTGTTCCCCTGGAAATTATCCATGGCCTGAGTCATTCTTCAACTGACAATATGACGGTTATAGCTCGAGCTGCTGCAAAGACTCTGAATATCAAAAGTGACAGTCATGCATTGGATGATAAGCTCCTTGGAAGAACGCGATGGGGAAACCATCCCCTAAGCTCAACATACCTGCTGCCCGCCATATTCGACCATTATGAGAGACTAGGAGATATCCAGATGCTCGCCATGATGTCTTGTGTATTTGTAACTAACCCGAATTACGACTTCCTTTCTGGGGGAGAACTTGGCTTCAAGCATCATATTGGGATACCGCTCACGGAATATTTTCCTTCACGAGTCGTGGCCAAAGCCTCTTTACTGGATGAACACGACGCTGATGCTGATTCTTTGGTAAATGCCATCAACATTTTTTCGAGCACCAATGTGAGCACTGGTGCGTTGGCCGTTCATCGCAGAATGAGGACGCGTCCTGCCTTTTCAAGCCACGGCAGCGAACTTTCAACTCGTGCACAGAGTCTCGTCGATGACGCTAGTGACCGGGCGGCAAATTCTACAACAATATCTCTATCAGCATCGCCAGAAGGTAACAGGCCTGGCCATCGTGCAAGTTCAAGTGCAGCCTATTCTTCGGCTCGGGCGAGCTTATCGGCACTGACACAGTCCTACTCGCACTCTCCGCCTGGTCAAAGTTCTGCTTCCGCAATTGCCGCGGGCCTCAAGAAATACAGCCCTTCAGGATCGCTGACGCCAGGATGGGTGTCGACAAACTTATTTGGGCACCAAGGCGGCAGCAGATCGTCTCGTATGTCTCTTCATGGGAGTGACCATGCTAGCCAAGACAGCCAGCAGACAAACTTGCGGTCATCACAGTCATCAGTGCATCTGCGACAGTCTCAGAAAAGTAATGGTAGAAACTCAATGCCAAGTCGTCGTAGCCTTCAATCTTTAGCTACGAGCGAAGTTGCGGAGCACCCCCAGCGGAAGAAACCAGCCAGGCGCAAGAAGATCAAAGTCAACTTGTGGCAGCAGAAGCAGTTTGATCTTGATGGATACTCACAAGTACCGTTATTGGAGACGTCTCTGAGCAAGAAATGCAGTGCGTACCGAGAATCTTATGCACATCTACTTGATGTATGGCAACTGTTCACTCAACGTGCTGAGATCCTTAAACTTGACAAACTGTCACCAGACTTCGATGGTACTCTCTACGGAGCATCGATGGTCAAGCAACATAGCAATGGCCACTTGTTGGAACGGCCTACGAGGCAAGGAATGACTTCGCTATCTCGAGAGACAAGTCCAGGTCTGGAGATCCAACGGTGCTGTCGCAATTGTGGAGAGCCATTAGGCCCAATTGAGAAGAATGGCGTCCCGATCGGCTGGCAATGTGTCAATCAGAAATGTCGAAGCTCGGATACAGGCACATCGACAACGCTGAAACCTCCAGGAAGAAGTGCTTGTTCGATCTGCAACGCTTCCATCAAGGGGCTCGCAGTACCGTGCATACAATGTGGCCACATAACGTGCTATGATTGTGCGCAAGGGTGGTTCGGCGCAGAGCAAACAAGCAAGGCCAGATCACGGAGACCTTCACAAGAAGAGGAAGACGAAGAGGCACTGGATACAGAAAGCATCACCGGTCACGACGACGACGACAGTACATGTCCTACGGGCTGCGGGTGTTCTTGCTCAGCGTTGATTATGGTTGACGTCCCGTATCCTCCAGGACAGGGCGGGGCGCAAAATCCTGTTCAACCTCCAATGGGTCGCCAGGACAGCCGCAATCTAATTGGACTCCAGAGATCACCCAGCATCTTGACCAATGCTGATTATAGTTCTGACAGCACTCTCGCATCTTTCCTCGCATTAAAGCAGGCCCACCAACGAACAAAATCAGTGACCGGCGCACGCAGCAAAACACCTTCTGTTTCTATGCAACAATCTCAGGAGGGACATGGTATGCACAGTCAGTCGGGTGGAGATACCAACAGTGGTGAAGATTTTGTTGTTCTTGGCGATTTCGACCGGGCGCTCAATGAAGAAGATGTCCGCCTGAATCCTTGGGCAGGGAGTAAAATCGCGACCTTGGGGAGAGGGATAGGAGGTGGACTCAGTCGTGGTTTGAGTTCCAAGGGAAGTGATGCTACTATTAGGAGAATCAAATGAGACAATCAAGACGCCGAATCGCAAAAGACTCGTTTGAGTATTTGTAACAATATATATCCCTTCAGTGTTATCTGCTGGAAATCTATTCCGCATCTGACATTGTTATACTCTAGAGCTTGACATTGAATTGCGTTTTCTGGCCCATAAACGTCTCGTATGAGACTCTAGCATTGAAATCGATCGAGATCATTGCCTTGGATACATGTACCTGTAGGTATATCTTGATGTTCACAGGACAATGATATAACTACGACGAGTCATGTAGCGAAGGGCTTTAGAAGAGGCCAAGAGTATTCACGAGTCATGTGCAGAATTCCGTCACTATGCATTGAAACGAGGCGCTGCATTCACACGTCGTCTGTGGAACATTGTCTGAAGCGCATCGAGTGTAGTTGAACGACGCTTCAGCTTCACCTGGTTCGTGTGAGAGTGACCTACAGCCTGACAATTTCCAGTGCTCCTCAGATCTACATTTTTGATTTATCGCAGGTCGATATCTATCCTCTTGTCGTGCAACGTCCGCAGTACGCCGCACAGGATTCCAAATTAATCCACTCAGTATTGGTCATTCTAGAGACTCTTCGGCCTGACGACCCCTCGAACCTCCCATACTTTACCTTGTCTTCGACCTTTGAGGCAAACGCCCTGACCATCGATCCAACCCTCGCTCAGCCTTAAGGCTACAGACAACCCACACATTCAAAAATGGCTTTGCCCAAGAGAATTGTAAAAGAGACGGAGCGACTGATGGCTGAACCGTATGGCGACTCTTGAGTCTGTATTTCCTGCAAGAGTTGATGCTGAAAGATGCTATACAGGGTCCCTGGAATCAGTGCCGTTCCGCATGAAGATAATCTCAGATACTTTGACGTCTCCATACACGGTCCTTCGCAGTCGCCGTACGAGGGTACTGTTGCCTTGCTTTGAAAGGGCCTGAACCAACTACTAATTGCGTGACTAGGTGGTGTATTCAAGCTCGAACTCTTCCTCCCAGACGACTACCCGATGACGCCTCCTAAGATCCGGTTCCTCACTAAGATCTACCACCCCAACATCGACAAGCTCGGCCGTATCTGTCTGGACGTTTTGAAGAGTGAGTCCGTTACCGTATCCGCTCGCTGCCCTGTTCTAATCACGAACATGTAGGTAATTGGTCGCCTGCGCTGCAAATCAGAACAATTCTCCTCTCAATACAGGCTCTGCTCGGCGCTCCAAATCCGGATGATCCTTTGGCAAACGATGTTGCACAGCGCTGGAAGGAAGACCAAGAGGCTGCTATTCAGACGGCCAGAGAATGGACCAGGACTTATGCCACGCCTTCTTGATACATTCACCTTTCGAATGGCTCTGGCTCGTCTATCCTCGAGGATCTTGTGATTGCGATTTGCTTCTAGATGGGTTTAATCGTCATGCATGGCGTGTATTCTATCAGGAGACCAGGGCTTGAAGACACACCTCTTCAAGTTGAACATTGGAGCCTTACAACATTATGAGTTATGGAGCGATAAATGAATTGCAATAGATCACGGTCATGACTTTTTCCTTTGTGTCTTGGGTGAGTGATTTACAGTCCTCTTCAGCAGACTTCTCTTTGCCAGCCTTCCGTCTGCCCAGACCCAGACGCTCTGCAGGCCGGAGTGACTGCTGGGCGTACTGCCCATTGCCACCCTCATACACCGTGTCAACTGGCTGTCAATATCATTTCCCTTTGTTCCCAGGTAGTGCGTGCGCAAGTATTGGACATCATCACAACAAGACAGATTCCATTCTCATCCCTCGTCCACCCCAACATCCACCCCAACGTCCATCTTGGCGTCGATATCAATGGTAGGACTGAAGCTCGTTATTGGCCGATTAAGAAACGCAACGCAATATCAGGAATGAAAACAAGTTCATTTGGTTCCTCTTCGACTTTGTTTTCTCTCCATCACCGACAGTGTGACGGATAACAGAATTTGCATGGACGTCATCTATCAAACTTGTCCTTGAAAATCTTTCAAACGCTCGTGACATGGGCATTCATGGCCTCACATATCCATCGAGGTCGTCATACTTATGAGGGCCGTCAGTACTCCAACGCCCTCGCACTGGAGTGCTGACCCTCAATATCAACATATTAATCAGAACTATGGCAAAGGGGGTGGCGGTATATCACCAGTAAGTTGACCGGTGAAATCACGTGTGCCAATTCACAGCAGGAGGCAGGTCTTTTCGACTTCTCTCCCAGCAAGTGAAACATTCTTCAATGTTGACACTGACATTGAAACGTGAACAAAGCAAGATGTCACGGTCATCAGAAGAGAGAACCCTCGTCGACAGCTTCGAGACTCTGACTCGTATCCCTTCGCCAGACATTTCGGAGCATCCGGCGTCCTCTGGCAATGCTAACGCGAAGACAACTGTCGCTGATGACCGACCGAACTTGATCACCACATCTTCGCCGGTCCAAATTCGCAGTTGGGCAGAGGACCGAGCGAGGATCGATGCAGAGTTTAGACAACGACCAGACTTTGACCCTTACCGCAACTACGATCGCGTTCGTAGTGATTTCATCCTGGCGCCAGTTGAAGGAAGGAATGCTTTCGCGGCAAGTGCAATCAACCTCAGCATGAACAACTCTTTCAGATCCCGCCCACTGGTCACTGAACCCCCGAAGAGTCCCTTCATTGCAACCCCAAGAGGAATAATACGTCGAACCAAACGAAACAGTGATGAATCTGACAAGACTGTTTTGAACATGAAAGCAGCCAGCTTCTCCCAACTCAACATCAATCATAGGGACTGGGCTGACACTGAAGCGACCACTGACCGCATCTCGACTTCTCTCTTTCGGCCCAAAACTCCGAGCAAGGGTTTCAAAGCCTCGACCACTCCAATCTCCGAGACCTTCGACACCAAGAAATCCGGCCTGCGTAAAGTAACCGGTCTGTTCAAACAGAAGGCTGAGAAAACCCTTGATACGACGCCTCCTCCTGCCCCTACTAGCAGCCCTGAAGATAGCTTTTTCAATCAGACTGCACATCGATTCAACACTGTGAGCCATTCCCTGACTGGATATTTGGTCAAGACTAATCATCAATTTGTAGGAAAAGCATCTCCGCTCCACCCTGAATTGCCCTACCTACGACTATTTCGAGTCAGACCCATTGCCACGTCATCCAAACACTGCTCGAGGCTGGAAATCTCGCAACTTGAAATGCACCACTTGTGTGGATGTATGCTGCGCTCTCTGTGGACGAGCATGCTGCGCTTACAAGGCTGCGTATTTGGCTACGAAGACACACAGAGACAATCCAGAGTCGTTGGCCCGCGCTCAAGAGATACTAGGCAACATCAGCATACTTTTCCCATATGGACAAGAGGCTCCAACTTTCTTGCAATGCAGCAATGGTGCCCCAGATGACGAATTTGGATGTGGAAAGATGGTCTGCCCTGATTGCTGCGGCCAATGCCCAAATCCTTGCTGCGCTGATATCCAGTGTAAGAGATGTAAGAAGCATCCATTTCTTGACTGCATCTGGCATGATGAGAATGTGGCCACACTTAGGTTCCAGTGATGGAGTTCCGCCAGCACGGAAAGAAAGGGTCGGCTTCGAGGATCTCGATGTCATGAACGAAATGAAGAATGAAAAGATTGGACTTTTTGGCAATATGATACCCCAGACGAGTTTGATGAGATACTAGAGACTTCTAGTACGGGCAAATGGGCTGTGCATTAGGTGACATTTCAGGATCTGCTTGAACAGGGTAATGATGGAGAGCTAACGATGGGTACCACTACGTGACTGATGAGAGTGGCGAATGCATTTGCCCCAAGTTGGGTGAGAAGTCCAGGAATGTTGGTGCTTCTCAAGGTTCTTCGACTGCCTGTGGTACTATGGACATAGATAGTCGTACACGGACAGTTCATTCAACTGGTACGTACGAATGAAGCATTGCTCTGCTCGATTGATTGTTGCCCCTTCCGCGTGCATGACGCAGTTGTGCAACCCTGATCCGCCGTAGAGGGCATCTCCGAAGATCCACCGTACATGTACCTTAGCCATGAGTCTTGGCATTGCCAAGCCCACAATTGACTAGCCTCGCCATCGAACCTGACATGAGCGACTGCGGCATCAATTCAAATCCCAACAACCACCACTTTACGACCAGGTACAGCATTAATCGGCCAAGATGCGTACCTACGACGATACCTTCAGCGCCACCAAGATCTACCCGGGCAAGGTCAGTCAGATGTTCAAGAAAGCAATCATCAACCCCGCACCTTTCATGGAAAAGCGTCCCTGAGATTTTTGAAACGCGCACATTGAAGCATCGAGTGAGGGAAGAAGTACATTACTGACGTCCATGGATGATGACAGGGCAAGCTCTACGTCCGCGGTGACAGCAAGGTTTTCCGATTCCAAAATGGCAAGACCGAATCCTTGTTCCTCCAGCGCAAGAACCCTCGAAGAATAGCCTGGACCATGCTTTACCGAAGAATGCACAAGAAGGGTATCTCGGAGGTTAGTTTCTTTTGACACCCTTTTGTTCCCACCGGTGAAGAAGAGGAGACTCGCACGATATCATATTGGTCGTGGTCGAGCAGACACACACACAAAAGGAGGAGGGGGAGTAGGAGCGTGAGAAGCTGGATGAGATTGAACAGACATGAGACAAAATCTCTTGTGATGTTTCTGGATCAGGACTATATTGGCTGACATTGTCTTGTGAAAATCAAATAGGAAGTCGCAAAGAAGCGAACACGCCGCACAGTCAAGAACCAGCGCGCCATCGTCGGTGCCTCTCTCGACGTGATCAAGGAGCGCCGATCGCAACGTCCCGAAGCCCGTGCCGCCGCCCGTCAAGCCGCCATCAAGGAGTCCAAGGAGCAAAAGGCCGCCGCCGAGAGCAAGAAGAAGGCCGAGAAGGCAAAGAGCGCGGCCAAGGCTGCCTCGGGCCAGGTTCGTGGTGGTATTGCCAGCAAGCAACAGGCCAAGGGAAAGCCGGGCAAGGTTCAGGCCACGAGCAGATAAATTAGGTGTTTTTAATGACGAAAGCCCTGATTTGCCTCTGTTTCAGCGAGATGGGTCGATATCTCTTTTTTTCTTGTTGAAGTGGAAATAAAAAAAGAAGATTCAAGGCATTGAAAAAAAAGGATTGTCTCATTTGAGACAGGCCCGAGGCTCGAATGACTGTTCCTCTTTCTGCGCGATGATTGCGAGAGTGGCTTATGAAAAACTAGACCTGCGTGAGACGAGAGATCCTGGCTGATGATGGAAAGCAAATATGGTTTTAACCTTTTCTCTCCATCATGTAAGGGACTCTATGGGTTGCATTTCGTGAAGCCACTACCAAAGGCAACCTTGTTGCTGGAGGGAAAGGGCCAATAGAGAAACATTGATCTTGTTCGGGAAGAAGAAATCAATCATCAATCGGAAAAACGGTGCTTCCTGTATTTTGTTGACTTCTTCGCTTGATGCATTGAATGCTTGCTACTGAACGTGACGTTTGAGGCCCTTTTTGCCCGCCTGTGCGATCTCACGAGTGTTGTCGCCACGTCTTCCCAGATGGGATAGTGATTCAACGAAATTCCACCCTCAGCGTTGGTCGTCTTGTTGGTCAGTCCTCATACGCCTTCGACATTCGCGGCCCTCATGCCATCTCACGCTCGACGCGTGCATTGAGGGAGACTGTGAGCGTCGTTTATAATAAAAAGGTGCTGTAACTCTTCGAGTCTCCTCTCCCAAGTCACTTGGCAGTATCTGCCGTCCGAGGCCTGATGCCCTCGGCAACGCTCGCTCCGTTGATGATTTGTCGACCTGTGTCAACCTCCATGCTTGTATCAGCACTGAGCGATCATGGGGGTGAGGGGCGTAGAGCCGTTGCCCGTGATTTCGAATTGATCGCGTCTTGCATAAGGGGCAGCTTCGTCACAGTCGAGCTTTCGCACTCTCTCAAGCGGCATGATTACAACCAGCTCGTGCCTGCCATCTGACTTCTGTCCTCAGATCCATGGTGGTCAATCTCCCAAAGCGCTTCCAAACCGATCCACAAAGAACTCCTCCGCCTGCTTCACGACCTTTGCGTCTCTCGTTGCATTTCTCTCCGCCGGGATCTTCCAATTGTTCACACCCCACCACCACTTCCGCACCTTCGCACCAAGAGTCCGGCCCTGGAATTTGCTTCCTCTATTCCAGTGTCGCCAGCCAAACATGATCAAATTCCACGCTATGCCCTGGAAAAGCGGCAGGAGGAGTTGGTCCCTGATCGTTATTACCGCGACTTTGAGCGGTGTGTCTGCGTTCTTGATGCTGGCGAGATAACTCTGTTCAAAGCGGAAGTCGGGGATGGGAGGGAACGATTTGCGCCGAGGACGCGGGCGGATGATTTCACTTGGGATGGTGGACTCAGTGGACAAGGACGTTGAGCGTGACCGAGAGTGTGGAGGGGATTGTGATTCAAGAGTCGCTGGAAGCTTCTTGGATGCGGCGGTCGAAGGGTTGATGTCGTGTTCAGGGGATGGGTTGCGTTTTATAGAGACGGATTGAATCGCTGAGGCTAGCTCGGCGGCTGGGTTGGAAGCCATAACGTGTGGTATGTGTAGAGGGGATGGATTGAACAAAGTTGGAGATTGAGCAGCTGTCGTTCCGTATTCAGAGACGACAATTGTCCGCGGTAGCAAAGTCTCTTGGGGCTGGGATAGCTGTAGAAGCCGCTGAGAAGATGTGATAGACAAGAACACGTGCGATGGGCGGTCGAGGGGCGTGAAGTCGTGATTGTGTGACGGATGATGTGAGTGACGATGTGTGAGAGTGCTGAGTCGGGCAGCCTCGTCGAGCTTCTCGGTTTCTCGCTCAGCCTTGTGCCATCGGAACGGGAGTCGTACTCCGGCGTTTTACCAGGACTCACCCCACTTGCTCAGTCGAATTCTCCAACACCGCTGGCATTTGAACAGAATTTCAATGTCCTCGTTTACCAGCCCACTTGCTTGAACATATCTTCTTTCACGGACTCTCACGTTTAATCTCCTCGCAACCTTCACCACCCGTCCACTTCTCTGACGTTACAAGTTCCCATCTTCTCAACATGGCCACCCAAAAGTTCAAGCTTCTCTGTTTAGAGAACCCACTCCTCGATATCCAAGGACAAGGGTACGTCCGAGCCAATGCCTCTCTTCCGGTCGACTCTACCGGGACTTTTGTACTTTTGCTCTGACAGGAGAGTGATTTCCACTGACGCTCTTTAGCGACGAGGCCATGCTCCAGCAATATGGTCTGAAACTCGACGACACTCTCCTTGTCGAACCCCACCAGATGGGCCTGTACGACGATCTGATCAAGAACCGCAATGCGAAGCTCATCCCAGGCGGAGCAGCCCAAAACACCGCCCGTGGTGCCCAGTACATGCTGCCACCAAACTCGGTGTTCTACATTGGCTGCGTTGGTGACGACGAGTACGCAAAGATTCTCCGCGAGAAGTGCGCCGAACAAGGTACGTAGTGCTTCTGTCCATCTCAAAGGCACAACACTAACACCAAACCTCAAGGTCTACACGTCGAATACATGGTCGACCCCTCCACACCAACAGGGAAATGCGGTGTCGTGATCACCGGCCACCACCGCACAATGTGCACGCATCTCGCCGCAGCCAACAACTACAAACTCGAACATCTCCAACAGCCACGCATCTGGTCCCTCGTCGAGTCCACGGACGTCTACTACATAGGCGGCTACCATCTGACCGTGTGCCCTCCCGCCGCCTTGGCCGTGGCCAAACTTGCCGCCGAGAAGAACAAGATCTTCATGCTCTCCCTGTCAGCCGGCTTCATCCCACAGTTCTTCAAGGACCAACTCGCCGAACTCATGCCCTACACCGACTACGTGTTTGGCAACGAGAACGAAGCCAAGACCTGGGCCGAGTCCCAAGGAAAGAGTGGGATCAGCATGGCCGAGTGCGCGAAGCTCATGGCCGAGATACCAAAAGCCAACACGAAGCGACCAAGAGTCGTCATCGTCACCCAGGGTACCGACCCCACGATCGTGGCGATCAAAGAGGAAGGCAAGGACGCCGAGGTTAAAGAATACTCCGTCCCCGTCATCGAGAAGGAGTTGATCAACGACACCAATGGCGCCGGTGACGCTTTCGCTGGTGGGTTCTGCGCCGGTGTCGTCGAGGGTGATTCACTGGAGACGTGCATAAAGAAGGGTCAGTGGTTGGCCAGATTGGGTCTGCAAGAATTGGGTCCTTCGTAAGTTCCTTCCCCTTTATCATTTTGTCCCCAACTCCGATCCAACATATCCCTACATTGGTACGAGATTGTGGCTGGTACACTCATCTTGCTAGGATTCTGGGGCTACTCAAGAAGAACACCAGAACCCAGTGACTAACAATCGCCCAGATACCCCTACCCCAAACAGACCTTCAAGGCATAATGACTTAATGTTGGATATTTGACAGAAAAGAAAAGGAGGAGAAAATGCTGGCTACCACATTGATTTGTAACACTAAAGCGTTCTGATTTGATACGATTCGGTCTATTTCAACAAGACCAGAAATACTCTTGGCATGATACCACGCACGTCCTCCACGACTTGATGATGAAGAAGCAGCTGCCATATAGAACCAAGAGGGCCCGTTGCACCCTGAGAACTCGCAGCACGAGAGAGTTCGCCACAAATAGACACAAAAGTTGAGAAGCAATAGATCCCAGGGCCTATTGACTTTGTCATCCTTGATGTCCTCGTTACTATGCGTTTGCAACCACACTCGCTCGCTTTCTGTGCTCAATAATGACGTGTTTCAGAGCGAGAGATTGTTGGCGCACTTCGGTAGTCCTGGCGACTCGGAAGTGCAGCTATGCAACTTGTGATGGGTGCCGCAAGACATCACATAGAAGGCATAGTCAAGACACGGCTTGACCTACCTGGACAAAACCCTTACTGGTTGAGTCGGCTTGAGACTTCTCACAAAATAATCTTGTCCGTCAAATCTGATGGCGTTATTCATGAACTTTGTGAAATGCTCACCCAGGCTGTCCACTTGTTGGCGCACGACTGCTTTTAGGTCGTGCTTCTCCAATGGCTCCAAATGGGGAAGGCTCTGGGCTTCGTGTAGAGAGGACTGTTCCTCGTACCAGACCGGAGTCTTGCCAAGGTGACAGAGGAGGCTTATTATTTTCATGTTGACGAATCCATGAGGTTAAATGTGTCGGGGTGTCATAGTGACTGGACATGGTCGGCCGAAAAGACTCGAGCGGCGACGATCTCATCTCTATTTGTTGCTGCATGTGCTTGATCTGCGCATTAAACTGAACCGCACTATTAAGTTGAGCTGGGTATGCTAATGAATCGGGACGTCTCACTGTGCCTGTACGAGGTGAAAAGCCAGACTCTTCGGCAGTTGGTGTGAAAGGCGAGTGTGTGACGGGTGGAATTATCAGATGTCCCCCAATATGACCCTGAAGTCCAGACACAGAACCTGTCGACCGCCGGAAGGAATGTGAGGGGTCTGGTACAACCTCTGGCCCAGGAGACAACTGCGAGCTGTTTCGCGGGGAGTCTTGTGCAAACGGTGCCTTCGTCTTTGGGGTCGAAAGATCATTTCGCAATTCAAATTGACGAGGCTCTTCCCGTTCAGTGAGGGCGATCACCATATTTTCCATTGTCGATTTTATAGAAGCATCTGAAACGCCATCGGGATTGTTTGGACGTAGGGAAACGGCATCAAGAGAGCTCTTGACGCGGTTAATGGTATGGGCCCTGACGCTTTCTGCCGAACTATTGATGTGTATCGACGAAGCCATCGATGAAGAGGTCTGCAAATTAGTCTGTCCCGTATAGATCAGCTGCTTCCCAGCAAAGACTAATGGAGCCGCAGTTGTTGCCGTCGAATCTGGTTCAAATTGACCCTGGTCAAGTCAGCCAGGATCATGTTATTCGCGCAACGCACCCACCGTTCTTTGAGAGAGGAGTAGCCCGTCCTTGACGAAACCTTTGATACGATAAGTCATCTCCTTTTCTACTGATCGCTCACCAAATACTGATTCCGAATACGCTGGTTTGACGGTGTTTGCCGACTTGTAGAAGCGTTCCTCGCCGGTCGGCTTTTGGAAAGGTGTAAATCCCAAGGTATCTTGATCTTCCTCCAGTAGATAAGCTATGTCGGGAATCGTAGGGATTGCGAATGTTTGAATAAGAAGAGTAATTGTCTGGGCATATACCTGCCACAATTCTCCCAATTCGGATTGCGCCGAACTGCTGGAAAGAAGAAAGTTGACATTGTTCGAAAACCAACAGCTGTAAAGTCTCAGATGCGGCAGAAGACGCTTGCATAGAAGATTTATAACGTCGGCCCCGGATGATCCAGGTTGCTGAAGCTCCTTAAGTAGCATCTTGAGAAGGCGAGTGAAAGTTCGTATGTTAAGGCTCTGCAGCAATCTGTAGGAACCGGTTGCTGATGGGATATCATTATCCGACCCGGCTTCCCGTATTGGTCAGTCAAAATCTTTACACAGTGAATGATACTACCTACCGATGACCTTGTCTGCTGCATACTTTTCGGCAGCGATATTGATCAAGCAGAATTTTCGAAGCAGCGTATCAGAGGGCTTCGTTCGAAGATCGTTTGCGAGGAATTCAATTATCTCGCTTGAG
The DNA here is from genome assembly GCA_024082115.1 of Rhinocladiella similis. Lineage (NCBI taxonomy): Eukaryota > Fungi > Ascomycota > Eurotiomycetes > Chaetothyriales > Herpotrichiellaceae > Rhinocladiella > Rhinocladiella similis. Next base: position 1,385,216 of record JAMRYE010000004.1, on the reverse strand, counting down.
TGGTCTTCATAGTCGACGAAACCTGTTTCGAAACAACGGGCATGGAACAGGAGAAAGCGGTGTAAAAGATCTGTGTTGCTGTTGCCAATGGTGGCGACGTCTGACAAAGGTTTGCCTTGTGTCAATTTGGACTTGACTTTTCGAAACTCAATCTTCAAATTGCCCTCAGCTTGGGGGGCAGGATTCGGAGCGGAAATGGCACGGTAAAGATAATACACTGCCCGCAGATGATCCTGATCTGCCAGAGCGATAACAGCTAATTGATTGTAAGACATGCCAGAAGAAGGATCAAGTGTGGTGGCCAGCTCATAGTATCCTTTGGCTGGTCCCCAGTTGCGTTCTTTGGTCTGCAGCTCTGTCTCTCTGTACCGGGATAGGTCGCCAAGCTGAATCAAAGTCAAGTAGCAAGAGCGAATGATCTGCTTCTTGAGGGCCAGATCAGCCAGCTGAGACGAGTCTGCTGACGAGGCTGGGTCTGTTAGCTTCCCCTTGGCATCCAAAGTGAACACTCACTATCAAGATTGAACTTTCGAGCAACCTCAAACACCTCAGGTATATCGGCGAAGTGGGAAGCCAGTCTCTGAATGTAACCACGATAGAAGCGCATGCTTGATTTGATGTAATCGAGATAGAGCTTTTCGGCTTTTCGGCGCTCGACATGCTTCTTCTTGCTCTCTCCCTCCCGGAATCTGGCCAGAAAGACCCTGAATGTCTTATTGACCTTCGAATGTGCATCCCACAAGCGTGACTCGACCTTGTGCTTGGTGGCCAACTCAAAACTGGCAAAGATAAAATCTTGACATACTGTGCGGAGTCTACTCGTGTCAATACTGTGTCATCTGGTAAGCATGACACCACCTCTTACCTGGCAAGCTTTTGTTCAAGCCGTGGATACGCAGGCTCTTTATGTTTCAAACTCGAAATCACCTCCTTTTCCACACGGTCAACAGTCTCGGACGCCTTTTTGGCGATGTCATCTTCCATGATGGTTGCGTATTAAGGAGCCAGGTCATCGCGACCGTAGTCGTGGTCAGGACAGGCGTCTTACGAAGTCGTACCGGAGCTGGGGATTGCACTCCATGAGGTGTGTCGCTACACTTCCCGGCACGCTTCAGAGCCGAGAATGTTGCTTAGCCTAGTAGCAATGACTGCTCAGAGCCTCAAACCCTAGACCAAGTAAGAGTAGGGTCAAGATCGTACTGTAGGTGAGTGTGAACAATGTATGGAGTACCAGCAAGAGAAATAAATAAAGGCAGGTGGGGTGGGATTCCGCAGTCCGAAGGTACGTATCGCAGCCTTGTGCGGAAAATACACGTGACATTAAATCTAGCTTCAGCCTTGCTCGCCGATCCTGTTGCGATAGTGTCTCACGTGATCGACGTCATTGTTGGCTTGGGTGCGCAAGGTTGATTGTTTTGCGCCTGTCGCATTGCGCGCGTTGGCTGTCAAAAAGGTGCCTCAATTACTCTGTTTCTCAAAAGATATGCCCGCGTTCCTCATGTCGACCCTATCTTTGGAAGGTTAACCTATAATCCCCATTTTTCTGCGCTTGCCTTGACGGGGCCAAATCGATAATATGACAGACTGGAGCAAGTTGAAAGTTGTAGACCTTAAGGAGGAATGCAAGAACCGCGGGATCTCTCTTACTGGTCTGAAACTCAAGCAGCAATATGTCGACAAGCTTGAAGAATATGAAGCAGAACATGACGATGCGAAGGAGGAAGTTGAGCCTGGCGGAGGAGAAGAACATCTCGAGGCATCTCCCGAGGGTGACAATAATAAGCCTCAAAATATCGCCAGCTACAAAGAGCAAGCTAAGGACGATACAACTAGGATCGCAACTCCTCCCCAGCCTCAGGATGAGAAAGATTCAGCGGGACCTTCTGACGTCAACGGCAACAAAGACGCGTTGCTTGAACAAGCCGGGACGGAGGTTACAGAGGAAGCTTCGTCCAAGAGCGCCAAAGCTGACACAAGGGGACAAGAGGACGAGACTTCTGTAGAAGTTCAGGTCGATAATAGCAAAGCGGCTGAGCTGGAGAAAGAGCACAGCCATTTTGAAAAAGAAGAGGAAATGTCTGACGTGCGAGCAATTTCACAACCGGAATCTACAAAGGACGGATTGTTGATACCCGAGCCTGAACACTTGGAAAGCGAGGTGGAAGCTACGAAGCGAGAACTTTCTAACACTGCTGCTGAGAAGGTATCCACAGCTGATGACTCCTCGAACAGAATGCCATCTGTCCAAACGCAGTCTGACAGAAGTACACCCCTCCCGCCTGGTGATTTTGTCGAAGACCAAACACGGAGAAGGAAGCGAAGTGCTACGCCTGTTCCAACAGCCCAAGAAGTTGCACGGAAAAAGGCAAGACTTAGCTCTGAAGGAGACGATCAGAAGGCCGGGGAGATCGCTGCGCTGCGAGGCATGAAAACAGCACCTGAAGTCGCCAAAGACATCCGCAACGAAACCGACGATGCCACCAAAACCATCAACCAGCAAGCTGCTTCAGCTGCGGAAGCAATTCCCTCACGAAGTCCCTCCGAAGAGCGCGATATCCCTCCCGCCATCCATCCAGCAACCTCATCAATATACATCCGTAATCTCAAACGACCACTTCACATCCCATCCCTTCGCAACCACATCCTCACCCTTGCCAAATCGCGCGGGTCATCAGACGACATCGACCCTATCAAAGTGTTCTATTTGGACAACATCCGCACCCATGCATTTGTCTCGTTTGCTTCCGTCTCATCAGCGTCACGCGTCCGCACCGCTATGCATGGCACACGCTTCCCAGATGAGAACATGCGGGAACATCTTTTCGTTGACTATATACCCGACGACAAGGTTCAGGACTGGATCGAGCGAGAGACAGGAGGCGCGTTCGGCGGAGGTCGCGCAGGCGGACGGCGCTACGAAGTCGTCTACGAAGACGGTCAGGACGGCATCGAGGCAAAATTCCAGGAAGTCGATTCCACCAAACCCCAGCAACGACCGCCGTTAGAGCCGAAATTGAGCTCGCGGATGGCCATCGACAGACCCGTTGGCGGTGAGTTTCATCCTGATCGAGCAGGGCTGATCGCGAGAAACGCTCCGCGAGACGATTATCGCGACCGTAATCGCCCGAGGGGCCAGCACCCGCCGACTGGACCCAAGAGACAGGACAACAGCGGTCGTGGGTTCAAAGCACTAGATGAGCTCTTCGACTCTACGACCGCAAAGCCCAAGCTGTACTTTAAACCTGTCCCCGAGGCCGTAGCGCGCGAGAGACAGGACATGCTGCGGGACCTGCGCCTCAGTCACGCCGAATTGGGCAGGAGCGGCGACGAGGGTATGAAGCGGTACTCGTTTGAGCGGTCCAAAGATCGCGAAGGGTGGGTGGACAAGGGGCCTGAATTCGGCTTCGGCAAGCGCGGACAGGACAGACTTACTGGCATGCGTGGAAGGGGAGGGTATCGCGGACGAGGAGGTGATTCGTGGCGTGGTGGCAGTGGGAGGTGAGGGAGACATCGGACATTGATTTTCCCTTGTTTCAACACAAAGCGAGAGCGCGAATGGGACTCGAAAACAAAATCCAGATAGCTGTATGATTATGGGAGAGAAACAACCACTTAACAGAGCAGATCGAATATTTGAGAGCGCATCTGGCGCGCGACAGAGGACCGAGATCTTTACGCTCGCGATAAGTTTATGTATTACATAGCAGGACGACACGGAATAACCGTTTCCAGTGAGCCTTCGAACACGGGTTTCAGTTGCTGACAGGAGCTTGTATAACGGACGGATTGTTTCTCGTAGATATGGCGTTTGCTGCCTTCTTGAACTTCATGTGGATTGTCATATCGTGTAGCAATGGCTCCCATCACTTGCAAAAAGACCTATACTTATTGTTGCGCAAAGCTGTATGGGAACAAGGCACCCGCCGTACGTACAGCATATATAGGTAGATGGGATATCGAAGGCAGTGTATCTGGGGTCGACACTGACTCAACACAATGAACCTTTGCGTTGGTATTCGTGTTAGCAATAGTTGCAATCCCCCATGCAGGCGACGAACGTTGTGAAGCTGGTCAACCAACGCCCAACATTCCTCTTGCTGTCGAATTCGGGTCGCCTGGCTCCGAGTGAGCACCACCACCATTGTCCTCTTCATGGTCTGTGTCGTCTATGGAAAATTGACTTGTTGATTTGACGAAGAAGGTCAACCCCGGCCTCGGGGGTGCTCTTGTTGAGAACGGTTTTGCTGTTGCTGTCGCTGAGAATCACTCCACCATACGGGGTATGGTACAGCGATAGGAGAGACGTTCTCGTCCTACCAGTCATCTCCCCAACCGTCATCTTTGGACTTTTGCGATGAACCGGGCGTCTTCTTCATCGCACTCGTACCGATGCTACTGGCGGGCTTCGACGCGCCACCCGCGCCGCCGGCGCCCATGCCAAAACTGTCCCAGAAGTCCTTGCGTTCAGGTTCAACTCGTCTTGCCGCTGCTGCGGCACTGGCCTTTTCATCCTGGCCCTCAACGAACTTGTTGAATGAGTCGGCAGCACCTTTCGCCCCTGTCTGGATATTCTTTCCAGCAACCAAGGCCGCGCTGCGTGCTTGCGCAGCAATGTCTGAAGATGCGATCTGGTCATCACCATGTCAGTACATCATGTCACCTTTGCCAAACCATACACAACAATGACAACGCAGGGGTAGATACATACATTCTTGGCCGTCGGCTGGATGTACGAGTCATTCACGATTTTGGCCTGCTTTCCCACAGCTGCAGAGAACCAGCCAAACCCCTTTGTCAACGCGGCCACCGGGTCTTTCGAAAAGTCATCCGCACTGGGAATGCCACCGCTTGATGACTGCGACTCGACCGGTGCACTTCCGAAGCCGCCATATTTCCCACCCTGGCTAGGCGGGAGGCTGTCTGGTCTCGAAGCGTTTGCCTCACCCATCTTCGCGAAGTAGGCCTCATTCTGCGCCTTTTGCTCAGCTGAAATGCCTGGCCCTCGTCCTGGAGCAGGGGAGGCGGTCCGACTGCCCGGGCCATTCGCACTGCTACTTCTAGCGCCGCCAGCGGGCGTGGCTGACCGGCTTGCTTGCTTCTCTTTTATCGCCTGTCGTTCTTTGAGAAAAGCCGCTTTATCAAAATCCCTCTCCTCTACCTGCGCCCTGAGCCGCTCTTTCCACTCCTCGCCTATTTCGCAGTCGTAGCGCTCTTTGATGGTACATTCGTCGAATGGGATGGGGGAGTTTTGGGTGAAAAATTCCTGCCATGATTTATTTCCGCCGTATTGCATCCGTAGGATCTCGGCTTGTTTGAAGGCGTCCATCGACACGGACCGGACAAAGGACACGTGCACCCCTAACCCTCGGTGTGTACCGGCGCATTGCAAACAAATGAAGGTGGAGAATTTCGGAGAGGCCTATAGAGCGTCGTTAGAGGTCGTGGTCGCTGAGAAAATCAAGAGCCGGAGCTCGAAACTCACCCACTGTGGTGAAGGGGCGCCGCAGTCACAGCACTTGTCGTTTCCTGCACCGTCCTTTTTACTTATCTGGGCAAGCTGGATATCGTCAGCAAGTGAGCTTCTCTAGAGTGCAAGCTCCATATTACTTTGGTTCTAGTCTCTGGATCGACCTCCCACATCGCTTTGGAGGCCATTTTTGTGATTTGGCTTTGGCTATCGAGGAATCGAGGGAGTTGGCGAAGTGAGGGGCGGATCGAATGTGCAGGGGGATCTTGTTCGTCAAGTTTACTCAGCCAGTGGAGGGCGATGTTGTCAGCACAGCATGCTCAGTCGATATGCTTGTCCTCGAGGTCCTTGGGAGTAAAGAGCATTCAAAGAGAGTCTGGTAGAGAAGTTGCGGTGTTGGAGATGATGTGTTGTTACATGTCAAGTCTACATAATAAATATACAAGCCTTTTGGAGCGCGGGCCACTCAACCCTCACGCTCCACAAGGCATCCTGAAAAGGTCCTCACCACAACTCTTCCATGTGAGGAATCGCATGTTCATAAATCTCCGCCACGCAGTTCTGCAATCAGTGCTCTTTCTCGAGGGCCTGTGATTCTCTCAAAGCGGTCTACGCTCATGACAAAAGTTCCGCGACCACCAGTCATGCTTCTGAGATGCTTTAGGTACCCGACCATTTCTTTCAGGGGTACCTTTGCTTTTACGGTCCTCTGGATATTAACATGATCGTGTTGTTCTCCCGATAACGATGACCCGGATTCAAATGGGTCCTTTGGGGCGTAAATCTTGCTGACATCGATATTCTGAGGACTTTGACTGCTGGCATTCTTCTCCTCCTCATTGTCGCCCAGCGACACAATCTGACCGCCGCGACTTGACGAGATGTCTTGGATGACGTTTCCTAGACTGGCTTCGTCAACACTGATGTCAACATTCATGACAGGTTCCATCAATGTACTTGGGCTCGATTTCGTCGCGTCTTTGAAGGCGGCTATGGTTGCAAGTCGAGCTGCAGACGTAAGTGAAGAGTATGTCGTCTCGGAGCCAAAGATATGTTCTTCGGGGATGAGTCTCAAGGTGACTTTAGTGTTGCGTATCGGGTAGGAATATGATGGTCCTCGACTCAGAGCAGCCAGAGCACCGTTGACATATGCCGACAGCATCTCACTAAGGCTGAGATGTGGTGGGAGTGAAACGTTGTCGGAGTTGATCGGCCGCCCCTTTCCATCCAGCGTGGGCGTCTCGATCACGATTAGATTTCCATCTTGTTCGTAGCTGAAGGCATTGTCCTCCTCACCTCTGCTAGGCTCATCAGTGTCCGACATTGGCTCTACGATCGCTGTGCATCCTGCTTTTCCTTTTGTCGCTGCACGATCACCCTCCAATGTTTTTGTGATTGGCTTCGAAGACTGAGTCAGGGACTCTCGGTATCCAATGGCAATTTTCCCCATATTGGCTCGGGCTTTGAGATCATTAACCAGTCTATCTTGAGCAATCTCCAGGTGCAGTTCTCCCATACCACTGATCTGGGTCTGACCAGTATCTTCATCCTGTGTAATTTGCAGGCTGGGGTCTTCTCGCAAAAGCAGAGCAAGCTTCTCATGCATGTCCTTTTCTTCTCGCAAACTATTCGGCTCGATTGAAGCAAAGAATACTGGTGGAGGTACTTTGATAGGTCGAAGCTGTAGCTTGTTCAACGGTTCTGGAGGTGTGGCTTTGTTTCCGGCGTACGAAACCAGAGTATCCCCGGTTCGCGCGAATTTTGAACCTGCAATGACACCAATTTCGCCAGCCTTCAACGACTGTACAGGCACCGATTCTGATGCATACATCCGTAACAACGTCGACGCTCGCTCGGAGTTCTGTAGATTCGTATTGTATAGCAGAGAATTGCGATCGATCGAACCAGAGTAGACTCGTATGTAAACAAGAACGCCTTTGCGTGGATCGTTGACGACTTTGAAAGCTAATGCACATCCTTGAAGCGTGCTTCCAAGAGTAGGTAGCCCTTGCACTGCTCCTTTCTTCTTGGCCTTGGTCGGGTCGTCGTTACGAAGCGATAACTCGCCCCTCCCTAGTTGCGAAAGACCACCAGAGCTGGATCCGAGACTTATTTCGGGATCTGGACGTTCTGCCGGGCTAGGTAACAGGTTGTTGATCGCATCCAACAGTGGCTGAACCCCAATGTTTCGAAAGCTTGCGCCGGCAAATACCGGAATGATGCTGCAATCTTCGGCGAGTAGAGATCGTCGAAGGCTCTGGAGAATCTGAGCCGATGTGACATTGAGGTGATCCTCTTCTGCCTCGAAGAAAGCCTCCACTAGCTGGTCATCATGCTCACTCAATAGCTCAACCAGAGCAACTCTTGCACGATGCAACTCTGTGGCAAACTCTGGGTACTCTTGTTCCAATTGTGATAGTGGAATCCGTCGCACAGCCTTCCCGTCGCCTCCTGGCGTGTACAAGAGTCCCTCTAGGTTGATCACGTCACCAACGCCCGTGAATTGACCCTTTCCCCCCTCAAACCACGGTATTTGACACACAGCAGGCCACCCCTTGAGCCGTGAGCCGATCTCACGCACCGTACGACCAAATGCAGCACCATCGCGATCGAGCTTGTTGATGTAGGCTATTCTTGGAATCTTCCATTCGGCTGCCTGGGCCCATACCTGCTCCGTTTGAGCTTCGACGCCAGCAACGCCGTCAAGAATACAAATGGCACCGTCCAGAATTCTCAATGATCGTCGCACCTCGAATGTAAAGTCAGCGTGCCCCGGAGTGTCTATCAAATTGATGCTGTGAGAATATTGGCATCGCGGTTGGGTGTCCGTTCCTATATCAAAATCTTTGGCGAGTTGGGCGGCCTGCTGATCACCTGCCGGAGGCCATTCGAATGTGATCGCTGCAGACTGTATGGTGATGCCTCTAGCTCGCTCGGCTGGCAGAAAATCTGTAACGGTTGATCCTTCGTCAACATCACCAATCCGCCGAGTGTGTCCACTATAGTAGAGCATACGCTCAGTAGTGGTCGTTTTACCGGCGTCGATGTGAGCTATGATGCCAATGTTTCTCGTTCGGAGAGCTGCTTGGGAAGCGTGCGATGCGGCCGAGAGACGACATGATGCTGAAATTGGCCTCAAAGGCACTCTTCCTTTCAGCGATTTTGTAAAAGGTCCAACAGATCGAAGTAGAGTGGAGCGTGTGAGAACTCTGCCGTGGATTACTACCATTCCCCTGGGTCGGCTTATCGTCTATTGGTTGACAATCAAATGGACTCAAATAAGACCTTCTGAACAGAACGTGAACAATCAAAGAAGGCAGCGAATGAGAAAGAGTGATGCAGTCAGAACACCTGAATTACTATTGAAGAATATCAAATTCAATGTCTTTGGAGATCGAGGGACGAAAACTTGACCGAGGCCTCAAAACACGTGAAAGCTCCACCCACGTGTTGCAAAGCCCGGCGAGGCTACCACAAGAACTTCATCTAGTGTTGATATACTCCGTTCCAAATGCCCAACATCCATTCCTATTACTCAAGCCCTACATCTATGACTCGGCTATCATAACTCTGGGTCAACATTCTGCAGTGTCTTGTTCTTCTGTGCTAATGCCAAGACTTCGGACCAGAATGGATTCCGACCTCCGCATCCTCAACCGAGCATGTAACCCGTCGGTCCGTGAGCATCCTGCGTGCCACACCGAGAAACAGAATCCCCTACGTAGCCCACACAGCTACACGCGCATAGAGAGCATCTTTCGAGCTGCCAAGTCGTTTGAGTTCTTTCCGGGGATCTAATTGTACTTGGATCCCCGGGAATTAGCTCGGGGGGTTGGCTCGGGGTAGGAAGACGGGGCTCCGGATGCCCTCTGCCTCGGGTTCGCCTCGAGACGACTCATCAATTCGAATGACAAGACATTCAACCTAACTACCCGTTAATGATTGGACAGATGCAGATATAAAGACTAGGTTCAATGCCTGGACTGATTGGCACCTGTGTTCATTCTGGAGTTACTCGCCATTCACGTTGTTTCGATCAATATGCTTTCCTTTCTTGTCTGGACATACGTGAGCTTGCTGATTCTGTCAGCTTCAGAAGCTTCTCCTGCCTCAAAGCGGCCGAACATAGTGTTCGTCATAACTGATGACCAGGATCTCCTTCTCAACTCTCTCGATTATCAACCGCAAGTGCTCAAGAACTTGAAAGATGGAGGTACTCAATTCAAAAAGCATTACTGTACAACCGCAGTGTGCTGCCCAGCGCGAGTTAGTCTATTGACAGGGCGAATGGCTCACAATACCAACGTCACAGATGTAGCTCCTCCATACGGTATACCGCCGGCCTGGTCTGATACACGCTGGTCTAGCTAACGTCAATACGATTAGGGGGCTTTCCAAAATTTGTTGAGCAGGGTTTCAATGACAACTATCTCCCGGTATGGCTGCAAAACGCAGGATATGATACCTATTACACAGGCAAACTCTTCAACGCGCATACTATACAAAATTGGAACAAGCCTACCCCGGCAGGCTGGAATCAGACTGGATGTAATGAGACCAGAGAGCCTTGCCGCTTGGCTTTGTCGCTGATTAGATGTTCCTAGTTCTTGTTGATCCGGGCACGTACGCATATTATAACGCTTGCTTCCAGTTCAATGATCGACCCCCGGTCTACCGTGCCGGAGAATACTCGACAGACATTATCTCTAATCTTTCATTGTCGTGGCTCGACATGGCTTCGAAGAGTGACCGGCCTTTTTTCATGGGCATTGCACCAACCGCTCCACACACGGAAACCGTTATTGGCCCCGACTCACTATGGTTCGATGCCCCAAAGCCTGCAAAGCGACATGAAGCCCTCTTTCTAGACGCAAAGATCCCGCGAGGACCCAGCTTCAATCCTGAAGAGGTAAATTTCGCTTCTTTTACTCGAGGACACACGACGGTGGCTCACAATTGTTCTAGCCTCAGGGTGTCAGTTGGGTAAGGGAACTACCTCGTGCGGATCGGACAGTGTTGGATTACAATGACGCTTTCTATGTGAAGCGTTTACAAACCCTGCAGTCGGTCGATGAGCTTGTGGGCGCTATCTTTGACAAACTCAAGATTCTTGGTATGGACAAGAATACGTACGTGATATACACCAGCGACAATGGTTTTCATATCGGCCAGCACCGGTTGAAGCCAGGCAAACAATGCGCTTTTGAGGAAGATGTCAATGTGCCATTCCTCATTTCGGGGCCGAACGTACCGAAGAACCACACCGTCGACTTCACTACATCTCATACCGATGTGAGTCTCCTCCCGATTCTGGGCGTAGCCTAGAAGTTGACTGCTGTACCCCAATTTCATAACCTCGAACCGAACCTCGAACCGATGTTTATTTTTCCGTGCTGATGGCGTCGGGGTCTGCAGTTTGCTGCAACCATCCTAGATCTCGCTCAGGTTCCTCTGCGTGAGGACTTTGATGGCACACCAATGCCTTTGACATTGCCGGCCATGAACAAAGCTGCCTGTTCAACTATGCATGACCATGTCTCGATTGAGTATTGGGGCATAGCAGGTGAAGAGGGAGCTTTGTATAGAGGTGGTGTGAATGGCAGCTTTAGTGAGTCAGACAGCGACCCGCTTTCCTCGGGTTCTAACACCTGGCTCAGCATCTCACGGGAACAACACATACAAGGGCATGCGAGTTGTCAGTCCGCAGTACGACCTTTTGTACACAGTGTGGTGTAGCCATGAACATGAATTGTATGACATGAAGGTAAGACATCCGCTTCCTCCAGAAATTTTTCGAAGTCGGTCACTTCACCTGATCATCATTAACTCCGACCTAGACCGACCCCTACCAGACTGATAATTTATATGGCTCATCCGTCAAAATCAATGGACAGGCAATCGATAAAGTTGTGGAGCGACTAGACGCGCTGTTGATGGTGATGAAGTCTTGCAAAGGCAAGCAATGCACTCAGCCATGGTTGACTCTTCATCCAAGCGGCAAGGTGAACAATCTTGCTGAGGCTCTCCATCCAAGGCTGGATAGCTTTTATGCCGAACAGCCCAAGGTGGCCTTTGATGAATGTCAGCTAGGCTACATCATAGAGGCAGAGGGAGCCATGAACGTTGTTCCATTCTATGTACCAGACTAGGGTGGTCGGAATGATGCCGAGTGATTCAGGTGATGAAGCTTGCAGAAGCGCAATTGCAATAGTACTTGATAGAAATCTACCTTAGCTGGCAAGTGAACTCATTATTCTCAGCCTCTTTCGTCTGCTTGATGTTTTGACTATATCTGGCCACCGTATCTTGTTATTTTCTCTAAGTTGTTCACTTTCGACTTGTGACTGGGTTTGCTTCCTTCCTACCCTCAAGTCCTACTCCCTTAGTATGAAGTTGGAGCAATTCTCGCAACAGCTCGTGCGTGGCATTGTTCTAGCAAAATCTACTGACAGTCTGCTGGCATCATTGAGTAGGGACAGACTCGATTCTATCGTGTCGTAACGCTCCTGCGACGCTTGCTCCCAGCTACACAAGCTTCACACACTACGCCTGCTTCTGCAATCAATGACTTCACTGAAATTGAGCAATTCTCCAAGCACAAATGTGATCATCTGCTATACCCTTACAGCGAGGTTAACTCTCACGAGCTACCTAATGCCTCTTGGATTGCTTTTTGAGCACCGCCGAAATCCTGAGAGTGAAATCATGCCTGTTAGTCGGCGGTTCTTTGTTTCAGCCTTTCAAAGCAACGTACCGCCCAGACTTGATGTGATTTGATCTTGAGACTGCCAGCAGGGGAGGTTTGCTCAAGACAGATCCTTGCTACCCATTCACCTGACACTGATTTGCCGTTCGCAAGACCTTGAACAGCGGTTCCAATTACCAGCAAATCCGTCGCATCTGAATCGAATACGTATACACGAGTCAGCTTATGCAATCGCGTTTTAATCACTTTCCAGGCATGCTGGCGAGAGTTTCGAATCTCTGGGACCAGGTCAGTTACACGCAGTCCGCATATCAAGAGGCATTCAAAGCACAAGGTCTTGATAGACACCAGCCGTCATCAATCAGAGTGACGTACGTTCATGGCCACGAGCTGTCCCTGTGGGGCCCATAATGCAGCCATCATCGGTGAAAATCTCTGCAAGTTTGTCTCCCACTGTCGCTTCACTGGTATCGAGGAGGCTGAAATAGTAATCGAGTAACTTTTGTTTATCTTGGGAGACTTTCGCGGACGATGGCCACTCTGTTTCGGCGGTGTTATACCCCATTGCTGGCAGCTTGAACTTCGACTTGAATGTGAGGTGATCTGGCTTGTCGTTCACACAACAGATGTTTTCTTTGTGAGGGTCTGGCTTATCATATGTCAGGTGTATTCGGCACTTCCCCCCCGAATGAATCAATGACACCTCATCAGCGCCGGCCCGTCTCCGATAACATCAGCTCGCAAACCCGCATCTCGGTTTCTCAACAAATGATATCTCTGTTCGATCATCGACATTGTGTCTGCTGGATATCTGCACGGAGAGCGGTGATCTTGTCAACTCCGGATTACCGTATCGACGACCGAGGCCGAGGATCCGTCCTCCCCGGAGACACTCCCCCCGGAACATCAACAGGGCCCACTTATTTGACATGATTCCCCGGAACGAATACAATAACCGAGGTGGTCTCGTTGAGGTTCACATCCCAATACCATTCTGGGGAAAGTTGGAGCAGCAGCTTGGAATGAGTGGGTGTTGCTGTCGCTCGCTAGCATGTGATGAGGCCTAACAAGACCATAGTCTCCCTTCGTGTCGACGCTGACCGGGCCCAGGAATTGATACTTGCCAAAAACCCTAGTAGAACGGGTCAATGAAAGCGAAAAGAACTATACGCGGAGTTAATTGGATACAGATTGTACGTGATACTATAGTTCAGGTTGAGGAATGCATTAAATAGACGATCGGGTAGGGATGAACGCAGTCCGTCTCTACCTAGTCTGCGGGGCACTCGGTCAAGGCAGTCTCGGCGGCGATGTTGACCTCAGCTGGCGTTTGGAAAGGCTTTTGGCCCTAACACAAATCGTCTACCATATTCTGATGCATTTGTCCATACAGTGCTTGCATGTAGACTGTTACCGGGTCTGAAGAATCAAGGAAGTGGATTTGACCCATGCACTCTTCCCCAGAAAGCATTGCACGAATGAACCACACTTCCCTCCGGGTTAATGTCACCAACACTCACTGGCATCGTGCGAGTTAGACATACACACCCCTATATGGGCTCTTTGACTGACTCGCTCATAGCTGCGATACGGCCTCGACAACGAGGCCCAGCTTGAGTCTCTACGCCTAGGAAGGGTTTAGCAGCTATGGCTGGTGGTGTGCGAAAACAAGGCAGATCAAAACCGACGTTGCTTGCATGCGACAACTGTCGCGTCAAAAGAGTACGTCCGCTATTTTGACATCGAATGATTGATCTTTAATCTGATTGAATTAGCTTAAATGCACCTACAACGAAAGACCGTGCATGAATTGTAAGCTCTACCAGAAAGAATGCAAACAGTCGGGAGGATCCCGATCAGGAATCGCAGCAAGACAATCGACAGACGAGCCTTCTGCAAGTACCGTTGAATATGTGGCATCAACCCAGAACAACGCACCGATTGCTCCTACACACACGAGAGACATCTCATGCTTTCTCAACCCACAACAGACACCAGTTATGCCACAGGGGCGTGGTGATGTAACGGCCAGCGCGCTCTCAAATCTCGAGCCTTTGAATTGTTCAAGTCATCACTCTCCCTTAACACTGCACACCAACTGACTGCTAAAGCAGACGATCGCTCACAGCAATATATGCAACTTGATGACTTGTTTGAGAACGAAGTGCTGAGGTCAAGCGTTCCTTTTCACGACTTCTCCTTCCTTGGAGACCTAATGAACGACACTTCCGCTTCGTTAAACGATGGAAGCTTTACAGAAGGTTCTGAGAACCCGCCAGCCATAGAAGGCCCACGAGAACAGGCAGAAACTCCATCTTCAAAGCCAACACCAATTTCCCCTTACCATCCACACGAGAACAGACTCTCTGGTATAGATTCACTCCAGCCGAGCTCCAGAAAAGAAACGTCCGAGAATCACATCCCACCAGGCCTTTTCATCGGTATCGATGAGGGTAGAAGTGGCTTTTTAGGCAAGTACATTCGCGCTGCGCTGGTCCCCCCGTGAGATTGTAATTGACTAAGAGACTAGGGTTGAATTCAACCGGAGGGACCCTGGCAAGCTCCATCCGCAGATCAATGACAAAATACCCGCATCTCTCGTCAAACCTGAACTTTGAATGGCTTGTCCAAGCTGGAAAACACATCGCAAGAACGGACACAGATGAGTCCGTCCAGCTTTCTGCTGAGCAGCTCCCGCCAAAGTCTCTGGCCATCATCTATATAGCTGGTAAGGGTATCCATCAGGTAATGCTCTGGAGAGACGTGGCTTATATCCTGGCAAATAGCATACTTCAACAACGTCCACATCTATTACCCCGTCGTGCGAGAGCAGCATTTCCGAACTAGCTGGGAGTCGTTGTATGACCCGAATCAGAAGACACATCGCGTTTCGAGTTACATTCTGTTCTGCCTGGTCGTCACCATCGGAGCCGCTAGTGATCGGTCAAAGTCTGCATCGTCGTCACCACTAGACCAATTCGCCCGGGACTTGTTCCAGAAAGCATGTGCATTGGTGTATAGTCAATTAACCGAATCTAGTATGGTGACATTGCAGGTAATGTTACTTCTTGTAAGTCCTCTCCATAAAATACTTACAAAACTCTGTGCGTTCTGGCATTGACGCAATCGAGATCATGTTCTTCCAACTCAATGGTCAGGTCAGTCTATCATCGATTCTATGCGGGCTCAGCATCCGCCTGTGTCAGTCGCTGGGTCTTCATAGAAAAAGCCCTCAAGACTTCAACCTTGCCGCAGAAGAGATCAGATTTAGGTCCCAGCTGTGGTGGATCGCGTTCCGTTTCGAGACGTAAGCTTTATTGAGAGGCCTGAGCGCTATACTGAAGCATGTTGGTATATCTAACGCAGTTAGGTTCATTGCTATGTCGGAGGGAAGACCTACTGCGGTCCGCGAGCTAACGTACGACGTCGACGTTCTCCCTCTGTGCTCCGATCACGCTACAACGCCGCACCAAAACTCCCTATCTTCTGTAATCCACGGATGGACCGCTAGACTGACGGAACACTGCAACCGGTTCTCGACGATCAACAGCCTCTGCATAACGACCAATGCCAGATTGGATGCTCTAAATGACCTCGACGAATCACTGATGCGGTGGAAAGACCATCTCCCCATCTCACATCAACCTGGTCGAGACGTGGTGGCCGATTGGGATTCGTATATGCTCATTGCTCCTCTTCATCTTGAGTACTTTAATCTACTGAGGGCGACTCACTGGGCTTGCATCATGGCGATATCTATAAATTCAGAAGCCACCGACGAACGTCACAGACGTTCTCTCCAAGTATCAGAGATCAAATGCTTGTCGGCATCCCGCTCATTTGTCCAAACTGCAAACAGGTTCGTGTGGAGTCGTGCAGGAACTCTTGGATCAGAGCTGACGTTTGCTTATAGTGTTGCCGACTGTGTTACTAGTGGAAGTTTGTTTCCCATGGCGTGAGTAATCTCTCTAGCATTTCTGTACGTTCCTGGAGTAAGACCTAATTTCGAATTCTACAGTCTCCACATAGATCACTATGTGGCCGCCTCTGCTGTCCTATATCGTGCAATCTATGAGAACCCACGACGAATTGCAGCAAAGGCTGACCTGGAACATCTGCGCGCCGTCATTCTACACCTCGAGCGCGACTCGTTCTCATGCGAATGGAGTTCAACTTTGCGAAGCAAAATGGTGGAAATGACCAAGGTAGCCGAGCAGTTGGTGCATGGCGGGGCAGCCAACGTCGAGCTTATCGACGACGAATACCTTTTGAGGCACCAGAACGCTGTACAGTAAAGAACAAACCGAGATGAAAAACATTGTGAAAGTTATTACAAGCTCAGATGATTGTAAATTTATCCAGGATATTGACCATGTATAGCCCTGCCTCCAGTCTATGTCTTCGTCGGGTTCAAATACTCAGTCAACAACCCTGCAACGCGGTCCATACTGCTGACAGAACCGACGATATGTTGATCAGGACGGACAAGCACCCCTGCGGTTCCGGCTAGGCCCATAATTCCAGTCCATTCTGTCGCAGCGTCGACAAAGTCCCGTCCCAACTGTACCACGGATACCGGGACTCGTTTTATCTCAACCCTTGTCTCCGTCGTAAAACCCAGTGAAGTAAACAAGACGAATTCGTGCCCGTCTACAAGATCCAACGTCGATATTTGATGACCGGCACTAGTCTGGACCCACTCATGGGGCAGTCGGGCGCCGGGCACGCATTCTTTCTGATAGTCCGAGGGTCCACGGACATGATCCCGACCGTAGACGTAACCCAGTACCAAGTTGAGCGAGTCAAAGTGGTCTTGCTGGTCCTTGAGAGCGTCTTGTATGTCCTTTCGAGAACCTTCGTCCTCCCAAAGCTGCTCGGGTGTCATGCCAGGTTTGAAGATGGCGCTGACCAGGCGATGGATGTTCTCCTCATTGATCTTGCTCTGTTTCGAGTTGTCGTGTGCGACGGCAAGTCGTTCGGAGCTGACCGTGTCCAGAAAAGAGTCGGATGTCCAACCTTGTTCGACTGCGTTGATTTTCCACGCCAGGTTCTGAATGTCCCCGACACCGGTGTTCAGACCTAATCCTCCAGTTGGGGGGAATGAGTGGGCGGCATCTCCGGCGAGGAATGCGTGAGGGACGACTTTTGATCGATAAGATTCAGCGAGCTTTGGAGAGGTCTTCCACAGTGTGATCCCTAGCTCCTTGTAGTCATCGATAACCGTCCCTGCGGCCTAGTTTGCTTGTCAGAAAGACGTTGTACCAGGGCGAAAGCCTTACGTACCTTGAAAATCTGTTCCTTCATGAATTCTGGTGTGAACGTAGCATGGGGAACCACGGCGGGGTCGTATTGGATAGCAAACACCCAGCTGTTCTTCCTGTTGTATGCGATGAAGATACCCATGCCGGTAGGGTTGAGGATGAACCACAGTAAGCCTGGTCTAAAGTGCGACAGGTCCGCGCTGAAGTGGACGGAAGCATAGTGCAAAACAACTTCCGGTCCACCGTTGAGCGGTTGAAAAGGAATTTGTAAGACATCTCGCGATCCAGCATGTGTCCCATCACAAGCAATCAAGTACTTGCTGGTGATACTTTGAGTGCTCTCTTTCCCACGTATACATACCATTGATCTGATATTCTTGGTGATTGCATCCTCCGTGCAGCCTTGCCATTCGTGCAAGCGGAGGTATGTGACCTTGCCGGTCTTCAGCGCTGCTCGCAAGAAGTGTTCCTCCAACAGTGGCTGCGCCACGTTGAACATGATCTCAGGAGATGCTGCTTTGGCTCTGGAATTGGCCACGCTGGTCTCCAACACTCCATATTCGAGTCCGTTCATGGAAGATGCAAATGTGATCGCTCTGGCTTCCTCTTCAGATAGCCCGAGTTTTCGCAACGACGTGAGGTCCAGCCCATATTGTCGAAATATCTCGACGGAACGTTGATTGATGACATGGGCCTTTGGCTGTCCTAGTCTTGTGGCATGGCGCTCCAGAACGACGCTTTCCATTCCGTACCGCGCGCATGCAATGGCGCTTAAAACTCCCACTGGTCCACCACCCACAATCAAGACCTTGGTCGATCCAGGAAGATCACTTGGTCTTGAATGCTCACCGGATGTCGTGCCATTGTGACACTGTGACATATCAACTGCGCTATCTATGAGAGCCATGAGTAACGGTTTCTGGGTCAATGAAGAAGAAGGGTTCTGTTGGGAGTGTAAGAAATGCTATGCAGGCTGTTGAAGACTCATAACAAGACAGATTCGGCAGCCTCGAGACATGCGAGCCGCGGTGTACGAGCAGCATGGGCGAAGCTACCATTGGCCCAGGGTATCGTTCTGGAAGCCTCACAACACATTACACGACGGCCTCGGAGGCATTGAGGTCCAGAAAGTAAGTCCATGGAGGCTAAAAGATCCTTAAAACGACTCTGCCGACATGTCGAACCACACATGGTAACGCACTTATAGGTCGTGGGAAGTGGGTCTTTGACATGGTCCTTGACATGCGATCACGCAGTGGTCTGAGAGTGAAGATGGACGAATGCCAATACAGTGCGTCTAGTTTGAGTGATAGCGAGGGGTTTTTCCAAGCCCTGTGCTCCAGACGGTTCTCCATGGGGCACAACGCCAGACAATACCGGTCGTGTACGAAGAATGCACAATGCACTCGTGCAAAGATACCCCAGAAAGGGGGGTTCGGTTCCACTGAAGAGCGACTTTCAAACCACGAGCCTATATTGATAGCTCTATCTATTTCTCAAAAACCATCTTATTGCTAATCTTGCCAATTCCGTCAATATCGACCTCGACGATATCACCATCTTGGAGCCACGCTGGTGGCTGCATGAAGGCTGCAACTCCGCTTGGTGTTCCAGTCATTATGACTGTGCCAGGTTCCAGTGTATGTCCTCTCGCAGCGAACTTGATGATATCCCGAACACTGAAGATCAGATCCTCAATGCTGCTTTTCTGTCTCTCAACTCCATTGACCGTGGTGACCAAAGTGAGGCGATCAGGTGCAGGTATTTGTGCAGTCGAGCAGATGACAGGCCCAAGGGGAGCGAAATTGTCGAAACTCTTTGAATAGCCAGCCTGTTGACCAGACCTGTCGGGCATCTGCCAGTAACGGGAAGAGACGTCGTTCCCTACAGTAAACCCGAGAACATAATCGAAAGGATCCTCAGTTTCAGATAAATTCTTGCATCTCTTCCCAATGACTATGCATAGCTCGCCCTGTGTGCTTCTGGTCAGCCATCACCCCAAAGACACTCTAGTTGCACCTACCTCATAATCCAGAAACTGAGCATCTTTATCAATGGGAATGTCGTCTGTTGGGCCTGCGAGACAGGCTTCAAGCATCGTAAGCATTGACACTGATTGATCGAGGCGCTAAACACTTACCAGCAGGCTTGTTGAACAGAATTGGAAATTCTGGGATTTTTGTCTATCCAACAATCAAGTTTCAGAGCTTGCTCAATTGAAAAGTCATTCATTACCTTGGTTTCCACAGCATGTGCTTTATAGTTGAGGCCGACACAGATAAATATCGGCACACGTGGCAAAGGTGCAAGAACCTAAGTAGTAATGCTGTTATCAGTAACCGTCAGGGTGCTGTACAGACGTGGTCTACCTTCTGAACGATGTCCTTTTTGCCACTTCTCATGAATGAGGGATCCCATGGTACATCGCCGTCGTACACCTCAACTGTGGATCCCACCAGAGAATTGAGGCTTTCCGGGACCACCTCGCCGTACTTGACCTCGCCGGATTCGTTCTCAAAACGAACAAGATGATTAAAAGGAAACGATGCACCCATATTGGAGTGATATGAAGTGGTGTCCAGGCGTTCGAATTTGCTACTTCAATTTCCATAATATAATTGCTTCGTGAAGGAGCCATGTCCCCTGGTGAGTATAGACTGTCCATCCTTAAAAGATCTTAGTCTCAGCGACCTCCGTGGTCAAGACCGGAGTGCTCAATGGATTCTATTCTACGGAGCAGGTAACAGTTTCGGTGACGGCGTCGGCGATGGTTACATCTCCCGGGCTCACAATGACAAATATGTACCTTCATTCTCCTCCGTGCCTCGGTGTTGATAAGGGGCCGCTGATTCGTCAGGCTGTTACCTGCCAGGGGTTCGCCCCACCACAACCACCCCGGACTCGACATCGCAGAGCTGGGACACCAGCTACTTCTTGAGGCTAGTATAGGTCTCCCAGTGATCTCATAGTCGGCATGAGGCCTCCACGGCTTGATATGCCATGAACGTAGGTAAAGGCAGGCCCGTGGTGCTATATTAGAGTGCAAGTTGTGGCCTTGCACCCTCTCCCAGCACCAAGTTGCATACACTTACGGCAGATATTCGCTCTCACCATGGTTGTTGACTTTGACAACGCAGGCAAGCAGGTCATACGGCCGTCCTACCTAGCTCACGTCGTTCTACGCACCAACAGCCTGAAGCCCATGGTTGACTTCTACAAGACATTTCTGGGCGCGCATGCATCGTTCGAGAACGACTTCATCTCCTTCCTCACTTACGATGAGGAGCATCATCGTATCGCTATCCTCCAAGATCCTGGGACCGGTCCGAAGCAGCCACAGTCTTGTGGGTTAGAGCACATTGCCTTCACGTACAACAAGCTGGAAGACCTAGCTTTGTCCTACAGGCAGCGTAAATCTAATGGGTTCTTGCCGATCTGGTGTATCAACCACGGGCCCACCACGTCCATCTACTACCTCGATCCGGACGGCAACCAGCTAGAGACGCAAGTTGACAACTTCGATACAATTGAACAAGTCGCACAGTTCCTGGCATCTAAGGAGTTTGCACAGAACCCCATCGGTACGGACTTTGATCCCGAGGATCTGGTCAAGAGGCTTGAATCAGGGGAGGATCACGGTTCTATCAAGAAAAGAATCGAGATCGGCCAACGTTTTGCAAAATAGTTCGGAGCAAAGGCTATAGTGATGAAAACAGTATGAGACTGTCATCCTGGAATCGAACCAAGTTATTTACCTCTCTTTGCTGATAGTTCATGGTATCTAAAACTCTCCTCAGGTGACTATTTCATATCCTTCATCTTGCTTCAATTCTTAATTTTAGGTGAACGCTTCCCTCTCTCTCATCATTCTACCTCATCAAGTTAAATATGTAATATCTTTCGGGACACTATCGTGTGTCAAGTATACCACTGACCCCCAGTAAACGTCGGGGAGGGAGGGAGCTCTGATGCCTCGCACTGAGTGGGTTCTTCTCAGGCTTCTGCCCCCAAAGCTGCGTCCCGGATGCCAGGGAGGACGATGGCAACCATGAC
This sequence comes from Rhinocladiella similis, assembly GCA_024082115.1. Lineage (NCBI taxonomy): Eukaryota > Fungi > Ascomycota > Eurotiomycetes > Chaetothyriales > Herpotrichiellaceae > Rhinocladiella > Rhinocladiella similis. Next base: position 1,363,729 of record JAMRYE010000004.1, on the reverse strand, counting down.
TAGCCAGTGTGCCTGTCTAACGAGACCGCACACCCTTTTGCTACTTTAATACCTCCACGGGAAAGAGGTAGTGAAACTCTCCTAGAAAGCCGAGGTGGATTACTCTCCAGGGCGATCCTCTTCCCCGGGCTCTCCATATCTGCAGGATGCCAGCCTTTCAAGTATTCCTGGAACTCTCAGTAACCTAGCTCGGGCTAGTGAGTGTAGACAAGCGAGCGACAACAGTGAAGGGCTTCCAAGGTGAGCTGCATCTCGCTTTGACTTATATTAAACGATATGGGCCGGACTTGCTATTCGGAAGGAGTGTCTCCTCCTATTGCTTGATCGACCAATAGTCACGTATGTGCGTTCCGTGAGAATGACAGGCATCCAACTCCAAGATATGCCCGGCCGTACCGCCGGCACAACAGAAGTGCATGTGCACACCAGAACCATCGTCGTCGCAGCTGTAAGGTAGACTCACATGTGTTGTTGTGCGGATCTAACCTTTTCATGACAGGCCATGAATTTCTTGCTGATAGCACAATTGTTCTCAATTCTTGGATCGGGTCTCCTGGCACAACCTATAACCCAACTCATGGGCACTCCCTCCAAAGCCGTCTGGCTTTCTACTTCGCTCAACATTGGAGCTGCCGCGTTGAACCCTACGCTCAGTCAGGCCGTCGACTATTGGGGTCGCAGATGGATTCTTGTGGCTACAACGCTCTCCGGCATGGTCGGTGCGATCATCGTTAGCAGAGCTCAAGATATTGCAACTGTTATTGTCGGGTTCTGCTTGATTGCGGTTATGTTCGGTGGTCAGGCAGCCAGCTTTGCTGTCGTCGGGGAGATCCTTCCACGGAAATATAGGGCTCTGGGGCAGGCGTCGCTCAATGTCGCGCAGTCCATCGCCGGCATCTCTGGTGTGCTGTTCTGTGGTGCTCTCATCCACAATGGTGGGAGAGAAAGTTACCTGATATATTTTTATGTCGTCACTGGGCTCTTTGCCATCGCCACTGCTGCGATTGCATATCTTTACAACCCTCCGCCTCGAGAGCTCCAGAAATCCTTGACACACTCGGAGAAGTTTCAGAGCCTCGACTGGATCGGAATTCTCACCTTCACCTCTGGTGCTGTCCTCTTCAGCATAGGCCTGGCGTGGTCGGAGAATCCTTACACATGGAATGACGCCCACATTCTCGGTACTTTCATTCTCGGCCTGGTCTTACTCCTGTTGTTTTGCCTGTATGAATGGAGGTTCAAGAAAGACGGGATCGCTCACCACGGTCTGTTCAAAGACAAGAACTATATTGTTGCACTTATAAGTGCCTTTCAGGAAGGACTTGCAGTCTTCACCTTGAACAGCTATCTTGCAACGGAGGGCATAGTGCTTTTTGGGTTGAGCGTTTTTCAAGCTGCTTCTCGTTATGCGATGGTCTACGTGTACGCGATTGTGCTGAGCTTTGCATCGGCATGGTACATTACGCGCTTCAAAGCGCTGAAGGGGCCACTTGTTGTCTCGCAGTTCGTTATTATGCTCATGTGTGTTCTCATGGCGACTGTGAAGCCTTCCACCCCAGAGAGTGTACTTTGGGGATATCCTATGCTGGGAGGCCTTGGTCTGGGATGCGTTACGACAGCAATTTTTGTGGCCGCTCAACTTAGTGTCACCGGAGAGTTGATCGCTGTCGGCACAGGTTTGGTTGCTGCGGCAAGGGCTTTGGGTGGTCTTGTTGGGCTGGTAGTCAACAATGCCATTTTCAACGGCGCCGTTCGACGAGATGTTCCCACCGGAGTTGCGGCTGCTGTGCTCCCACTCGGCCTGAATCCGGCATACTTGGAAGATTTTATCACGGCTCTGGCAGCTGGAGATCCGCAAGCTATCGCTGCAATTCCTGGTGTGAACCCCCAGATCATGGGTGCAGCCACGCAAGCACTAAGACAGGGATACTCCATCGCCTTTCGCAACGTTTGGATAGCGGCTGCATGTTTCACTGTTACGGGCGTCATCAGTAAGTCGATCTTAAGCCATTGCTTCGTTCTAGGCACTGGAAACTGACAGTAAATAGTTGCATGCTTCTTGCGCAACCCGACAGAGGCCTTCAATGCACATATCGATGCACCAGTCGAGGTAGAGTTGGTGAAGTTACAGGCACAGATCGAGAACAGGACCGGCCGAGAGCACGAGTTCGCCCCAGGGGAGAAACAGGCCAACCATATGGCCCTGACTTCGCATTCTGAAGATGTCAAATGAAAGGCCCTTTTCGGAAAGTACCAATACCAGGGAGGATTTCAAGTTGTGATTCTGGGCGTTAATGCAGGCTACGCAGGAATCAGTCAATCCACAGCGATGAGTTCGTGCTTTTCCTCGAGTTTTCCTCCAAGCACGCACTTTCTGTTTCTGACAAGTAGAATACCAGGAGTAGAGACTCTCTAGATACAATTCCGAGTTCTCAAGAACATAGAAATCACAGAATCTCGATTAGCAAATCAGGTTAGAGCATACTTTCGACGTATCTTGTCTTCGCGCACCTTCGACGTTTCACCTTGAATTCTGATGTCGACTTGTGCTGGGAATGGCTGCTACATGTCTCCAACATAGGTATCGCTTTTCACGCGATTTGTTTCGACCTGAAATGACTTTACAACTCATCTCTCGTACCTGCAAGGAGTGGTGGGAGGAATAACATTTGAAGGAGTTTCGATAAAGCGTACTCCGTAGCCGGTTCTTTGGAAGCTAGTCATTACATCCAGGGCGATAAAAGCGGCGCAGGGTGGGTTAGTCGCACGTGAGCCGGCGAGCTTTAACGGCCAAGGCTGGAGAAGCATCGCATGCGAGGTGGAGAGCAGCAGGCTGGTTACGAGTACCATACTCTCTGCACAACCTGCTGTTGTATATCGCACCAAGACAATCACCTACCGGAACATCCCACCTCCAATACCCATTGCCCTCCTCTCCTTGATATCGCAGATCTCCTCCCGTGCATAGTTGTCAATCCTGTCTCCAGACATGCTCCATCTCCCAGCTTAGAACCACCTGTCCACGCCCTGTTCCTCATCCGCTACGACTTCGAAAATCACCATGGACTACTCTGCGGTCTCGTCCGAGGCTGATGCTCTTCATGGGGCTTCTCCTTGGGGCTCATCGTCTCCTCGCGCCGACAGAGGGTTTCCCAATGTCGCTTCGTCTCCAGAGTCGCCCGCTCCCATCCGAGGTCATTCATACGGTCAATCGCAGGAAAGTATACCAGATTCCCCATACCTCTCACAGCCAGCGACATCTACTTCTCCGGACGCGGCCGACAGCACTGAAGGACACCATCCCTCAGACTCGCCCAGCCAAAAACTAGCTTCATCACAGGATCCTCAGGCACCAGCAAGGAAACAACAGTCACCCCAAGGCCAACCCCGCCAACAGGCGGCAAGGTATCATGGAATGCCGCAAAAGCCAGTGCCACAGTACAGACTACAAGCAAAGGTGACGGCTTTGGAAAGGACTGGGCGCAAAGATCCAGTCATTAGATTTGATGTTTATGTTGGTTGCCGTTCCCTTTCACCTTTCGAGGCATACTAATTACTCCTGTAGACCAATCTACCAAAGTTTCGAACAACACAATTCCGCGACGTCCGCCGAACACACTCCGAATTCGTCAAACTTGCCGATCACCTAATTTCTGCCAATCCTGAAGCACTCGTCCCTGCGGTCCCTCCAAGCATTACGTCCGCTGGCGCAGGAACTGATGAGGATGAGATACGGGTCAAGAACTCGATCCAAAGATGGTTGAACTGTGTATGCGGTAACGACGTGCTCATGCGTGATGAAGAGATGGTATTCTTCGTGGAAAGCGATTTTGGTTACTCCCCTGTTGTCAGAATGAAGCAACCTGCCACCGGTGTGCGAAGAAAGGTCCTGAAGCAGTTCGCACCTCCACCAGATGACACTCCAGAATTGCACGAAGCTCGACCTGTGGTCAAGATGTTCTACCTCGGCTCGCTGGATACCAGCCAGAAGCTCGAGAAGGTCGTAAAGTCCAGAAGATGTGCGTGTACAACACAACCCCTTGTATCACCCGTCATGCTAACACTCTTCAGCGCTTGGTCTTGCCGAGTCTTCTCTCGGCGAAAAGTTGACTCAAATGCATGTTCAAGAAACACACCCCGGTCTATCCACTGCATACCGCAAACTAGGTCGTGTCATTCAGACTTGCGGCGACTACCACGCGGCCCAAGGCACTGCCGAAGCCACTACACTGGGTGACTCTTTGACCTACCACTCTTCCGACGCCTTCATCGTCAAGGAGTCACTAACGAACCGCCACATTCTCCTTCGTGAGCTCGTCCAGGCCGAAGCGTCTCGTCGCAGCAAGGAGAATGCCGTCCAGCGTCTGAAATCCAGCTCCTCCGTGCGCCGGGAAAAGGTTGACGAAGCCATCTCCTCGCTCGACGAGGCAATGAGCCAAGAGAACTATCTCCGCTCCAAGACCCAGCGCGTCACGGCCAACCTCCTCTTGGAGAAGAGACGCTGGTTCGATCGTACAAGCAACGAATTCATGTTTTCCCTGCGCGAGTACGTACTTCGTCAAATCGAAGCGGAGCGCCGGACCCTCGCGACTCTGGAATCCGTCAGACCGGATGTGCGCGCGATCGATGCCTCCGGTGGTCTGAGCAGGCTGGGACGGGAGAACCACCCCGTCGTGCGGAGGGTGAGCATGGCGAGCAGCCAGGGTGCCAAGGGCGATGCTTGGAGCGGAGTCGCGCGAAGCAGGGACGCTCTCACGCGGAGTATGAGTGGTAGTATTGGACCCGCGGGTATTCCGGAGACGGATGAGGATGGTACGAGGAATGGTGCAGACGGGGCGTCTAATGCCGGTGGCGCTGGTCGACCTAGAAGCGCGACTGGGACGAGCGTCAAGGAGGATGAGGATGATGATCGTGTTGACGCGAGGAATGCGGCTAGTCGATTGGCGCAGAGCACTTTTTAAGCCGAAAGGAATGCATGTTTGCCTGCCTATCGAGGCCATCCTCTACCTACGGATACAGTGGCACAGATGATGATATAACGCATAAACTATGCTGTTAGCGAATGCAATCATTCCCAACATTCAAGCCAGTGTTCTTGTAGTGTCTCCAGAAAGAAATCAAGTCATAATGATTGTTAAGGAGGGTTTGGTAAAGGAAAACTATCAAGTAAGTCTAACACCGAAACCTTTTAGGTACCCGAAGGCGCAGGCTGTCTGGCTCTTTTTTTTTCTCCTGTACCAGCTATCCAAGCTCACATTCAAGTCTCAGCCTACTAATTGTATAGTATAACTTTTCGCTTGCAATGCAGCCAGCTGGCTCGTCATCTGTTTTCCTTTCCTTTCCTTTTTTTGTGTGTGTTCCTTTTTGTTCTGCATCGTGCCACTGAAGCCCCCAGCTGAAACATTGTCATGCATGATGTCGCCAAGTAGGGAGGACCGAGCAAGCGAGCAAAACAATCTGGTGATTCAGCTTCTTTCCACTTGTTCTGTGCAATGAATCTTGAACACAATGGATCTTCTCCTTTGCCGCCAGTGATAGTGGTCGAGTAGACAATGTTTTGTCGTTGGAATATTAGGGGTAAGAAAGCGAAAGTCTGATAAGAAACTGCATGCTCCCATGCTAGAAGAAGCTCCGAGCGCCGCAAAGCTCGTACGTATTGGGATTTGTAATGTAATGACAAGACAAAAACACTTTTGTTATTCTTGGTGTTGGTATTAGGGTGACACTATTCTGCTGATGAGGGCAGACAAGCTCTAGTATTCTCTTCGTGGAACTTGGGTGACCTGGGAGATCCCGTAGAAGATCTCGACAGAGGGCGACAGGTCTCGAATCGATCTGTTTTGAACTCGTTACAAGTGCGCAGACTTGATCATCCATATTCAAACTGTGTCTTTGACATTATGAGTTTTGTACTCTTCCATGAGAGTACGTTGTGGCTCATCTTCAGCATTGGACAGGAACCTAGGACCCCGGTCCTAGGTTTCTTAACACATCCTTGAACTTTTCGTTTGCAGCCTCGGCGGCACCGGGTGGGAATCGAGGGCTAGGGACATAAGGCATCGCGGCAGGGTTGTAGGTCGGAGTTGCACCGCTGTGGAAAGCCATATTGCCATACTGTCCGGTCGCTGCGTTCATTGCTCTGTGTGGTGCGTTCTCAATTGGACTGACTCGACGACTTCCGATGGCACCCCAGGGAGATTGAGTCTGCACTTGTGCAATGGCAGGAGCATTTGGAGGACGAGTTGACATGACTGGGTTGGGATTCGCAGTTTGAAGCTTCCGGATCGTAGCGTGAAGGATCTCGCGCTCGTGGAGGAAGTTGGCGTGTTCAAGCTGCATAGCTTCAATTTGAGCCTGCTGTTGGTTTTTCTCCTTCTTCATGGACTCCATCGCTTCAACGAGAGCTGCCTTCTCGCGCTGGGTTTGTTGAATCAAAGTGCGAAGAAAGTCGTTGTCAGTTCTTAGCTGCGCAGCCTGGCTGATCTCTAAGCCCGAAGGTGTAGTGGAACGGCTGGCAGGGCGATCGATGCTTGGGATAGTGGGAGAAGCTGCTCGGGATGAGGCCATGACACTGGCTGGGGTGTGACCGTTGCCGTGAGTCGTGCCCTGGGCTGTGTGGAAAGACGCGATCGAAGTGCTCGAACGATTGTGCACTGCCATCTTGGTCAATTCACGCTCGAGTGACTTTCCAGCTTTTGCAGGCTCGCCAGGAATGACTTGTCGGGGAGCAGATGTGTGGTGTCCCGTGTCGTAGTGAGAGTAGAGGCAGTCTTCATCGGAGAAACGACAGTGGCCTTTTTCCCACCACCAGAAACAAGTCAAATGTTTGACTGAGCGGCGACTGTGGCTGGAGTTTGCTTTGAGTCTGTCATCATTGGAACCTTTGGATGGAGAGGAAGCGCGAGTGTGAGGCTGTGTGCGTGGTTGAGATCTGGCCTTCTCTTCCGGATGTTCTTGACCTTGGGCAGTGCGGACAACTATTGGGACAGAGGACGATCGAGATTCGCCTCTTTTGCGGTTCTCTGGCTCGTTCGTGCGAGAGCGTCGAGACGGACTTTCTGGCATGGTCGGTGGCGAACTTGGAGCGGAGGTCGAGCCTGGATATGCAGGGAAGGACTGCTGGAGAGGGCTGCGAGCGACGGGGTTGCTGCTGTGGCGAGTCGTTGACGCTCCCCAGGACTGAGGACTATGGCTGACTTGAGGCTTTCGGGTTGCAATCGTGCTATAAGAGGGCGAACGCATGATTTTGGGTTGTGATGGAGCCGCTGAAGGCACGTCCAAAAGAGAAGTCTCCGGCATCTTGAGCAGACAGTGGAAGGCTGTGACAAGACGGATTGAAGGATGGCGGGTTGAAGAAGGATAGAGAGGGGGAGGGAGGATATAGTTGATGACTGTAGGTGTACAGGAAATTGTAAGAGATTTGGCGAGTGAATGTAGGATGAGGAGGAGATGAAGTGGTGTGTGAATACAATGGAAGTCATGTTTGCGTGTATGACATACACTTTCTTGCATCCTGAGTGCACAAGGAAGCCCTCACCACGCAATCACCTCACCCCTAAGGACCGCCCAGCTTGTGGATTGTCCACTTTCCATTCAATTCTGTCCGTTCTCTGCCTTCCATTTTGCGATTACGTCTTCGAATTCAGGACTGAAACGATTCAGTCGTCGTGCCCCGTCGTCCGGAACAACAAACCACGGAGCCTTACTCTCCAGGAATATGTGTGCTTCGAGTTTAGGCAAGGCTGGCTCAGCCTCATTGACGGAGCCTAGACATACGGCCATTCTCTCCTTTTCGAAATGATACACCATACTGAGGCTTGAGCCACAAGTACTGCAAAACCCTCGCTCGCCGACTTCACTCTTTGACCATATATCGGGCTGTTTATTCCACTCTAGCTCTGATGCTGGGAAGTGCACGAAAGCAAGAAACGGACCGCCTGACAGTTGTTGACAAGTTTTGCAGTGGCACGCGGTCAAGGAGGAAGGCTGTGCCTGAGTTTGATACTGAATGCGCCCACAAGCACAGCTACCTTGGATCATGATGGAGAAGAAAATTGCCTCGGCCTATCTTGCTCTAGGATGGAAGTTCGGTCAGTTGATTTGATGGATGCAACCACTCTCTTTGCCAGCTGCGCAGGTTGCTGAATGCGACAATGGCGGGCGCCAGGAGGAAGACGAGAAAATACAATAATACTCAGTACGTCACCGCCAAGATCTGGGAACAAGCCCTGAGCACGGAGTACTAAGTAAGTACAATATCTACGTGCCGAGTGGCTATCACAGTACCTACCTATATCTACTGTATGCCTTTCAGAGAGGTTCAGATTCCGGTTTGAAGCACGGATCTACAGACCCTTAGATCACAATAACGAACTAAATGCCGGCCCGAGGATGAGATACAGTAACGGCCCCTCTGATCAGATGATGATGGTCCAGGTCGAGGGATCCATGCGTCGTCCAGCGTACACTGACAGACCTCCTGGGCGAAGGGTCTAACGCTGGTGGAAGATACTGCCTGTAGCTGGATCACCGATCATGCACTGAAATCAGTCACAGAAAACACAACCTACGATTATCATCATCGAGCGGGGGGATTTGCTGGCCACTCTCGCCGCTACCTACCGGATCCACATCATCGTACAAAGAGAAGATGATAGACATGGAGTACAGCCAGGTAGGATGGGAATCTGAAAATCGCCATTTGCTTTTGCATAGCCTATAGAGGTTGGCGGCCCACCATGACGAAAGATTGATTCATCCGTAGCACCACGGAGTATCGTTCGAGTACATCGAACTCCAACAGCGTGGCCCCTTGGACAGACTCCATTCTAAACCCTTGTTTTTGCAGGGTGTACAATATGCATACAACTATGGCCCAGACTTGTCAAGATGCGCCAGAGATGCTAATGATGGATGGGCATTGGTCGAAGGTAAGTTGGTCAGCAACACCTGCGTCTCTGTCAACCCCAGACCCTTGGAGGGACATCCGCACGGTACATCCGAGTAAGAGAATTGGGGAAGACGCACGACCATGTCCCTCAGGCTTCATTTCAACACCTGATATTGCAAACTGTTTGGGGACCTTGCTTCTCCTCCGGCACTGCTCCAAAGTCAATCTCCAAAGTCGACACAAGAGCATTGTGGACATGTGGGGTAATGAGAGATCAGACAATGCTCAATGCCCCCATGGGGTAAGGAAAACCTCCACATCGCTAGTATCTAAGTGAGAGATGGTGACTTCTGTTGATGAGTTGACTATTTAGCATCTTTCGCGTACCTCAACCACTGCAATGGCGACCACCGTAGATTGCGAGGTCCTCGTTGTGGGCGCCGGGCCCGTCGGCCTGATCACGTCACTCTTGCTGGCAAAGGCTGGCATCAGCGTTACTCTCGCTGAAGGTCTCCCGGACATTGACAATTCTCCACGGGCCATGGCCTACGGAGCGGCAGCTGTCCTCGAACTTGAGAGAGCCGGAATTGCCCCGGACGCTCGCAAGGCTGGCATGGAGCCATCCGACTACGACCATCGGCTTCGATGGATTACCATTGAGAATAAACTAGTGGCAGAGTTCCAGCCAGAGGACAAGCCCGCAGGGTCCCCGGCCCCTGTTTTATGTGGACAGTACACGTTGGCACGGATCATTCAGGAGCACCTCTCTCGGTATCCTTCCGCAAAGGTGACTATCAGTTCTCCCCGGCTGTTGTCATGATGGTTGAAAAGCTAAACGATGCCACTACGAGATAGGTGCTGTTCAATCGCAAATGTGTCGACATCGAGCAGGATGCAGATTCAATAACAGCAACCCTCGAGACTCCTGAAGGAAACAAGCACATCAAGGCAAAGTACCTGGTCGGGAGTGATGGTGGACGTTCTTCTGTGCGCAAGATCCTTGACCTCGGCTACGAAGGTTTCACCCTACCTCAATGGCTCGTGGCATGCAATGTGAGGTATCCATTCCGGGAGTATGGCTTTGCCCGGGGTCAATTCATCATACATCCGGAACATTTTTGTATGGTCGGCAAGATCGATCCTACAGGCTTGTATCGAGTGTCGTACAATGAGCAGGAGCATTTGACGAAGGAGGAAGTCTTGGCCAATGTCCACAACAAGTTTGAGGCTATCTTTCCGGGTCCCAAGCCACTCAGCAAAGATGCGTACCGGATAGAGATGATCAGCCCGTATCGCCTTCATCAGCGATCAGCCACTTCATATCGGAAAGGGAGAGCTTTGCTTGCAGGAGATGCCGCTCATGCGTGTTCTCCTTTTGGCGGTGAGTGGGTGAATTTTGCATTTGCTGTTGATATGTACGCAACGGATCCGTAGCTGACAGAGATGGGACACGCAGGCATGGGCCTGACGGGTGGCATATGCGACGCTGGAGGACTTGCCGACTGCTTGATAGGCGTCTTGCGAAAAGGGTGCGACGATTCTTTGCTCGACAAGTACGCCGAAATTCGACGAAAGATATACAAGGAGATCACCGATCCTGTCAGCTACGGCAATACCTGTGCACTCCGAGATAGTGATCCTGAGACTGCAGCCACGTCTATTGAGCCGTTCAAGACGATGAATACATCGCCGGCGGCTAGAAAGGAGATGATGCAAAAGGCATACCTGGTCGGGTGAGATGCGCTCCAGCGACACCTGTGAAGGAAGAATCAACCCAAAACGCTAACTGGACACAGACACGACTTCCGACAGTATTGGCCGACGAACCTCGAAACCAGAAATCAGGATGAAAAGCAACCCGCCGTGGCAACAACGGCAGTGATTGCCAGTGCAAACCCGGAGATCTAGTTGCTGGGACAGCGTGTGCATGGCCGTCCTGCGAAAGGACGAGTACTCCTGAACAACGGCGCTATCATGGCTAACCTAACCCCTGATGTATTGTAGTGAAGGTCAAAAAACAAAACGTGGGATACGTCGGCAGTGACATGCCGGCACCTCCAGCACAAGTAGGGAGTCAAGTACTCCGTAGTGTGAAGCGGAACTTGCTCCACCGGTGAGGACCGGGGGCTATTTTGAAGAACATGGGAAGATGATCAACAGAGGGCGAGAATCAGCTGTGCCAGGAAACATACGGTTTGCAACATTGACAGGGTCCAAGTGTGGTGTTGCCTATGACGAACAGCACGGCGTGTCGTTACACACATCACAAGCATGAGGGAGACATGAGACCGCTAAGACGGGCATCGCTTAAGTATGGGTGTCCATCGGGCAGAAAGATTTACTTCTAACGTGCCCTGGCTTGGTTGGGCCTTTCCGGTAAGCACCCAAGGGTACGGAATAGCCGTAGATACTCTCTTTAGCACAGAATAGTCTGATTCCAGTCGTCCTGAACCCAACAATTTCCATTGCGGAGTCCCCCGGTTGCTTTATCAAGGAAACTTTCCCGCAGGACATGTGGTATTGTACTTCCCGGCGGTAAGCGATACATTGCCCTCTTTGGACTCTCACACACCTGGAAGCGAGACCGAACGGAGCAAATGGACAAACATAAGCATTTGGCGCACCCGGTGAGAGAGTAGCTCGCACAGGGACATACTCCGTACAGGGGGTGATGAAAAGTCCGACGTCGGGAGCTGCTCCACATGGATGCTGGTCGGTTCGGTACAGAAGTCTTCCGTCTCTCGCATTTACCAGGCATTGTACTCCGTACGTAGCTTCATCAGTAAGTAACAGGGCAATGATGGCTGTACAATACCAACCCAACCTCAATGAACAGGACGATTCCCATCCACCGGGGGAATTTCTGTTCTGGTCGATCGACAGGTTGTCTGCCCGTCTAGTCAATGTTCTCGACTTTTCTGGTCTGCCGGGCGGCAGCCGGCCCACCTCCTCAACACCCCTGTTCCCGGTCGTGGACCTATGTATTGTAAAGGAGGCCGCTAGGCGCCGCGTCTTGCTCGTGGGTTTCGCTCCATGTTTGCTTCTTCCCACTTCCCACTCTCGCAATGAGGCGGTGAAGCATCACTCCGTACTGCTTGCAGGCGTTTGTTGTTGTACCTCGGGGAGCCTCACCTCACCTCACAGCCTCGATGGGTATTTCCGCTCTTCTGCCAGCATCGACATTTTTTACACCAGTCAATATGTCATCGGACTTCTCCCTTTCCATTTCCCCACGCCCTGCTCGACTGTCTGATACGCCTTCGCTGCTCCTCTGTGAGTGAGCAAGCTCACACTTGTACTCCTCCACCAGGAGATGGGTGTGGATCCCTGCCCGTCCTCCCCCCGGGCCGCCCATGTACCTTGTACAGTCTCGTAGTTTTTTCTGCCTTGGTCGACTGTTGACATCAACGATGCCACGATCCTCCGTACCAAGCCAGGTCAATCCTCCCGATACACTTTCCTGGTCTTGACACTCCACCCGTTGCTCCTAGCCCCTGGACCATTGAGCTCGATGTTGTATACCGCCGCCGCCCAACGGAACTAATGCTGTTACCCGGGCCTGGTCATCGGGTTCGGTCGTCTTGTGATCCAATGGTGTTCGGAATCCTCCTAGAGAGAGAACCCCCACTGTCTCTCTGGATCGCCATGCCGTCCCTCAGATTTTCATCTTGCGATAACCGGGTACATGTGTGGCTATGACTGTGTCTAGCCTTGTGAAATTCCTTGAAGGCCTATCTCTACTCTGGCACTCGTACCACCCCAGACAAGTACATCCCTTCCGTGGCCGTTCCGCTTGTGACCCTACATTCTTGGACAGTATGTACTTGTACTGATCCCCTGCTCTTCCACCGCTGCAACGCCAACTTTTGTACCTGCATTGGATTCTACTCCATTATCCGCTTCCACCCTGTCTCCATCAGGCCTTGTCTCTGGTCGGCTGACTTCACCTCCATCCAGTCAAACTTCTTGTGATATTACTTGCCCTATCGTCCGTCCAGGTTACGAGTTTCTGTCCCTGGCGCACTTTCGGGTCCGAAGATTGTCGTCCTCCACGCCCGACACCTGCCAGCGCATATTCCACCAGCAGGCCGGGCAAAACCCCCGGTCGTCCTTGCCTTTCCCGCCTCAACTCACATTCTTCGGAACAGCAGGCTCAGATCACTTTGATCGACCTCTGACCGCAATACCCATCGAGAGGTGAAGACTCAAGACCAGTCTCCAAGCCCCCAGAGACCACCACCCCGGCGCGTCTCGTCCACTGGTCACGGTTGGTCTAGGCCTCTGGAAGCTGGCTCCAACCATTTGTCCTACAAGACTCCTGAACTCCTATCAAGAGGACTTTGACACAGTCACTTGTCCACGTTGGCATCCGCATCCAGCCCATTTTCCCCGTCACAGCCAGTATCAACCTTTTGACGAGCACTATCAACATTTCCTCCCACGTCATTTGCTGGTCAACATCCCACTCATCGTCAACTCACAGGTAACGTCGCGCTCACCGACCTTTGGCAATTCCAAAGTTCTTGCCTATTCTCCCACATTGCACCTGCTGCGACAGGGACCTCAGTTTGCACCTCCCCCCGGTCTTTCCGCTCTTGGAGCAGCATCCTCACCCTCGCAACTTCTTACCAATGCCGGTGACCAAAGGACATGTGCTGGCCATTTTGCCTTGTTGCGGTTGATCGTTGGAATTCTGGAGCCGGAGAAGTACCTTACTAGTCTACACGTTGCATGCCATGACAGCCATATTACCACGAGGACTCATCAATACGATTCCTGCTGTCGAACAAAATGCCTTTGGCGCTGTCGACTCTGTGGCCGACAATGCCGACGCCCTGCACCACTTCTGGAGATGTTGGTGAACTCCATTTTCAAACCAGCCTTCATTCAATAGCTAATCTATGCGCCAGACTTTGCCGTACAGAGTGACCTGTCCGGCGATCCCACATGTACCAGGTCTCGCAATCTCTTTTGGCGAATCTGGAGTGATCCAGAGCTCGCTCACAACATGACAATCCCTCGCCTCATGCGGCTTTGGCGTCGCTGTGATGACCAGTTCGATCTTAGTCCCATCGGACGAATCAACGTACCCTCGATGGTGCAGTCACCAGTAAGTGCGGGAATTCAGTACAACTTCGATATGCTGAGATGCATCCAGACTGCTTCAAATCCGACACAAGACGAGACCTCCTACATTGCTCGATCCCCCGAGTCTCCTAGCCCTCGATCACAACCTATAGAGCCGCAAGATTTGGAAGGTTTTCCGCCGTTGTGTCAAGAGCCACCGGGGAGGCGTCTCCAGTATGATTCATCCAACGAGTTGATTGCTGTACGAGGTCAACGAACGGCGCGGACTTCGGCCTCTGCTTCAAATGCAGCTTCTGGTTCATCTTCCAGGCCTACTCTGAGTCGGACTACTAGTGGTAGTCGGTCAAGAATCCCCATAGTGGCCACGGCAGGGAGAACCAGGACGAGACCCCAGTTGAGTCGACGAAAATCAAGCTCATCTCGGGCCACATCAACAATTCCATATGCGCCCAAATCGCCACGAACACCTCCTGAGCCTTTTGGAAGGCCATCTGCCTCGGCAAGCAGTGGCCATGCTGCCGGGCGTACAAGTACGAGAGGTCCACCGCCCGGGCTCCCCAATCCCCCCGGTGAGTTTAATTCTCTTGCACATGTCTCTGCGCGCTGACGGTTGGGGTCTGCAGTGTTGCGGAATGCGGCGAATTTCCTGGTGCCTTCTCCCTCCTCCTGGCAAAGTGTTGGTTCGGGAACGCCTACGCCCCCGATGGGTGTGACAGCGCCTGCAACCACTTCAGCAGATCTGGTCGAGCGCGATTTTCGTGGCAAATTTGTCGAGGCGCAGAAGAAATTGAACAGTTTCACCAATCTTCCAGCACTTATGCGCATGCCGAAGAACAAGAGTGTGGTTCGCTTCGCCGACGAAAATCCTTCGGAGCAAGGAAAGGGCAAAGGCAAGGCAATGTTGGCCGAATCTCCGAAAGCAAATCCGGGCCCTTCATCTTTGCACTCAAGCATGCCCGCATCACCATCGGCTAGTGACGACGAGGATAGTTCAGATGATGCAGTAGAGCTACCTCGCACGAAGAGTCACTTGAGTCTTCTCATCAAGCACAAGAGGGCGCAGACGGGCAGCCAGGATCTCGGCCCGGGGATCAGTCTGGTCGAGTTGAGTGTTAGGCCCAAGGAGAAGGACAAAGGCAAGGTCAAGGAGGAAGAACTATTGTCCATGGCACGTAGAGATGGAGTCACCAAAGCTGGAGGTGTGCAGGGTCCGGTGTCGCATCGAATCTCGGGAGAAGACCCCGGGTATTTTTCACCTTCGAGTCCAGAGCCATTGTTTTGAACACCACCAAATACACCTCAAGACCACATGCTATCCTATTGTATCACGACATGAATTAACGACGAAACGGCCGAAACAATTGTATCATACGCCATCGACATTACCAAGAACGTTCGTTTTACCCAAACCATACAGGCACCCGGCCGGGCGTTGAAAGGCGTCGATGTGGAGGGCTACAGCAGAGGCGCAGTACCAGTAAGCATTAGCGTGGAGGACAGAACAGCTACAGCATATACGAGTACGAGTAGGGGTGTTAGGGAATGGAATATACCGTTGTTTGCACTCGTTGGAACCCGCCTGTTCCTGCAGAGTATGAGTATCGCAGACTCTGATCCGTATGACCTGCTTTCCACCTCTCTCTGACGCGTGGGCGAAGTGGAGATGAATTGCGACGCGTTGATTGGCCAAGG
The DNA here is from genome assembly GCA_024082115.1 of Rhinocladiella similis. Taxonomy (NCBI): domain Eukaryota; kingdom Fungi; phylum Ascomycota; class Eurotiomycetes; order Chaetothyriales; family Herpotrichiellaceae; genus Rhinocladiella; species Rhinocladiella similis. The sequence continues at coordinate 1,348,059 of JAMRYE010000004.1, read as the reverse complement.
GCGTAGAGTGGTTTTTCCCCAACGCACGTGACCGCCGTACAGTAGAAGGAGGCTGCTCGGCCGAAGCCACCAGCATGTCACCACACATTTCATCCCATCGCACTGATAAAGATTGCATGACTTTGGATGTCTCGACTTGGAAAGAAACAAGAACAACTATTTTTCAAAGCCACTCGAGTACACTCTGGTCTATGATGGTCAGCACCATGCATGCAGGGTCTCTGGAGAGTGAAGTGTGTGGCTTTCTCAGGTTGTTCCCAGACTGAGGGGAAAAACCGCGATTTGTCCAGCCCGGTCATTTTCATGCAATATGCTCCAGACCCGCTTTTCCGCTCCAATGAGCCAATAGCAGCGCTGGCCACCTTTGAGTCGGGCCTTCGGTCACAGCAGCGCAGACAAGCGCATTCAGTCGCTGCAGTCACCGCAAGAGTCTCATCTGCTGCCAGTCCAAGGTGCACACACCTTTTTCTCCTCCTCTTGCCTTCGCTGTCCCTCTTTTCCCCTACGACGACGATACCATAGCGAGAACGAGCAATGTGATTATGCTGTTATTTTCACTGGGAACCTCCATGTCTCCCTCCATGCACATTTGATTAACACCACTTCCCGCCCTCTAGCAAACACGACGAATTTCCCGCTCCTTCTGCTGGCGCGAATCCTGCCTGCCCACAACCAGACGTCGTCCTGCTTTGTTACGTTGTCTGTGGCATCGTACTATACCTTCGATTACGTTCCTGCTCGGCTTGTTGAAAACTCGGACCGATTCTCACCATGAGCCCTCGTCGGTCCTCTCGTGCCCGCTCGTCGCAGCTGCCCTCCACCGCCTCTAACAACAACAACAACAACAACAACAACAACAATGCTGCCTTCTCCAGCACCCCAAACAACCCCAAACCCGACCGAGATGTTCGCACAAATAACCGTACAAATTCTCCCAGAAGAGCTTCCATCCATCGGTCCGAGTCCGCTGATGTGGGAGATTCGACGTCTCGTGCTGAGCAGCTCCCTCCGCGTCGGAGCAGAAGAAACGGCGAAGACAAAGAACCAGTCATCAAACAACAAGCAGAAGATGAGGATGAAGATGTCGAGGCCGAGGCTGCTGAAGAGGAAGTTACTCGTTGTTTATGTGGACAGGCGGAATATCCTGGGCCCTCGGCCAGCTTAAGACTGCAACAACCTGATCCCGACACCCTGACCGATGACACTGGCAATTTTTTTGTTCAGTGTGACAAATGTGGTGTTTGGCAACATGGAGGTTGCATGGGCTTGCTGGATGAATCCATGCTGCCTGATGAGTACTATTGTGAACAATGTAAACCAGAGTTTCACAAGATCACCAGGAGCTCCAATGGGTAAGTGCAGTCATTTCATGCCTGTTTACAACAGTTCTATCCTTCGTTCTACATTGTGTACAAAACACACAGATGATCGATTCGAACCTTGCCAGAACCAAATTTGCTGACAATTCTATCCAGACCGAAATCTTCTCGGTACCTGCCGGTGCCCGAAGCAGTATCGACCAGATCCTCTCCTCTCACATCGGCCTCGGAAATATCTCGCAAGAAGGATGGCAAAAATAGACAATCTGATGGTAGCACCAAGAGAAGAGCAACGATGAACAGCAGGGGAGCGTACGACGAGGATGAAATGTTGAGAAGAGCCATCGAAGAGAGTAAAGAAATGGGCACTCTGGGAAAGCGGACGCGGGAAGATATAGAAGAGTAAGCCGATGCCTCTTCTGCGGGTTGGCACTGAACTGACACGGTCACAGTCACAGACTCACTTCTAAACGGCAACGGACGGGGTCAAATGCTTCGTCCACCATCTCAAAACATAGCAACTCCCCCGACCTTGGTGTGGACGATGCCAACGGTAAAGGTGGTGGGAATAGAAACAACAAGTCACGAGGTGCGGCGGCACGAAGCAACCGAGAGAAAGAGATTCGTGAAAAACAAAAGGAGCAGCAGGCCGCGCAGCGTGCGGAGGCAGCCAGCAAAAGGAATGCTCGATCAGAACGAAGAAGAGGAGAGGGTACGTTGTAGACTCGAGATTTATCGATGCATATGGGCTGACCATGACAGACTCTCCCCCACCTACTCCAAGCCTTTCTCCCTCCAAAGCTGCACAAGCAAATGGCAAAAAAGCAGATACACCTCCTTCAGGGAGATCGAACAACAGCCGCAGGAATCCCAAAGCGTCTACCAGAAGAGGAAGATTGGGCAGAAACCAATACACGCGAGATCATGCCAACGGTGAAGATGGCACTCCTGCAAGAGATGGATCCCACGACGTCCACGGCAACGGGGGCTCACCGTCTGGCGCAAATGGCATACTTGGCGAAAGTGGCCGCAGTTCAAAAGCAAAGACACACCCTGCCAGAACTAGTCTGAATGAGATGCGAAGACGTGTTGCCGCCATTTTGGAGTTTGTTGGACACATGCAGACGGAAAGGAACACACACTCACAGCCATCAAGTGCAAGCTCTAAGGGAGCGAGCACGCCGAATGGGGTCAAGGATGCGAATGCATTACCGACTGCTACTTTGGTCCGGGCGGTCGAGGCAGGCCTGAAAGAGGCAAGCTCAACAGATGAAGAGGTGGGATTGAACATGATAGATCAAAAGGAGTTTGGGGTCATGGGAAGTCAGGACATGATGGAAACTCTGACCAAGGAATTGGTACAATGGCAGACTGTCTATGGCGTCTATTCGAGATGAGCGAAAATTCGATGTTGCCGGTTGGAAATGGGCTGGAATGGAACGTGATGAGAATGACATGGTTTAATGATGTTCCACGTATGTGACTGGTTTGATTGCATACTAATACCCTAGATTTTATCGTAGGTAGGAGAGGCGTTTTTGATGAAAAGTGACGAATGTGAACATACTGGTGACCTGTATCACTAGGTACAAGTGAGTTATCTTTTGCATAAGTACCTTGGATACTCTGTATTCAAAGGACATACATATACGGAGTACAGTACTGCAGAAAGTTGGGTCGGGGAAATTCCGTATTGTAGTGGTAAATGACGTCGCCCGGCTGACCTGCCTATCCTGTATTTATCCCTGTGAGAGAAATCGACTGGGGCAGGTGGTGGTTGCTATAGGCCAATCACATGGTTCCCTGACATTAATAATCAGGTACTTGTACTGCGCGGAGTACATACCGTACAACATATGTAGTGTACTAGAGCAACTGAATCACATGATTGGGACTTTCCGGCGACTGTCCGGAATTCCGTGTTCTTTTGGCTTACCCTCGCTCATTAACGATTCGGCCGACGAATCCAGTGAGTTATGTAAGAAAGGGTAAGCCAAATTCCCAGACTCATCTGATGGTCCCTTCTATTTGGATCACCCAGCACGGGTGAGTACTCTTGGGAATGGCTCACCCTTTTTTCCATTTTCCTGGCTCACCGTTTCCCCCTCCCACTTACGAGCCAACTGACTAGTTGTACCACAGATTCAAGCATTGCATAGCGCATAGCGCATGCTCCCGGAGGAGACTGTTGAAATATGCCAGTTACTACGCAGACACAGGCTCGGGATCGGGACCGGGCCTATCGTACAACGAACGTTGGTGCCAATGGTAACGGAGTGGGAGACGATGATGCTACTACTACTACTACTACCACTACCACCTCCTCTGCCACCAAAAAGAAAAAATATGTACGTGTCATCACGGACAAACGTCGTGAACAGAATCGACGAGCACAGAAGTTGTACAAGGAGAGGTTGAAGAGGAAACTTGAGGATTTGGAAGGTTTGGCACAGAGTGTTGGTGCTGGTGTGCAGACGACAACGACAACGACACCAGCAACAAATACCAGACATAGTCCTCCTACCAGTGGTAGAGTGGGCAGTACACAGGGTCATGATCATGCTTCGAATACAAGTACACACACAAACTCACATGGTCGGTCGTCATCACCACCCCGGACCACCAATGCACGCGACACAAATCATCACCAACCATCAGCATCCTTGCGAGATCCAATACCTCACATGATAAATCTGGCCGACGCTTTCACTGCTGCAGGCGACTTGCCTTTTGCCTCCGGACCTGTTCCAGGTTTAAGTTTCTCCGGACAAGATATCTCAACGCCAGCGCCGATACCTACACCCGTACCTACACCCATCCCCATTCTAACACATGATGCCCTGCTTGGATCTACACTGCATAAACAACCAGAATCTCAATCTCTTTTCGACCCCAACCTCGATCCAAGCCTTCTACGCAACGACATCCACGAAGACCTTGACGATGTCGATCTCTGTCATATATGGCCTAACCCCCCCGATCTCCGGGACAAGTATACACGCCTCCACCTAGCAGTAACAAACGCAGAGGCATCCACCACCACCACAGCACAGCAATGATCCTCACCCCACAATCAAGCCAGTATAGTCCACGATCCGGACGTGGCTTTCCCGCATTTGGCGCCAGCTATGGCACATCAAGCGGATTCAGCAGCAACAACAACCACATCCACTTTATGCCCGTGTCGGCATCGCATCTACCGGACCCATACTCGAACCACATGAGACTATGGATGGAAGACAACATTGAAGCGACCATCGCCATCGCCAGGGCCGTGGGGATCAGTCGTAGCGAATACATCAACGACCACCCCAGTCGGTTTCCGGGATGTTATCTCAAACTCAACGAGCCGGGGAACACGTCGCTGATCCGCAACATTGAATATACCGGGTTCGACTACCCTTGCACGAAAGGAGTGTTGCATTCGGAAACCGGGTGGTCGCTGACTACGGGCGTGTTTGTCACAAAGGAGTTGAAGGAGCACATGGATCGAGTGCAGCCCGCGCTGAGACCGACGCCGGCGCAGCTGTTGCAGCCGCACCCGAGTTACCTGGATTGCATCGTTTTCCCGTTCGTGAGGGAACGCGCAATCTGTGCCAGTGCGAGGGGCTTGTTGGACCACCCGGAGTTGTTTCTGGACCTGATGAATGGCGGCATGGTGTGCTGGGGAGGAGGGAGTGGGATGACCACGAGGCCCGGAAGGCGGGATATGGGTGGTGACGGCAACTCGACGGCGGGGGCGACGCGCAGGGGAATGGGGAGTGATGTCGCGTGGGATACGAGGAGCTGGGAAGCGAAAAAGTGGTTTTTGAAAAAGTGGGAATGGTTGGTCGGGAGCGAGGAGGAGGAAGAACTGCGAGGGGACGTGTTTGGGATTTGGAGGGGGAGTAGATGGTGGTGGAGGATGAGAGGTGAAGAAGACGACCAGGAGGAGGAGGAGGAGTATCAGGAGGATCAGGAGGATCTTGGGTTTGTTGGTCATGTAGGTGATTCGGGTCACGTTCACGTTGATGTTGATGTGGACGGTTTTCCAAGTGTGGATGATGCAGTGAAGAATGGGCTGGACGGGCAGGGCTCGGAAGGGGTGGTTCAACCAATGTATCCTGACTTGCATATGCCGAATGGGGAGATGGGGAGGGTCACTGAGATTGAAGGCCATTGTTTGTGAATATGAATATGAATATGAATATGAATATGGTTATGGATATGGAGACGGATTTGGATATGAATATGGATACGGATATGGAAGCGCAAGTACGAGTAGAAATAAACATATGTAGACTATGCAACGAAAATCCATAAATTGTCCTCCTAATCAGACACCAGGTCTAGATCTTAGATACACTAACTAAACTATACTTCGAAACCCCCCTGGCCGAGCCTGCAACGCGCGACAACTGCGAACAAAAAGAGACCATTTTGATCCCACAGCAGTACGTACATACGTAACACGAGACCGAGCTCGACAATTGGTTTCGTTCGCGTTCGCCTTTCGTCATCCAAACACCAAGCCGCTATCGACTTTGCACACAAGGACGGAAAAAGCAATTCGGGTGATCTCGAGGATTCATACCCGACCACGACCACGATCACGATCACGATCAAACGGAGCTGAATGCATGTTTCCTCTGTGCCCGGCGTGCCCGGCCGAGAGAGCACCCAACCTGCGGTAAGCACACCGAAACAACCACAACCACAACCACAACCACAACCACAACCACCATCTACAGTTCACTGTTGGGATGGGAGTCGTCGGTAGACCGCGTCAGGTTCTCGGTAGAGTTGTCTTCGAGGTCCGCATCCTCGTACTCGTTCTGCTGGATTCGAAGAAGCTGGTCGTCGCTATCCGAGTCGGAAGATGAATGGTACACCACGCCTCCTGTCGTTGAATGGAACATGTCACCATCGTCGATCGACTCAGGTGATGGAGACGGCGGGGACGAAGAAGGGGACGTGGAAGCGGTAGCAAAAGTGACGTGGTGTGGATCGCGGCCGCATATGTGCGCGTGAAGGTCCTCGATTTGTGCTCTCCCGGAAGATGAGGCTTGGAGGTTTCTCACGACCGTGTTGTCGTCGACGATATCAACGTGACCAAAACCAGGCCCAGACCCAGACCCAGAACCGTAGGTTTCAATTTCCAACCGTCCAACTCTGGCTTGTAGAGACAATAGTTCCGAGTCGCGGATTTCGAGAAGTTGATTCAGCCGTGCAATTTCCGCAAGTTGATACTCGACCTGTTGGTTTCGTTCCACGACGAGGTTCTGTAAAACTTCAACCTTGAAGCAGTTGACGTCGTTGTTGTGTCGATACGCTTCGCGCTCACGGTACATCTGGGCGTGTTCAGTCGCGGCGGTCTGCAGAGCGCGGTCCAGCCCCTGGATGCCGGCAAAGAACATCTCTTGCGCGGGGACGAAGCGCCGAGGGGAGTCCCATTGTCCGTTGGCCTCGCCGGGCAAGAACACATCATGGGGAAAGATGTAGTTGAGACCGTGAGGGCCGAGGTTGTTACGTGGCTGTGGTCGCGGGCCTGGAGTCACTGCTTGTTGAGCGTTGGCAGCACCTGCACCGTTGGTCACATCATCCTCCTCGTCCGAGGAAAACAAGCCACGCTCGGGTGCGAATCTTCCGCCAGCAGGTGTAGAAGCCGCAGCTGCATGTAGATTGTCCTCTTGTCCCGGAGGAGGGGTGTGTGTTGTGGATGTGGGCGCAGTGATGGTGACAGTAACAGCCGCACTTGTAGCGATGGGCTCGGGCTCGGGCTCAGGCTCCGAGACTGGCTGGAGGACCTGCTCCTGCTCAGATTGTTGTAGAACCGCTCTTGTTCGTCGTCGACGAAGAACAACGAGACCTTCTCGGTATTCAGGTGATTCATCACTGTCATTCGTCGCAGCAGATGCCCCTTCACGAGGACGTAGACCCCAGCCTTGGAATTGAACACTAGAGATTCGTTGAGGCGGGGTCACGCCTTGATTACTCGAAGAAGTGCTCGAAGAAGTGCTGTCGCCATTCCCGTTACCATTGAGATTCCCTGCCTGCAGCGTCCATTCTTGAGTCCCAACACGAACAAGATGCTGATTGTCGCCGCCGTTGAATTGGTCAAGATCTGTGTCGTCCCAAGCACGACTGGTGGAGGAGGTCAGATTCCGACTGGCAGTGTTGTTGTCTGAAGCAGAAGACGATCCGTTCACAGGCTTCAACGCCCATTCATCGGTCGCCACACGTACCAGACGCTGCTTGTCACCATCTTCGAATTGATCCAGATCAGTATCGTCCCAAGCGCGATTTGATGATGATGATGATGATGAAGAAGAAGAAGAAGAGTCACCATTTCCAGATGGACCAGGATAGCCACGCACAGACTGGATAGCCCATTCTTCCGTTCCAACACGGACTAAACGTTGATTTCCAGTGGTATCAAACTGATCTAGATCGGTGTCGTCCCATGCGCGGTCAGAAGAGGACAGGGAGGCGGGTTTTCCAATGCCAGCATTTCCAGAACAACCAGAAGAACCTTGTACAGACTTAACCGCCCATTCCTCAGACCCCACGCGTACAAGGCGACGGTTGTCATCAGTGTTGAATTGATCAAGATCCGTATCATCCCAGGCACGATTGCTAGAGTCTGTATCAGAAATGATTATGGTTGGCACATCTGTGGTAGGTTCTTGAACAGCAGCAGACGGATTTTTAACTTGATGTTCTCCGGGCACTGCGCGCGCTTTTCCTGCTTTGACGAACGACGACTCATGCTCAACATGAGATTGTGGTGGTGGAAGACGGACGGTTGGCGCAAAGTTTGGTGCTGGCGGTGCAGGCTGGGTTTGATCAATGCCTCGGTGTTGAAGTTGCTGATGCTCTCGGTGTTTGACCCACGGACGAGGGCTGTCGCTGGGTTCGAATGTATCACTGCTTAGATCTCCGGAAGACAGTTGGCGTGGGAAAAGCGGAGTTACGATGTTTGTTTCGCGATCTTGATCTGCTTGCTCTGCTACCTGTACTGTCGCAACTTCGGTCACCCGTTCAGGAGTGAAGAATTCCGCTTGTATAGAGCCGGATATGCTACTTCCTGCTTCGGTAGAAAGGTTAGCATTATCAACTGGTTTTGGATCGGAGGTACTCGCAGGCAGAATGTTGTTTGTAGCCGAGGCCACAGAATGGTGTGCTGAAGAAGCCGCCGACGTACCAGGACGAGCGACAATGATGATTCGTCGACGCTGTCCATTGGAAGAAGGAGGACCAGCAGAAAGACCAGAATTATCAGGGCTTTCAGTACTTGAGTAGTCGGCAACACTGCTAGTATCTTCGTAGTTACCGCGCAGAATCGGACCAACAAGTCGGCTGGGTGCAGTAGTCATCGTCTGGGCTGCAGCTGCTACACCATCTGCTGTTGTCAGTACATCACCACTGGTATTGAGCGACTGCTCTCCACCTAGCGAGCTCTGTTCATTGTGGTCCAGTCGCGAGTGTTTGGAAGAGCCTACAATCTTTCGGAAGGAATCAGTTAGCCGTGATTTCGAGCGGCGGAGGGCGGTTTTGAGGTTCTCCATGTTTGCGGAGGATTTTTCGCTTACCTGAAGCGCTGCCTGCTTTGAGAAGTGGTGAAAAAGCGGATACTGTTAAACGTTGAGTGTCTGTTCTTGATCAGTTGATTTGATTTGGACGTACTGGTTGTTTGGCAATAACTGTGGTGGTTCGGTAGGTAAAGGAGCAGAAGGAACGAGATGTTGATGGTCCAACTTATAGTCGATGGGCTCAATAAAGTGTGCCTTCTTTCCGAGCACAAAGGTAAAGAATGCGGGTGAAAGGGGGCCAACGCTACATCTCAAGCATGTAATTGAGATGTATCAAAGCCGGTTGTAAGTCATCCCGGGACTTTTGTGCTTTTCAAGGTCGTCCACAAAGCGAGTTCTTGATAGATATATATGAAGAAAACCACTGAGGCAGCCTTACCTGCTGGGCCAAGACCAACCAGAGGCGGAAAATTCGTAGTTTTGAATGTGGTGGTAGTTACCTTTAAGAGCACAACCATCACGCAGGAGGGGCATTGGAATCGACGTAGGTCAAATCGAACGCTGATAGCCGCTCGTTTGTTCTGCCCTGCCGGGTCCCAGCATTGTTAAGCTCTTGGAATAATGAAATCTTTAGCAATTGACAAAGGTCAAGTAATGTCAAAGGGTGTTCCAAGGGGTTTGTGCGCAGCACAATGCTAATGTGGCCCTTTCAAGGAGATACCAAGGCAAACAAAAATCTCGTGCTTTGACATTGGCTCTTTTGTTAGGAATGCCCTGGGTGGCATCAATGTTGACACCAATTGTGGATGACTCGCGGATATAGTTAAGATTCTGGTTGTTTGCTGATTGCTAAAGAAAGAGATGAGAGTGTCCGTTGTCAAGTGATTGAGGTGATGTACAGGAGGATGATGCAGAGAAAATGCCGATGCAATTGATGTGCTCGTTTCGGTTAGCTACAGCCTCGTGTAGCACAAGGCTGAAAGATGCACGTAGCAGAAACCACTCTCCTCTCATCACGATCTAGGGGATTTCACCAAAGGAATGGGAGGGTCTGGTAAAGGTGTGCCATCTCATCATTATCATCTTCTTGACAGATTTGGAGTTTTGTAGCAAGTCTGTCTGAAACCGGCTAAATTCCCACTCTGCACACGCCGGCTCTTTACCGTTGTCCAAAATAGGAAGCTGAGAGCAAACGCCATGACGGACCCCCAACTATTCATCCTCTTGCATCATGATGGTAGTTTACTTCTCTTCCAACATAACCGACTGGGCTTCGCTGGTTCGAACAAAAGTTGTATATGCATTGCTAAGTTCACAATTTTCATCTGACCAGCTCACAGAATGGGCCGCACAATCCTCATTACAGGTATCTAACAGCATGTCCTCAAAGTCTATACTGCGCACCACTAAGACCACTCAGGAGCCAATCGTGGTTTGGGATATGAGCTTGCCAGGCAAATTTCGGAGTCAGCCACCGTGATCGGTACGGCCAGAAACCCTTCCGATGCTCAGAAACTTCGAGAGCTGAAGAATGTGCATGTTGTGGGCATGGATGTCTCTTCGGAGGGCTCGATCAAATCTGCTATGGAGGAAGTCAAGAAACTGGCCCCAAATGGCATTGATGAGCTTTGGAACAACGCCGCTCGAAACGCAGTCAAAGGCCCCATCACCGAGAAAATCGATACCGGGGAATGGCTGGCTGAGTTCCAGACCAATGTTATCGGACAGTCAATTGTAACTCGCCTGGCCCTGCCACTTTTGCAAAAGGGTCAAAACGCGAAGGTGATCTTTGTAAGTTGCTTCATCAACAGAGGACCGAGTGCTGTGGTGACATCAACTCGTGTGCTTTGTCCATTGTTAACCGTTCAGATGTCTTCTGGATGTGGCTCTGTCACCGAAAGGGCTGGTGATGATACTTTGGTGGTGTACTCGGCTTCAAAAGCAGCACTGGACATGACAGTCAAAGTAAGAAACATACGCTACTGGAGTCATATTTAGTGAAACTAGCTAATACCATTGTCCAGTACTGGCATACCGCACTCAAGAAGGAAGGGATTGCAGTAACGGCCATGGACCCTGGTTGGTATGAGAGACGCACATCTGGCACCCCAGCGCAGAAGCTGACGTGGAAAACAGGGTTCTTACGGACATGGGCGGGCCTGAGGCTCAACTCGCACCTGAAGTTTCAATAGGAGGGATGATCAAGGTCGTCAAGGAGCTAACACCTGCCTCGGAGCCAAAATTGCGAGCCTATGATGGTTCTGTGCATGCGTGGTAGAATGGTTAGTCATGGACATGTCCATTTGGCTGCTCGGAAGGGTTAAAATTGTACCAGCCACTGAGGCGTTCAAATAGACTCTGGCTACAAGCTAAGTAGACGGCATAAGCATACAAGGCAAAATAGAACAGATTGTCACCCCAAGAAAGAGCAGATGGTCATCACTGTTGTAGCCTTGCCACATGTAGATGTCCCACAAGGCTGTGGCTTTCTCTTCGGCCAACCTTCCATTTTATGATGAGATCTTCAACATCAGCCACTGAGCCATAGAAAAGAGAAAGACAGCGCCACAGGTGATATTGAAAGTCGCTTTGCAATAAACAAAAGCGAAACTTCTCAGCAACAAAGCACAGCTTTTTCACATTTCTCTCCTCGCAACGTATGCTTTTCCTGCTCTTGAACACGATTCACTTGTTCGATCCCCGCTTTACTGCGTTTACTTGGTGCCACTTCAGGACGGTCAACTGCTTACAACTTTTCATCCCATATTGAGACAACTTCACCAGGCTTCTTTATCGACTTGACATCTTGGATTAGTCTGTCCTCTACCCAAGATCTGTTAAGCAGAAATCATTCACGCCATACACCGACTGTCATCTTGCGTCGCTCACAGCGTTAACGATCGCAACACCTCATCCAATCATCCAAGATCACCTCGCGCCTGTCATGTCTGGTAAGATATAATACAACTCTTTTGCGATAAATGCTTGCCTTGCAGTCACTGATGTGGTTCTAGAAACACCACGAGTCGTTCCTCTTACATGTCATGGACACTCCCGGCCTGTTACTCATTTGAGTTTCTCGTCTATCGTCGACGATGACCAATACTATCTAATCTCTGCTTGTAAAGGTTTGTTTCAGGAGCTCACACCTTGAGTGACTATTTCTCACAAGATACAGATAACAACCCTATGCTGAGAGACGGCATCACAGGCGACTGGTACGCTCAGCCCGGACCGCGACATCGACTTGGCTAATGCGTTGTTAGGATCGGAACATTCATCGGCCACAAAGGTGCCGTCTGGTCATCGAGGTTATCATCGGATGCCAGACTCGCAGCTACAGGCTCCGCTGACTTCACTGCGTGGGTCCGTTTTGCCTTCTCCTAGTTCATATACTTATATCTCGCCAGGAGAATATGGGATCCCCAGACTGGAGAATGCCTCAACATCCTCGAGCACAATCATATTGTCCGCTCTGTCGCATTTCCTATTCAAAATAAACCACAATGTGTCGCAACTGGCGGGCAGGATAAGAGGCTCAAAATCTTTGATCTAACGAGAGGGGGCAGTGCCGCATCACCTACACAAGCCGATTCTTCTTCTCTAGTGACACCCAGCAAGACCTCTGAAGGTCTCGAAATTGGACCTGGTGAACATGGCGGAACGATCAAGTCTATCATCTGGAACGTTGACTACAACATCTTGACAACTGCGTGTGAGGACAAGACCATCCGCTGGTGGGATCTCCGAACCCAGCGCATGATTACAAGCTACAAGACAGAGCGCGAGATTGGCTCCTGTGAACTATCCACGCACAAATCAGGCGACCCTAACCCGGGGATCATCAGTGTTTCAATTGGTCATTCCGCGCTGTTTTTCGATGCTGGACGTCCAGGCGAATTAATCAAACAAGTCAACTTCGACCATGACATTTCAAGTGTGGCCATCAATGCTACAAATGGTCGCTTCGTCACGGGCGGGGCCAAAGAGACATGGGTCCATGTCTGGGATTTTGAACGAGAGAAAGAGCTAGGTATGTTGTTTGGCGACCTCGAGCAATGATCGTGATACTGATGTGACTACAGAAGTTCTCAAGGGCCACCATGGCCCGATCTGGTCGTCGTCTTTCTCCCCTGATGGCAAGCTATTTGCGACTGGGAGTGAAGATGGTACCATCAAACTGTGGAAAGCCTGCAAGGAGCCATATGGACTTTGGCGATAGGCTTCTCCGAGGGCTAATGCTATACACCTACGAGAGAAAGGCAGAAACAGTTGTCCAAGTGAGAAATTCCCACTTGTGAGCTACACAAACAGCTCCACGCCTTCTCATCTCTCTAACGGAATTTTCTGTCATTCGGCCCCAATTCACAACTACACGCTCGCACCAAACACTGCACGGCAGAATAGATACAAGTCTATTCGGACGAGAGCCTGAACAACGTGCCTACAGCTGAAACTCCTCACAAAGCGCATTGGAAGCTACGTATCAACTCAGCAATTCGTCGTTTCCGATTCAGAGGTGTCGTAGCAGTAGCCGATGGATCAAGGGAAAACCAAATCCTGTGTTTCCGGAAATCCACAAGAATCAAATCCATGCTGTCAAATCAAACACCAGAAAAATGAGAAGAAGGAAAGCAAAGGACTCGGCAGAGATGGAAATCCCAGGAAGAATTTTTCGGCAGAATCGCCAACTTCAAAATGTCTCAATATCAGTCATGTCAAAACTGTCACCAAGTGGAAAGTCAGACATGGCAAAGTAACACAAACAAATCTGCTGTCGTATGTGCTCATGGCTTATGGATCGACGGAACTGGGAAGCATCGGAGCTTGCTATCATTGGTAAAAGCATCTTGTGCCTGGACCTGAACCCTGCAGCAAAGCTTGGGGCAGGGATTTGGGAAGAGCTTGGGGACTGCCGAACGGGAGCTTGGGATTCAACCGAAGCAAAGTCCCGCACATGCACAGCATCGTATGCTCAGTGTGTAGCATGTGAGAAGAGAGCACGACGGGAATGATAAAGCGGATTGATCAAATCGAACGTGGCTGACTGAAGACGGCATACTGGCAGAAAGTAGTCTTGACATGCCCTACGTGTGCCAGTCCTCCGTAGATGACGCCGACCTGATCGTCGACGAGAGAATCTGCGCATCTGGGTCACCGCCAGTCTGCGTCCTGGCATACTCGGGCAATATGAGATAGCTGATTCGATGGTGAATGGCAAGCCCACAGATTTTCCTGGCCTGCCGCGTCGACGCAATGCTGTACCTAGCTTGGGAAGGAAAGGTTAAGGACACCATGGGCTGTTCTACCCACCTAGATGGAGTAGGCAAGGAACTCCCCTTCCAGCCCGCCAATATTTTTCCCTCTCACTCCACACCATCCTACCAGTACAGTACCAGCGACTTCAGTTCCCCTCCTAAAAAAGTACCACTATACTCCGTACCATTTCTACAGTACACGACTACTCCGCCAACCTTTTCTTTGTTTGGCACTATCCTTTAGCGAGGAGTGTGCAGTCAACGAGATCCATCATTCGTTGCAAGCTACTGCTTTCCGTCTCGTCTGAGACTCCCCCCTTCTCTCGTTCTCCGGATCACGCGCATATTCACTGCGCTGGTCGGCCCCTCTACACAAGTCCACTCCGCTCTGCTACATGACTTGCTAGCACCAAACACCTCCCTCCTCTGTATCGTCTCTCGAGCTCGATATCCCTGGGCAGCAACCCTTGAAGCACCCTAGGGCTGGGGTCCAGCATAATGACTAGAGTTCAAGGGCCAGACCGAGAAAAATTAGAGGAAATCAGAAGGAAATCGCCCGAACGCCGTTCACACAATGAAGCACCCTCGCAGAAGATGGCATGGCCTCGGTGGGAGAGGAAGGGCAAGGAGAAGAGCAGTGTCGCACTGGCGTGCTCATGGGTAGTTGACCACCAGATCGGTAAAGAGACACCTCTCCCATGTTTTTGGACAATGCAACTGACACACCGCAGGTATATCTTTGAACCTCATATCCATGCTCTTCTTCATACACACCTTCTTCCCGGCCGCACGGCATCACACCCAGAAGTTCTTCCGCATATCCTACTATAACCCAAACACCGGAACCTTTGCCCTCGGTTGGGACGATATATTCTTTGTCTTTTACTGGCTCATTGTCTTCACTGGTCTACGATGTGCCGTCATGGACTACATTCTGACGCCATTTGCTTCCATGTCGGGTCTGAAAAAGAGAAAACCAAAAGCTCGCTTCGCAGAGCAAGCCTGGGTTGTAGTGTACTCCTCGACGTCCTGGTGTGTAGGGATGTACATCATGTACAACTCCGACTACTGGCTTGACCTGCACGCACTCTGGCGCAACTGGCCACATCGCGAAATGAAAGGGATTGAGAAATGGTACTACCTGGTCCAGTTTGGATTTTGGTTGCAACAGATTGTCGTGGTCAACATTGAGGAGCGGAGGAAAGATCACTGGCAGATGTTCAGCCACCACATTGTCACCTGTGCGCTCATTTTCACGTCCTACGGCTACCACCAATATCGCGTCGGAACCGTGATTCTGTGTCTAATGGACATTGTGGATATCACGCTATCCTTTGCGAAAATATTGAAGTATTTGCATTTCGAAACGGCCTGCGACGTGGCATTCGGGACTTTCATGGTGCTCTGGCTCATCAACCGACATCTACTCTACATGTGGGTGTGCTGGAGTATCTACGCACACATTCCCGAAGAGATCAAGTATGGCTGCTACAAGGGCAGCGTGGAGACTTTGCAAGGACCATATCCCACACCGAATGACTGGGACCACTTGACACAGCCGTTCCGCGACCCAGTGGGACTGGTTTGTTGGAACAACAATATCAAGTGGACGTTCTTGGGCATGCTGTTAAGTTTACAGGGCATCATGCTCTTCTGGTTCGGTCTGATATGCAAAGTAGCCTACAAGGTCATCACGGGCCAAGGGGCAGAGGACAACAGGTCCGACGATGAGGATGAGGGAGAAGATGATGAGCAGGATATTGAGGACGAGAAGATGTTCGCCAACGAGAGTGGCATTGGCCAGGTGCAACTGTGTCACGAATCAAGACCGTTTCTCGAGAGCGAGGTGTTGAGCACCGATCCGAACTTCTCGCTCTCCAACCACAACCACTCAAAGTCCAAGTCGAAATCAAAGGGAGGACCGACATCTCCTGCACGCAAAGCGAGCTCCGAAAGAGTCTCCGGCGGTCGCAGAAAACCAAAGCATGAATCCGGCCATTCGTCCAGCGTGAATCTACTGGCTGGGAGCAGCGATAGAAAAGAGCTCTTGGGCAGAATTGGTTGCGACAAAGGCTCTGGCACGGATTGATTGATTCTCTGTGTCTTTTCTTTTGTCTTTGTCTATGGAGTCACAATCAGTTTACAGATTTGTTTTTACGGCGCCAAATTTGGAAGGTGGTGGTGGGAGGAGACTTGATGAATTCTGATAAAGACGGGAGCACTCGGCTCACGAGAAACGAAATGAACACCACACAACATGATACCTCATCCTTATTTTATCTTGGACCATGGAACCTAGGTGCTCTAAACCTGCAGCCCGCAACCTGGGACCTTTCGTGACGAAAGAATGAAAGAATGAAAGAAAGAGAGGAAGAAATTACCCTAGATATCGTCTACCTATATGAAATGAGTGAAATGAATGAATTGATGGCACCATACGGAGTACACTCTCTCTTTAATCGAGTCCGACTTCCACTTCGGTGTCTCGCATACCTTGACGCTCCCCTCCGTTGGTGTGCTTCGTCTCTTTGTATTCGTGACGTTGGCTGGGCTCGTACATGTCGTGTGCCTTCGAAGATTACAAGTACCATCAGCAGGTTAAAAGCTGCTGTATACTCGCCACACCCTTGAATCCTGCGGTCACATCGTCAGGGGAAGCCATTTAAAAATTCTAGATCGTCTTCTGTATTCCGCTGGAATCCAATCGATCCTCTTGCTCTCTATGTAAAGTACACACGCCCCACGAAACCTAGAGTCCCGTAATAACCGAGAGAGTCTAGTCCATCTCCTAAACAACTGATTACATAGGTAGATAGTTTACAAGTACAGACCCTCCGGCTCGCCCTCGCTCTTGGTCTTCATGACACTCTCCCTTGCACTTCGGAAGTCGGCCATGTTGACCCGCATTCGTCGTTCGCGGAGAGCACGCAATCCAGCCTCTGAGCAGATTGCCTTGATATCGGCGCCGCTGAGATCGTCCTTCTGCGCAATGAACTCGTCAAGGTCCACATCCTCGGCCAGGCTCATCTTGCTTGTGTGCAGGGTGAAGATCTTCTTCTTGGTGTTCTGGTCGGGATTCTCGAAGAGGATCTTGCGATCGATACGGCCCGGTCGGATCAGTGCAGGGTCCAAAGTCTCAATCTTGTTGGTTGCCATGATGACTTTAACATCTCCTCGATCGTCGAATCCGTCAAGCTGGTTCAACAGTTCAAGCATGGTCCGCTGGATTTCACGTTCACCACCAGATGTCGACTCGTAGCGCTTTGTGCCGATGGCATCAATCTCATCGATGAAGACAATGCTGGGTGCATTCTCGGCGGCAACTTGGAACAGTTGTCGGACCAATCGCGGTCCGTCACCCAGATATTTCTGAATCAGTTCCGATCCTACAATACGCAGGAAAGTGGCTGATGTCTGATTGGCAACGGCCTTTGCAAGCAATGTCTTCCCCGTTCCTGGTGCACCATAGAGAATGACACCTTTCGGAGGCTTGATACCCATCTCTTCGTACAACTCCGGATGGAGCAAAGGCAACTCAACAGCCTCTCGAACTTCTTGAATCTGTGCCTCTAGGCCACCAATATCCGCATACGACTCCGTAGGTGCTTTATCTAGCTTCATGACTGAAACCAGAGGATCGGCGTCGTCCGTCAGGACACCAACAACTGACACGGATTTGTGATGTAAGAGGATCGAAGCGCCGGGTTCGAGGAGATCTTTGTCGACGAAAGACATGATTGAAACATAGTATTCGGGGCCAGTGGCACTAGAAACGATGGCGTGGTCGTCGTCGATAAGCTCCTCCAGATTGCCCACGCCCATAGGGCTACCTCGCATATCATCCACCCGACTTCTTTCATCGGCATTCCGGTCTAGCTCTGCGCCTTCTGTAGCTGCGGCTGGGGCTTGTGTCTGCGCTGCCTTGGTCTTTCGTATGCGTTCCTGATTCTCAACGTACTCTTCTTCCAGAAGAAGATGGTCATGCACCCTCTGCATCCTTAGGTACCGTAACTTGCATCGTGCAGTAGGATAGATGGTGGGCAGCTTTGCAGCAGCATTGGGTCCGGCTTGCTTGCGCTTCCTTCGTCCAATGCGGGTGGTCGGTTGTGGAGGAGGTTCGTACTTTGGCTTCTCTTTCTATGAGACAGTCAGCAGCGCCAACGCAAGTTCATAATCACACTTACCTTCTTGTCCTTGTCGTCTTTGCCGCCCTGCCCAGGAGGGCCGCCTCCCATTTGTGATTGTTGATTCCCCTATCTCTTGTCAAACTTGCTACCATCAGACTGAAGGATGAGACACCTACCATGGCAAAGAAGAGACCAGACGTCAAGTGCAAATATCACAACAAGGAGAAAAGGTGATAATGAAAGATAAAAGTGAGGAATCAGGTTGTTGTTCAGGTTAGAAATGGCTACGCAGGTGAGTGATGCACAGTTACGCCAGCAAGCGCGCCTAGTCGAATGGTTCGGCTGCCGCTTTAACCTGTCTCGGCTGTCTCCCCCAAGGCATTCTCCAACAAGGTCGCACGGCGTTCATGCTTGAACATTTGACAAAGTGAGGCTGGCAATCAGAAGGCGACAGACTAGGCAGACTTGTTTGGGACTGTGTGACCTGACAAGATCCTCCTTGAGGGACCAAAATCTCTGTTTAGCGACTGGTACTCTACAGCCTAGTTAGCAATCCAGGCTTATTGCCCGTCTGGCTCCCTGCGACTCATACTGCTTGGATGCGATTCTTTGAATCAACAGTCTACTCTTCCTCCTAACACTATTTGTTCATTGATGAAAAAAATTGCAGCCATCCGTTCAAGTCACTGGGTGTTCTCAGCTCCCAGTCGTGCTCCCTAGTCCTCTATCTCATTCGGCTAGCACCCCGACAACAACATTCCTACCTGTCAAAGTGCCGAGACAATGGCAGGCCACAAAGCGAGACGGATAGCGAAAGATCTGGCAGACATCCGAGCCGATTCTGCGTCCAATATCTTCGCCGAGACCGTAGGAGACAGCATTACAGACCTCAGAGGCACCTTCAAAGGCCCATCAGGGACCCCATACGACGGCGGCAACTATGAAGTTTCCATCAAGATTCCCAATGAATACCCCTTCAAGCCACCTGTGATGAAGTTTGTCACAAAAATATGGCATCCGAACATTTCCAGTGTCACGGTAAGAAGCGACAGAATTGATACACCTGGCTTAACAGACAACTAACATGCTTGAAGGGCGCTATTTGCCTCGATACCCTCAGCACGGGCTGGTCCCCTGTCTTGACCATCAAATCCGCCATGATATCTCTACAGTCTCTCCTCAGCTCACCAGAACCCAAGGATCCGCAGGATGCAGTCGTCGCCCAGCAATTGATCAAAAATCCTAAAGAGTTTGAGAGGCAGGCCAAGGAATGGGCAGTGAAATATGCTGGAGCACCAAAATCCTTGATTGGGGAAAGCAGTGGGGGTTCTACCGCAGAGTCGATTGAGGAAGCTGAGAAGGCAAGCAAAGAGCGTGAAGCAGCTGCAAATATGGCGGTGTATGATGGATACAACAAGGAGCTGATCGACCGGTTCGTGCACATGGGGTTTGATGTGGAACGGGTAGCAGAGGCCTTCAACTATGTGGGTATTGACCGCAATGGAGGGCAAGACTATGAACTTGAGGAGGCCTACATGGGTGATATCACCGCCAGACTGCTTGGTGAACCTTGAGCATGGAAACGGTGAAGATCGAGGTTTTGCTGCATAAAAGCGCTGGTGTTCATAGGATTTGGGGCCATTGCACATTTCATCATGGATGTATATCATGACGGGGTTATGACCACACGAGACAATGAGAATTCTCAATTCTAACATTCTCTGATTTTTGCAAAAGCTCTGTAGGTCAGTGAGACACAATCAAGAAACTCAACGTTCAAACAGACGGAGATCCAGCCAAGTGGTGCGGGTGTGGGGTGCAGAATAATATATCGGCCTCAAGCACTCGTGGCGCATACTTACCTGATCATATTATTTTCGAGGCTTTGTTGGAGACACTTCACAACTCAAGCAGATCGGATTGACAATACGCAACACAATACAACACAAGGCGATATTTAATCGAGTCTAGAGCAATTGCGATGCTTGGCTCGTTCCCGTCATGATCGAAGACGACGGGTACAGATCGTCTTCACAATATCGCCTCTGGTCGTACACGAAGAACAGCCTGACTCAGATACGACAAAACACTAATGATATTGCCTCAGCGCGTGTCAAAGCTGCATTCAGAAGGGCACAGGCTGCCAAAGCATCTCAGAATGGATCAAATGATTCACTCGAAAATGATGGACAGGGAGACGTTGCCGTCGACATCCAGACCTTGACGGTCGACGAGGAGCTCAAGATCGTGGAATGGGGTTGTTCAAAGATGCAGGATATGGGAGAGGCCATGAATCCACGTATACCTTCGCACGTCGTGGTATGTCTCTACTGCTAGACTCTCCTCCGAAGCCTCTTGAACATGTGCCATCTTAGAGGGTCCTGACCGTTGACTGTAGGCCACTGCGATTCAATATCTTCGGCGATTCTACCTCACCAATTCACCAATGACTTATCATCCCAAACAAATCATCGCGTGCGCGCTTTATCTTGCTACAAAGGCTGACCACTTCTATATTTCACTTTCGAAATTTGTGGCAGAGCTCGAAGAAATGACCGAAGACAATGTCAAGGCTCCAGAATTTCTACTGTTACAAGGACTTCGCTTCACACTGGATGTCCGCCACCCCATGAAAGGTTTAGCTGGAGGCCACATTGAGATGAATGTAATGGCCGAAGAAGGCCAGCTAGGACTCATATCGACATCGACTGGATCAGCGAAAAGAATAGGACAAGCCGCCGACCGGGCCAAGAAACTACTGGCTACTGCCGCTCAACTGACTGACGCCTACTTTCTTTACACACCTAGTCAGATCTGGGTCGCTGCTATGATGGTAGCAGACAAGGAGCTCGTTGAGATATATCTCGAACGGAAATTGTCCCAGTTACAGGCAAATGACCATGTCACTGCCATCAAAGAAAGGATCCTGTCAACAGTTGTTGCGTGTGCCGCTCTGCTTGAATCGTATCGATCGCCAAATGACGACGCTACTCAGAGGAAGGAGATGAGACGGATTGGAAAGAAGTTGACGGTCTGCCAGGATCCGGAAAAGCTTGACATTGTAGCGGTTGCGAGAGCAAAGGCTGCCGAGAAGAGAGAGGGAGAGAACAGTGACACAGAGAAAGCACTGAAGAAGCGGAAACTGGAGAGAGAACGACTGGAGAAGGATGGCGACGTCTTTGGCCCAGAGCTGAAAGATGTACAAGCGTGATTCGAGCCGCTCGTTGGCCTTGTGTTGTGATTCCGCCTACATAAGTGGTAACGTAGCCGCGCTTCTTCGATAGAGCCGACTCGAACGAATTGCGAGTCCTTCCGAGATCGTACTCGTACGAGTAGTAACCATAGCAAGCCTTCTCGCGTCCTCATTTTGCATGTGCTATGATTCTCTTCGCCACTGTTGAGAGACAAGTGGATTTCGGGATCAGCCCAAACGGGAAATATTACCAGTCGTCATCAGTTCTCCACACCATGAATAAATAATTGCTGCGAGAGGCTGATGATAACAAGTGTAATTGCTGTTAACAATTCACCACTCTAACAGGGCTGGAAATAACTCACATCCTTGAAAAGTCCCAGAGCAATATCACCTCACTGCTGAAGAGGTCAACCCGCTGTCTAGATTACTTCGCAATATCTTCGCAATGACCGGCGGTAAATACAACGTCGGCATAATCGGCTACGGATTGAGCGCGAAGACCTTCCATATTCCTTTCATCAAGGCTGTCTCCGACTTCAATTTGTATGCGATTGTTCAAAGGAGTCCGAAGCCCAATGACGATGCAAGCAAAGACCATCCGGGTATCAAGCTATATCACTCGGCGGACGATCTCTACAAGGACGATCAAGTCCAGGTGGTGATTGTCACCACAAGCCCAGAGTTGCATCTGGAAATGGCCAAGGCTGCTCTGCTCGCGAAGAAACACGGTAAGTTCTTTATCCCTATATGGACACGCTCGACTGATCAGATATTGCAGTCGTGGTGGAGAAACCATTCACCCCAACGGCGGCCGAGGCACAAGAACTTGTCGACACGGCAAAAGCCCAAGGTGTACTTGTAACAGTTTATCAGAACCGCCGATGGGATTCCGATTTCTTGACACTCAAGAAGTACATTCAGGACGGTAGCTTGGGCAGGGTCGTCGAATATGAATCCCACTTCGACCGCCATCGTCCCGATCCGCCTGCCAACACGTGGAAGGCACATCCGACTCCTGGAAATGGCGCTGTTTACGATCTAGGCACCCATTTGATGGATCAAGCCGTTCACCTTTTCGGTATGCCCCAACGAGTGACTGGGTTTGTGGGTTCGCAGAGAGCAGAAAACACGACCGGCCTGGAGGACTCTTGTACGGTGTTGTTGCACTATCCAGGCATGCTTGCAACGATCAAAGCTGGAGTAGTGAGTCCCGAAGTACAGCAACTACGGTTCTGGGTTCGCGGTGTGAATGGATCATTCAAGAAGTTCCATTTGGATCCTCAGGAAGATCAGTTGAGAAAGCAAGGCCTGGGTCCTGGAGACAAAGGCTACGGTTACGAGCCCGAAGAGAGATACGGGACACTCAATCTCTGCAAGAACGACAAGATCGAAAGCCAGGTCGTGCCGACCGTGGAGCCGCCGACGTATGTTGAGTATTATCGAAGACTGGCAGCGACCTTGAATGGAGATGCTGCTCAGATCCCTGTGCCTCCTGAGCAAGCTGTGGGGTTGATCAGGCTTGTAGAGCTTGCTAGAGAGAGTTCAAGGCTAGGAAAGACCCTGGAGGTTTAGATCAGTACATAATGCCAAAGCCATATGCTTGGTAGGGAGAACGAGGGGCAGTTCTTGAAGTCCGCATACTCTACCGTACTCTATACCTCGACGACTATAGGGCGGATCTTACGCACCCGGACCCATGAGAATCCTCAATTAGACCGTGACTAGTACTCGTGGAGAGATATTTAAATAACTTGCTCGAGATACTCGGAAGACTGCGAGCACAAGGAATTCGACGAATCTTTCCTGCGCTCATTCTGTCAATGTACAATGGTCACGCCTTTGTCCTCCATGGCTCAAATACTTGCAACAAGGGTTTCCAGTCATTGAGATTTCGCACACTCTGTTGCGAGAAACGCATTTCATTAAGCCAGGCATTGCGCTATGTGAAATGCCACACGCCCCCTGCACCATGCTGCTCAGGTCCTATAAGCCGTATTGGGGTGTCCTCCGAATGGACATCAAGTGGGACAGGCAAGGCAGAAAACAACACGACCCGGCCCAGTACGCTGAACATGCCCAAAGTATGTCGCTCTGGGTCAAGGCTTGATGGTCGATTGTATGCGCAAGGCTACCGGTGTCGGCATGGCTTTCACACGGCCGCACCTCTGGCTATTTCTCAAGGTCACAAACTGCACAGTTCGACTGCCAAACTTCCGAATAGACCGCCTCCTCCTCCCCCATCTGCAAGCAGTACATCCCTTCCGCCTGCGCCTGTCGCGCCTTCTCGTATGGGAGTCTCGAGGGGACCTCCTGCGCTCGGAAATCGAAGGAAGACAGGAAGTTCTAGTAGTGATAAGCGATCGGCTCCTCACAATCCTTCCCAGGAGATGCAACGGCAGAAAGACCTCGAAGAAGCCTTTTCACAATTGCAAGAGCGTATAGCAAACGCTATGCTAACACTGCGTCGGTTTGACCAAGAGCTTTCCTCATTCAAAGAGCACGATATCATCGGCAAAGAGTTACGCCTTGCAAGGAAAGCTGCGCAACAGCATTACATCCAAGACCTGGCTTTCACGAGGGCGAATGATCTGGTGCTGCCACTGGACAACCGCCTGAGCTGCATATCTCACTGTGTCGATACAATTAGGCAACACTTTGCAAATGAATGTGAACATATGCGCACCTACAGACGGCGACTGGTGACTGATATAGAGGAAACCGTTGTACAGATGAAGGACATGCACCGAGAAGACTCAGTTGATGTCTTGCTTCAAGAGTCTGGACATATGTTCAGCGATCTGACTCGCATGAGTCTGTCCCCAAGCGACCTGATAGAGATTTGCGAGGGGCTGCGAATCCGTGGCCTGTGGGAGATTAATGAAGAAGTGCGGTTCTGGAGGGAGTATAGCCCCATGGGTGGGAAAACTGCAAAGGTCAAGCACACTTTGACCGAAATAATCGATCTGCGCCCCAAGCTGGACATTAATGCAACAGCGATTTCGTTGGAAGTCCACCTCCTCCGAAAAATCAGGAGAAACCGCATGAGCTATGCACGCCACCCAGAACTCTTCCAGCATCTCATTCACGACCTCAAGTTCTACGTTGCCTTGAACCGGATTGCCAATTCCTCGAGTGCGATTTTCCATGAAGCTCGTAGCTTCGGTTTCTGGATACATTCATCATTCCCTGCCAAAGCTAGTAGAGCTGTGTACAGAAAGTGGTCTGACCTTCGCCTGTGGTTGCTCATACAAAAGGTTGCTCGAGGAGCTTCGACACTGAAAGATGACTATTTGAGGCATCTCCGTGGGTTCAAATTGTTTGTACTCAACTCAAAATCATCTGACCTACCTCTCCAGCTGGCACGAGTGTCGGATTTTGGGCCGTTCACGGTATGCCAATCCGGATTTAACGATATACTAAAGCTCGTCAATGATTTCAAGGCAGACATGGAAACATTCAAAAAGTTCAATCCACAGTTCAAGACAGAAATGGATCAACGGCCAGCTCTAAATCGTTTTCTAGAAAACCGGGACTGGCTCTGGAAAGCCACACACAAAGTAAGGAGCGGTTTTTGGCGTGACTTGGAAGCTGCCATTCATTGGAAAGCTGCAGCAGATCTGTGCCTTGGCTTTGTCCCGCGTCCAGTCAGTCGAAGGCTGATGAGAATGCCCGAGGACCTCAGTCTAATAGACCGAGGACCGAAGGTAAGCCATGTGTCTGTCGCTGGCTTTATAGATCATCACTTTCAGCCTTCCGGGTATCTCTACCCTCAACAGTCGCCTGTTCCTGTCAAGTATGTCACCTCGATTGCAAGGGCATCTACGGTTATTCAAGATCTCTCTAAGAGCAGAGTCGTCGCTCTTGACCTAGTCACGAGGAATGTCACTGACGCCAGACCTCTATCATCAACTAATGGTGCTCCGCATATCTCACTCTCTTCGGGGCGCCTCCCGTTTGATTTCGTGGTCATGGCAAACGAAAATTTAGTGGCAATATTCCACATTGGGTATCTGGGCCCCATAGAAGTGATGTCAACAGGTTTATTCGAGCCGATACTTGACAATGACTCTATTTTGAAGGTTGGCTTCAATATCGAGCACCAGAAACAGCTATTTTCTCAGTACCTCTGTCACAGGCTTACCCAATTTCATGATCTCCGGCTTCAACCTCAACTGCACATCGCAACAGCCCCGTTATCAATCGATTCCTCATTGACCACCCAAATTTCTGGCGCACATTCACAAAAGTTAGATCTCGCGAAGGGACAGGGGGCTGCATTCCAGAATCCATCCCTCTTCTTTCACAGTAAGTGCATGGGACCTCTGACCTGTTGCTAATGTTCGGACTGACGCCTTCAGACCTGGCTTCTACTGGCTACGCAGCCTTGAGGGTGTATGATGCTGCATGTAAAGCACGCCACACTGGCGTAGTATCATCCACAGAGAACGACGGGCAAATCCTAACTCCTAATTTTGGGCCCGTCTTGATTTACGCTGACACCAGTCCGCCTGTGCGGACCATGCATAAGGAGCTGAGTCTACCATATGTGGAACGTAAAAGTATTTTGCTGAGACTAGCGAGAGCAATGGCCAAGACGATGTATGATTACGACCTGCACGCGAAAGACCTGCCATGGCTGGCCAAAAGCCTTCCAGCCTCAGTTAGGCAGACATATGTCGAGAAAGACTCTGATCTTCATGCTTATGTTCTTTTCACCTCATTCCATGAAGACCTACAGACAATCGCGGCATATCTTGATGTAGAAGATGCTGTCTCAAGAATCCTCGCCGCCGCTGAACGATATCAGCTCCCACTTCTTGATATTGATCGAAACTACCTCTCTAGTTTGAGAGGGTTTAGCTCTGCGCCAAGCACCGAGGCTGAAGTTGCACAGAGGCTCAAAAACATGGCAAAGAAGAAATCCTCCAAGAGACGAAGAAGAAAACTTCGAAGCCTCTCAGCAGGAACAGAACTCAAGGTGTATGAAACCCTAGATGAGAAGGCTGGTCTCCCCGAGACTACTTTTCAGGCCATACCACACAAGGTTTCATCGGCAGAGTTCCACAGATCGAAGACCTTAAAGAAAGAAGTTAAACGAATGCAGAAGATAGCATGCCGAGACTCGGATGACATGAAGGAGTCGCCGACAGATAGGAAGGCAGCCCATGCTTCGACCAAAGAGCGGAAATCAAGGCTATCAATGATGTCCGAGACGGGGGCCACAACGCGGGTTAGCCCTCTGGCGATAACAACCCAATCTCCAAAAAGACGGACAACGGTGAAGAACAGACTGATCCACGAGGAAACGGCGGAGGCCGCTTGTCCAAACTCGACTGAGCACAAATCACCCAGGTCAGTGTCGTTTTCACCGTTATGGACCAAGGGCAAACATGCTGCTCCTCAAGAATCGGGGAAAGGAGCCGAGTCGTCAGCCAGGACGGTGCCTAAAATCCGCAATAGAGCGAGGAAGACGGAGCAAAGTCATGCCGCCCCCAACACACAGGTCTCTCTCAAATTCACGCGAAGGGATTCTCATCAGTCGCGATCTCCGCCTCGGCATTGAAAGACACTGTGGTCGCTTATCGAGAGATGTAGGCGTGTCTCGGGTACGAAGAGCCCAGATGGCTGTGCTATCAAGACTGTACAGTAGAATTGGGGATTTTTGGTATTAGAAGATCTGCATACGGAGCCTCTACGGTACTAGATGTGTATTAACAAGAGCTCTTTACGCACGCTATGAGTACCCAACGATGTATATCTAATACACGAGATAATAGATTTCAAGATTCGTGACGATCCCAACAACATAGATGATCCATGATCCATACGAGTAGCAACGCTAATACCATTGACCACGGAATAAACAAACGCTCAAGACCTTCCCCATCTCCGCCAGAACCTGGTCTCCCTCTTTCCAGAGACACCATTGTTATCCCTGCCGGCTACGCGCCAATAGTACAGTGGGATGCCACTCGCGACGAACGCGACGACGATCACCGTCTGGAGAGGCTGCGCAATCACTGCCCGGCTCACCAAGAACAGACTCACGCAGCAGAAGATGATCGGCGTAGTGATCCACGTGCGATACGGTCGTTCCAGATGTGGCTCCCGGATCCGCAACACAATCAGTCCCAGCACAGTGAGGAAGTAAAAGGTATACCCCGCGACGCCGTAGAATGTGATTAGCGTCTTGAACTCGCCTAGACAGACGTACACCATGCACAGAGCCATGTTGAGCAGCATGGCGTTGACTGGCGTGTAGCCCAGGCCGATGGACTCGTCACCGAATACCCGAGAGAGGAACTTGCTGAACCAGGTCCGTCGGCGCAGTTTGTTCAGAGGTCTGGGTGCTTCGGGGCCCGACGACGAACCGAAGCCGAAGCCGATCTTGCCAAACACGGAGGGAATGTAGCCTTCGCGTCCTGCGACGTAAACGAGCCGGCCGGACGTGAAGGTCGTGGCGTTGAGAGCGCCGAAGCACGACGCCGACACGATGAGTGCCAGGATGAGCCCGCCGATCGGACCAAAGACCTTGCTGCCGAATTGTACGGCTACGGTGTTGGATTTGTTGATGGTATCTAGGGGCAGTACGAAGATGTAGGATATGTTGGCTAGGAGGTAGCATGCGATCACGGCGGGCATGGCGGTGTGCAAGACACGAGGGAGATCGCGGGAGGGGTTCTTGAATTCGCCCGTCACATAGTTCGTATTATCCCACCCGTCGAAGGCCCAGAGGCCGGCGTAGAGAGCTACTGCCCAGCTGGAAATGTCGCTAGAGGTGCCTTCAAACCATGAACGTGTGCGCCAGTCATTGTTGGCGGGGCCGTTGAATGAGAGACCGGTGATTGCCACGATAATGCCGATCACGGTTACCGCAGCGAGGGCGATGAACTTGAGAAACATGAATAGATCGCCCAATCTAGCAGCGAAGCGCGTAGATACGCAGTTGAACAGAGTGACGAGAATGAGCGCAAGAAGCGCCGGAAGCTTGTTGATCCACGGGTTGACATCCTCAACATCGGCACCAATCGCGGCTCGAACGATATACTCGCCTAGAATGATCGCAATAATGGCGGCGCTGCCAGGTTTGAGGACAAGGATGGCTGACCAGGTAAAGAGAAACCCAAAGACCTCACCAAAGATTTTGGCCAGATAGACCTGTGCGCCGCCGTTCAGGGGAATGGCTCCACCGAGTTCTGCATAAGATGACGCGCCTGTCCATGCCAGCAGACCAGACATCGCCCATACGATGAGTGATGCGCCAGGCGAGCCGGCGTGAGAGTTGACCTGCGCGGGCGAGGAAAAGATTCCCGAGCCTATGATCAACCCAACCACCAGGGACAAGCCATTTAGATATGTCAAAGTTTTGTTCTTCTCGAGTGTTTGTAGTGCTCCGCGTCGATCGGAGAGTGATACGGCTGATGGATTCCCTAGGGCTGTATACCCTCCGGCCGTCGAAGAGAGTGGAAACAGTGCCGGTGTAAAGTCGAAGGCAGAGGAAACCGAGTATGAACGTCCTCCTCGTAACGCAATTCGGCCGGCCGGATTCGCCCCGTCTAAGGGGTCTTCATTCTCGAGGGAGAGTCGACGCGACGAGGAAATACCAGAGCGTGAGGAGGTCTCTGATGTGGGCAGATCATCGGGTTCAGAATCTGCTAAGGAGGCAAGTTCGAAGGAATCTCGACCTGGTTGTACGGGCTTCTGGATGCCGGGCAAGCCAAGTGGTGGCATGATGGCTGAAGGTCGAGTTTAGCGTAATCTGAATGTCATTGTGGCGAGTTCCGAGGGTGCATGCGCATTTGGAATTGCTCGCAACCTTGGGAATATCTCACACGAGTAGTTGTGTTTGCCGATTGCTGTTCGCAGCTGGCCCAACGTCGAAGATGTAAGTGGTTGAAGATGCCCAGACACTAAAAAATCTTAGCGCATCTAGATCTGTCTGTTTTAGGCTAGACTGATGGTAGCTGACTAAAGGGTAAGTAATCGAGGCATTAAGTCAGCGGCGCCTCGTGCGGTGTCTGGTGTTTGCATCGGGGTCTGATCATCTCATCACAATCCCCAGGGAGAATGTTATGCCTGTCTGCTCTATTCACCCATATGACGCGGAGGCCACGGAATATATCTTGACGTATGTTACTGACGCAGTATTTTATCTGGTTATCTGGTAAAAACAGCACGAACTCTCATGACTTACAACATGCCGCCCACACCGTCAGGCCTGCGCTATTTTACCATTCCCGCTCTCTCGTGCAGCCTCAACACGCTAGCCGGACTGGCTTGAGCCTCGCTGATATGTCATCCTATTTCGCATTGGAAATCCAGATGGCGACTGCTATGCCCCGGTGCTGTGTCAAAGCTCTTTCCACGGAGAAGTTACCGTGGGAAACCCGCCAAAAGACCCGATCAACGGATGAAGAGTGAGTCTAATGAACCGCCAAATCGTGGATGCCTCGCTCGGTGCCACCAAAGAAGGGCTCGGTCGTGCCGTGCGCAGTGATTTGGAACACTAGCCTAATGGATTGTGAAAATGATACACGCTCGCAGACCATGATCAAATCATCTACGGGCTATGAAAATGTAGCCATTATTGCTCGGCAGTAGAGCGAGCAAGGACTTGACACTGATATAAGTAGTACTCGCTCAAGTCAAAGTCGGTAAGGTATGTCACCCTTTAGCTAATCATTAGGAGTTCATTTGTCGAAAGTCTATCGGCTTTGAATAGCAAACACATACGAGTCTCCATCTCAAAACAATACTACCAAATTAAAGCGTGGTTGCGAATCTATTCTCAGTTAGCTGTCGCGAAGCCTGCGGATCATTTATGGAACCAAGCGAGGTATACCATTAACTGAGCACCCTCGCTGCATTGGTGGCCATTGGCCGTGGATGTTGCCCAAGATCACAAGGGTGTTGCGTTTTACTGTTGTTTCCCTGTATTGGCAGCTCATTTCTCGGTCCATCGACCTTCCAGGATCGTTCTCTCAACCGTCAAATACCTTGCCGACCTCTCGTAACATAATCAGAATCAACGGACGGAGCGCTCCTATTCTGAGCAGATGCCGAAGAGCCCCAAAATCCATTTCGTTCACGAAAATGAACCTGGAACGCCTTTGAATGCCACGCAAGTCCGCGCGCTGCGGTCACACGTGCGGCAAGTCAACCTGGAGAGATTGCAACAGCGAACTACTCAACGAATGGAGAACTTTCGATCCTTGTCCGTCGACGACTTCTCCCAGAATGGAGAGATCAGACCCGAAAAACGAAGGTTTGCCTCTCGCTCCGAACCAAGACATGCCCCTACGACCTCGCAATTCCCACCAGAACCCGATGATGACGCTCCTATACGGTATGCTGTTCCTCAGCAGGATTTGAATACGGAGCCAGAACAGTCTGTCGCAGCTTCTCAATGGGGCTCGTTCCTACTTCCAGACAGATCCCACTCAGAATCCAGGCAAGGACACCGCCCCACAGACAGTATACCTAGTCTGCATCCTTACACATCAAACATCTCGGCTGTCACAGGGCTAGATGAAGCCCGAGTGGATCAACTGTTGACTAGCAGTGAGTTACCCCTTTGACTAAGGACGGAGATCTCATGCTGATGTTCTCTAGATGCATTTCAAAAGGCCATTGCCCCTATGGTCACAGCGGAGCATGGCGAATGTGACGTGGCAAGTTTGTCTGTGTTCCCTGACCTTCTCGAAAATTCGGCGTTCCTGTTCGCTCTCGTGCATTCTATGGTCCTCTCCTCCAACGCTTGGAGATCTTCCAATGAGAGCCTTCATCTCAAAGGCCGGGCCATCGAGTGCCTTCACGAAGCCTTGCCACGGAACAGCACTACTGTCCGGGCCCTGTCTATCTGCGCTATATTGATGCTTTGTGATGCTGCTGTGAGTTGAGGAACCAACCTTGTGTTAAATTGGCTAATCAGGGAAGTCTCGTTCCGGTGAACATAACGAGTATGCAGCTCACTCGGAAGGCCTTTACCGCCTCATGCAAGTATGCAGTTCCAGCGGATCCTCGCTCCCTCCAGATGTCCTCCGAGCAGTATTTTGGTGAGTTGTTATCATTGCAAACTCCACAATATCCTAGCTGATGCTTTCTACAGGCATGACCTCACTGGTGCTGGCATCTTTGGAGCGCTACGGAGATTTTCCGAGGTAGACTTTCCAAGTCTGTTCAGCCCAAGCCTGGATCACACTCACAAGGTTCGACAGGACTTGCCATTTGGCTTCGTCTCTCATGAAGACGTGATACACCATGATACTCTCTTGTGCATCAAGGAGATTGTCGGGCTACAGAAAATGGTGGCCATGAACTCGCTCAAGCCGGTGGCAGTTGATGACATCCGAGCATCAATAGCCTCTCGTCTTGTAGTTCTACAGCAAGCCTGCAAGAGCCTAGGACCAGTGTCTGAATGTTGTCGACTGGCTGCATACATCGTCTGTCATTTGTGCTGCAAGTCAGCCCGTGCACACCTCTTTATCCCGGCCCATCTCTCTGAAAGGCTAGGACAAATAATCCACGACACAATCAGAGATGGAGCCTGGAATCTACGACACGATTTGCTGCTTTGGCTGGTCTTTGTGGGTGCATCTGCATCGAGATATGACGGGGACTCTCTCCGAGAGCCGAACGAGCAATATCGACACATCATGGAAATAATTCTACAGCTAGCCCGAACATGGGTCAAACGGCGCGAGGGTGATTTGGTTCTTCAAATCGCAAAAGCAGGATTTCTTTATGCCGATGACTGGATCACTCAGCGGCAGTTGATTCCGAACTGGACAGAACTGGAACGAATGGTCTCAGAGGCGCCATCTTCGAACAAAGAATCGCACGATCGGTGATACACCGTGCCTAGGCATTGCAATTTCACTGAAAGGGAAGACCTGGCCTGCCTTTTTAGGAAGTGGAACCTTGCATTCGCCAGCTTGTCAAGGAGTGGCGGTGGCAATTGGCAGTCAGGGAGGTCCTCCTCCGCTACTACGAGTGCGTAAGGCTCATAAGCAGGCACGTCTGCGTTTCTAATATTTCAACTTTCAGAAACTGCGCATGCCTGCTTTCCAATGATCGATTTCCCCACGCGTCTTTCATAGAGCGACCTTCGCTCGCTTGACCCTCGATCTCAACTCGCCTCTACTGTTCAGAACAAGGCCAGCCCTTGCAAACTTCCTTGCGATGCCTCAAGCGCAATATTTATGAAGCCTGATCTGAAAAAAGCTTGCTATGACACTTTGGAAAACGTTTCTATATCGCGTAACTGATTGGGAGCCATTGCCACATGTTACATGCCCTATGGGCAATCGAAATATAACGAGATAACAAGTAAGAGTCATGCTTAAGGCGTTGCGGTTGTCATATGTATATCAGACTATCTTCTAGGCTCTGACTCCGAGTTTGTCCCGCTCACGCCTGTCCATGAAATAATGTCCAGATGCAACCACATCAAAACGGTCGGTTTCAATAAGCTCAAATTCACCAAAAGGCACTGGCGTAGATGCTTAGTGTTCCATTCTGCTTCAAGCTATTAATAGCCTCTTCCTTTTTCAGGCTTGCGATCTCGAACCGAACTAGTCAATATACACGATCGCTACATCTAATCAATGTATCCAGTCAACATGTGCAATCAATATGTACAGTCGTTATATCGAGTCGATATGTGCAATCAATATTTACAGTCGATATATCCAGTCAATATACCCACGAGGTCTGACCACACTCCAACCCCGATCGAGACTTACGAAGGTAGATGTAAAGCCATAGACCAGTTGGTCTGGCTGCTTAGATGAGTCGAAACATGCGCTATGATAACACAAAAGAAAGGACAGCAGTCGACGCTATTCCGGTCTCATCGCATATATCCTTACCGGCAACAAACCCAACTCTTTCGGAAATCCAGTCTGCAATTGAGTCTTTACGATCTTCAGCCCGGCCTTCTCAAAAGCCGCACGCCAATTCTGATCGCTTCGGGTGACGGTGCTGTCCTCTTCATAGTATATGTCGGTACCAAAGGCATTTGTCGACAGGTTCTCCTTGGCGATGATCCAGCCGTCGGGCGCGAGAAGGGGAATCAGGCCTGCAAAGTACCGCACCAGTGCATCGAAAGGCAAGTGGCTGAGGCACCATTGATTCCAGATCAGGTCGTACCTTCCTCGGTCGGCGTGCTGGCCCGTGAGTATAATGGCGTCCGCTTGAGTATTCGAAGCTTGCCATGAAGGACTCGTCTCGGCTGTCCATTCCTGCAATGGAACATTGTACACACGTCGCAACTGGCCTGACTTGACGAGTGGCGAGTTCGGCGCCGTGAGGACATCCGTAAACTTCTCAATCGGTTCTATGACGTCGATCTGCTCACAAAGTGCTGAGAGGAGGTTGAACGTCACGCGGCCTATGCCGGCGCCTGTCTCGAGACATCTCTGGAATGCGTAGTTCGACGAGCGCGTCTCAACGGGTGCCGTGGGAGGGTAGAGCCGGCGGAGTTTACCTATGAACGTCCGCGAGAATTGAATGTCGATTCGTGATACTTGCGGGTACCCACCGAGCATGCCGTCCTCGTCCGCCGAGATCTGGTTCCAGTAAGCCAATTGTTCGGCTGTCGAGATCCGCGAGTCATTCGTAGTGTCTGTTTCCATGTTTTAAGAGAGAGAGAGAAAGAGATTGTGTGTGTGTTGGATTGACGCCGCTTAAAGACAATGTGGGAGAGCAGCAACAAGAAGTAAACGCCTCGTCAGTCGTGACAATCTGAGACGTCCGCGGAGAAGTCGATTTTTGTCCGGTAAGTGCTGTCCAAGTAATGAGCGACAATGATGATGTTTCCTAGTAGTGAGGCTGGAGTTTGGCTATGTACAAGGAACGGTCTTATGACCGTGTCTAGGATGATGGTGTCATTGAGACTTGTATGGACTGTGCATGTCCTCAGTACATTGAGGATCGGAAAAATTGATAACAGACCAGCCCCTGAGGAGGCGTCGGTTCACATACATATACTCCGCCATACTGCATTGTCGTGCGGAGCATATAGACCACTAGTGTGAAGAAGGTGTTTGGTCTACTAGTGCTGCGGATCAAATCCCGTCGACAAACTTGACCTGATTTCTCACAATAGTTTGAGACGAAATGCATCGGATTCGCGCGAACATATCGGCATCCTCGGGTCATTCACAACATTGAGAAGAATGAGCTTGTCATTGCGCACATTCTTGAGTGAGACGTAATACGGCCTCAGACCCCTTTGACGCCATGGTATTGTTTCAAATACATACCGGCCAAGGTCCACGACATTGATGTCAAGGTCTACAGCCGTGCATGACATTCCACACCCAAGAGTAATCAAGAAGCCATTCGTTATTGGTCGTTCCAGCCAGGAACTCCTGCAAAAGGACAGCGCTCAGCTCGGCACATGGATCAATAGCCATCGGCTCGCTTGTAATGCATGATGACAAAGACCCCGAACCTTAGGATGCTTGAGTTCTGTGAGCGAGGTTGGTTCCATGTGCGGTAATTGATACATTCGATATTTGTACATGGTCAGGGTGGTGCCTTGCACATACAGCATCCCGGCATCCAATGTCCTCTTGCAGCCGTACTTTGAGACGATGAATCGAGCCTAGCATGGACTTTGAGACCCTACGGCCTTAAATCTTCCCAGGAGTGCTGTACAGTCATCTCCCATGTCTTAATGACCGGATCAGATTTGAGAACCACCAAATGCTGGCAAAGAAGTATTTGAACTCTTGATCCCCATCAGAACTTCCTCGATAAACGCTCGTTTCACCACAAAGGTCACGGCACATTTTTGCCCCAAGCATTCGAAATCATGGCGTTTGCATCACGCAGCGTGAATCTTCACCCGGCAAATTACCTTCCTGACACTCTTGAGACAAGTACGTTCGACGTCATTGTGATTGGGAGTGGCCCATGCGGACGTCAAGTTGCCTCGAAAACAGCTGCCTCTGGCCTTACCACGGTCATCATTGAGGATGAACTCTGGGGTGGCGACTGTCCTTTCTGGGCGTGCATGCCATCCAAAGCCATCTTAAGGCCGGGAGAGGCTCTCGCAGCTGCTAGAATGGTAGGTGGAGCCAAGCAGTTAATCGCGACCGATCGACTCGTTGACGTCGAAGGCGTCTTTGCCAGACGCGATAAGGTTGTGCATGACTATGACGATCAATTCTTTGTCAACTTATCATTGAAGCAAAAATGCACGGTCGTGAGAGGAAGAGGGTCTCTGGTTGGTGACAAGAAGGTCCTCGTACGAAATGGGAATGGCCAGCAGAAGACCTTGACGGCAACCCACGCTGTTGTGATATCATCTGGCTCTGAGCCTGCTATTCCGGACATCAGAGGAATTGAGACAATTGATTACTGGACTCCCAGAGAGGCTACCTCAGCCAAGAGTGTACCTGAGCATTTGATCATTGTTGGCGGTGGTGTGGTTGGTTCAGAAATGGCTACTGCGTTTTCGACTTTTGGAAGTAAGGTCACGCTGATTTGTCCAAACCCTGAAATCCTGCCGCGATTCGAGCTAGAGGCTGGCAGGCTTGTCAGAGAGGCACTAACCGCACAAGGTGTCGGTTTCCACTTGTCTGCAAGAGTAGTCGAAGTCTGGAAGGAAGATGGTGGCCACACGTCGGTGAAGTTGTCAACAGGCAAGGTTGTGACTGGTTCAGATGTGCTGTTGGCTGCAGGCAGGAAGCCTCGGACGCAGAGTATCGGGCTGGAAAAAGTGGGACTGACACCGTCCTTGGAAGTTGAACCAACAATGCTTGTCAAGTCCTCCAAAGGAACATGGCTTTATGCTGTTGGCGATACAAACATGCGATCACCAATGACACACATGGGCGAGTATCAAGGACGAGTTGCGGCGAACGCCATTGTTGCTCGAGCGCGAGGAGACAATGTGTCGGACGCGAAGCCGTGGAGCAACTTCAATGCCACAGCAGATAGCCTTGCTGTCTCCCAAGTAGTGGTTACCGACCCACACGTGGCAAGCGTTGGTCTCACGCTGGCAGAAGCACGCAAAAGAGGTATCGATGCGAAAGAGGTGGCCGTCACTTTCAACTTTCCTGGTGCTTGGGTTTTTGCCGAATTCAATTATGAAGGATGGGCGCAATGGGTCGTCGACTCCGAGAAGAACGTCCTGGTAGGCGCAACATTCGTGGGAAGAGAAGCAGGCGACCTTCTTCATCCTAGTACCATTGCCATAGTTGGAGAGGTATCTTTGGATCGGCTGATTCATGCTGTCCCAAGCTTCCCAACTAGAAGTGAGGTGTATGGGCTGCTCTTAGAGAAGTGGTTCACTCTGCAGGAACACAGTTAAGATATCTGTGTATCAATGCAATGGGCGAGAGAGGTAGTGAATCGGGCCATTGTATGTTGCTCATCATACGCGAAAGGAAGCGAGGCAGAATTCATCACTTACATATTTGGTAGGCCTTGCACTATGTCAGTTTCAAAGCATGCGTAACGTCCTGTACCACTCAGCGACCTTCACCCACTCAATGATTGTAGCTGTAGTTTGCCTCAGTATTTTGAGCAGTATTAATTTAGCGCTGAGAGTCGTTGAGCGGTGTGAGGCTATTGAGCGGTGACACACACCAAGGCTATGCTGCAGGCAGTGAGTGAAGTCTGCGTGAAGATGTTGACAACATTCAAGGTGCTCAATGAAAGCAGATCCTACATCTAATCCCTCCACCGCACAACAGGCCAAATCCTGATTGTTAAGGACCATTGAGACAAGAAAGATGAAGGTCTTTGGCACTCGTTTCTTGACACTTGTCGCCTCCCTTCTTGTGGCAGCCTTGCATACCTCCTTCGCAGCAACTCCGCAGTTCTTCATTCCGAAAGGCACATCTTTGCAGCAGCCACAAGAACAGCTCGAACAAGCATTCAAAGATGCCGTAACGCTGGCCAGAGTCACTGCCTCCCTGTTCGACGCCTGTGAGCCGGCTTATACGCGCTATTTTCGAGCCATTGATGCTGTTTTCGTAAAAAATGTCTTTCGCACGGTTGCAAGCATCCCCTTTGGTTCTAATCTGGATGCCGATACCATTATCGACGTTCTCTCCAGCTCTCCGGTCCACGATTTGCAACCCAAGTTCGAGAAGCTAGAAATAGCTTTGGGCAATAATCCTTCCGTGCCGCGAAGCAAACAGGCCTGTGGAAAACAGTTCGGCGGTGGCACAGCTTTTGCATATTCATACATTGATCCGGCTGCTCTTGGTCCAGTTGCGTTGGTATCACTTTGTGAGGATACGTTTCTCTTCCCTACATTGGATCAGATTGAGAATCCACCTCCTGAGAAGAAAGATGGGCAAGGGAAACCTCTGCCAGGGTTCACGTGCGATGGTTTGGGCGACCACGATACAGACTGGATGACGACTCCTGGAGGGATTCTCTTGCACGAAATGATCCATTGGACTTATCTGCTCGAAGACGTTCCAAATTACGACGATATCATTGATGAGAATGATGATGGGTTTCCGCAGATTGCCGACTTCGGTGGACCAGATCCTCCGGATGGATAGTGAGTTGCTGAGAGGTCCACCGTTATGCTGAGGCTAATCTCTGACACAGTGGTCCCTACAACACTATGCAGCTTAGACAGAAGAAGGCTGCTGAAACGATCCAGAATGCTGACAGTTACATTTGGTATGCTCAGTCCAAGTATTGGTCGTGGAAATGCCAAAAGACAATGGGCCCGGCTGTTGATGAAACTGATGATGAGAAGCGACTCGGTAATAGAGGAGTACAGGTTCCACCAGAGTCTGGAGCGGACGAGCATAGCAAAAACCACGAATGATCGCTAATTCCACCATCGCCGATGGCCTAAAGAGTTAGGTGCAGTCATCACGGCCTGAATAGCTAGCTGGCCTACGGATGGGCAGCATTCCGGGGGGAGCGAGCACTGGAAAGGTAGCCATGCAAATTGTCGTGGTTTGGGAGCACCAGTAAGAGGCGATCTCTTCTCTCACTTCGGTGAACGTTTGTGTATGCCCTGGCCAGTGAGCGACTCCGTACATGAGTAGAGACGTTTGAACACTGGGTAAGTAGGAAGTTGAGGAAATGGAGCATTTGGCCTTGAGCTTCCTATCAAAAGCAGCAAGTTGAATTTGTTAAAAGCGGCGCTTAAGTATCCTCGATCAATTGTTCGCATGGGAATTTCAGATTCGACCTCCGACAACACAATTTGGTAACATAGTAGACGTTCTGCAGCCAGCGTTCAATGTTTGCAAGGTGCCCAGTCAGGGCATCGAGCAACTTGAACCATGCAGCTCAATCACCTGCCCTAAAAATCAACACTCGCTTCAAGTCCACCATCTTAGAAAGTACTCCAGACCCCAGCAGTCGGCCGAAATCTCGTCCTTCAAAGCGCAGCGTTTTTGTCGCAGCATGGACGGCCCTGGGTGTAGTTGCTGGGTGGCAGATCTACAACTACAACTCTAAGCGTGACTCCTTCGTCGCGTATACGTTGATTTCCAAAGAACCCGTGTCGTCGACGGCCAGCATATTCCACCTCGAACCTAAACAACCATCGTCAAGCTTCGAGCTGTACAAAGATGCATGGAGGAAAGGGATATGGAACGTCCACTTCAAACAGCCTCAACTTCAAATTGTGAGGGCGTATACTCCCCTCCCGCCCGTCGATGAAGGGACAGGTCTA
Organism: Rhinocladiella similis; assembly: GCA_024082115.1. Taxonomy (NCBI): domain Eukaryota; kingdom Fungi; phylum Ascomycota; class Eurotiomycetes; order Chaetothyriales; family Herpotrichiellaceae; genus Rhinocladiella; species Rhinocladiella similis. The sequence continues at coordinate 1,308,983 of JAMRYE010000004.1, read as the reverse complement.
GAGAAGAAGGATGAACTGCGCTTCCTCATTCGCAAAGATCCCCACGGCGAAGTGTCAAGCTATCTACACAAACTACCCGTCGGGGCTGAGATCGAGATGCGCGGACCGAATTTAGAATACGAGTTGACTCCTGACGTGCGACAAATTGTCTTCTTCGCAGGTGGGACGGGCATTGCGCCGGCTCTCCAGATCGCGCATGCTCTGTTTGAGGGGCACACGGACGACCACAGCAGTGACAGCGGACAAAAGGGAAATGGCAAGACCAAGAACTTACATATCCTCTGGGCAAGCAGGACGCGTGAAGACTGTGCGGGCGGGGTGAGCGACGCACCACCCTCGGAGGCGGTGCCGCCCAAACCGACATGGTCAGGCCTCTTCTCACGGCCGAAGGCGAAACCCAACCCGCAGCCCCAGTCCTTGGAGAAAGGTCTGATCGTGAAGCAACTGGAAGCCCTCAAAGAGAAGTACCCCGGCCAAGTGACGGTCGAGTACTTTGTGAACGCCGAGGATACATGGGTCGACGAGGACGCCGTTTTTAAGGCCCTTTCACGATTCGACGATAAAGAATTCAGCACAGCCTCGGCCGCACCGGGTCAGAGACAGATCTTGATCTCCGGACCGCCCGGGTTCATCTCGTACCTTGCCGGACCCAAGGAGTGGAGGAATGGGAGAGAAGAGCAAGGCCCAGTAAGCAGGATCGTTGCCCATGCCATTTCAAAGAACCCGCATGATGTTACTGTGTGGAAGATTTGAGATATGTTCCACGATATCAGAAGCAATAAGATACGTCTGACGAGCCACTTCCAAACACGAGGACGAGGGTCGTGCCATGGCTGCTCATAGATAGTTTGTATAACAATGTATATATCATCTGTGATGGGAAGAATTATAAATAGCTAGAATCGAGCTATGGTAGCAAGCCTGATTAATGAATGAATTCAATGACCAATTCTATGCTGTGTCGCGCCAGGTCGTTGGAGGAAAGGAGGGTGTTATTATGTACTTCGTACTCCATAGGTACGTGTGGTTTCATCGCGGCTATCTCATACTTAGTGTCCATTCGTGTCATGCCATCACGCATCCAAACAGAAACCATTTCTTGGGATCAAGTCAGGCCAGGCCAGGCCAGGCACACCGAACAATTCCAATCCAAACCCCAATCACACCTAATTGCTGCAATTGACCTTCGCCTGCTCTCAAAAACTTGGATCCAATCAACGATCAATATACGCTTGCAAATTTAACGTGCAAACCTCAGCCCAATGGAATATCCAAAAAGAAGAAGGGGGCGCCAAACAAACGCAACGGTGAGGGTACGGATAACGAGAGAAGGTTGAGGAGGTTGAGGCATGATGAAAGTAGCAGTATCAGAAAACAAGGAGTATGTCTTCATCGTCTAGGTGTAGTAGGAGTTGTCACGCCGTTAGTCGGGCTCCGGCTGCTGTCGCGCTGGCTCTGGCCTTGGTGCGCTTGGTTTTGTCCATCCATCATGCCCTGCATGAACGAGATGTAATCATACTTGGGCACGTCACGATCCACTTCCAGATCCGGGCCTCTGTGCTCCGGCATGCTATGAAGGAGGTCCTCGATCAATTCATCGGGAATAAGCGAGTGTCGAAGGTCCATCTCTGTGACGTAGGGCTTGCCGTCTGCCACTTCGCGGAACGATTGGAAGACTTGCTCGGCGCTGTTCTGATCTTCTGTCACGGACACCATAAACCGGATGAACTGCTCGAATCCAACTCCTCTTGCCTCCCTTTGGCGTCGGGAGACAGGAGACATTGATGGGTCGATGCCCGTATGGCAGACTTCAAGGTACTTGTCGTGCATTTCTTCCTCGTCGTACACCAGGCCCAGACTAGCCAGGGCAGCGCTGAACTCCAACTCGGACAATGTGTTGTTGCCTTCGCGGTCAAAATGCCGAAACACAGACTCAAATTCTTCAAGCTGGATCGGAGTCAGGTTGGTCATATTTCTCGCCACCATTTGGTTTTCCAGAAACGTCAACTTCTTCTGCACGCTCGTCTTGACCAGGCTCAGTTCATACATCAGTTCGTCGTATGTGTAGGTTGTATAGTCATTTTCATCGATGTTTGCTTCCTGGCACTTCTCGTCCAGGATAGCTATTCCTTCTAGATATTGCTCGAGAGGTGCGAGGTTGGCTGACAACCGCTTGGCGTGTTGCAGTTGATCTTCGACATCACCTTCCAAGCCTGAAACGGCCAAAGACAGCGTGTTCAGCGTGAGGGCAAAGTCATTGGCCTTGTCAGCAAAGCTTCGCCTCAGCGCATTTTTGATGTCTCGAATGGTCTCGTTGATCAATTTACTCCGTGCGTGCTCGTCTGTGCCTAGTGCCGCCCATTCGTGGTCCAGCACTTCTAGTCGCAGATCAGCTGGTGGTTCGTATGGTCGCAGGCGATAGGTCGACAACTTTGTCTTGATGTTTCCAAGCAATGCTGCAAGATCTGATTTCTCAGCCACCCATTTTCTTTTCTGGTTTCGTTTGAAACTGGACAGCTCATTGGCTTGTGCTTTCGCATCTGCGTATGTGCCTTCAAACCTCGAACTATGCCACGACTGCCGCTGCTGTCTGATATGTTGAAGTAAAGCACGCATTCTCTTTTCGTAGGCGGTTTCCATCTCCCAGGCACCTTGCATATTGCTGACAAACTTCTCCACCCGACGACCAGCATTCTCTACTCGCTCCATGGCACTAAACGCATGAAACCAGTATGCAATGTACGTCATGAGCGATCTCTCATCGGGCCTGGGTACATCTGCAACATCTTCCACGTCAAGCAGGTCTGGGATGCCAATCTCCTTGGTAGCAATATCGAAGGCCAACTGCATGTTTCCCTTGTGATCCGACTTATCCAAAGTGTCGAAGTCGATTAGATCAGGCCGATGAATATCCAGGAGAGCACAAAATGCAAGACCATCATTCCACGAGGAAGAAAAGTCCCGTACTTCGACACCCTCATAGCAGGCGGTCTTCCGTTGACACCACAGTAGGAGGCCTTCCTTCGCCGTCATACCCTCCTCGTTGATGTCCGAAATGGTGAAGCGCAGGATGAGAGTCCATATCAGACCGAGTATAATCTTTCTATTTCCATCGACAACATCCTCTGCACCGATGTTTGTCATCTGAATACCCCGGCTTTTGATGAACTCGAGCGATTTGTTGACATTCTCAAATCTCTGCACCCGCAAACGAGGGTTGGAGGCATAACGACCGAGAGATTCATTGCTGAGGACTTCGAGGAGATGAATAAGGATAATACCATCAGAGAGATCGGTGACTAGACTCTTGACGGCGACTTCACGGGACGCGATTTTATTGTTTAACCTGAAAGAATTAGGTCTTTGATTCGGGACGGAACATGATCAGTGGTCGGTACCATTTTGTAAACGTCTTTTCTTGTACATTCACCCATTGTTTCTCCAGCAGCACCATGGCTGCATGTCAAATGGGGACTCGCAGACTGGATAAAAGAGTGGTTTGTAAGATGATGAGGCGAACGACCAACGGCAGGCTAAGAGGTATCGGCTTGCAGCGGTGTGTTGTTTCGAGGCTCGAATGAGGAGTGCCAGTGACACTCAAGATGTGCTGCGATTGCGACAGAATGCCAGGCAAAAAGATATGCTGGGAAGTTCACCAAAAGGTCCGAGTGTCAACAGTAAGGATTCTGGCAGTATGGAGATACGAGGTAGCGGAGGATCAATGCAAGTGATGAGGGGGAGTGACAGGCAAATCGATGGTCATAGTCCTTGTGCCGTCGTTGTTCCATTGTTGACATGAGATTCGGCATCCGTCGGCGGAGTTACGCAACTGCTCCGCCAATCACCGTCCGCCCTCAGCCTCGCCTGCTCCCATCCGAGCCTTATGCCTCTGGCCAACTTCGCCTGTGCTTCCTGGCGAGATTGTCGAGGGATTTTGACTGCCTGCATTGCGTGTTCATTCTTTAGGTTGCTTGTGTTATGATTCCAGACTGATGGTGTGATGTTGGTTTGGACCTTGAACGCATTCACCAGTCTCAGAGACGCCTGTATTACCTGTGGATGGATGATGACGCCATGACTTCGGTCACTGAGGAATACTGTCTCTCCAAGCCAGTGGTGATGGAGGAATATTCAATTTCAAAACACGTAAGTCGGATTTTGTGAAAGTACCATGGCCCTGGTATCAGTATAATACCAACGAGCCACTGTCGACTATCGAGAACAGCCTAAACAAAAGCCATGGCGCTTAAGGATAGCAATACGGATCGCTTCTGCTGGGTGACATTGGTGACCAAAGCATCATATCTACCAGGAGCCATTATTCTCGCCCATACTTTAGATCAACACAAGTCGAAATACCCATTCGTGATCCAATACACCTCATCGCTTGGTGACAACGCTGTGGCAGCGCTGGAGGAAGAAAGTCGCAACTATGGCCGGATCAAGTTACAGGAAGTAGACCTTCTCTTACCTCGAAAGGATCAGGAGAATACTGGAAGTGTGGCCGAACGCTTCAAGGACACCTTCACAAAGCTGAGGGCATTCGAAGTCTACAAGCAAGGCTACACTAGGGCGGTGTTTCTCGATGCAGACATGGCCATCTTCCAGAATCCGGACGACTTGTTTCAGCGCGAACTTCCTGGTGAAGACTGGCTGGGTGCCAACCATGCTTGTGTCTGCAACTTGGATCACGACTCTTGGGCCCCTTTTGAATGGCAGAAGGGCAATTGTGCATATACACCTCTAACTAACGCAGACGATATTGCTGCACCAATCGGCCACGAGAGTCGTCCAACATATCGCCTGCTCAATGGCGGCATGCTTTTATTCAATCCAAACGAGGAACTCTGGTCCAGGATGCTTGATTATTTCAATACGTCGGAGAAACTCAAAACATATCAGTTCCCTGATCAAGACTTCCTAGCAGACTTCTATCACGACAAGTGGCATCCCCTTTCGTGGAAGTACAATGCCCTAAAAACCATGCGGTACTGGCACCCCAAAATGTGGTCGGATGAGAAATTGGTAGTCCTCCACTATATCGTGGACAAACCCTGGGAACGACAAGTTAGTGACAATGGAGTTGCTGGACATCTAGGCCGAGATGGAGAAACCCATACCTGGTGGTGGGACATCTACAACGACTGGAGGACACAGAGAGGAGGCAGCAACAAGAGTCTCGTTGTTCTCGCTATAATGGATATGCTAGTTGACACCAAAAAGCCTTTCACCGAAGTTGTACCTCTTTCGCAGGATGTCGGCAAGCCAGAGGATGTTCTTCCATATCCTTGACTACTGGGCTCTCGGCAGTGGATGACAAGCCTTGAACGAATCATATGTCATGAGGCCAAGATCAGCTTGATTCGATTCCAAGATATCAACAGTACATACGACGTTAGTCCTGTAATCGAATCCAGAGTTTCATTCTCTTATATCCATCCTCAGGGTTAAGCAAGCCCTGTTCAGCCATTGTCAAGCAGTAAGAAATTTCCATCTCGGATCACTTACCTGACACATACAGCACAGAAGTATCATTTCAATCATCTCAGCCGATTCATTCACCAAAACACAATATTCCTGAATGGCTAGCGTCACGGGCTTACTATGTTCCGATCTCGTTGAAGCAAACATTGTCTTTGAGTTCACTTGCACTCCTCCGATCTTTGAGGCTTCATTCTCTTCCTTGACTTTTTATCCTTTATCCCATATTCTTAAGTTCTGAAGCCCTAGCAATCATCACTTTGATTAGTGTAGGGTTGAAGTCCATTCGCACCAAGATGTCTGAGCCTCGCCACCATGTAAGTATTCCTCCCTGTGAATCACAACGTCTTCTGACTCACCGTCAGTACAATTTCATCTTCTTCGACTGTGACAATACCATCACGTTGTCTGAGTATCTCGCCATGGAGACTACGGCTGGGCTGGTCAATGAAATCCTTGAAAAGTATGGAAAGTCTGACCGATACACCAAGGAAACTCTCATCGCCAAGTTCGTTGGCTACAGCTTTCGCAAAATGCTCCCCGAAATATGCCAGGAGCATGATATTCACATGAGCAAAGAAGAACTCTTGTATTATGCCAATGTCGAGGAGGAGCACGTCATTACAACCTTTAAGGTCCGCGGTCAACCATGTGCAGGCGCCCTCGAAGTCATCGAGCATCTGCACAAGGCAGGCGAGCATAAGCTGGCAGTTGTGTCCTCATCTGCGCTCGGACGAATCAAGGCCCAGATCGAAACAACAGGGGCAGCCAAATATTTCGAGAAAGACTGTGTCTTCTCGGCACAGGACTCTATGAGTGTTCCCAAGAGCAAACCAGACCCAGCAATCTACATTCATGCAATGGAGAAGCTTGGTGCCAAGCCACATGAATGCCTCGCCATTGAGGACAGCGTTTCTGGATGTCAAGCAGCAATCAGAGCAAACATTCACACGATTGGCTATATTGGTGCATACGAGACCGAAGGCCCCAGAAGAGTCATGAAGGACACACTCAAGAGAGCTGGCTGCTGTGTCATCATGCGAGAATGGAAAGACTGGGACGAGACATTCCACCAGATGCTGAGCCTGGACTGTGCTTAAGGTCTTCTTGTCTTAGCAGAGACGCAATGGAGTTCTCATTGTGACAACAAAATGGCGAAGCATGAAAAGCATCTCGTCACACTGGAAAGAATGTATGAATGGTAGACAAAGAATTGGTACCAAAGACAGATACCCCGCGGGTTGAATACACAATTTCTTTTTTCAATCTCCTCAGGTCTGTACGCTATAATAGGATGCTCGTTTGATTTACTGACCAGCAGGAGTATGCCTGAAAAACGCCGGCCAAAGTGTCAGAAGGTGCGCGATGAGGAGCGAGATACACTTTACTTCCTTGCAGGGCCCGTTTAAGTGATCTGCTGGTGTTATGAGCGAGCACAAGCACACAGCCAACGCAATGACAAACAGTCTCTACAAGTGATAAGTCTGCCAGACATTGTAACAACGCTCTTTGCCTATCCACTCCATCTCAACCTTCTATCCTTTGTGGAAAGAGGACTTCCCATTCGACTCACATTGTCAACTTTTCGTAAAGCACCTCCTTTCTCCGGCAAAGACCTCTTCAAAAGCGCGCAACATTCGTTGGCCAGATCCTCACCTACACCGTCGCCCCTAGAATACCACCCGCATCCTCAAGCCGCACTCCGCGCGTTGTTATCCTGTCCATATCCAAGCTCACCATGGCCGATCCTCACCGCAAACGCAAAAGATCTCCTCTCCATATCCAGAAGGATCAGAACAGCGTTGTGACAAGACCGCAAGCTTTAGACAATGCCCAATCTGCAGGAGGTCTCCAGTATGTCGTCAATGCCCGGCCTTTTGAGAACATTGGCTACGCTTTTGACGATGTCGAGCTTTTCGAAGTCTGGAACAGCAATCTTTGGGAAGACGAGGCAGTAGTCACTACCCCTGACGAGTTTAGTCCTCCATATCAAGCGTCTACTCTAATTGCGCAAGATTTCTTTGCAACACCCACTAGAGCATCCACTCCAGCCGTGTCCTTCTCTGATTATCCACCAGACTCGCCAATCTTCCCATGGGGTGATTGTCAGGTTGGAATTGATCCTTCGAGACTCGAAGCACCAGCTGATGAAGAAGCCGTGGCTGAAATCAAAAGACTCATGCCCGGCCCGCTGGTTTATCCAATGGACCTGCGACAAGAAATGACTGCCTTTGAGCTAAACCAGCCACTTGAGTCGCCTCAAGGCAGAGAAGCCTTTTCTGGGTGTGCTCATCAACAACAGAATTCTCAACAAGATTCCCAAGCGGGACCAGTCACTCCTGATCATGGTCGACAACGACGGAATGCTGAACCACAAGTGTCCCAAGCAACATCAGCTAGCACTACTCCAGGAGCATTTTTTGATGAACTGCTGCAGGGTCTTGTAGATCAGGGCATGGTGGACGTTGCAGGCCGTTATCATGCTAGAGGTCAGCCTGCGAAGAGAGCATAATCGCAACCTATGAGGTACGGACAGCTCTACTCTGTAACAGGCATCAGATTTCAATGAAGACTCCTGAGCGTATTTTGAAGTCTGAATTTGGTTCTTCGGAAGCAGGATGCCATGATATCCAGAGATTCTCCAAAACCGATCGAATGAACTGCTTTGGTTGTGTTATTCGGGACAAAATGTGGAAAGGGCAGGATGAAGCAAGTTGCTATTTCTGCACAAGAAAGCAGTTTCTAAAGCTTGAGGAGGTAAAGGGTCATGTTCATGTGTACAGTAGTAGCACAAAAGACCGAGTCCTGAAACAACCCACCAGTCTCAATCTGTTGAGACTGGCTGTTTTCCCAATGCGCTCTCCAAGATAATAAGAATGCACGTATTCCAAAGCATGAAGAACCCTTGCGCATGCGCATTTCAAATTCTCGTCACGTTTGTAATGTAAGCCAAAAGATATCAAGTCTATTTTCCCTGGTCGCAGTCATATGTACCCTTGACGAATGCTATCAACTATGGCCAAATCGTTGGCGTGATTCTCCCTAGTATTGTCTCAGTGCTGATTCCGCACTCCTCCTCCTCTTTTTCTACTGAAACAAAACTCGCATACTCTCGGTTGTGGCAGTTGTCGGATAGATGATTCGTTAGAAGGTGTTTCGCGTATAGATGTGGATATCATCGGGCTGGGCATTCGGTCTGGGCATTTCCTAGTTCATTCCCCAACTCAATTTTAACCTTCTTCCTCTTCTGTCGTGTTCCCTTTTTCTCGTCCTCTATATACACAATGTGTTGTAACCGTAAGTCCGAGTCCATGTGTCTTTGGACGCCTCAGCATATTCTGGCTGCACCAGACTTTGAAGAGTCTCCCCACGAGGCTCGCGGTAGTGCAACTGCTGAACCCCAGCATGTTCCAATGGCACGGGCCTATTGCGATTCTCATGATTTTTATCACTGTTGAAGTCGATCCACTGTGATCCCATGGTATCTTGTACGATGTTTGCAACCACAATCCATGGCCCCTGGAGAGTCTTGAGACATCCGACGAGCATAGCCTGCTCCTGTTAGCAAAACCACATCGGCCAACAAGTACGATGACTTCTCCAACTTATTTCGCCGCTCTTGGTTGGGCCTACTTTTCATGTTGGATGCTCTTTGTAAGTCAGGAGAATGGCAATTCGTGAATATCATTCACAACTGGACTGGCGCAATGAAAAAAATTGCAGTTCACCGGCTCACCTCTGGTGCCTTGCGGTGAAAGATACCGCCTATACCGCGTCCTGAACGCGTAGATGGGACGTGATATCTATTCCACCGTGATTCATACACAATTCTCTGAAAGTGAAACTTTCAAACCCTGGAAAATCACTTTCATCAACACCTCCATCAACAAGTTATCAGTTTCAAGGTAACAAGGCTTTCGTTCAGGTTGACAGCTTTCTTCATTGTCTATCAGGACTCTATTATCGTTTCTCTGCACAAGTCTGAGCCATCCCTGATACTTTATTCCATCCAATTGTCCTCATCCACGCGGGTCATCGTCAAGATGTCGTCAAATGGCGCGAGAGAAGACAGAAACCCCAACCGCCTCATTGGCCATGAGCTTGAGAACGACGACATCATCATCGGAAACCTCTTGCGTGCTTTTGTTGATGAAGCGGAAAGCATTGTGAATCAATCATCTGTCCTATCAACTCATTTCACCCACTGACAAAAATCCAGAGAAACACAAGTGCCATCATCAACAACAGCAACAACAGCACTGTCCTTCCCACGTCTAGCTTTCATAATCGAGAGAGTCTAGAGCGAGCAACGGTATGTAGACTCCTCTTGGCAGCTCATAAAATCAAAGCCACTGACAGTTTTCCAGAGAGATAGTGGCCTTCTTACGTCTTCATCTGACTTCACCACGCGTTTCAACCCAACAGACTTGGGGGAAGATTCTGCTGCCCAGACAATCACACAAGATGCAGAACTCATTGCTAGTCGTGCTCTTCAGTCAAGTGTATTCGCTGGTCCATATGGCAGTGGTAGCTCAATTGAACCTGATCAGACTCGGGCATCTGTTGACGGGCACGCTGGAATTGTATCTAATCTGCGAGCTGACGGAGAGCGAGCTACTGCTGGACATCGTCAATCATATCATCGGAGTAAGATCAAAAGACATGTGTGACCCCGTTATTGTGTGACGGCAAAGACTGATTTTGATTTCAATGCAGGAAGAGATATTTCCGCCGACAATGTTGATTCCTTCTCAATGGGTGGCGATACCATGGGTCAATACAGTCAGTATGTTCCTGATCTGGATCACGGGACACAATCCGATCTTGCAATCATGGAATCAAATCGACAGCATCTTCTGGGATTGCTTGATTCTCGAAACGACAATACTCATGCTACATCCTTTGTACCGCATCCTCGAAACCAACCAGGATCGTTTGGAACATATGGAACAAATGAGACGACAGAACCTTATGGATCCTATGGATCCTATGGAATGATGCCTTCTGCTTCATACAATGGACACCGTCTGGAATATCAACCACCGGCAGGTTATCATCACCCATATGACACTTCGTCCATCGACCCCAATCTGGCACTCTCAACTGGTTACACTCGAACAAACAACACCGATGAAGGCTATTCTCATTTGTACGTCGATATTCCTGCACCTAACAGCACTGGAGCGGATAATACTTTCTCGAACAATCAAAAAGAAGAAGAAGACGTACAACAACCCGTCAACACCAACAGTCGTCGACGTCCAAGAGTTACCCGACGTAAGCGCAAGACAACTTCAGATGATAACAATGAGGAAGAACAAAACTCTCACCCAACTCCAGCACCACGTTCTCGTGCTCGCGCTCGCGCTCGCTCACCTCGTTCTAATGCTGCTGCTACTTCAAACGCAACTGGTTCTGCTTCTACCAACAATTCAAACAACAACCCCAGCAATGATGTCTTCGACTTTTCTCACAACAATATCAACACCAACAATGGCTCTGTTGTCCCTGCTCCTGTCCCTGCACCTGCCCCCGCCGTCCCAACGCTCGCGACCAACGCAGCGCCAAGTCTCACGGCATCCCTCAACGACCCCGACATCCCTGCCGTCCACCGGCGTCGGCAACCGTCGGTCGTCGACACCATGGACCCCTACACCTGTCATTTGTGCTACCACACGTGCATCCGCGCGTCGACAATCCGCGAGCACTACCTCCAAAAACACCCGGAGCTTCGGCTCACCAAAAAAAATCTGCACGAGTACGAGCCGGCCAAGACGGCCAATATAAAGCCATTGAGCTTTTATAAAAACCAAGGTCTCGACACGACCTATACGGGCGTTGACCGCAAGCAGGTCAACGCCCGCCGGAGGATGGACCTGGGGCTCCGGACGACGGACCCCAACTATCTCAGGGATGTCTACAAGGACACCACCGCGGAGAGAACGCGGGCACAACGGCGTGCCGCGAAAGATGAAGAGGACAAGAAGAAGAAGAAGAAGAAGAAGGGGAAGGAGTGATTCCTCCTTGTCGGGCGCCGTTGTGTCCTGTGTTCTCTTCCGTGGTGGTGTTTCTTGATAGGCGTCCTTGAGGTGTTGTTGGACGTCTGTTCGTCTTGGGGCCCCTTGGGCGGAAGGGGGAAGGGGGGAGGGAGGTGGTGTGTGTGTGTGTGTGTGGTGGGCGTTGTGTGCTTGGGTGGAGGGGGGTGCTGGTGCTCCTTTTTTTTTGTTTTCTTCTATTTTTCTCTTTCTTTCCTTTTTCCTTTCCTTTTTTCCATCTATGTTAGTTTACATTGTGCTAGGGCAATGAAAAAAAAAAAAGAAAAAAGAAAACAAACCTTCCATTTGCATCGCGTGACTCTCGGTCGAGTATGGGCACTTTCGTAGTCTCAATCAGTAAGCCGCAATCGATGTAGATTAGTACTGTCTTGCCTGCAATGAGGGCCTGAGGTATGTTGCGTGGGTGTAAGCGACCAGACTCAAAGACGGGGGTGATAAGGTATGTACTCGTGTTGATCGTCTATATCTGTACTAGAATAGCAGGAGGAAGTGATTTGTGTATGCGGCTCATCATTTTCATAGGACAACGAGCTACGTGATGAGTCTCGAGACGGCATCTGTGAGAGAATCACAAAGACTGAGATGTGTGAGAGGAGGGAGATGGCTACGAGCTATACAATGGATCTCACGTCGACCTCGATACTACCATGTGCATTAGAAGCGAGGTTTGTGGGAATAGGATCGTGATGAACGTCAATCTGAGACTCCCCGTCTAAGTTGAAATGTCTATGAAGTCTACCCTGATCCAAAGATGCATCTGGTAAAGACCAAAAACGCGCTCATGACTTATCTGGGAAGCCAAAATCCACCCCAAATTCAGGATACACGAACCGCGTCACGCCCTTCTGAGAAATTTCGGCAAGTGAGGCAAGGTCGCTCGAGGAGAGGTCGACGATGTGTTTGTTCTCGTCGATCCGAGAAGGTGTGACTGACTTTGCGAGCACCGAGCTCCCTCGTGCAATGTGGTAGCTCAGCAGAATGCATCCTGGGGTCGTACCCTTTTGCTCAGCCAGCTTGACTACATGAGGGTCCTTCATCAATGGACTCCCTGTAGATCCGAGAGGGCTATACGCCGTCACATGGATGCCCTTTTGCTGGCAGTAATCGACGATTTCTTGTTGAGGGAGCAGAGGGTGATTCTCGATCTGGTTGGCTGCAGGGACTATGTCCACCTTGGGCAGCAGTTCCTCCAGGAAGCGTTTGGAGTAGTTGCATACACCGATGGCCTTGACCTTGCCGGTATTCAGCAGCTTCTCCATATCCTTGTACGTGTCGACGTGTGATCGGGACCGGATGAGATCTCTGGAGCCGTCGGGCAGCTTGGGGAACTTTTCATGGTTTCCCGTTGGGTTCATGGCAACGGGCCAATGCATGAGGTACAGATCGACATAGTCTAGACCGAGTAGACCCAAGCTTATGTCGAGATTCTGTTCGACTCTCGTGTGATATGTGCACCATAGCTTCGTGGTTATGAACAGGTCCTTTCGAGAGATCCCCGCCGCTGCGAGACCCTCTTTGATGCCCTCGCCCACCTCTTTCTCGTTGCCGTATACATAGGCACAGTCGATATGCCGGTAGCCGGATTTGATGGCGTGTGCCACCGCAGCTCGGACTTGTCCCTCTGGACTTTGCCATGTTCCTGTCAAGAAACGTTAGGCGCGTGATGATTGATAGGGAGGACAGAAGCCGGCATACCCAACCCCAATGCTGGAATGGTTGCGCCAGTGTTCAGCTTCAGAGGTATATCGGTCATGGCCGCAGGTGAAGCGCACGCTGTAGTGGTCTAGAATAGGCGGGAAATGATCGGGAATGCAGAAAATGCGCACACAGAATACAAAGTAGCTCTTGTGAGAGGAGGACAGTCGATTTATTGTAATGAGTTGGGACCCTCATACGGACTCCTGTTGGAAACTGCGTAATTGGAGATGCAGAAATGTTTGGGGATCGCGGGGCAAAGATTCACCGATCCGATAAGCGTAGAGAACGCCGGCGTTTGGAAGTGTCGGCTATTGATCCCCCGCGCCTGCGCCCGTTGAGAATTGAATCCCCACGCACAATTGACTGCCGTTGCGATTCACCAGTGCGACATACAGTACCCAAGACACCGAGTCCCCCGAACCTTTGGACATGTGTCGTCGCTCTCAACGCCGACGTTGAACTGCCAACGTGACAAGATTCCAGGCGACACGAGGTGTCACTGTTACGAGTCCTCGCACAGTTGTCCGCACACCGACCGACTGACGACTCGTGCAGTTTCGCATACTCCGTACAGGCTGGGTGTTACACAACATCTAGCCACATGTCCTCTTGCCGAGCTCACTGCCACTCTGTCCGGTGCTCCTGAGACAATCAAATTGTCTGTTATTTGACGCCAGAGAAAGATCGGCGTGGAGTGGCGTCACCACGAAGATCATGCAGTGTTCCAGAAAAAAACTTGAAGTTCGCAGAACAATTGTCCGAGTGGAACCTTCAGGAGCCCACAGCCTGGTCCGCCTGGTTCAAAGTCTTTCCCAGCTGGCCGAACATGGAAATTCTCACCGGTGCCACTTGGAAGCTCGGAGCGCGGGATGACCTCTGGAATCCATTTCCATTTTTCGAACTGAGATGCACCGCCTTCAGTTTGTTTGAGAAACCTCTTCAAAATTCGGTGTTCGTTCAGGCTCGCACTATCACCTGTGCGAGACCCTGTCAAAACCCTGGTCTTCAAACAGGGCTCGGAAGCGCCCTATGCATCCCAAGCGTGACTACACGTTACACGGCGTCAAGTGCTGGTGCATCACATCCTCCGGGGTTGTCAATACCTTGCTTGTGCAACAGTTTAGACCATATCAATGGATGTGATAAATCATTTTGTCTTTTACTTCTCACCGACTTTGTTCACCTTCGTCGAACACTAGGAATGCCCACCAACTCCCAACTCGATGGTTTGTTACCGCTCGACCGCATGGAACTATGTGATTGCTATGGCAAGTACGAGTGCGATGAGCAAACACGAGCATAAGCATAGGACCATGATCCTCCATCCATCCACTCAATGTCCATGGAAAACAAAATTCCTGATGCACATGGCAGAACCAGGCATTTCATCATCACAGTCCTCCAACGATGACCCGCCTAGGGTAGGATCCTGGATCCAACTAACTTTGCCCATGGATATCATCCTCCGAATTTGGCAACTTTCGTTCCCGACTCGCTGCTCCGCTTTCACTGCCATATCATTGTCAAACACCTGATGTGGAGCAGAACACGCTTTGAGATCCATGCAGACACACTCTCCCTGACCACTGACTAGTTTCAGTAGGCCATTAGGTTGTTCTAGGATCCAACTGTTTCGTGCCACCTAAGGACGCTCAAGAGCGGACCAGACAGTATATGAATGCAAGCATGCCCTGTCTCGATCATCATTCATCTACCAGTCACTACTGTTTTTCTCTTCCCAATCTACGACCCTTTGCAAGGATTATACCCTCCTGTCTAGATCCATCCATCATGGCCGATGTACTTGTCCAGCAGCCTGTACATATACCCCAATTTCGAACCGACCGTGATGGTCTTGCTTTTGAGGCACTCTGTGATGAGATTGAAGCTGCCGACATTGCCGCAGATCAGGCTACCAAGCAAAATATCACACAGAACAGTGAAGACTGGGAGCCATCAAGATTCGATTCAGAGAAAGATAAGACACAGTTTCGCCAATATGAAACGGCCTGTGACAGAGTAAAGGTCTTTTACAAGGAACAGCATACCAAGCAGACGGTTGCATACAATCTCAAAGCTCGAAATGACTTCCATTCCAAAACTCGAGCTGAGATGACCATCTGGGAAGCCATCGAACGTCTGAACACCTTGATCGACGAGTCAGACCCAGACACCGAACTCAGCCAGATCGAACACCTCCTCCAGTCGGCCGAGGCTATGCGTCGTGACGGTCGGCCACGATGGATGCAACTTACCGGCTTGATACATGACTTGGGCAAGCTATTGTTTTTCTTCGAAGCCCGAGGTCAGTGGGATGTTGTGGGAGACACATTCCCTGTTGGCTGCGCCTTTGATGACAAGATTATCTACGGCAACAAGTCTTTCACCGAGAACCCAGACTATCACGATCCGATTTACAGCACGAAATATGGCATCTACTCTCCAGGTTGTGGCCTTGACAAAGTCATGCTATCTTGGGGCCATGATGAATACCTGTACCATGTCGTCAAGGATCAATCCACTCTACCAGAGGATGCCCTTGCCATGATTCGGTACCATAGCTTCTACCCATGGCATCAGCAGGGTGCCTACCAGGATCTTATGAACGAGAAGGATCACAAGATGCTTCAGGCTGTCAAGAGATTCAACCCGTACGATCTCTACAGCAAGAGTGATGAGAAGCCATCCGTTGAAAAGCTAAAGGTACGTCATCGTCCTCTACGTTTGTTTCGCTTCGTGACGCTGACCCCTGCTAGCCTTACTACCTGGAGTTAATCGACGAATACTTTCCCAACAGAGTCATCAAGTGGTAGAAACCTCGTCAACCTTCTCTACAGCCTTTCCAGCATATCATGAGCGTAACATTTCATTTTCCAGGGAGGAATATACAGTGACGACTTTTATCTTTATGTCCAAGACCATGGAGTGACATAGAATTATATATACCAGCCGCAGCGACAGGTGGATGTGCGGTATGTCCACACTCATGACGATCCGCACATACTTGAGATGATGATCATACTCGTGTTTTAGTCACAAAGTGATCTTGAGCTACAAGTGTTCCAAGCCGCAACCATATTTTCACCCATCCCTGAGCGTACATGTCTTTCTTCCCTATGCGGATTGTGCGCTTCCTTGCTATGAAATGCACATTCGCTGATGCTAATTGCCCCCCTCATCTACCGACACGATACACACAGTCCCAAAGTTTTGGACTACCTTGCTGAGATTGCAAAGCCAGCGCATAGAGAGCCATTCCCCCAAGGCACAAAAGACCCGTGCATGGTGTGGTAACATAAGAGGGAAATCCCTGCATGGTCTTATCATGCAAGAAGACTTGCCTGGACATTGAGGCAAGGCAATGATTGGTGTCGCTTCCATAACGTCCTTCCACCGTGCTGGTGCACTCGACGTGGCATTCCACCCTGCGGCTCATATTCTCAGCACCCCTGATGCTTGTCGTTGCTTTGCTGCATGCGTGTTAGATGTGCCCCGACTTTGGGTAGAATGTGTCCAGGGTCATGTGTTTTTGGGGTCCATCAAAACCACGACACGCATGTAGTCACGCCCCGTGACGTCTGTGCATTTTGTGTAACCATCAACAACTCACCGCGAGTCTCAACTCTTGATCTAGGACGGACGGTGCCAATGGTTTCGTCGAGCGGGAGTCTTTGTTTCTCTGGTCGGCTGGCTTTGAGAAGTCCGACTCAATGTGACTGTGCACAAATGGAGCCAACCACCTGCAACAGACTTGCCAAAGTCAGCCTGAATCGTCTTCCAGACTTCAAAAGAACACGTTGTGGATTTCACTGATTCATCGTTCTTCAAGGTTTCAGGCCGGAAGTTGCCCGATCCACCCGAGGTCGATACACTCCGTAATGAAATAGTCACTGTCTCGAGAACTGAATCTTGTCATCAAGTTTGGGTCATCCGTCACCATCGATGAAGTGGTCACGACGTGGGTAGTTTGGAAAAAGCTTGGCCACAAGGTCCCAGTTCCTGAAGTGTATGGGTGGCGTGTTCATCAGGGCACCGTCTTCATTTATATGGAACTCATGCCAGGGATCCCCTTGAAGGATTATTGGAATCATCTCGGCTGCTCTGATAAGGAGTCTATCTGTCGTCAGCTACGCCAGACACTCTCCTCTCTACGAGAACTTCAACAGGATCATCCTTCTGGGTTCATAGGTATGTAGACTCTCTACTCATCAAACATCAGCGGAAACAGATGAATTTGGATACGGAGAAGACTAAGGATATCATCATGGTATCGAAACCACTAGCTCTGGGGCCCAGTCGGCCACAGGTACTCGCATTGATCGACTGGGGTCAATCTGGATGGTATCCGGATTGCTGGGAGTATTGCAAAATGTGTTACACCACGGATTCGGAGGACGAGTGGCGTAATGAATGGTCTCCGAAACTGATTGAGCCTCGGGAGGAAGAACAGTATCTCATGGCCGAATATAGTATGACTATCGGGGCTGTCTGATTACCAGGCGCATCGGGCTCTAGATACCCGAGTGGATACTCTGCTCCGCGGAGGCGGTGGCTTCCAACTTTACCCAGAAAATCTTCAAAGGCAAATGTGACAACTCCCTGGTTGTCTAATCCGTTCCGAGGAAGCACAGGGCCCAGGGCCAGCTTAACAATCAATCCGGATTCGTAAGTGTAATATCAAGGAGCTGGTCACCCACTTCGGGGGTCGCGAGCCATGATACATTCGTTTCCCGCTGTGTTCGCTGCGCCCGTTCCATTCTACATTCACCTTCCCCAGCCATGGCACACCAGGCAACACCTCCCTTGAAAAGTTTCGCCTCGTTCACCAAGACCTGGCACAACGAACCTTACCCGGCCATCTCGCCTACGAAGCCAGAGCTTTCGGCAGCAGGGAAGAACATCGTCATCACGGGCGGAGGAACAGGCATCGGAAAGGCCGCTGGCATCGCCTTTGCCCAAGCCGGCGCCAGCTCCGTTTCCATCATCGGGCGCAGGGTTGACCGCCTCCAGACGGCCGGGGCAGCCATCACGGAAGCCAACCCCTCGACCCAAGTGGTCTTGCAGACGGGCGACGTCACCGACCGTGCATCCATTGAAGCCGCTCTACGTGACATTGTCGCTAGCACAGGTGGCAAGATCGACATCTTCGTCAACAATGCGGGCATTCTTCAAAAAGAGGCCGCCGTCATCGACTACCCCGAGTCCGAGATTCGGCGATGTTTCGAGACCAACCTCATGGGCTCTTTCAACGCCCTCCAGGCTTTTACCCCTCTGGCGGCCCCCGGCGCAAAACTCCTCAACATAGGAAGTTCCATCAGTCACTGGGCTCCTCTCCCGGAGGTGCCAGGAGTGTGGACCTACGCGGCCGCCAAAGCAGCGGCGCTGAAGATGATTGACTATTATGCTGCTGAGAATACGCATATTCATGTTGTCACCATGCACCCGGGCATAGTTGGCACGGAAATCAATCCAAACATTCCCGTGGGGTTTGACACAGGTATTGTGCTCCGTACTCCGCACAGGTTTGGCGGCGTTGTTGTTTTCATGTCATACCTCGCGTGGGATAGGTACTAACATGTTCCTTGCAGTCGAGTTGCCTGCACACTTTCTCGTGTGGATTGCGTCGGGCGAAGCCGTCTTTCTGAGGAACAAATTCGTCTGGGCGAATTGGGACGTGGAGGAGCTCAAGGCTCGGTCAAAGGAGATCCAAACGTCATTCCAACTTAGGGTATCCCTAAACGGCGTCGACATGTAGAGGTAGTCGGGACCACGTTGTCGTCGTTTTAATTGGAAAGGATCAACAGGTTCAACATTGTGCTGCCAGCCCCTTAGACACTTTTCAGTGTTTCTGATCCGATGTGATAAGTACCTTGTCTTCAATGTCTTGGGTTCTGGATGATCAGAAGGTGGTATCCTACACGCCAACCCCGGGCGATAACGCACATGCATAATCCAGGAGCTCTTCGCATGCACCTTGTAAATCTTTCAGAGGTTTGAGCCCAGTTTGCTGTATCAGATCTCCCAACAGGGAGATGGACAGAGTCACCAATGACCGGTCGTGTTCCACGCGTGCGTGGTATGGATGAAACATGATGTTGGCTGTCAGACAGACCGATCCAGAAACATAGTTGCACGCGGTCATCCTGCACGATACAAGTCAGCTGCGATCCCAATGAGAATGGTACAAGCAATGCTCTGACCAGATAAAGGCTTGATCTCTGCATTCGACGTCCCAAAACAGACGCATGAACCCCCGAGTCTCGTCGACAAGCTTGTCCCAATCCTGCAATGAGGGTGTTGGCAGGGGTGCTGGAACAATGTATCCCTGTTGTGCGACTGTTTCACCGAAACTCCGCAAGGTCTGCATCCAACGCGAGTCCATGGCGTGAGCGCGGTACACCTGAGTCCGACACGCAAGATGGGTGGAGTAGAGAACTGCAAAGCCTCTGCACAGGTTTAGCGGCTCCGCGTGTGGAAACGACTCGGGCCGGAAAGGTGGCGGTATACTCGACATCCAGTCGTCCAACATATAATTCAGGCGAACTATGTTCTCGCCTCGGCGGTAGTCGTCCATCGTCCCGGCACGAGTGGCGACCATGAAGTCGTAGACTTCACCTTGAATCCGAGCAAGTCGCACGCGGCATCGAAGAAAGTTGAATGCAAAGGTACCGTCGGCAGTGGTCACGGTTCCAGCTCCATCCTCGGGCTCGGCCGATGGCCACTCGATGTCGATGTCGGACTCGCGTTGTACGGATGGCCGACTTGTACGCATGCTTAGATCTCTGTCAAGGATGTATGCTATCCAAAAGACTCGATCTCGTTCCATCACCTGAGAAGCGTCGAGGGATTCGAGTCGCCGCGTATGTAATCCCAGCTCGTGCGCCAGACGCAAAGCAATGGCGACTAGCATCGTCGCGGGTTTGAGGTCTTGGGTGCCTTGAAAAAGCAAGACCATTCCGAGGACGATCTGAACATTCAAAAGATCAGCGTCACCCATGATAACTTCAGAAAGCACCGTTTGAGCATTGTGCAGGTAGTATGCCGCGCTTTCACCCAGTGTCGCGTCCTCAGGAGATATACGACCGTGCGCCAGCGCGAGAACCACGTTGATTGCCGCCCACGTTGTACGCTCTCTCCGACCAGGATGCGCGTACCAGTTGTTGATCAATTGCAGTAATCGGCCGGGGTGGAACAGCGGAAGAACCGCGTTCAGCGTAGTGAGGTAGACTTCTGTCGCTGACAGGACTTGCTGAAGCGGTGGCAGTTGCATGCCGGCATCAGGAAGCTCTTTTTGGTCCAAGTCGACTTGCTCTTCATGGAGGCTGTCAGCCAGGACATCTGGGGTCTTGTCTCGACTTGGTACAAGGCTTTGAAGCTCGGCGATCCTCTTTGAGGCCAGGGCAAGACTTGACTTGAGACGCTCTACTTGCAGTCGCAGAAGATCAGCGTCCCCGGTCGAGTCCTGACACCTAGCTCGCGCTTTGCGGCTTGGAGCTCCAAAAACGCAGACTGATCCATGCAATGCGCAATTCGAGCACTGGGGCGTTTTTGCATCGCATTTGATCCTCCTGCGATAGCAAAAGTCGCACGCCTGGTCATGGTCATGTTAGTTCCTAGGGACAGCAAAGCGGTGGTAGTCGAAACAAGGACGGCATCACGACGAACCTTGCGTGGTTTGTGTTGCAGCATTTCAGCTGTTTGCCTGACTGTTGGAAATGGGCAATTCAGTGCCGGCGAAGACAACGAGGCATTTGGTGGTGGGGTTACTCTTCCGCGGAAGCGCCGCTGACAAATGTACCGATAAAGGGGGGAAAAAAGGGGGGCAAAAGGTTCAATGTATACTTCTCAATCAGGCAGTACGTGGTCCGTCGAGGTCTAGTTGTCTCGTGAGGGCGTCTAGCTGGCGGCCAGCTGCTGAGGTCTAGTGGCTAACGATTGTTGATGTTGTTGGCTGATGGTGGTGGTGGTGCCTCTGGAAGATAATCTGGACTGGATCACGATCACGTAAATGTCGCTATCACGGTCAGGAAAAGTGTGAGGATAATTTTAAACATTCAATGTTGTTTCTCTCTTCTTTTCTGACTGCGGATCTATCTCTTTCCAGTAGAGATGGGAGGAGACACTGTGTCACTGTGTTGCCTGCCCGCATCAAAAGTCGACTGTGCTCAGTCCCAAATGATCACAACCTCGGATCGCACACCTCGATCGAATAAAATCCCACTTTGCAAGTTGCATACGCAACTTGTCCCAATCTCCATCTGCCATCTCGAACACACTAGAAATGCTGGGAAATGCTTATCTCCAGTTGCTCAGAGCCTTCTGCATTGCCCCATGCGTTTGCGTTGTCATTTACCCAAGCGTCTGCTCTGTCGTTGTCATCGGCAGCATCTACTGACTCATCCTCAGCAACCTCATGTTCTCGAGGTCTGCGTCCCAGATCTTGACGCCAGCCTCTAGGCTTGCCACGTCCTGGACGTTTCTTAGGTCCCTGCTTCGACGCGTCCTTGCTACCGCTCGCATCTTTCTTGTCATCCTTTTCTGCCACATACGGGTTTGGAAGTCCCCGTGCTGATGATCTCTGTCATTGCGAGTGTACTTGTCGACGGGAAACTCACTGAGGCTGACGTATCGGTCAACTGGCACTGGATCATGCAATTTCGTAGCCTCCTTGCCGAGACGTTTGGCAGTATTCTGTTTGACTGACAATTCGGTAGCCATGTCCGTCCATGCTTGGAGAGAGCATCCTCCTTGTCAATCCATCCAAGCTCAGAGAGCGAGGTGATGACGATAAGACCATTTCTGACTCGAGACTTTATTTCCCACGTTCATGCGTCGAGGGTCTTGAAGGAAACCAGGTCCACGAAGAATCGATAAAATGAGAATGACGTAGTCGAACTCTTTGCCTTGAACCGCGTCGATTGTAGCCACAGTGAGTTGATCCACCCCATCCAACTTGTCAAGCTCCATGGACGCTTTCATATTGATGCACCTATCTCTCTGCGCGGAGTAAGCGGCGAGGACTGAAATTGTCGGATCTGCCGTCCCTGGCAGTCTTGCTTTGATTTTCAACAAGTCCTGTAATAGTTGACTTGTTGTGAGAGAGTACAGCTGGTTGTACTTTGATCCTCCAGAAGTGATCTGCGTCTCATTGTACGGTCCCTTAACATGATCAACGACGACGACATTCCTTCCCTGTGTCAATCTCCATTTCTTTTTGGCCCAGTTTCCAAACTCTCTTGCATAAGGCCGATTGCTTGGCCATGTCTTCGGGCTGGACGTAAGCAGATTTTGATAATACAGAGCACTGACCATTCCTGCAATGTCCGGTACCATTCGACCTTGATGGTAAAGGTGGCCAACTGGAAACCCAGATTTGATGAGCCTCACGAACATCGTGCACATGAGCTCTCGCCTATAGGCGCTTTCTCTTTTTGGAGTGAACACATGAGGAGCCAACTGCTTCTCATCGCCGACCATGACTAGAACCGAGCTTCGGATCGTATCTCAATGTCAGAGTCGGATACCAGTTGTCGTCTCGCTCTGAAGCTGCTTCGTCCAAGATAACGCCTGCAACATGGCCACCAATTGCCTTTTCCATGAATGGCGAAGCGCCGGCAAATGTCATCGTGACAACCCCGAACGTGAACAATTCGCTCCTCGGCTTTGTAGGCACCCTTGGCTTCCTTGTGCATATCCTCATCCGTGTAATCGTTGACCGAGGAAAGATCGGTCAAGTGATACAGAACATCTGTATGTTTCACATCTCAACGACCTTTCCGCTTTCAATGACCCCAGGTGTGACTTTAGCACAGGGCGTCAAACTTCGGGACAAATCACAGTGACTACAATCGTTGAATGCTGCCGAATGTCTGCAAAGCGTTCTTCTGCCGCTGGGTGGGTGTAATCCGGATGGTGCAACATTCCGATGTACCATAGGAAGAATTGGCCGAGAGAGTGGTCGATATCTTCAATGCGAGGATCGTAAACACCCTTGAAACGCTTGGCGCGTCCCGAGTCGAAACGAGACATTTCTGCAGGGTCGCAGTCTTCGATTTCTGGGCGATCGTTTGACTTCCGACGATTATCAACGAATACGCGGTTGCGGATTGACTCTTCGGTGTTTGGGCCGAAGACGCGGATTACAAACTTCTTGCTATTCCCAGAGAGTGTCAGGACATTGGCCATGTTCTCAGTCCGATCCTTTGTTCCGGCGTTTGTAGGCGAAACAACCTGGATGATCTGTCGTTTGTTGGATCGGAAAAAGGGCTTGGCTAATTGCTGTATCATATGGGTTTTACCGGAACCCGAACATCCAGATATCAGCATGACTTTGCGGGTGCTTTGCGAGATAGCTTCATGATCTCCTTCTGGCTCTGGTTCAATTCCATGGTAGCCAAGGGATTAAGCGGCGGATCGTTGACGTCGGCCTCAGATCCGTCCGCAGATTGTAATACTGCGCGGACTCGAAATGGAAAGACAGAAAGTTTCGGTCGGTCTGACGAGACAAAGTGATATATATATAATCGTGGGAATCAGTTCAGATTGATGGAAGATGATGCAGAGGAATGAGAGAGTTGCAAATCAGAAGGTGGGAGCAGCGGCTTATATACCTGTCCAAAACACAGTGAACGATCAAACAGTGAATGAAAGTGAAAGTCACTTTGCTGCATGACTCACAGTATTTTGACCTCACTTTCACCCTCGACGAGAACAATCCGCGATTCTCAGGCTGAGTATAATTGTAGTGAAGGGAAGCAAAGATTTGAAAGAGTGTAGATCTGGACTTCACGCCATTGGGCACCGGTGACTCGATCGATCTGAGACTGTCTGGCTTCAGTTGTGAGTGCCGGACAGGGTGAAGACTTGTATCCTGTTATACACTTGTCTCAATACTTCATATAGTGTACTGTATCACTCAACGACCTTCCCTCAATCAACGATTGTAGTCACTGTGATTTGTCCCGAAGTTTGACGCCCTGTGCTAAAGTCACACCTGGGGCCATTGAAAGCGGAAAGGTCATTGAGATGTGAAACATGCAGCTGTTCTGTATCACTTAACCGATCTTTCCTCGGTCAACGATTAAATTACAGTCACTGTGCTTTGGCCTGAAGGTTGACGCTCGTGCCAAAAGCCACATTTACAAGTGGTATTACCCGTCGTGACAATAGTCAACGTGTTTCAGTGTTGGTTGTTGAGTGCATTGACTAACAGCAGTCAACAGTGCCTGTGTCACACCAGAAACTTGCGTGCTAAGGCCAGAAGCGCAACAATCGGGCTGCGAAGGAGATGATGATCGCTGAATAGAGAATGGAGGTGGAATGCACAGAACGATATTAATGTAGACGGAATATGTAACTATTCAGGTGTCGCCAAAGCCTGAAATCTCCGCAGAGCTCTAACATAAGCTGTCAATGAGCTTGCCCGCAATGCTCCGTGCTCCGTACTCCACATTGATTCAGATCTTCATCTAGTACACGCTACGATCGACTACGGACAAGTCTAATTCATAGATTTAATCCCTGAACTTTTCACCAAAATCCCAGCTCGAATGGTCTAGGTACGTGAAGACTCTCGTCCTTTTCCACAAACTCCTTCAGCTAACATTCCCTAAGTTGGTTATGACGTCGGTCTCATAATTGAATTTATGATCTTATGTGAAACATAAGAAGATATCCGAAGGCCGCGAGTTCGATTCTCGCTTTGAGCACACACTTTTTTGGGGGGCTTTGTGTTGTTCTTTTTAGATTTTTTTTGTCTGCGTAGATGATGGTCCTTGCGCAGCGTCAGCCAAGCAAAGGATTAAGTGCATTTCTCGTCAAGAAAAGCCGCGAAACAGTTGGTGGGGGGAGATACGCTTATTCAATTGGTCCACCTTGAGGCACTGTCACATGATCTCCGGGCTCTTAGCACTCGGAACATACTGTACAAGTATCACAGGTCTGTTTTTCGTTGGTCAAGCGCAAATACTCTATGGGCTAGGCTGTCACAGGTATACAGTAGATCACGTATGTACTGTACTCAGTTGAAGCCTAACTGACGAAAACTACGCCTGTGATACTTGTAGATACTCTGAGCGAACTCGGTCGTCCGCCCGACTGGCAAATGCATTGCTACGATTCCTTGTATTGGGTGCCCTAGTGCCCTGTAATGTCATGTCACGTAGTGCGAGTTAGCAACTTGCTGGACATCTTCAGTCTTGACCCTGTCCTCCCACGGCGGACTTTGTCATCTGGATCCTCCCTTCCAATCTAGGTGCAATAGCCTAGACCACAGGGTTAGCAAGGTTGCCAACTGTCGCCACTAGGCTTTCCAATGTCATCCAACTCCACTCACCTTGGTCCAATCGACCTGGAACTCTTCCTCACTCATGTTCTCACAGCACTTGGAATGCCCGTTGAGTCCAGCAAGTCGTCTCCATTTGCGCATAACCTGCCTGATGATTCTCAATTCGTCATCGCTCCATTGACTCGGTATATCCACAATCTCATGGTGACCGTTCTCGTCGTCGGAAGTGTCGAGCGGCGTGGTGGAGACGGCAACGGTCTCCGCCCGGTTCCGTTTAGACGGCACAGTCTCTCTAGAGGAGGTCGCCGTAGATGACGCGAGAACAGGATGCGTCTCGTGTAAATCATCATGGATCCCCTTCCAATGTCTGTTCAGACTCTTGCCCCAGTGTTTCCACTTGCCCAGAGTCTTGAGGGACATGAAGTACTGCCGGAGCAACATGCTGATAAGGATGCCATTCTCTTCTGAAACAATCTCCTCTGCCTGACCTCCTTCGGACTGGACGAGCAATGAGTCGAATCCATCCTTTCCTCGTCCCATATATCCCCTCGTAACGAGGACATATTTCTTCGCAAGATCGATAGGTTCACCGCCCACCTTGCTCCACTTTATCCGGTGTTGGGGAGGTAGAGAAGGGTCAAATTCGAATGAGATGTTCGACACCTGAGGAAAGCGACCCTCGAGTGCAGGATACGCACAGACTGAGTTTTCCAGAGCCGCCAGCAGTGCCGCACCTGTGACACGTATGACAATACAGGGGTCTTCGAATGGGAAGCTATCACAATATGTTAGTCATGAATCCCATCTTTCGACGTCGGTCTTCGAGTGTACCAGTTCAAGATGTCCTTCAGTTTCAGCATTCCTGGAGGATACACCTGATCTCCCCGAATCGTGCCGGCGGCCATGAGACAGCAATCGCCATTGTAATGCAACCTCATCAGATCACATACAAAGTTACCCAGATTCGACTCCTTCAGTCGAACCGTGGTGAACCTCGCGTCCAATGGCGCCACAGTATACCCAAGAGGTTTCTCAAGCTTGCCCTTCAGCGATTCTGTCAGCTTCGCAGTGATTTTCAGCATCTCCGGATCTTCCGGGACCTCTGAGACAATGTCCCGCCTGACAATATGGAAGTCCCACTTTCTCTTCCCTCCAGACCGCCGTCGTGCTTCAATATAGCTTAACTGTTTGAAGTCGGTTCCAGACCGTAACACGTGCGTGCTATTGATCAACGTATGTGAGTAATAGTGATCATGGCCGCCTAGGACAAGATCAATCAATCCATCTGGCGTCTTCTCAGCGAGCTTGTTGTCGTTAGGTTCTCGCTGATGCGTGAGCGCGATGATGATTTCACAACCCTGCTCTCGCAGACCTGGAACGAGCTCTTCCGCCGTTGCCGAGACAGATTTGTAGATGAGGTTCGGTGGTAACGAGTTGATAGTATCCAGCCACTCCCGTTCGACGAGACCAATAAGTCCTATCTTGATGCCATTCGAGGCTGTAAGGATGACTGTCTTTTTTGCGTTTCCAAGGGGGACATCCTCCCCTAGTTGAGGATCTACATGCTCATGTCAGTAATTGCACTTGTACCTTTGCAAGTAATAATGATAACACAGTCCATACCAAGAACATTTGCCAGAAGCCAAGGGAACGTGCACCGTGAAGCGAGACTTCGAAACTGCTTGACCCCAAAATCGAGATCGTGATTCTAGTGTCCCATCCGTCAGCGAATTCGCAACACTGGTCTGCATAGAATCGGGAAATCATACCCCCACACAAGCGGCATCTGTACCTATCATGTTAAGAACAGGGACCATATGACTACCTGTGATTGAATATCAGTGTCTTAGACTCCAGGATAACCGTAAATCGGAGTTGCGTCGAGACAAGCACATGTGGCTACAAACCTTTAGTAACGCTGCTTTCCAAGCTCGGATTGAATGCATCTCCAGAGAACAAAGTCACAAGCTTCGGCTGTCCTTCGAACCGACCATCGTTGCGGTAATAGTTGCACAAGGTCTGAAAGCGAGCGACACCGCCTACCGGTTCGGCCGAAGACGAGTCCAGGTGATATACTATCACAAACCCTGTCAGTTACTTGTCCCCGAGAGCAAGACTGGTCTGAAATCCTGTACCATCGTTATAGTGCAGGATCCGAAGATCAGGTGGTGCCAAAGTCTCTCCAGCGGTGAACGTGACCGCTTCCTCCATGGTGGTGTGCTATATCATCGTCGTAGCTGATAAGTGCAAGTACCGCGACAAAGCCTCGCAACAGAACAAGCTCAAATATGCCAGAAGAGAATGATTTGGCAGAAGGAGAAGGACAAGCTTAGTGAAGGATGAATTGGGTTAATGGTGTGTGTGTGTGTGTGTGTGTCGCGTGTCGTGTGTCATCGGGTATTATGCACGAAAGTGATGCTGACAAGGATAAGATAATCCCTACCAAGGGGCCGGAATGTAGATGGATTACATAATACTCCCTGCTACACTCTTAAGCCACAAGGCTGGCATCCAAAATGTAGCACCTCTGAGCAACACGTCGCCCTGCGTCCAACCTAGTACGGCCTTGCTCTCGTTATCAGGGTCTCCATAGATCAGGCATTGGACTTTCTTGTTGATAGTGTACATGCGATGAAGGGCAAAAAGGAGATGTGCCTGGAAGTTCCTCTCCACGCTCTCCCCCGACTCAACTATAGTCGCCACTGTGATTTTCCCTGGCGTTGACTCCCACACCAAAGCAGCACCTAGAGCTGTTGAGACGGGTAGACTACGTCGACTGGTAACACGAGTACGTTACTTGCAGTCTCTCGTCGAGCACCTAATGCCAAATCGGCATCATCGAGTAGTTGTCTTCAGCACGCTCTCGGAAAGCAATGGCCTCAGCACCTTGTCACACAAATGAATTCAATCGCTACTTGGCGATGCACCAACCAACGTCGGCCAGAAATGGCTCCCAGGCTACAAATGGCACGTTATGGATTGCACTGGTTCATCCTTCTTCAATATTCCAGGACATCTCTCGCGTATCCAGAGATATGTCGATCTATCAATCCCGTAAGTAATGAACACAAAAAAAACTCTTGCAAGGTCTCTTTTTGTAATAGACGTAACTAGTCGAATCTATTTATGGGAGCCTGTCCCGGTCTATTTCAGGCTGCAGGAATCCCGCAAGGTTGAGACAATTGAGATAATATGTCATCTGTCATCCGTCTTCCGGGATGATGCCAAATGGCGGTGGGCGCGTTGCCATGTTGCGACTCAAACTCCAATAGTCTGATGAAATTGATGAGCTGTTGGGTCTGTGCGATCATGTCCATGAATGACGACGATCAATCTACCTTTCTTGACGCTTTCGGCAAACTTGGTAGCGAAACATGGTGTTCCCATATCGATCTTCTCTGACACTGCTTCTCGAGGGTTAAAGATCATCTCCACGACTAATGCCACACCGTGATTTTTGCTCTGAGCGTGCTTGATAGCCGCGTGCATCTCTGGACACCACTTCTTCATCTCTTCTTTGTATTTCTCAGAGATGTTTGTGTTAGAAGGGTCTTGGACAACGAGCCTCACAGCATTATGAGCAGCGTAATTGATAAAAGCCATGACTTTGGTTGATTTTGCAACTGGGTCGAAGTCGGCAGGGACATTTCGGGATTTTCTCTTCTTGCTTCCCTCAACTGTGTCGACAGCACCGTCAGTATTTTGGGCCCAGGAAGTTTCATCGGCCGTCCCATCAGAGCTTTTGAACTTGGACTCGCCATTATCAGCCAGTGCACGAGCTTCATCATCAGTGACCTCCTCGATAGGCACCACATGATCCGTCAAGATGAGTGTCCAACAATCCATATGATGGCGGTAGTCAACTCCGATTTTGCCCACAGCATTGGAAGTATGCAGTGGCTCGAATGTCTCAATATCGAAGAAGGTACAGTTGTAGGTATTCACAAGATAACGAATGCTTGACAAGTCTTTGTGTGATGACTTAAGTTGGTAGGGACCAGCCTTGGTGATGCTTGGGTTCAGAATTCAGAATGTCGTGACGCTTGTCTGGCTGACTGATTTCGGGAGCGAGATCGAAGGCCGAGACAGTCAGGTTCATTTCAATGCCAAAAAAACTTCTCTGCGCATTCCACGGTCTGTTCAGTAGACTCGACAGATGAGGGGTCTTGAACCTGGGCTTGAAGTGTGGCCTTGAACTTGTCGATGTCCTCCAAGATTTTCTCTCCCTTGTCTTGATCTTGAGCATCTTTGAGTCGAAGTTTTTCTTCGGACCATCGACCAATCTTAAAGGTATCATCACCGAGTGCATTGCAGAGCAAGACCTTGTACGCTGGTGGAAGTCCTGCGAAGAGTCGACTCTCATACAGTCTATGCTGCTCTACCCTCGTCTTTGCGGCATCTTGCTGATCGGTCGACATGGCTGACGTTTTTGTCACGGTTTTCTGACACGAAGACGAATTAGTGAAAACCTATGTACTGAGTGGTTTGGGACAAGGTATGTTGTCGGCGGCTGATTTATATAGTCATTTATCGATCTTGAAATTTGGTTTCTTTAATAGCTTGCCGACATGTGTAACTACCCCAAATCATCTGGAACTGTGTTTGATATCTTCAATAAGGAAAAGACATGTTTCAGGGAAAGATTCATTACAGTTATAAGAACTTATGCACTGTATCTGTGGCTCGTCACTTCCTAGGAGTGGATTTGGCAAAAACCTCGTGTGAAAGATGATATCGAACGAGACGAAATGATCGTAGAGAACGGTGAGCAGAGGGAATAGAACTGGGAGCGGGATTGGGGTTTTGTTAAGGGTCGGGATGTGAATGGTTCATGTACAGATTCTGGCTCTGCCTCAGCTATTAGTCAGCGATGAATCTCGCAAGCCAGCTCTTGTTTTACCCAAGCAGTCACCTGAAGATAGTAAAGAATACAACGTACCCGGTAGTCAATATAGAGTAATCATGCTTTCCGATGCTTGTTGATTTGAGGTATCATGCAGACCAGTAGCCCCAGTGATCAACGCTGTACTTCCACATCTCCCATTTGCGCCAGAGCACCAAAGATTGACTGGGAGTTGATTTGCAGTCTCAGATGCAAGAAACTACTTCAACGAAACTGTACAGCACAGCTTACTCCGTACTATGCAGGCAACCATGCCGGTATTCGAACGGGCTTGGAACGATGATCATGTCTTCGGAAGGGGATATGAATCCAACATGGAAGTGTATCGCAACATGCATTAGACAATATTTCATGTCTGACCGGACACCAAGCTGTGGAGTATCCAGGATTTCCTATCGGGGTCGTTTTCAGGGGATTGCAAGTCGTCGAGTCTCGATTGACACCCATCCGCATATGCTTCGAGGTGCGCAGACAAATCCAGCGGCATCTGTCCATCGCTTTATCGTTGAGTGTATCGACCTAGGACGACTCTCGATACCAAGGGATATCCGCGACGGTAATGGCGGCCTTCTTCGAGATCCGTTTCCACCTCAAGGCCTCCCGAAATACAACGGTGATGAGAATTTGTGGGTGCATTAGACCCTGGGCGCTACCTGTCTTGGATGTATGTACCAACTCGGACTCTCCTGAGCGTACTTCCGTATCTAGTAGATAGCCTCGGTGATATGCTTGACGCGACACACCCAGGCTCCCCTTGAGAGGAGCAACCCGCGAGAGAATCCAAATCCAAAATGCTGTTGTCGTCAGTGGTAGCTAGTTACTCACGAAGACCAAGTAATTCTCAGTAGAGCGTTCGCCAGTCCGACTGACGACCGAGTATCTACTGGTACTGTAGGATAGTCTTGGTTCCTGCATGGTGCGGACACACTCCGCGTTGAGTTGAGGGATGCCACGGAAATGCTGCTTCATGGATCGACAAGTACCCTGGGGTCATTTGCCTGGCCCAATCACAGACACGGCATTTGCAAAAGGTCTCAGTGTCCTCATACTCGGTAGAGATGTTCGGTAGGCAATGAAAAGGTGTCGACAGAGTGGTAAAATCCGGTAGAAGCAGACAGAGGATCAGAGAAGAATCGTTTCATCCGCGGCTTAGACTTTGATCCATATCATCCAGCGAGAAGAGCGAGGTTCTTGAAGCAGAGGACTGTGCTGATGGCCGAAAAGGGTAGAATCTCGCGAGGGGAGAAAATGTGCGTAAGAAATACAAACGACGAGATTGGCTCCGAAACATCACCGGCGGTCCAGGTGCTGTCGGCAATTTAGCGCGGGTGGGTTCAGGCGTTGTCGGCGCTGTGTGGGTGGTGGTCTTGGGGGTGGGAGCTATTGGCTTACAACGCCTAAAAGTAGCCCCAAGTAGCCTCACGTAGCCCCCCAGTAGCCCTTACGAGCACTAGCCTTAACCCTAAGCACTGCTCACACGAATATTCGCAGGGGCCTCGCATCTCGCCCTCTGGCCCTGGCATCTTCGGCTGCTGCTGACCCCATATTTCGCTTTTCAGCCACTTACTGTTTGGTAAGGAAATCCAAAGAATCCTCTTCTTACTCATATACACACACCCCCGACCCTTCTTTCTCACACCTCTTCACCCACATTCCCTCATCTGTTTTGCTCTACCTGTTCCTCGTCTTTCTGACAGTTCTTCTGTCGACGCTGCGCCCGCCATGGAAGCTCTCCTGCACCAGTCCAAGGGCGTCTGTCCTTTCTTGAAGAAAACCTCGCCTGCGACTCTGCGCTCCCTCTCCACCTCCACCCGCCAGTCGCCCGGTGGCGGCACCATCACCAACCTGCAATTCATTGCACGACGATGCCCTGTCATGAACAAGGCTCTGGCTGTCCAGAGTGCTCGTCTTGGTCAACGCAACTATGGCAAGGTTGCCACTGGCACCGGCGTCGTCAAGTCGTTGTTGGAGAAGAAATTGCACACCTCGGCTGAGAAGAAAGCCAGTGTTGACACCAACATGTTCCGTCCGGCCAAGCAAGGTATGATGTTTTCGACTGCCTCATATTACTTTATGCTAATCATGTTCCAGCCCCTCCTCCGCAAAAGGCACAATCGTTCGTCAAGAAGCCAGATACCTACGCCGGTCCGAGGCCCAATGCCCCACCCACGCCGCGCTTCGACTATGATGCTTTCTACAACAATGAGCTCGAGAAGAAGCACAAGGACAAGTCGTATCGCTACTTCAACAACATCAATCGCCTTGCGAAGGAATTCCCACGAGCCCACATGGCCGGCCCGGAAGAACGGGTGACTGTCTGGTGTTCCAATGACTACCTCGGTATGGGCCGCAACAAGCACGTACTCAAGACCATGCACGAAACTCTGGATATGTATGGAGCTGGTGCCGGAGGAACTAGAAACATTTCCGGCCACAATCAGCATGCTGTGACCCTGGAAAAGACACTGGCCGATCTTCATGGCAAGGACGGAGCTCTGGTCTTCTCTTCGTGCTACGTCGCCAACGATGCTACTTTGGCTACTCTGGGCAGTAAATTGCCCGACTGTGTCATCCTCAGTGACAGCATGAACCATGCGTCAATGATCCAAGGTATCCGTCACTCGGGTGCCAAAAAGATGGTCTTCAAGCATAACGACCTGGTTGACCTGGAAGCTAAGCTGGCCAGTCTCCCACCCGAACAACCCAAAATCATAGCTTTCGAATCCGTCTACAGTATGTGCGGCTCCGTTGCTCCCATCGAGGCCATCTGTGACCTGGCCGACAAGTACGGTGCCATCACCTTTTTGGATGAAGTCCATGCTGTTGGTATGTACGGGCCGAGAGGCGCTGGTGTAGCCGAGCACCTCGACTATGAAGTCTATGCAAACCCTACCCGGACCAAGGAATCTCAAAAGGGCAGTGTCATGGACAGAATTGACATCATCACCGGTACACTGGGTAAAGCATATGGCTGCGTTGGTGGCTACATCGCGGGCTCAGCTGCTCTCGTCGATACTATCCGATCCCTCGCGCCTGGCTTCATCTTCACCACCAGTCTTCCACCCGCAACTATGGCTGGAGCTCGTACAGCCATCGAGTATCAGGCGAGATACCAGGGTGATCGTCGCCTTCAACAACTGCATACTCGAGCATTGAAGGACGAACTGACCGGCCGTGGAATCCCTGTGATCCCTAACCCTTCACACATCGTCCCCGTCCTAGTCGGCGATGCAGAAACTGCCAAGAAAGCTTCTGACATGCTTCTGTCTGACTATGGCATCTACGTCCAATCAATCAACTACCCAACCGTTCCTCGTGGCGAGGAGAGACTCCGTATCACTCCTACACCAGGCCACACTGATGAACTTCGAGCCGAGCTCGTCGATGCTCTTGAGAACGTCTGGGATCGCCTCAACATCAAGCGTGTCGCTGACTGGGAAGCTCAAGGAGGCTTTGTCGGCGTGGGTGTCAGGGATGCCGAGCCCGTTCAGCCTCTCTGGACCGATACCCAGCTCGCGCATGCGGCGCAAGTCGCTGAACCCGAGGTTGCTGATGGAGCGACCGAGGAGCGCATCATGCCCATTGCAGCGGCTGCGGCTTGAGCTTTCTTCGATCTGTCTTCAGATGGAAGTAAAGTGCTCGTCGCACTGCCTCAGCGTACGTGGGGGACACCCAGTGGGTGACCTTTGGGAGTGAAAAGATCACGATTCCTTGTCCTTTTTTCTCTTTTCATAAAAAGAAGGGGGCAAATGTCCGGCTCGTCAGCCTTTATATATACCTACTCACACATATATGTTTTGATCTTCTTTTTCCCACTTCAGGTCGCGAACTGTTGCGGAGAAAAACTAAGAGACAATATATATATCGCCATGTACGAAAAATGTACATTGGCCATTTTACCATTCATTTCTAACTAGACCTATCTTTTGGTCAGTTTTTCTTTTCCGCTATGTCAATGTAAAGTAGTCGTAGAACTCTGAGCACATCCATCCAATTCGACCTCTGGCGGCTGATATTGTAATCTCACGAATCAAGTCCTAGGATAGATGGATAGTCGTGTGTCACTTCTAGGCCTCTCTCTCTGTCTCGTGGAATTCTATATGTTGGGCGTTGGAGGTCATGATTTCTTCTATCTTCACCGTACGACCCATCATTACCTGATCATGGCTGACTCTTGGTCAGATCTCACGAAACGACGCGAGATCCAGTACCGTTCGATCGTTCGATCGTTCGATTAGGGTAGAAAGAGTACAGGACAAGTATCGATGGAGATGGACAGTTTTAGGCTCTTGTATTTTCTTTTTGTGACGAGACAAACAAACAGCGCCCATGATTTATCAATGTTTGGTCAAATGCCACAATATTAACCATGTAGCTGCTCAGTCAACTCTTTCAACAATTACCACAAACATGACAAAATGGCATTGCTCCCGTAAGATGGCCCCCAAAACCCCAAACGGTCAGTTCTTTGATTTAAATAGGCATGGCCTTGACGTCTTTTAGACCCTGGTCTACTACCTCCTACTCGGTCTTCCTGCGCTGATCTTGGGAAACTCAATTGGAAACCTCAACTTGGCGAACCGTGGCTTCTTGACACCAGCGTCTTCATCCAAGGCCTTCTTGCCCTTGCCCACCTTCTCCCAGCCGTATCGGGTGAGCTCACCGTCCGTCAACGTCTCCATCCGACATCCTAGTTCGCGGTAGTACTTGTTCACTTCGGCCGGTTGGAGAGCCAGGTCGAGACCGATGTCGCTTGGCTCGGTGAGGAGGACATTGACGTCGGCGCCCGGTGTCCATTTTGGCGGGGGGATGTGTAGCGTCAGCGCGAGGATGGTGGTGATGAGCAACGTGCGTGCGTGTGCTGTCGGGAGCGCGTTCGGGAAGAATGCGTGTAGCAGTTTCGAGAGGAATGCTGAACCCAAGTGCGTGTCGGAGATGGTGGACTCGGGCCATTTCTCGGGTTGTGGGATCGTACGGCGCGCAGGGAGACGGGAGACGTAAACGTGCAGTTCGAGAAGGATGGTGATGTAGCGTAGAAGTTGGAGCGGGAGGAGCGTGTGCTCGTTTTGTTGGTCTATGTGTAGAAGCGTCAGGGGTTTCACGCGGTGAGCGACGTATCGGAAGCGTGAGTTTATTTCCTTCGAGGATGAGATGCGGTCGATCCATGGTTGGATGTGCATTTGGGATAGGGTCGTGCGAGCTGGGCCAGGATGCACAAGCACGGATAGAGGGTAGACATCCTTGATCTCGTCCGTGGAGAGGTCGGCGGGTGGGAGCGGTTTATTAGACCGGTCGGCCGTCGAGGACACGGGGGCGTCTTCTTCTTTGATGGATGAGAGGATGGCGGTCGAGAGAGGGTCGTCGTCTTCTGCTCTTGCAAGGAGTCGGTTTTCGGCCATCGACGCTACTGCCTTTCGTGACTTCTTGGTACCGAATGCTTCGGTTAGTGCGGCGCGAGAGGACGATGGTGGGTGAGGACGTTGAGTTTCTGCGTCGGATGTGTCTGCGGATTCGCCGGGTGCAGGTTGGCGGACGCTGCTTCGCACGGTCATCTTCTTGGCTGGGACCACGCTTAGTTTGTTACTTGAAGGGTCAAAGACGGCGATGTAGTGCTTGGTGTGTTTGTCGGCGACGGAGGTTGTCTTGCTTTCGGTTGCGAGGTGGTCGATCGTTGGGTGCGAGGAGGAGTGAAGGAGGAGTGTCGTGTGTCCGGAGCTCTTTTTGGAGTAGGCGTCAAAGCTGAGGTCGGAAGGGAGAAACACGCCGGGTGAGTGTGCTACAATAGTCAGCGAGACGTGCTTGGAACACGCAAAGGCAAAGACGGTTGTGTGAGGTCGTCGACATACCTACGACTGGTTGCACAGTGTCGGCGCCAGAGATGTGCTTGACTTTGACCGTGTTGGTCTGCGTCTTTTTCGCTGGTCTCTCGCCATCTTGGGCAGAGGATTTCCGCTTCTTCTCCTTGGCGGCCATCTTGAACTGTTTTATCTCTGTATAGCGACTGAGACGAAGTGATAAGAGATTAACGATGCGTACAATTGCAGGTGGTCGTCGAGTTCTCCAACTGCGAATTCGAAAACTTTTAAGTGGAGCCGCCGAAGAGCGTCAAGAGAACCCCACCCCACAAGACGTCACAGCACACAGCATCACGAAGCTGTCAACAGATTGACCATGAGCTGCACAGCTAGAGCCTGGAGAAGCCTAGAACATACTCGTACTACGATAATCACGAATTGGCTAGGGACAAAAGACGAGAATGCACAAGAAAGTGAAACGTTGATCAGAACCTTGCTGTATTGACGTATGCGGTAGAGTACAACGCCGACTAGACGACATTGAGTACACTCGCTAGCTACTTCAAAGCTCTGGTCTTTAAAGGGTGTGCCGGAGTCTTCAACATTGTGTGTGTAATTGCCTGAAGTGTTTCTCAGTCCCGAATCCTTCATTGTCAAGTCCAAGACATCATAAGCAATCCGTCAGAAAGCTCCATGAGGGTTGACCATCCTCCACTCCTCTTACACAACATCCCACAGGTGTGAGGATGACAAACAGTAAGGCCGTTTCTTCATAGACCAAGTCCCTCCATAGCGATTGATGACACGCCGCCGAAGTGAATGTTGGTCAAGTGCGTAGCTGTGATTACTGTCGAGTCCAGGTACTAGCTCGACAGCGAAGAATCATTGACATTGGTCGAGAGGGAGGGTGTGATGGAGCAGTTGACGCGATTACTTGCTGTGAAAGAGGTCAATTGACTGGTCACAATATACTTCGGTGGGAGAACATACCTGCGGGCTCTCGTCTTTCTCCTCTTACGCTTAAGGCGACGGACTCGCTTCTTTCTCCATTTCGCTCTCATCTTCGGTCAAATTCGACTGTGGTAGGTCAGCAGATGTTCATTGTGTTCGACGAGAAGGACCAAAGAAATCCTTGGGCCTTAAGGGCGTACGTACAGAATAGTCCTGGATGAGTTGCTGGTGAGGGAGAACGAGAAGGAAAGCGTAGAGCAATTTAGAGGCTGCTATGAACGTCTGTGTCCTTGGCGCCTTGGCATGTTTGCGGTGACCTAATTCGGAGACATGTCACGTGAGCGATGCGGTCCTGTCAACGAGGTCGTCTTTGGTCGCTGAAACGCGCCTTCTATCTCAACACTCTCACCTCTGGCTGCCATACAATGATGCCACTCTACACTGCCATAAACCTGCATTGTACCAGCTAATCAACATGAGCAGCTTCATGTGCCCCGACCGCTTGTCAATCGTGACTCTTTCCCATTGAACATGTTTTCTACGAGTCGTTAATACTTTCGTCGGTCGTCTAAGACTCATCTGTGATCATGGTTTTCTTCCCTTGTTCTGGTGTCCATCGTTTGAGCGGCAATCTACCTTCTTCCTCAAACCCCCTGCTTGCTGGTATCTTCGTCCACAAGAATCATACGGGTCAGGTACTTGCCAGTCCGTCTCCCTTTCTTCTGCAGTTGTGGCTCGTACAGGATACTAGCCTCGACAGGAAAGGAAATCTTCGCAAATGAAGAGTTTATCATCGGCCGTGACAGTAATCGATGCCAGTACATCATTGAAGAGCCCTACATTTCGAAGCGTCATGTCAGAATTTATACTGTCGTTTACGAGGATGATGATCTAGGCGGCGTCGAAACGCTCGTCTTTGCAGAAGATCTGTCTCAGAACGGCACTTACTGGAATGGCTCCGCCATTGGCAAAGGCACCGGCGGCTACTTGTTAAGTGACGGAGATGTGTTGAGACTCAGTCGTCGCACAAGTCTTACTTTCCATATAGCGACAAACAGTTCCGCCAACCTCAACTTTGATCTTACGCAGGAGAGAGAGATGGCAGTATGACCATCTTGCTATTTCCATCTC
Source organism: Rhinocladiella similis (assembly GCA_024082115.1). Taxonomy (NCBI): domain Eukaryota; kingdom Fungi; phylum Ascomycota; class Eurotiomycetes; order Chaetothyriales; family Herpotrichiellaceae; genus Rhinocladiella; species Rhinocladiella similis. The sequence continues at coordinate 1,270,682 of JAMRYE010000004.1, read as the reverse complement.
GAATGTTACTGACACTAACAGCTCTTTCGCGGAGAGTATGTCATAACAGACAGATTGCTTGGTTCTGGGACCTTTGGTAGAGTCTTCATGGCCATCGAGCAGCATGCACGAGCACAGGTTGCTTGCAAAGTTGTCGACTTACGGAAGATAAAAGGAGGTCCCTTACGGTTTGGGCCTCCTGAACGTCCTGTGCCCGCAGGCGACGTCGACACTCGAGTTCAACGACGGAAAATCAAGGCTTGGGGTGATCAGCAGAAACGAGAGAACTATCTCGAGGAGAAACTAAAGCTGTACTTTCGGGAAATCGAGATATTGACCTCAATTAATCATGTTGGTAGGCAGAAACATTGTGTTTTGCAAGCTAACTGAAAGTACAGCCGAACATTATCACTGTCGAGAAGGTCTATGTGACCCAAAATACGATGTATGGCACAATCTCTAGTACCTCACGTCTTCAAAACTGACTGCTTAGATACATGATGCAAACCCTTGTCACAGCCGGCGACTTGTTCTCCTACATTGAGTCTAAAAATGGCCGATTGCTTGAAGTCGAAGCAGCCGTTATCACCCGACAAATCCTGATTGCTTTGGCCTTTCTGCACAAAAACAATATCGTCCACAGGGACATCAAACCGGAGAATATTCTTATGACGAGCTTGGCCACCGGCAGCCGGGTCGTACTCACTGACTTTGGGGCAGCCCGTCGCATAGCCAATCCTCGATCTCGCATGCAGACGGCCCTGGGTACCCGCGAATATGCTGCTCCGTATGCCTCACAGCCTTGCAGTAGGATTTCTGCTAACAATTTCGCAGCGAACAATCACGCGATGAACATCGATTTGGAAGAGCTGGATATACCAGAGCCGTAGACATGTGGTCTGTTGGCTGTGTTACAGTCGTTCTTCTCACAGGTGGAATGGCCTTCTGCGACCCAATCACAAATTCATACTCCGAACCGCTCGCCAGGGAATGTAATCTGAGCTCTCTGCAGGAGACACAAGAGTGGCAACATGTCAGAGAACGACCGAAGGACTTCATCAGTAGAATGCTTGTACTCGACGAAGCAGCAAGGCCATCGGCAGAAGAAGCTTTGAAACATCCATGGTTCTCCAACGAGTTTCATCGAGCTGATTTCGAAGATCTGTATCAAAGAACAATCAAACATTGGCACCCGCGTACACCAAAGTTACCATTGATTGATTTCAAAGAAGGTGGCGTTTGTTACAAGTACATGATACCTTCGTCAGACCTGCGCGACTTCGGCAAAAAATGGCTCTAGAAACGCCAGAAGCCAGTCGAACCACCGTACAAGCCATTCCCAAGACATATGCACCTTGCACTTTGGCCCCAGAGGGATCCTAAAGGCCGATTAACACGAGAAGTCGTTGATGCCGTAGAGAATTGGGGTGTGCACTCGCCCCGAATCGCCGAAGAGCTTTTGAAATGCTCCTCCCAAAAAGAGGCACCAGTAAGATCAAGTCTTTGGAGACGCGGTGATGAAGATACAAACTACATGAGAGATAAGAAAGTGACCTTACCCACAAGGCCACTCGAAGCACCTTCCCGAAAGCTGCGAAGCGACGCCAGCGATAAGTCAAAAGAAGCACCTGACAATACGGCACTTGAAAGACCCCCTGCTCCAAGGCCTACAAGAGTCTTTAAGAGACGAGCGAGTTCAATGCCTCCGATGAAGTGTACTAAATTTGAGGAGGTAACATGCAGTAGCAGCGCAACAGACAATGGCATGGATCAAGGAGAAGTTACCAAGCTCGCTGGTCGGGAGACCGATCAAAAGGAAGCGCCTTCTGTGGCATCTGGAACCGAAATGTCCTCACGGATAGACGATGCGCGCACGATTACTTCTACTCACAATCATAGCGATGAGCATTCTGGAATCCGTCTCAGAACTCTCAACAATGGAAAGCGACTCAAGAGGAGGACTGGCCCAATTTCAAGCAACCAACGAAAGAAGCAGCAGCATCGGGGTTCCATCTTTGACTTGGCTCAAGACGACGGCAACATTGAGACCAGGGAGGAGCAGGCTACTACATCAGTCGACCGACCAAAGCCATCAGTTGCGAACAAGTTCAGCCCACGAAAACTATACCTTCCTCGATGAAAGAGTCGGGGATTGCTTAGAGAGCAGCAAAATGAGAGTAATCAAAGCCATAAGCATCGATACGGTAGAGTGAGAGGTTTTTGTTGCAGCCATACAAGACACGAGATGTTCAGGGACTGTGCGAGAAAAAGACGAAAGTGATAAACACTGTTGTATCCGACATTAATGGTGGCAAGAAAAAATGATACATAGTAAACAGCCCGTCATGCCATTTTTTCGGCATCGTGTGTAGGCTCCTTGACACCAGTTCCTTCACTCCCGTCCAGACTCTTGTTGTCTTTTTCATTCAAGACTCCAGCACCCAGAGGTAATCCTTTATCCTCTGCTTCAACGGCACTCATGACGCCAGTTTGTGGACCAGTGAAATTCTTCCTCCCATCAAAGACCCAAGTCACCACACTGATCAGGCCGATGATTCCAAACGCGGCACTGCAATAATTCATGTTATCCGCCGTCACGGGTCCCTCTTGAGGGAAATTGAAATCGATCCCGGCAAAGACCAAGAACACCAACCCGACACCATTTACCAGGGGACTCCATTTACCCAGCGTATATGCACCGGGGATGGTCTTCTCGTGGCCGGTGAAGTAGCTCCACAACCTGACGAAAAGGGGCATGGCGTAGCTGACGTAGAAGCCAAAGGTTGCGATGGAGATGACGGTGCTGAAGCCCTCGTAGCTGGCAAAGTAGATGCTGTTCAGACCCATTTGGATCAGGCAGCACAGCAGGATGCTGTACACGGGGACCTGGGATTTCTTGTTGACCTTGGCAAAGACGCTGGAAAAGGGGAGGCCGTGGTCACGCGCGAAAGCCCACAGGGCTCGGGAGCCCTCGGCCATCAGGCTGTTGGCGCAGATCAGGACAATGACGGTGATGAGGCTGGCGAGCGTGGTGGCGCCCTTGATGCTCCCCGTGGAGTCGTAGAAGATTTGGATCAGGGGCACACCGGTGCTGGTGTTGGCGGTGGCGTCGAGGTCGCCTATGCAGAAGAAGGCCGAGATGAGGAAGACGAAGCCTGTAAAGGCGCCGAGGAAGACGGAGAGGATGATGGCTTGCGGTGCCTCTTTGGCGGGGTTGAGCATTTCTTCAGTCATGCTGTTGTGAATCCCCTTCATGTTAGCTTTGCCATTGGATGGACGGGGCGAGACTTGGAGAAAATGACAACAAAAGGGTCCTTGAGGGGGACTTACTGCGCTGGAGCGTCGTAGCAACACATTCCGAAAAGAGTCTGCAGAAGACCTATCATCACTCCCATCCCGGCGGATGAGAAGCCGGTTTGGTTCTGGAAATCCTTGAACACGAAACTGGCGGATTGCTTGTGGTCGTTGCACGCCAGGATGGTGATGATGACGACGAAGAACGACACGACGTTCCATATCACGGCAAAGGTGGAGATCTGGTTCAAGTAGCGAGAAAAGAAGATGTTGACGGCCGCGGCGGTGAGGGCCATGAGGTACGTCACGAGGACACAGTGCCATCGTTGGATTTCGTAGTCTGGGTAGTTCAGATTGGCCATGCCGAGGAGGAAGTTGGATCCGATCTGTTTGGGGGAGGGATTAGTAGCTGTCGGTATTGGGATTTTGGAAAGGCCCAAGATTGGAGATAGAAACAGTGGACGGGTAGAGGTAGGGAGCGCGGCTGGCTCACAAAGTTATTCACTGCTCCCATTGCAACGATGCCAGTACACATGAACCATCCAGTTACCCATGCTGCGCCGCGAGCGTATTTGGGAGGGGCGAGAATGGCGACCCAGCTGTATTGTCCACCTGCTGTAGGGTATGCCTGTAGCGAATGTGTCAGTGATGGGATTCCTCGACCTAGTATGGTGTATGGAAAAAGCACACAGAGGCTGGAAAAGTGAGAATCAACATGTGCAGGAAGACAACTTACTGAACACATCTCGGCAAAAGAGTATGCGACAGTCAAAGACAGGAGACATATACCAAGCCACGACCACACCATCACTGGAGGACCACCGGACACGATACCCAGGATCAATGTACCGCCCAGAGCGGTCCAGCATGTGACGATGGAGAAGCTGAAGCCGACCATTCCAAGCAGGGAGAAGGATCGTTTGAGCTCTGTAGAAAATCGGTGAGCATGTGGGTCGAGGTGGTCAGGTTCGCGAAGATGGGGTTGCCATGTTTGCAATGCATACCTTGCTCGTAACCAAGTTTGGCGAGTTGAGCTTCATTTCCCAGATTCGGGTCAAAAACTTCACTTTGCTTGCCGCCATGGACGATTGACGATAGCCGACGCGTTGCCATACTGTTGGTATTGTTGGTCCGAGTAGAGTCACAGTGGCCGGGATGTCAAGGGGTCACCAGGCGGAACGGCGCGCGCGCCAGGTGGACGAAGAATGGGGGAATAGAAGTCAAAGCGAAAGGGAGAGAGAAACAACTTGGAAAGGATATACAGTGTAAGTAATTGAGAGGAACAGACTCGACATGGACGGGGTTTGTAACAGAGAAAATGAGGTGATTAAATATTTATACACAGACCCCCTTAGTGTCCGTCCGAGGACGAGTAGGGCGAGATCCCATTGGAATGAATCTCTTATCTTTGGGACCGGCTGCGAAGGTTTGATGGTCATTGATGATGATGCTGCCATGTGCGAAGTGGATGGCGGGCGACCGCTAAACTGGATCTCTTCAAGGTCGTTATCGGTAGTCGGTAAAGGTCACCCTTGACCATATTGTACGAGTTCCTCATGGCGGAGTAAGTTTGGTGGCGTAGGCGATGAAGTGCGCAACCCAAAGGCCCTCATGGGCGACGAGAGGGGAGAAAGACGCCGTGATAAAGGAGATGAGCGATGTACTGCTGTACGTGGACACGAGGCAGAGGAGGAAGAGGAGGAGAAGAGCGATGGCCCGTCAATAAAAGGCTCAAGCCGGTGGCTGAACACCATGCCTTCTTTCGAGACGTTGATCTTCCACGCCGTCGATGCTTGACTGATCGAGGACCAAATCGGTGAGCAGGACGAGACTCTTGTCTTGTCTTGAGTATGATGGTCGTCGATACGAGGGAGAGTCCTTCTTTGGGTATCCACCTTGTAGGTGTAGTTGTGCGCTCTTTTCGTCAACACCACCATTCCAAGGCTGGAAACTTCACACAAGCAACTTGACCCAGGTACTCGTACAGCATGTTCAAATTTACTGTCCCTGCTGCTCGTGTCATTACTCCATATCTAGTACGGAGTGAAAGAGTCCCTGAGACCCACGGACATGGAACCTGGAACCCTGAAACCCCGAAACGGAGATTCCCACCCCCTTCACTTATCACTGGCACTATCAGTGTGGATGGATACGATGGGCTTAGACATAGGTTTATTAATTTTCATCCTCTGGGTACGACCTCTTGTCCAGTGATGAAGCATTTGTACATACACGAGGTACTACAGTATACATACGACTCACAAAAAACCAAGCATAGAAGAATGACCCTCGAGAACCATGTCTTCCTCATAACCCGACATGAGATTCCCTTTGTCCTACCTGTCTGCCCTTCCGGAATTCATTCATTCATTGAGTCCTACCACATACACCACACGCGAAGCATATGCGAGACACCTGGGTATTCACACTTACTTCCTCGCAGCTGTCACATTCTCATACTTCTCCCCATACGCATCAACCCAAGTCTTCACCACGTCTCTCGCCGGCCCAGGCGCAATCAAGTCCCTACCCTCCCTCCATCCCTCCTCAACCTCGTCCATGAACTCATCCACACTCATCGCATTCTTGTTCTTCTCTTTGGAATTGTCTCCCGGATCTGTGCGCTCGCGATGCAACTCCGTACTGACCGTCGGCGGCGCAATCTCCACGACCTTCAACGCCTTCCCCCTCTCACTGTCACCGTTTCGGTACTGCGTCCGCAGATTCATCGTGAAGAAATGCACCCACGCCTTCGTCCCGTTGTACACCGGGTTGATCACGCTGCTGGGCAAAAAGCCCAACACACTCGACACGTTCATGATGACCGCCCCGTCCCTGCGGTCCAGCAGATGCGGCAGGAACCGTAGCGTCAAGTGCATCACTCCACGGATGTTGGTGTTGATTTCCTGGTCGGCCTTTTCGAGATCGAACCCGTATTCCTGACTCTCCTTGACACCGGGGAACTGGAACGGTCTCTGCACGCCGGCGTTGTTGATCAGACAATTCACCTCGGGATGCGCGGTGAGGATGCGGTACGCAATGTCCACGACGGCGTCTGAGTTGCCCGTGTCGAGAACGTAGTACGCCGTCGCACCGATCTCGGAGGCGGTTTTTCTGAGCTTGGATTCTGTGCGCCCGACAATGATCACTCCTTTGCCGTGTAGAAGGAGACGTTCGGCCATGGCGCGGCCGATTCCACCCGCTCCGCCTGTGATGACGGCGGTGTCGATGAGGTCGAGCGTCGATTGTTGAGTCATGGTTTGTGTTGTGTGATAGTTGACCGATCTGTTTTCCTAGTCCAAGTTTTGAGACCTTAAATTAAGCCTTGAGGTAAGTGATCAAGTGAGCTGAAAGTACTGGAGAAGATACTCGACGTCCGGACGCAAAGCCGTTCCAGGTATAGCTGAATAGCTGACTAGCCAACTCAGGTATGCCGAATCTTGCTTGATTCTCGTGTTGTTCTTCCAGCTAAATATCACAAGTAGCTCAGATCAGAAGACCGAATCGTGGGATGTCATATATGGCATGCAAAACTTCCCATTAAACAAAAAACAAAACGTGGTGTTGCGAGATCACAAGATAGGCTGACGATCCGACCAGATACCATACCCTCCCTAGGAGGTGATATCAGGAGACACGTGCAGAATACGGGATTTATAATATGACTCGTACTCCGCGAAGATATATCATGATGTAATAATCACCACCACGACCCCCAATGGCCCGTTAATTGTTCAACAGTCCTATACCTCGTAGTCACCCTTCTATTCCTACCTGCTATCTAAGTTGAATCTGGGGAGCTGTCATTGATAAAAAAAGGTCGATCATGTATTGGGCGCACGTCTGTCTATTGCTTACGTTTATCCTGAAGGATCCCAGGTTCTTCTCTCTTGTACATAAAAAAAGGACTCATTAAATCACAATCACAACATCTGGAACTAGCCTCGATACTGCCAGTCAACCAACCAATCGTCCCCTTTTTCCCCAATGCAATGTGTCAATGCTTTTTTTTGGTCTGGAGGAAAAAAAGACATTGTCGAAGCCAATAAGCCATGGTGATACACAAACAAGAAAGAAAGGTGCCACTCGTGCCACTGACTATCCTCAGTAGGCACATCAACATAGACATCAAACCACATGTCCATTTTCTTGGGTCGTTCATCCAGAAAGCCAGTCCCTTGCTGCCTTCCATCACATACCACCACCCATCCCCAAATCACCTTCGGCATCAATAATGGCGAGACGCTGTTTGGCTGTCTTCGCCTTCTTGCTGATTCCTTTGCCACCTCGAGATCCCAAACCGTTCTTTGGTCCGGGTGTTTCAGCACTGCTGACCGGCGTAGCCGCCCCTGAGGGCTTGGCTGAAGCATCGTCGAAATGTCCTTCGCCTGTGAAATAGTTAGTTGATGATCTGATGGAAACCAAAATGTGACCAAATGCAAACTCACCTTCGTGATACATGTCATCGAGACTCATCTCGGCCTTGCGTTTCCGGGCGGCGGCAGCGGCTTGAGCCTTCTTGCTCTTCTTCTTAATTTCCTCTTCTGGTTTCTCTGCATTTTCTTTCTCCTTTTGTTCGATAAGAGCAGCCTGGTCGTCGTCCGCGAGCCACATGGCAATATCCTTGGTTCTGTTTTCACGGCGGTCGCGGGTGTTGAAGTCAACGCCTGCACCGTCACCACCAGTGATGACGACACGTTGGACTTCTTCCTTCTGCATCGCACGCTTACGAATACGCTCTTCGATTGTACCACGCGTGATGAGACGATACACCGTGACCTGCTTAGTTTGACCCAATCTGTGCGCTCGATCCATGGCTTGCGAATCAATGGTTGGGTTCCAGTCAGAGTCGTAGAAGATGACGGTATCGGCAGAGGTCAAGTTGATACCCAAGCCACCAGCACGAGTAGACAGCAGGAAGATGAAGATCTCCGGTCTGGTCTGGAAATCATGTACCGTGTCACGGCGGTCTTCAAGCTTCGTGCTACCATCCAGTCGACAGTATTTGTAATTCCGGTAGGTCAGGTATTCTTCCATCAAATCAATCATGCGCGTCATCTGGAAGTAGAGCAGCACACGATGACCACCATTCTTGAGTTCACGAAGGAGGGCGTCTAGCTTGGCGAGCTTGCCAGAGTCCGTGACGAATCGGCGCATTGATGGAATCGAAATGTGTGTGTATCGACTCTTCTGTGACTGTGGTTTGGGCAACAGGCCCGATACTGGGAAGTTCTCAGGAGCCACATCTTGTTCAAGCAACTTCACTTCCATGTTCTCTTCCAATGGATACAAGGCGCTTCGCACATCCATGTTGAACATGGTCAATTGTCGTTCGGAGATGGAAGATTGATCGAAAGCGCTGACCTCAATAGGAGGCGCCAATGCTGCAGGGATAGCAGCTGGCTCCAAAACAGAGTAGCCATCATCTTCCAGTGACCGTCTTGAGATGTTGCACAGCTGCGCAAGATTTGAGTTCGGATCGAGCTCCGCAAGTCGCTGCCGAGGACTGTTCTCCACGATATTGAACATAGCATGCGCAGGTGGCTGTGCTTCTCCATCATCAAAAAAGGGCAGCGCACGCTTGGATTTCTTGTCAAGCTGGATCGCACGCTCAAGAACGCCGTGATCCGCCGCGTGGACTGCCTCAGCGGGAGACGTATCCACGAAGCGCAGAAACGAGAAAGCCTCATCATTTTCTGCAGACTCCTTCATGTACTCTGGAGTCCATATTCTCATTAGACCACCGATACCATCAGTCTTGAACCCGGCTCGACAGAATCCAGCGCGAGCGTTGTTAGGTCCTGCAATGTCCAGTCTGCCGACATCATTGCATAGCACGCGTGGCAGATCGTACTGGATTGGATTTCGCACAGAGTAGGCGAGCTGGACAAAGGAGCCTTCTCGAAGGAAGGATGCAGTCTCGGCAAAGGTGGACATCGAGTATGGAGAAGTCGTGTCCGCTCGTTCAAAGAGATCGGGGTGATTACAGACTTTTCTGAATTGCATTACCAAATTCATCAAAGTGGCAGTATCTTGATCATCTCCCAGTGTTGCCTTCTCAATGAGATCCATGATACTGATCTTGCTCCGAAGATTGGCGTAGTATGCTCGTTGTCTATATGTGAGATCACAGAAGACATCCTTCTCGACCTTGTCACCAAGTTCTTTCTGTACGTGAGCCTTGACACGGCGCAACATGAATGGCTTGAGGATCATGTGCAGTCGCTTCAGCTGATCTTGGTTGAGTTTGGTGTTACTCTGCGCATGGCTTTCTATGTCTTTAGAGAACCAGTCGCTGAATTCATCATGGGAATCGAAAAGTGTTGGCATGATGAAATGGAGCAACGCCCATAGTTCCTGCATATTGTTTTGGATAGGAGTACCAGTGAGCAGCAGACGGTTTCGACACTGGAATGCAAGCAAAGTCTTCCAACGCGAGCTGCTTGAGGATTTGATTGCCTGGGCCTCATCGAGAATCATGTACTGCCATCGGATCTTCTGAAAATACTGAGCATCCTGAACGACGAGCTGGTACGAGGTTACCAGAACATGGAACTCGGAATCTTTCGTGTAGGTGACGTGTTTACGGTCCCAGAACTTTCGCAGAACCTTTCGATCCTTTGCATTGCCCCAATAGGGGAGAACCTTGATGGCTGGCACGAACCTCGTGATTTCCTGTTGCCAATTGTGCAGAGTTGAAGCAGGGGCAATGACGAGGAAAGGACCCCAGACATTGTGTTGCTCTGCCAAGTAGCCCATGACCGAAATAGATTGGACAGTCTTGCCGAGACCCATTTCATCTGCAAGGATGCCATTGATGCCCTGCTCGTATAGGTTGACAAGCCAGTTCAGACCCTTCAACTGGTATTCTTTAAGCTGAGCCTGCAGCATCTTCGGCTGAGAGACCTGGACGTCTCCTGCCATGGTCGGGTTTGTGAAGTTCATGTCGCTGGAATCGAAAGCAGACATGGGGTCGTCTCCATTGAAGTTACGAGCTTTATCTTGAGCATCTTGTAAAGCGCTGGCAGCATTTGCCATGGCGGCTCTCTTCAGATCTGACTCGTCCTCAGCATCGAAATCAAGGTCTTCGAAATTGGTCATCTGGTGATTTCCATGTTCGTGTGAAAGGGCCATATCATCCATGGTGCGATTCTCCTTCGCGTCAGAGGCACCCGCTTTCTCCCCGGAGCCGGAAATGCTGGGATCATTGGTAGACGATTCAATCTCATCCGTCTTGATCTTGCGCGAAATGAAATGCGAGTAGATTTCAGTCTGCGAGATGAGGAAGTTGAGCTTCCGCTTCTGTCGATTTGCTTCGCGGTCCGCCTCGGCCTTCTTTGCATCCTCAATCTCCTTTCTCTCAGCCATTCGTCGAAGATCACGCTCTTCTCGCTCATTACGTTTCCAGAAAGACATCATCTCCCGCATGACACGTTTGGCTCGAGCTTGAGTATCCTTCATGCTCTTGTTGGTACGCTCTTGCCATTTGCGTGCCTGTTTGCTCGCCAGAATTGCTGTCTTCCGCATGTTTTCTTGCTTGGTACTAAGGGAAACCTGCTTGATACGGTACACCTTGGGGATATCTTTCCTGGCAAGGTCGCGCCATATTTGCTCGTAGATTTGATTATAACCTTTCGAGTCGTAGTTGATACCTTGCTGTGCGGCGACGGCAGCGGCAGCGGCCTCTTCTTCCTCTTTCTCTTTCTCTTTCTCCTTCTCCTTTTCCTTCTTCTTCTTTTCTTTGTCCTTGTCCTTGGACTTCTTGCCTTTGGTGGGAGCAACAGGAGTGTCCTCCTTAGGAGCCATGGTCACGTCTTTGTCGGGATCTTGCTGCATGGCAAGATACGCGGCTTCTGCAGCGTCCTTCTCTGCCTGCTTCCTCTCTTTTGATTTCTTTAGACGTGCTGACGGTGCCCCGGGTTCTTTCTTTGATCTCTTCTTCGGAGGGGCCTCGCTGGGTTCTGGGGAGCCAAGTTGGAAGGAGGACGTAACACCACCTTCGTAATTGGGAGCAGGGGCCGAGACTTCGAGATCTTCCGGCGGAGGACCACCTTCAAGGAGTTCAGCAGTCTGTCGGATCCGAGCCTGCGATTTCTCAGCTTGTTTCAGGTATTTCTGTGCTTCTTCTTGGTCTTCAGCATTTCTGGCTCGTTCTTCGAGCTCCTCGAGTTTCTCTCTCTCGTTTCGGATCTGTTGCTCGCGGCGTCGCTTTCTTTGCATATCCTTCTTGCGTTCCTTCTCGGTAGCGACGTCTTTGTCTGCGATCTCTTTCGCAGCGACAGGTTCGACTTGTGCGCGGAAACGTTGAGCGGCATCAATAGCATGGAACTCGAAAGTTTTGATGAATGAATCAAGGAGATGATCTCGCCGGCGCTGTCACGACAAGGTTAGCGACTCGACCGCACTTTTCTTCACTTGACGACGCGTATCACTTACCTTCCGCTTTCGTAACTCTGCTTCACCGATTTCTGCCGCTCTTTTTCTGCCTCGCTGCTTGTAGCGCTCTTTGAGCTCGTAGAACCCTGCTTCATCTCCATCGCTCAGTGGTCCTTCATCAATCATGTTCATGGCTTTCAAGATTTTGTCAGCTTCGATTTCTGTCAAAGCCGTTCGTGGCTTGGAAAGCGCAACATGTTTTTTGGAAACTGGTAACGGATCTAGCTTTCTCTTTCCTTTCACGTCACCATTTGTAAGTGTCTTTGGGGTTTCGACCGCTTGCTGTTTGATGACCAATGGCTTCTCAGGAGTGATTTTTGTTGGTGTTGCAGGCGTCGGTGATGGCGTCGACGGCCGCGGAGGCCTCGTCTCAGCAGGCTTCGGGGATGGCTCCTCGTTGTTTGATGGGCCCAAGATGCTCGCAAAAGACATCGGATTGCTAGCTCGATCGGGCTTCTGCGATCATCGGTTAGTACTTTTTCGCATCGCTTCTAACAAAGCAAACTTACGTCTTTTGACTGGGGACGCGACTCGGCGGCGTAACTCTCAGTAGGTCTGCCATTGCTCAGGTTATGAGGTTCTCGCAAGGGCGATTGCTGCAAAGCCGGACCCGGAGGGTGACCGTGTGAAGGTGCATCATACTGTGAAGCCATGCCAGGAGGCGGAGGTACAAGGTGACCTGGGTATGTTCTCTGAAGGGAATACGGAGGACTCGAAGTCAACCCTTGCTGATACTGAGGAGCACCGTTGCCGACTGGGACAGGTGGAGGTGCAAGTCCATTCGGAGCAGGCAAGGGTGATGCTGATGCTGGTGGACGATTATGATGCGGGCTTTGTGCTAGAGATGCAGGTTGAAATGGTGGAGGAGTTTGCATAAGGTGTTGTGGGGGAGGTATTTGAAAAGGTTCATGGCCAAAGAATGGGCGGTTTGGGTGAGTTGGTGAGTATGGTGGATACTGGTTTGACTGCGTTGGCGAACGAGCCGTGAATGGTGTCGATCCAGACATTGTCGCGATGGTATCCGAAGTGAAATTGACGCGACAGTGTCCTCGACAGCAGCCTGGTGTGCTCTTTCAGTACGTATCTGAGTACTTCAGGCGTACAGTCTTTTATCTATTGGCTTTTTCCGAAGTCTCCATTGCCCGGTCGAAACGTGTCAACTTGATTTCAAGGGAGCGTCCTGGGCGGCGACTGTGGTGGTGAGTTGAGTCTGGTTGTGATGTTGAGGCTTTCGATTCGTGTCTTCGCTCCCGCAAAAGCCGGGCGGGTCGAGGCGAAGTCGTATCACAGGATCTCAGTCGTTCAAGGGGGTTGCGACATTATTTGAAGAGGGCAACGATGTCGTGTTGTCGCGCAACAGTGGTAGAGGGATGGTGGTGGGATGGGTTGATGATGAGAAAAGTCAGAGATGGATGAAAGGGACTGGTGGTGATGCAGGTAAAAATGGAATCATCGTTGGTCACAAATGGGTGCAATCACAAAGCCCAAGCTTGTCTGCCGCAGACTGCTGCAATCATCTTCACGAATGCGAGGCAGTGGAAGCATCACGTGATTCATTCAATTCTATACAACTTTCTGCGTACGCGTATCTGGTGTTGGTGTAAGAGGCGGCGAGAGGGTGCCCATTGGCAATATTTCCTTCACTTCCTTCAATGCATAGTCCTTCACCTTTGCCTGTTTCATGGTGAGCATGGTGTGAGCGAAACCCGCGACCGGATTGAAGCGAAGCGTGACAGACAGACAGGCAAAAAGCCTCCACCATGGCCTCTCTGACTGTCATGCCCTGCACCGCGCCCGCAAGTTCGAGCTGAGTGTCAAATCGGCTGCACCTTTTTCCTTAGCCCCGCCAAGCACGCGCCATGCCGAATTGGTCTGCTACCACTTCTCGACTGCGAGTGCGAGAACTCTCATCTACGCGTAAAGAGAGTCCCCGTACTCGTTACTTTGCCCATGGACCGCCGTATCGACCTAAGCAACTGAATCTCCCATTACTTTGGCAACTTTTGTTTTGCGATAGTGGCACACCTGCAAAGTTCACAATTCCATCATCTCGGTGATATCTACATCTGACCTACAGTCTCCATGGCGCCCAAGAACAAAGACTCCGGCAAGGGTGGCTCGGGAGGAGGTAAAGGCAAGGGCAAAGAAGATGCTTCAGGCGGTGCAGGCGGCAAACTGAAATCCGCACAGTCAATCAACGTGAGGCATATTCTGGTGGGTCTCCCTCCTTCGAAACGCGCTGATGGAATTCGTGCCCGTCTCTAATTCTCCATTGTCTCTCTAATACACATGGGTTCTCCAGTGTGAAAAACACTCCAAGAAAGAAGAAGCACTGGCAAAACTTCGTGCAGGTGCAAAGTTTGATGACGTGGCGAGGGAATTTTCAGAAGACAAAGCCCGACAAGGTAGGGAGACTATCTGATCGCCTCATCGGCCCCCGGTACAGCCGCCCCAAAAGGCTGACTTGCATCTCTTATCCGGTACCAGGTGGTGCTTTAGGCTGGAAACCTCGCGGCAGGTGAGTTGGATTGCCTTGCTGACAGTTGACGTCCTGATGGTGACTGGATCAGTTTACATGGCGATTTCGAAAAGGTCGCTTACGAGCTTGAGCCCAGCACCACAGCCAATCCAAAGTGTGAGTTCCTTATCATTGAGCGTTACAAAAGAGTGTGAATTATGGGATATCTACCACTGGACAAAGAAAACCCTGGTTTTCCAGAAAGGAGCGATCCAACACATTTGCTCTCCGAGAAGATGACAAGAAATCCCCTGTCCTGTTCGCTGTCCAGACAGTTAAAACGACCGTAAAATGGCAACACTAACCCATCGCTTGCACAGTTGCCGAAGTGAAAACTAGCCATGGCTATCATATCATCATGGTAGAGGGAAGGAAGTAAACCAGGATATGAGTAAGCTGAGCATTAGTGAATGAGCGGACTGGCCATGCTCACGTCGGCCAACACATCCAAGGCGATGTGATCGAGATGGTGCTTTCTCTTTCTGGGAGACGTGTTGACGGGCAACACCATGACATCAATCAAAGAGATCTTCTTTGCTGCGTTGTCCGGAGGGAGGAGCACAGGCCTAGCGACCTCGGGGTTTGACTGTGTATAACCTGGTGGACTTGGTCGATCTTGGGGAGGAGTGATTCGAGCAGCAACATGATGCTGAACGACAGTCTGGGCTGGATCCGAGGCTGTCTTTTGATGCAATCTTTCAGCAAGATTAAGATTCAAGAAGCCGCTCGACCTTGGCTCATCATGTGGCGGTGATAGACGCCCATTGACATTGAAAGGTGCAGATCGTGGGATTTCCACGAGATTGAGGATCCCACTGGAGCGAGGTTCTTCTGCTTCAGTAGAGCCAGACGTAGCACCACTAGGTGATAAGGCGCGTGAAGAAGGGGTGTGGATGGATCGCTCATCGATGCTCGATGAGACTCGTCTGGTTGCAATCGTATCAGGCGAAGCATGGCCACTTGCTAAGGGTTGTTCTTCTGGACCATTGATTCGACCCACTCGTCTCCTTTTTGAATGGAGACCTTCCAGTTCCTCCACACGTTTCTCAATCGACATGGTGGCATCGTCGATGGCGACAACACGACCTTGAAGTCGGACATGTTCGTCATAGTTACCCTCCACACGGTCCTCGAGGTCAGCCGTCTTTCTGCGCATCTCCTTCTCACTTTGATAGAAGGGCGCCAGTGCCTCGCGCAAGATGCGGATTTCCCTTTCCCACATCTGTCGTTCCCTCGTTAATGCAGTTTCCCTGCTTTTTCGTTCATTCTGAATAGTTTCCTCCAAGCGTTTGACCTTTTCTCCAAATTTTTCAAGAATAGCATAAGTTTCTCTGTCGTGTCTTTCGTGAACATGATAACAAGCTTGATGACCGCATTCACAAATGTTTCCAGGAGCGTTCCGGTTGTGATGAAAGGATTGACAAGAGCATGGTAGGTTCTGAGCCGAGGGGTGGAGCAAGATATATCGGCACCCGCCAGTTGGTTGTGGACGGGTGGACTCGGACGTCAACCGGAGAGGGCGATGTTCATGGGCGAGAGGTGGAGGAAGCGGTAACGCGTTTGACCCGAACATCGAGGCCGGCATAGAAGGTGTGTTGGTGTTGTAGGATATCGACAAGGGAACTTTCCTAACGCGGAGAGATGTATTTTCTCAGCGATCATGTATGTGTCCGCAGGGAGCGGCAAAGTAGGGAATGGACCCCCCTCCCTCTGTGGGAGGATGAGAACAACTGTTTCAGTGTTTCTCCTGTCCACGAAAAAAGTATGCTTGAGGCTGTCTTCGGCTGAAGGGACGGGACATGTCAGAATCTGTTATCGCGAACAAGACAGGATACGGTGAGAGTACCAGGAACACGAGACATACGCAATCTGGTCGGGACAAAGAGCTACCACGGTGCAAAGCTCTTTCTCAAAGAACTCCAGCTGAACGTGTACCACAAGTAGGTGCTCATTGTAGGCAGTTGACGGACAGCAAGGGAGACAGGAGGGAAGGCAAAAGCCTCGAGGAAGATTGCAGAATCCCTCTGCAGGTGAAGCGGCGACTAGGGAGTGCGGTGTGTTTTATCGGTGATGGCGGAGTGTTTGGTGATGGAGAGGTAAATCAGTCGTTATCTTGGGAAAGATATGTGCTCGGCTCAACAAGAGGTACGACGAGTAGCGCTGCCGGCAGGACGAAGAGTCACAGGAGACATGTGCCTGCTAGATCAACGGCAAATGGGCCTCGATATGGAGCGCGAGGCCGAATCAGAAGACTTTGAACAATCGGGGGAAGGGGAAACGCAGGTAGAAGTGACATGGATCGGGATCAATTTAGGCAATGTTTAGCTTCCAACGATGCCCGACCCATTCGAAAGCTGATGGGCGCAGGTTGGGAGGATTGATAAGAAGAACTGGGCCAGTACTCGTTTCCTATGGAGTATTGTGGACTAGCACAAGAGGCAGTCTGTCTGCGGAACGGAAGAACGTGGGATCCCGCCGAAGTGGATGGAAGTCTAACAGTACGGAGTATGGGAGAGCAAGTACTTTGTACCACAGTCCACCCCACTGATCGGTGATGCCATGAGTCTTTCGTCTCTGGGTCTACAGTACGAGTATGCAAGGTGAGCACCAAGCGCCTGGATCTCTCCCTCTCTCCCTCTGAATCCTCCCCCTCTCCCTGAATCCCCCCTCTCGCTTTGAGGTAGCCGTTCGGAGGTCGATACGAGTACAAGCTCATACAGAGGAACCAGGGTGGGAGAGCCCCCAACAAGGGGGTGGAAGAATAACAGCACATCCCAGCCATCAAAGCACTCACCCTCCATCCCAAGCGTGCAATTCGCAGTACCATCCATCGGGGAGACAACCTAAGAGAAGCCACTAAGCAAGTGCTAGCAACGCCAGGAAGCACGGAACACCGCCTGATGCCGCCAGCCTCAAAACTGCCAGCATCATTGATTCATTGATTCATCACCATCTCTCGTCGCGCTCTATTCGTATCAATCTCAATGCCGGGTGGGGCCATTAATTGGCTGTGATGGCTACGATATCGAGGTAGCACGCAAAACGATATCATCATCCACCAAGGCGTACGAATAACAGGAAATCCACGAGCTGCCAGCGATCATCAAGGACGAGGATCCTATCATCGACCCGGGATCTATCACTTCCCGGAATCCCTGATCAACTTTGCAACATTTCTGTTGCACACATCTTTGCTTTTTTCGACCATGACTACGAGGCTAGACAACCCCCTTGTCTGCGGGCGTAGGAGACACCGGACTAATACTTGCAGCGCCGGCATGGGGGGATTTCGGTTGTGTCTGGCGCGAGTCCCACGATGTCCTCCACCACCCACCACCACGGTGCGCCTACTGCCATGTCTATAGGCTACCACAGCATATTCCACCATCGCCCCCGAAAATGACCTCAAGTGCCAGACCGGTCATAGGCCAGTCACCCATGTGTCAAAACGTTGGGCTATGGGACGGCACGAACGGTCGGGTGACTTTTTTCTCCCACTGATCTGTGCAGACGAGGCCCAAAAGTCTTCCTTTGCTTGCATCCTCTCGGCATAGTTGACACAAAGGAATAGAGTGGGATCTCTGTTTGAAAAAGTCACCTCTAAGGAGACTGAGTGTGACCATCCCATTCAAACCACTGTACTCGTGTGCTGCAGTCAACAGGCACTCTCAGTCTTTCCAACACCTTGGGGTGAAAATAAACCCCATTCACCCCCTCTATGTTTCCAAATACGCTTCCTCCTGCCAGTGAGACTGGCCACACACACAGACTCTCTCTCTCTCTCTCTCACACACACACACACACAGACCTCTCCCCGTTCTCTGTACGGAGTACTCGGTCTGCACCTGCAATTGCTTAAGAATCGGAACGAGTATTAGGTATAACTTGTGGCTGACACATTCCACTCTCGGCGCCCGGAACATGCTAGCATAATCATGACTCTGCGTCGACTGAAATAAAAAACACCTGAGACTAATGGTTCATTCCGAGGATATCCAGCAAGGAAAGAGTCCCATATGAAGCCGCCAAGCGACTAAATAAGAACCAAAATCACATCCCTCTCCAGCGTGTTCGTTTGAATGAGATGTTGTACTCACCTTAGGTAGAAGTACGGCGTGAATAGTGAGACTGGGCACCCTTCAGCCTTGTTTCATTCTCAGCCTTGTACCGATAACCCCCGCTTACGAGTCCCTCTTGCGTGGTTTGCAGCGCAGCCGGTAACTCCGGAGAGAGAGCGACCGATCTCATCCGTATTGCCCACGCACGCAGGCTACCACTTTTTATTTCCTTTCGCATCCTACCACCCAGCGGTGTCTGGTGGCTCATACCACTTTGCCTGTCCAACACACACTCACTCATACTGTACAAGCCCACTGAGTCTCTCTGAGCCAAGATGTCAAACCAGGAATACAAGCCTCCGGACGGTCCTCCCCCGCAGCCCATTTCGTCCCCTCCTCCGGTCCACCACGATGCGGGCCCATATAATGAAGAGCGAGGGATGATCCCGAATCAGAACTATGGCCCACCTCAGAACTATGACTACAATAACAATTACAACTACAACGACGCCAGAGGGTATGCTGGTGGTCCTCCTCAGCAGCAGCAGGGCTGGAATCAGCAATCCTGGCAGCAGGGTCCCCAAGGGTACTACGGACCACCACAGCAGGGAATGTACTACGGGCAACCACCTCCAGTGACGTATGTTGATCAACGATCAGGCCCAGGCGGCGACGGATGTTGTGCTGCGTTTCTCGCGGCTTTGACGTGCTGTTGTTGCCTGGAACTCTTGTTCTAATGCCTCATCATGTGCGACAGCCTGTGCCTAAGGCAAGGACGTGACGGGCAGGAGTGACGGCGCATAAAGGTATAGGGGGCAGTGCTCGGTTGGTGTATTGGTCTTTCGGAAAGAGCAAGAGGGAAACGGGAAAAGGGAGGATGGGGCAGAGTCAAATGATCTGGCGACGGCGTTTTGTTTTCTTTTGGCGCTTTGTACATGACGTTGGAAATCGAAGCAAAGTGTGTTCAGGAAGTGAAGGTCCTCGGGGGGAATGTCGCGAGTGGGCAGGATCATGGGTAACCAGCCCATTTGCAAAGATGAGACTCAATGACAATGTCCCTTGAAACCTCGATTGATCAAGACTGATCCGAATGACTTTGCGAACACCACGAACCTAACGAGTCCTAGATCTCCCGAGTGTCCTGGTAGACACTATTCCAATCTCACAAATCGACTTGGGCTCTGAGCTTCGCTACCTGGAGAATACCTTGCATCGCCTTGCCTTGCCTCACCTCACCTCACCTCACCGCCCTACGACGATTCAATTTACACCTGTCTTTCACTTCCTGTGGGTTCATTATCCCACGAGCTCCTCGTGCCCGGTCTTCCTATTCGCCTCAGTCAAACATTCAGTACCATGTTCCTGCATCACTTGCATTCGAGCAAAATGATATTCAACAGCATTCCTTCTTTCTTCCTCGGAGGCTCAATTGGAGAAACTCACATCTCCCTCCTTTCCACCGCCATCCCTCAAGTGGGGGGCGTTTTGGCCATGGTAGAGAGGTTGGTTTTCCCTACTGGCTTCTCTGAAGTTGAAGATCACAAGGGCAGTAAGTCTGTTTGGACCGGCCGACCAAGCTGCGCGCCAGAAAGGCCGGAAAAGCCCAATACATGGCTTTCTTTGACCATGGGGTTCGGAAAACTTGGACTTGATGGCTCAAAGGCAGGCTTTGGGTTGGGGGGATGTTTCCTTCTTTTCTTGTTCTTTTTCTTTTTCTTCTTTCTTCTTCTCCCGGTTGTGAGTTTTTTGGACCTATGATTACTCTCTCTACCTCTCTCTGTAAACGACTCTCTTCAGATGTGTGCTCGTGAAGATGTGATGTGCGGGTGATGGCGTGCAGTGAAAGTACGCATGTACAAGTGCTTACCTAGATACCCGGACCTGCCCTAAGGTAGATATATAGTGAGTGTTTGTTGTCATGGTCGTTTGGCCAGTGAGCTATACATGCATACTACCACCAACGCGGTCCCTTACTACCTGTACTGCTCACCTCTCTCGTACAGACCTGCAGACCTGCAGACTTATAAATATGTTACCAGATCTACAGATCTACATATAGTTGTCTCTCTCTCTCTCTCTCTCTCTCTCTCTCTCCGTCTGTCAGTAATAGACCATTATCCAAATTGTACCACAGACTATCAACGAAATGGATACTCGGCATACCTAAACCAAGCATCACAACTACAGCATGGATCATTTCTTCGGGACGGTCATCCTTCCTACGACGACGCTATTGGGACTCTTGACTTCTGCAACACTCGCAGATACTCATGTCCACTCATCCGTTCCAGCGAACGAGGCCACAAACTCGACACCCAGACACTCGACATGCTTCAAGGGGGTCGGGTTCGGGTTGACGGTCACGAGCATCGTCTTCCTAGTCTTTGGTCTCCAACTCATGTCGTGGTCAGGCTGGATATTGGTTCAACGGTACAAAGAAGACAAGCGATAGATCAGTCATGGCAAACGATTTTGCAGTATTGATCAAAGTACGGTGCTGTTAACGGAGTATCATTGACAAAGTATTGCTTTATACCCCTAGGCAGCGTTCTCCCCGCTTGATAGCGCCGTCAGTCCAGCTGTTGCCTGCGAACCACCTTCCAAGTCAATCTTTGGTTGAAATGATCCGAATAATGTCAATAGTGTACAAGTCTCTTGAAGCAGATCCCTCGTCCAGCGGTCTGCGTGAAAGAAAAATTGGAGACATTCATATCATCGTTAGTCGTGACACTCACTTCTTCACCATCATGAATGCGTCCGGATAGACCTTTTGTACTTCAACAGTCATCTTTGGTACAGGTTTGGCATCTCTACCTGCAAACAAGCCAATGGCAGTAGCGAGTGCTGCTCGAGACTCTTTGCCAACAGGCGTCCAGTGACCACTTCGTGGTAGGATGGTCACTTCACTGTCTTTGGCAAGATAGTCTCCCAAGCCGTCCAAACAAATGGTTCTGGTGCAGGCCTGGTCTTTCTCGCCCCAGATCACATAGGCAGGCGCATTTAACTTTCCCTTGATGTGGTCAGCAAACAGGATGTGGTTTGAGATTGACGAACGGCGTCTACTGCCAGGAGAGCTCGACTCGGAAGCAGAGGTTTCCAGAGCATACAAGTCTGCAATGGTTTCAAGGGATTTGGTCCACGGGCTCGTTGCCAATCCATCGCGGTAAACTCCGGTCATATTCCAGAATGCCTCTGCTGAGGACTTGGCTCTCACCACCACAGTCGCTCCATAGGTATTTCCATCGGCAGTCGCAGTTTTGCACTCTTCGGGACCAGGGCCAAGGGTAGACGCGAGAGCTTCCTGAGCTTGGTACTCCTTCGAGTACCTATCGTAACCTATCTTGTTGGCTCCTCGCAGAAATGAGTAGTTTCCACCGTTGCCCAGGGATCGGACGAAGAAAGAAGGCAGATTGAACACGAATATGTAACCCATCAACAAGGTTTGCCACAACAATGGCTTCAGCGTCTTGATGGACTTGGACAGGCAGCCAAAGTGTTGCTTGGGTGACTGTTTGAATTGCTTGAAGATCTTGGTGGCTGAATTGATAATCCGGTCCTTGTTTGCAAGAGCAAGTTCAACCTAGAGCCAAAGTAGTCAGTACAAAGGGCCAGGAATCAGGGATAGGGTTATTTACATGTGGAGCGTTGGTCAGTATGAAGCGATCAGCGAGACAGGGCGCATCTGCAGCGAGGCGAAAGCCCAGTACACAACCCCAGTCATGTCCTACTATGAAAGTATTTGTCACTTCTGTTTCCTCAACTGGAATATATCGGTCTCGCATAGCAACAATGAACTCAGTCAGAGCCTCCAACACTTCGGTATCGTAGACCTTGAAGCTGTCACTACCTCCGTATCCAGGCAAGTCAACGCAGACCAAGGTAGCCTCAGTTTTTGGTATGGCCGACTCTTGCAATAGATGCCTCCACATCATTGAACTGTCGGGAAACCCATGCAGGAAGACAATCAGATTGCCAGTCGTCGCCCCGACTCGATTGGAGAGGTAGTGTAATTTGAGGCCATTACGCAGGGAATAGAAGTAGTGCTTGAAGCCTGGCAAAGGCTCCTTTGTCAAGTTCCAGAAACGATCTCGCGCTGCAGGACACTCATTAGCATGTAGTCACACCGCAGGCTCTTCGACGTACCAATGGCATATTGTAGGTTGTCTTGCTCGGTGTTCTTTTTGAAGAATGCCCCGCTCTTGATGGACAAACCGAAGTAGAGAAAGTAGCTAAAGACACCGAACAGGTAGAACAAAGCTCGTCCCAAAAGCCGCTGAAAGAGGTTGGAGGCCATGGCAGCGGTAGTCGCGGCGCAAGTCAGGTCGTCTAGTACAGGTCCCGCGTCGCTGTACACCCTTCGCCAGTTCAAGGCGCTCACGCAACGAAGGTCAAGGTCGTCCGCTCAAACAGCAAACTCCCTCTGACACGAAGCTGACGATTGCACAATCACATGTAGCCACACGATGCAGAACAAAGAGATGAAGGTGGGAGGGTTCAATTCGCGGTCACGAGCAAGAACAAACAGTATTCACCACACAGGGACATTATTCAATAAAGAGCAGGTGTAGCGTGGCCGACAGCCGGATGAGGAATTCGTAACTCGTAACTCGTAACTCGCACTGGGCATTTGGGAGCACGAGACGGCAAGGAAAAGATCTTCTTCAGAGATCGACTCATGTCTCGCGCTCAGCCAGCGCAGGGACCTGAGGACAAAAGTGGATGGGAGAGACCTCGTCTCGATAGAGAAGCGATCTTAGCTTGGGTGAGCTGCTCTCCAGTTACAGTTGTTCTCCAGTTTTCCTCTCCTCCACAACCACGCATTGCTCACCCTCGCCCGTGCTTATCCAGTCCTGTCCTCTTACAACACTCCATCGGCAGCACGGGCTCCCCTGTCTCCATGCGTTGACACGGGCTATCATTGCTACTTGTAGGAGTGGTTCAACGGTAAGCAGCTCTTGATACCTCCAGCACTCCGTACGGAAGGATCTCTGCTGGCTACGATACACGCCTGTGCAACAACGTCATCGGCTGCGCTGCCACTGAAACAATCTCGAGGTCTTGTGACACTATCGACGAGATCCCCCTTTGGTCTACAATACTAGACATTGATGCCCAAGGCACGAAAGGCAGATGCCATCAACGGGTGCTGGTTTCAGCCGATCAACAAATCAGCTACAGATTGGAGTGTGAGACTTTAGCCTAGGAATACGAGGACGAAAGTCAAATGTCGGATTCCAGTTGATCAGCGTCAATCTATTTCTTGGAGCGAGAAGGTACACCAGGTACGCAGTTCGCAGATCAACCTCGTCGCCTATAGACCGACTACGTTGGCCTTCCTTCACTCAACATCAAACCACCATTTGTACTTCACGTGCCATTACAATGAGTGACAGCGTAATCCACACAAGAGTTATGCTGCTTGGTCGATCTTGGGTGCCGCAGAAAACACAGCGCCGCTCGCTCTAGAGAGACCTCGAGAAGGTTTCGACCGTCTGCCTGCTAACCGATCAAACTCCATGGCCCCAGTAGCTCGCTTGTCAAGCTGGCCAACACCATCTCGCTCCCAGCCGAATTGGATGTAAAGGTTCCATATCAATGCCGTGAAGAAGATTCCTACCGCCGTCAGGAAGAGGACTATGGCACGATCTGTGTCTGACATTTGCAGCTTTGGTATTGTTGGCTGGAGGATGGTGAGATGGTGCAGTTATTATCAAGGTAAGTTGTCCCTCGATGCCTTTCAAGTTCGTTGTGGTATGATGAAAGTCGGACCAAGCAGAAACGACCACGAGGATAAGTCATGGTTTACATACTTGTCACGATATGTCTTGTCTTTATATGCTTAGCTGCGTTTGCATTGTGATGAATTCATGGCCAAATACCTTCCTCTGCCAACAAAGCCCCGTTGCTTCTTCCTCGACTACTTCACTACGCTGAAGAGGCTCGGCATGACAACGGACTCCATCGGCCCTGCCCACAGGTGTTACAGCACGTTGGTTACAAGGACTGGCGACGGGAGAGGGTTCATACAGTGACAATGATGGATGATCTATTCTCAAATACCACATACCACAAGGTAGATAGTTCCTCTAACTACCTCCGAATCCAAATACTTCTTCAGTCCACCTCACTTTTCTTTCACTCTCTCTGACCTGCCGTCCTACTTCCTTGCTCAGATCCGCCGACAACGAGGCCGGTCCGCAGACGAAAACATTGACCTCGTCCTCGTCAGAAATGGAGCGATATCCGTCTGCGTTCGAAGCCGTGAAAAACTCATCCACCACTGCCGCGATATCTGGTCTTCTCCCGAGTATATGTATCTTCAACCCGTGGATTCCTTCTGCCCTTGACACCATCTCTGATCCTTGCGCAGGATCCATAAGAGCACTGTCGCCCGCAACGTACAGATCAACATCGATCTGATTCCCACGCAACTGACGCAAGACGTCCAGGCCCCAAGTAGCATCCGCAACACTCTTCACCAGCCATACCATCTTGACAATCCTCGGCTGTTTCCCACTCTGGCTCGCATGGTTCAGTAGAGCCATATAAATCGGGATCGTGTACGTGGCACCAACACCCCCAGCGACAAGCAGCACTGGACTCGTCGTCTCCACGTTCACCAACCTGTCCACATCATCTCCCGCATCACCATAAGGTCCCTCGACTCGCATGTCTGCCTTCTTCCCCGTCCTCGCCAGGTCGGCCAACCCCTTTGTCCCCGGTCCACCCAGCCTTCTCACCACAAGCACCACCTCGACGCCCTTCCCTTTCTCTGCATCAGTCACACTCACAATCGTAAACGGGTTCCTGGCACCACCACCACCTGAAGCAGGGGCATGCACATACACATGCTGTCCGGGTCTCGCCTTGGCAAGCCTCCCACCCTTCTTCGCGCTCAAAATCACTTTGATCAATTGCCCTGTACTTGCACTTGTACTCGTAAGACTCCTACTACCACTAGTAGTAGTGGTAGTAGTACTACTGGTCCCCTGCACATCCTCACAGCTCACTTGGACAACCTCGCTCGCCCATCTCCTCATGACCACATTCACCACCCACACAACAGCGACTTGCCCCACATAGAGCCTCGTCCACTTGACATGCGCATAGACAAACACGGGCACCGCGACGCCCAGAACGACATGACTCCTCCAGAAGAGCCTGTGGTAAGCCCACCTCCTGACGGCCGGCAGACTCAACACCGCCAGGAAATTCACACTCCAAAACGCCAACAGGCCGAACCTGACATCCCAATCACGCACGCGTTTCTCCAGCCACCCCATCTTCGCAAAGAAGCGCAAATACAACACGGCATGCACGGCCAGGAAAGCATGCACCACCCGTCCAAAGAAGCGATGATACACGTTGACCTTTTCGTGGCTCAATCTCAGTCCTCCCGTCGCGATCTCGATAGGGTTGTACTTGTTCGCCCACTTCACGCTCATGAGGTACTGCACGGGCATCTGGCTCACGCCGACGTGACCAAACGCCTTGGTGAGGTGCATGTAATCTTCCCCCGTGCCCCGGAAGACAAGGTACACCAGCCACGCCGTGTACGCCAGCCCGAAAACCTGGACGGCCAGAGGCCCGAGTTCGGGAACGTACGTCGTCGTGCCGAGAACCCAGCTTACCCAACGTATCTTCCTCCGGGTCCGAGCCTGGGTAGAATTTGCCCATCGGGATAGAAATCGTCGATACACGGAGACCGCCGCCATCAAGACGACGGGACTGAGCCAGGCGTGCCATCCTGCGCGATCGAGGGCGTGGCGTCTTGCTTCGATTTGCTCCGGTGACAAATTGACGAATTTGTAAGCCATTGTCGTTTGATCTTAGTGGTTTGGACCGGGTCCTTTGTTCGTGGCCGTTCCCTCTTTGCCTCCCAAGGTGGTGCCTTTCTTCCAGTTATCGTTCTCGCTCAAATGACTTTTCCCCAAAACCCATGCAAGATATGCCGTGATTAGTCACAACCAAACAATACTCCTTTGTTGATCGAACCGTGTCTGGGTCTTGATATGTGTCTGTAGTTCCTGTTTCTTTCGAGTAACGAGGGTACCGAGGACACGTAGAACGAACCCCGACGGGGGCTGTGGCGGGGATTGAATTATTTTATACGAAATATCCACGGCCACGTACTCGTACCCAAAGACTGTGAGATTACTCCGTACGGGAAAAAAGGGAGACGTGTTCACGAGTATGGGACGGATGTTCCGTGACGCTAAGATAAGGGACGAGGCTGGAAAGGGGGGCGCCTGGTCATACGTACAATAGGACATCATCAAATCAAGAAAACCACTCTTCTGCTTCGTAGAAACAATTAGAGTACGGATATAACCATCAGAATTCATTCGCTGGAGATTTTGCTACTGATTTACCTGACCCATCAAGGCAGAGCCATACCAAGTATCATTAGAAGGTCAAGACTACTAGGTAAGACATTCAATCAAAAGACTGGCAAGCGCTCGCTATGCCAAGTTTGATACATCAAGAGGCGGAGAAAGAAGCCAAAAGAAAACCACTCAATATCCGCATGCATTGATTGCCCCATTAATCATAAACACCATCAAAACATTAACACAACACCATCTAAATGCCATCAAAAATAACGATTAGACCAAATGCTGACTTGCAAGGCAGAGGACCCAATAAAAGGATACTTGATCATAACAAGTAATTCAAGCATTCAGAATCGTGACCATCATTATCATCCGTCTTCGCTCTTCACTTGATAACATGTTGTATCACTCTTAGTTCTCATCCAACGTGTTCTCTATACCACTGCAGTTTGAGGTAGTGGGCGAGTTGATGTAGGGCTCGGCGCATCCTCCTTGTCGTCAGGCACTCTCTTCACATCACTTGCCGGCTCATCCGGTTCCTTTCCCAACTCGAAATGAGGAGCCTTCAGGATTGGTTTCGGCACCTTGGGCGTTTTGGTCGGGGATATCGACAACTCCGCCTTTTGAATGACGGTTTCCTTGCTATTGCTCTCCGGCATCTCGCGCTGCGGTAGCTCACCAGGCTCGTCTACATCTTTCGAAACGGTAGGCGACATCAATACTTCACTCTGTCGTCTTTGGAGTTCTTCGAGTCTCGACACCGGGTTCTGTTTACCACAATATTGGCATCTCCAGTAAAACACGTGGGGCAAATCATGGACAAGGGTGGAACGCAACGCAGCAGCAAAATCAGGCGTGGGGTTGGAGGAGAATCGACGCACCCAATCTTCTTGTTTTGGCACTCCTTCAGCTGTCGGTAAGGTTTCTTCGTCTCTCTCCTGACCCCATATCGTGGCTCGACGGATCGGCGCGGGCGTCACGGGTAAGCTCGGTCGTTCAATCTCAGTAGGGAAATCGGTCAGTTTCAAACTCGGTCGTCGCTGGGAGTCAGCAGTAGTAGGTGAGGCAATGGCAGTCCCCCCCGGAGAACGCTGCGTAGGGGTATGGTGCAAGACTTGCAACTTTCCTTTCTTTGCCTGATTAAGTGCTCGCATGTATCGTTCAATCTCAGGCATGTCGTCCCAGGCGTTCGTCCGTTGTTGAAAGGCTTCCCAAGGATTGACGGGTTCTCGTTGGGTGGGACTGGGTGGACTTTCTTTCGTTTCCTTGGACGGGTCGGTGGTCTCTGCGGTGGCTTCTTCAGGTTGGACACTGAGCGCTGATTGTTCTACTGGTTGTGGAGGAGGACTAGGTGGTCTTGCTTGAGGAAATACCCGTGTAGGCTTAGGAGCTCGTGCTTCCCATGGAAAGATCTGTCTCGGTTTAACAGGTTCAGGAGTCTTTTCCGGTACTTGATACCACATGTCCCTCGGCGCTTCAGGATATTTAGTGGGTGGCTGGAAAAGTTGGGTATCGCTCGACATGTCGTAGATCGTGGTTGGGAAATTGGCTGCTTCGGGTTTGGAATGCGCAGGCGGCGGTGCTCTGGACAATGTCAATACCTCGTAGTCAGCACTGACTGAAAGCATACCTTGAAGGCTCCCATTCTACATGAGGCGCACTAAATCGCCTCTGTTCAACTGTAGCAACTGGAGCAAAATCTGATCGCATCGCCGGAGTTGGAGCATCCCCTAGGGGCATCTCGACTTTCACAGCTTGATGGGAATCAGAACCCGGTATCGTAATCTCGGAGGGCAGAGGAATTTGTCCCTGCTGGGGAGATGGTGCTTGTTGGGGTTGGCTGGAGTAGTTCGGGACATAGAGAGGTTCCTCTCCGCGGACGTAATCTTGCACCTTCTTGGTCGATGTGTACGTCTGGGTGTCGTACTGTGTTACATTCTGGAGACGGTTAAGCAAATGACCCCTTGGCGTTGTTGTCAATGTCGGACTTACCTTTTGTCGATAGTGCCGGTCATAGACAGACCACCACATGCCTAGAAGCTCTCCATACACGCCCGTGTTGAACCTGTTGTCCCTTCCTAAAGTCCAAGGCTTGTCTTGTCCGATGAAATGTACCACCGCTATACTACTCTGAAAATGTCGGTACGCAGGCACATATTGATAGTTCCCACTGGGCGTGCAGTTGTAGACGAAGCTCAATCTCTCCCAGTCACGAAAGTGCATGTTAAGGAGTCCCTGGTCTGCTCCATCGAAGCTGATGCCTCGTTGCGCCAAGGCCAGCAATGCGTAGTAGTCTGCCATATTAGGTGTAAAGACCATCAAGCCAGTATTGAAGCAGTCCGGCCAGCCTATATCCGGCACGGCAGCAAAGTCCGTGTCAAGCGTGAGAAGCTCATTCGGAGCTCTCAGTGCGACTGTGTCGGCGTCCATGTATATTATCCTCGTGTACTGTGTCTGCCTCCACAGCTCAACCTTTGTGAAGGTGGATATTAAGTCGGGTCTGTTCATGAGGTAGAGGTTTGCCGGGTTCTTGTTAGTGATTTGTTGGATGGGAACAACTTCATCATATACGGTCTGCACAAGTTAGCATACGCGCAGAGGAACTTGTGGTGGGAGTGCAGACTCTGAGCTCGTTGATGGTGTCTGCGGCGAGTCTGTCGACAGTGATGAATGCCACCAAGGGAGCCTTGACACCTCTGTCTCTAAGAGAGTGGCCGAGGACCATAGCACCTGGTGAGTGGTCAGCGTTGTACCAGAGGTCAAGGGTGGTGCAGCTAACCTGGGAGGTAGGCATCGTTCATGAGCAGCGTCGCAAAGACTGCTTTGCCTATAGGTGCCATACTGGCAGAGGAGGAGAGCGGTGGGGAGAACGGAAGAATGGCCCTCGACACTTCCGGCACCGGAGGAATGCCCGCAGGAGGGAAGGTGTGTATCTTGTTACGAGACGAAGGAGGACATCCTGTGTAGGTAGGGATAGGCAGAAGGGACTATACACGAGGTCGGGCCAGGTGTTGGTGTGTGAGAGCGAGTATAGTATGAGTGTGAGTTGTGTTCTGCTGGACGAAGCATGCACAGCGAGAACGCTGGCGATGGAGTGGGCAGGAAAGACGCTGGTGACGCCAAAAGATGCAGAAGCTTGAGCTTCCCATCGAGCTCCCCCGCACGCGTTACCCACCGTTGGTTTTAGGGTTAGTTTGACTACTTTTGGAGTACGGAGTACACTAGGTACCTATTGTCCTGTACAATACTGTAGGTGGTCAGTAGTGGCCAGAAGTACCCAGGTTATGCCCACCAGCTTCTAACTAACAACCCCACTAACCCCCTAAGTGAAAATAGCAGTGCCACTAAACTGACCCGGTAAGTAGTCCCTCCTCGCGCCTAAAGACACCCAGCTCAACCGCTTATTGCATAGTTCCAGACGCATGGCCTGACGTCGTTTGCCGTGTGCTGGCCTCTACGAAGTAATCTCTACCATCATCACGACGTCGTGGAATCTGGTCATCTGCATCTCATACATACCCTGCATCTACCCTGCATCTTCCCCATACATTGTATCACGAGTACGAGTACGAGCATCCTCACGGCGTCACTCGTATTCAACCCACCGCTCCTCATTTCCCTCCCTCACCATTGCCACCACCTCATCTCAACATCTCGTACACAAAGTCCCACCCGTCATGGGAAAACATGTGCACCGAGACCCCGACCCACGAGCTGGCCGGATAAGCTACAGCACAGGACGGCCATGGTCCAGGATGCCCGAGTCTCCAGGTTGAAATGCTGCGATAAGCCCAGCCAATTTCCACCGAGTGCTCCATCACGCCCGCCCGTTAACCGAACCTTAGGATGATAAATCCCTGCTTCGCCTAGGATTCCCTTGTCCTCTTTTCCAGCCTTTTGCGCTCTTAGCAGTCATAGCAGGGCTTTTTCATCTGGTTGCCGTGGCACTTGTGGCTGGTGGGTTAGAAAGAAAAAAGACTACTACGGAGCTTAACCACCTAGATCTCAGACATCACACCATTTTTTGATTGTTTGAGAAAAGACCTGCCTTGTTAGTATGTTGTTCATCTGTGAAGCCTCCGGTTGATTCCGGCAGTCTTTGAAGGGAACCGTGCTTCGTACTCTGTCCTGGCCTAGGGCTAGCATCAAGTACCTGTAAGCTTCGGATACAGATTACACCTAGCTCATGGCGTGCACAAGGGAAGTACTATGCATACTCTGACAGCTGCCACGGATCGCAAAGTGTTGACCACGTTGAATTTAACTCGAGACTTTTCTATTGTTATGTAGAAAGCTGCCTGCCATTTCTAGTACTTTTACATGATCAGCCGATCCTCACAAGTGAAATAGCACGAGCTTTGCATATCCATCTCAAAACACAAATACAAGTAGGGTATCTGGCGCTGTAATCTCAACAGACTAATCCCCCTCGGCCTCAGGCTAAAAGTCTTTCAATATCCCTCAGAGTTCCCGTGCGTTCTTGTCTCTTCTTTCCCGCATCGGTTTCGCCAAACGCCTCGCTTGCGAGTTTCCTCTTCCTCGCCTGTATCTCAAGCACTTCATCTTCAATCGTGCCCTCGACGATTAATCGCACCACTCTGCAGTCTCGAGTCTGTCCAAGACGGTAGACCCGGTCAACTGCCTGATCCTCAATCGCTGGAGCCCACCATGAGTCGGCCAGGATGACGTGATTGGCGGCCACCAGGTTCAGCCCGACCGAGCAGACAGACAGGGACGCCAACATGATCTTGAAGGATGCATCGTTGTTGAGGGTATCCATTGCGGCATCACGACGCGCCGAAGTCATCTTGCCGTCTAGTCGCGTAAAGTTCAGTCCCTCGCGAAGGAGTTGGGCCTGAACAATGTCCAGAAATGACGTCCACTGCGAGAAGACAACTGTCTTGCCCTCGGTCTGAGCATCAGCAGCCCTGAGAAGCTTGACCAGTGCCTCGACCTTGCTACTGCTTGTGTCTGGATCAATATCAAGATCAAACTCGTCACCCTCACCCAATCCCGCTGCAGGCTCAACAAGCTTCTCCTTCTCCGCCAAGGGCGCACGGCACATGGGGCATTTTTGCTGGGTCGTTATGACCCTCTCGATGCAGTCCCTGCAAAAGACGTGAGCGCAAGCTGTGATGACGGGGCTTTTGAGGTTGTCAAGGCAGACACAACAGTCATCCTGTGAGTCAATGCGAAGTTGTAAGAGATCCTGAAGAGCCTTTCGATTGGCAGGATTCAACACATCTACTGTGGTGTTTCCTTCCACAAGTTCCAGCAGCTTTCTTACTCGCTCGTCGCCACACATTTTCCAATGATTGCAAGTCTGACGTAATCTGAGAAGAACCTCAAGTAGATGCGTCATGTTGTTTTCTCCCTTCTTGACCTTGACGGCCTGGAGCAGCCCTTGACCCTCTGCCTTGAATGCGTCGTAACGTTCCTGTTCATGAGGTAGAAAGCGAACTGTGTACTTGTGAAAGCTGAGATCAGGAAGCTTCAGGTCAATAAATTTCATGTCTTTCATCCGACGCAAACATAACGTTGACATGAGAGCTTGTAGCAGTAAACGCGAGCCATTCTCGCCATTCTTAAGAGGTCGAATAAGGGTTGAGTTGAAGATCTCGAATTCTGCTAGACCGCCAGACAAACGCAAAAACTTGACATGCGAGTAGAGATCTTTCAGATTGTTCACAATAGGCGTACCTGTTAACACCCAGCGAGACTTGGCTTCCAGCTTGGAGGCTGCCAGGGACATCTTGGCCTTAGGGTTGCGAATTTGATGGCCTTCGTCTAGGACAAGTCGTCGCCAAGTCACTGAGAACAAGCCCTTAGCTGCAGGAATCTGGATAGGCTCTGAAGAGTGATTTGGGAAAAGCTCCTGCGTCATGGTCTGATAGGTTGTAATCACAAGATCGTACTTTTGCAACTCCTCCCTAGATAAGTCCTTGTTTTCCGCGCCGTGATATGTCAATATTCTCGGTGTGTATTTCTTCCTTACATGTAAAGATGCTTGATGACTCCAGTTGCTCATGACACTCAGAGGAGCAATGATGAGGGTAGGTTGGCCGTTCTTGCGTGGATCAGCCATTATGAGAGATATTATCTGAATAGTTTTGCCTGTATTTCTCACGTCAATAGGCTTTCATTCGCAGCGAGACTCGGGTAATAAATTCGACTGACCAAGACCCATATCATCAGCAAGAATTCCGCCGCTGGCAAGCTCTGGAGGTTTGCTGAAAGAGAAATTCGTGGCGATGTTGGTGTAGAATTTGCCGTTCTTCTTCCACATCTGCACAACATCGTCGCTCTTCTTGGGCAAATCTGGGAATTCCTGATCTAGCATCCACTGGAGGCCTTGTCGCTGATACGGGAGTAGACGTGTTGCAAGCTGCTTGGGTTGCTCAGCCATTGGCATCTTCTCGAGGACGTCCTCTCCAGCACCAATTCGGTGGAGCATGCCCTGAACATCGCGGGGATTGAAAGTAGTTGTTCCATTCAGGAGTTGGTCTACCCACTCCGGTGTTTGACTTGTGCCGATATTTGAAAGGCTGAGGCTGCTGTATTTAGTCGAAGCTTGATGATCGTAGGTAGCATTTCCCTTCCGCAGCATGGCAGCTGCTGCCTTCTCTCTCGATTTCCTCTCCTTTTCCTGCTCTTGTAGACGTCTTTTGAATTGGCCATACTGGTTCAAGGGGAGCCTCAATTCTTGCATCCTGTGAGCAAGAGCGGACGCGGCGATAGGATCACTTGTACCAAATAGTTTGAGGCCAATTGGACAGTCATAAAACGATTTTGCTCCCGTAAGACAACCCTCAACAAGTAGTTGACCGGAGTCCATCTGCACAAATATTAATACTATGACATCAAGCAAGAGGAGCAAAAAAGCGAATTTAGAACGAGGCGTTCATGACGATGCCTTCATCTGCATGGACGAAGTCGACCGCTCAATCATGCAGGGTTGGCGACACTTACCAAGGGAGCCAGCTTGGCTGCCACCTGCCTGCCGATGTGCCCAATTTGATCCCGAAGTACATTGTCAATCCGAATAGCGTTGCTGTCATAAGGATTGCTCGGCTCACGCCTCACTTTCACATATTCGCCAACCGTAGCTTGACCATCGTAGAATCTGCAGCCCACGATTTTAGTATCAAGGATACCGTACAGCTGATAGGTCTCGTAAACATCATCGTCAAGGTCTTCGGTCAGCAAGATCTCGCGTGCAATGTCAGCCTCCTGTTCTTGCGTGGATAGCCATAGGTCTTTTTCCGAAGAGCGATACGTTTGTGAGCCGAACGAGGCGGGACAACCGCTGTAGTTGGGCTTGGAACGATGACTTGAAGGTGTAGGCTGGCTGGACGAGGGTGGAGTCGGCAAATGTGCACGATCTCGCTGGGAAGAGGACCAAGATGACATTTGCTTTGGCACTTTTGCTCTAGGTGGTGGTGGAAGATCATCATCACCTGTCAGGTCCACAGTCTCGATCTTTCTCTTTGGCATGTTCGTGGTGGAACCAGAGGTGGGAAAAGATGGTGGCAGAATTCGGGGCATGACGTCGAGCGTACCCTTCACAGGACTTGAGGGGAGTGCATGAGTTCAGACGAAATGGATGAAAACTATTCCTACGCGGACGACGGAATGGTTTAATGATGCTGTTAAGAGAGGAAGTGAGGTGCCTAACGAGTCTGAAAAGCTTGACGCGTGCGAGTATCAGGGCTAGTCTAGCAATCGCGAAATCACGTGATACTCGAAGTATGTATAGGGGCAAACCATGAGGCAGTCCTCCGTAATCTGTTAGATGAAACAAAGATCCTTTGCAGCTAGGTAGGGATTAACAACCTGGCTTCATCGTGGCGCTCAATGCTGGTAAATATCCAGCCTATGTCTCACAGTATGTCTTCATCCTCGTCTGTGTCAAGTTCGGCATCAATGGTAGGAATCTCCGAGTCGTCACTATCACCCCCATCTTGTGAAGATTGCCTGTGCCCTGTTGTATTGGAAACAGGGTAGTGGGTATGCTCTAACACTTGACCCTGCGAACTCAAAGGATGTGTGTTTGATTCCCCAAGATCATCTGCATCGGCATCCGGTTTACTGGGACCAGTGTTTGTGTCTTGAGCCATCGGCCTGACTACATCTTCCGAAAGTGCTTCCGAACGTGGCCTTTTTGCTTCTCTCGACCCAAGCAATTCAGCTAAATGGGCCTCCTCGCTTTCAAAGTCAGTTTCCATGGCAGCGACAGACCTTTTCTGTGCTCGAATGCCCTGATTATCCTCCAGGTGGTAAGTGGTCTCAGAGGTGTGGGCCTCGTTCGCACTGGCTTCTGGAGACCCTGTATTATCATTTTGTTGCTCTGCGACTGACTGCTCCAAATGGACCAATATATCACTCTTGTCCGAACCGTCATTTCCATGCTCTTCGTCGTCTATAACCTGAGGTTCTGCTTCCTTTCCAACCTGTGGTTCACCATCAGTAAGCACAGGCACTCGCGGTCTAAGCAAAGCCTCCATAGCCATGCTCTCTTCTGTAGACCTTGCCAGAAAGGGCAATAAGCTTGCGCCAGCAACTTTGCCGTCCTGTGAGTGTACCGGGTTCAGGATACTTGCTAACATGGCATCCTTCTGGTCTAGCAACACTGCAAGTCGATCCAGTTCTGTCCGTATATGTCGGGACAGGGATGAAGCTGGGTAGTACCTTAGTGTCTGAGACAACAAGGCCCTAGCAGCTTCAACTACATCTGATCGCTTGCATAGAAAACCAAGGTCAGGTTTCACGTTGCCGTTGTGGTTCGATTTAGAGCCAAGTCGAATATTGTCGTTCTTTGCAGTGATAGCGGTGCTTCCGGTCGTCTGTAGATGTCCCGTTTTCAGATCGTCGCAACAGCGCTCCAATAGGTTCAAGAAAGCGTCTCGGTGAAACTCCAGGGCAGAGATATCAAGCTGCATCATGATATTCCCGAAGATAGAATAGATATCAGACCTGACGTCTTCATGCCAAGACATACTTGCAAAGAGGTCAAGAATCTGACTTACGATCGTCTGCTGTAGGGGGAAGAGTGCTTGTCCCAGGGATGAGCATAGTGCTGTAAGAAGTCCGAGGCACCCCCTGTGAACTTTGGGCAAATTTAACCATAACTCTTCCTTTTCTTCCTTGCTTGCCTCTTTGTGATACTTCAAGTCGTTGATAGCCCCAACCTTTCCAGATGGAACTGTGACTGCCATAAGACGAGCGGCTAAATCGAAAATTGCCCCAATTGGTAGAGGCAAGGTGTCCACGGAGGACACAGAGGCTAAGCAAGCCAACCACTGTAATATCATCCTCAGCCTATGACTACCTTCATAAACCCCAATCCAGGGAGGCAACCCGGCTAAGTCTGATTCCGCTTGTTTTGGGTCTTTAGTGAAGCTCTGTTTCTCTCCGACTCTTCCCAAGGTGGCATCATTGGACTCGTATTCTTCGACAACAGCCCGGAATACTTTGTTGGCGGTGGCGTGTGCCGCATTAATCAGATTACGGCTCAGTGAAACGGAGTCTTGGACCATTGTAGTCTTTGGAACAGACCATAGCAGCCAGCAGAGAAGTCGTATGGCCAGATCCTGTTCGCGTGCAAGGGCTTCGACGTCGGCAATAATGCTGAGACAAATCGGTCTCATTTGGTTGAGGAATGGTCGAAACATGGAAGCATGTCTTGGAAGCAGACGTACCCAGCAGGTCAATACCGCAGTCAGCAGGGGACTGGAGATTTTCTTGCTACCATTGCTAGTTCGAAGGCTTGTTGGTCGTATCAGATTTAGAGTGGTTTTGATGAAGGCAGGAAGTAGTGGTGTGGTGATCTCTCGTACCAGAGCCGGATCGTCTTGCGTGAGGACAAAGATCCGAGTAAGAGTGATTAAGTAAAGGGTCCTGACTTCGATGGTATCTGGCTTGTTGATGCAGTTGAGCAGACCTCTAGCCCAACTTTCCGAAGCACGAAGGACATTTTCACCACCGTTATCAACAGAGGCTTTTACCAAAACAACACCCGTAAATCGACCAGCAGATGATTTGTCTTGGAGTAGAGAGTTGATTCGAGTTCTCAATTTGTGCACCGCAACTGAAGCATTATTGGTCTTGCCGTCCGCGAACTGTATATTCAGTGAACAGTTCGCCAACTGTGCTGCGAGCAAGCCTGCAATACGAGGTAAATCGTCAACGGCTGTGACAGTGAGCCTATTTGCTACTGCACGCAGCACGTTTTCAGGTTGCATTTTTCTGCCTGGGATATAGAAGTAAATGCGATCCAGCAGAGATCTTGGAATTTTTTGTGAATCGGAAAGAGGGTACCCGAAGTTTTGCCGTGTGCCTTCATTGTACCTCGACAACAAGCAATTTCATGACTGCGACAGTTCTCACAGGGCGTTGTTTCGCAACTGAAGCGTGTCCGTAAAGTTGGTTTCGCGAACTTCAAGAACATTATGTTACAAGTGAAAAATCCTTAACGGGGCCGTACCCTCGACAGTCCGGGTCATAATGAGTGTTGGTTCCGGTTTGCCCTGTCACCACCTGAAGCCCCCTCTGATCAGAACCAGGTCCATCAAGACAAGGCCCAGCGCTACATCAGCCTGCTAGATACTGCCCGCATCGGCGCCAATTGGAAAGAGCTTCCAGAACTCATACGAAAAGTCACAAAGCACGCTCCAGATCGAAAATGTACAGTTCCCAACTTGTGGTAGTCCTTACTCTGATATCCCTCCGCAGGCCTGATACAGTCCGCCAAAGTCGAACATAGCATCGCAAATTCACAAAGCCAACGTCCTAATACCGCCACCAGTATTCGTGCTCCTACAGAAGGCGACATCACTTCCCTCGAGGCAGAGATACGAGCTAGCGGACACCCATTTGAAGACTTGGTACAAGGACAGGCGGCGTTGCTCTGGGCTCATTGGGTTGGAGTAAACAAGCAGAATACATATGCAAAGATCATTTTCGAGCCTGCTCGCACAGCGGCTGATGCGAATTCGGTATGGACAAAAATATGTGTGGTGAAAGCTGTTTATATACAGGGCATGCTCATTAGTCAAGGCGGCGATGAACGGCAAGGACAAGAATTACACAATACTCTTCTGCCATGGCTCGACTCAAATCGCAGCCTCGTTGTATCTACTCCGCAACTATTGTACTGGGCACAGCAACTGCTTGGTCGCATAGCTTTGGGTCAGCGACAGCCAGGAACGAACGCTGTCACAACCTCAAACATTGACACAACGTCTTCCAGGCTGCAAGCTTTTCGTCACTGGGCCGTACTGGCAGCCAAAGCTCCAGATGGGTCCAGTTCAATATTTGGAAATTCACCAGGCCATCTGTCCAAACTGGTCATGTGGAGAGCATACCACAGATTCATATCGGAATTACTACAAGGAAATACTCGCAACCCACAATCATCGCCCATAAACTCTCGAGCGGATTTGTCAAATGAGCTACGCCGTGTAGAGAGCTCCTATGAGAACGAGCTCTTGCGGAATACGCAGTTTCCAAAAGCTGATGATTCTAATCAGGTTGTCGAAGAGTGGGTGGAAGACTTCATCCGCAACTGGTGCATTCTCTGCGGACCAGAATGGTCGGAGTCAGACCTGGGCGAGGGCGGGCGCGATGCCGTTGGGAGGAACGTGCTTGACATGCTATATCGAGCCGCGACGAAAACGTTTCATTCAACACTCATTCTCCGACGACTATTTCAGGTCCACAAGTCACTGGCCGACTTTGACCTCGCCTACAAAGCTCTGGACACCTACGTAGAACTTATGGATCGAGCTCGAGCACGTGCGTCCAAAGCCGGCAGCGAGAGCACCGGGAGAGACAGCGATCACATCTATCTCAAGACGATTGCTGAGGCCATCGAAGGGCTGGCTTCTTTTGGCCGTGCCGGAGAAGCCGAGAAGGCGTATTATTTATGCCTGAAGCTCGAGGACTTGCTTGATGAAGTAGAACCTCAGGGAGAGACGAACCTTTCGAATGGCGCGAACCATGCCAACGGAGAGCTGGTCACCAGCGGGTCCTCGACAGAGCCTCTGCCCTCAGAATTCGTCGAGATCGTGTATCGAGCCATAGGCATTGGCAAAGCACAGTGGGCTCGATTCACACCAACCAGCGAAGACCGTTCCACTCTGCAGTCTGAGGCTATTGAAAGCCTCCGGAAGGCTGCTTCGCAAGACCTTCCAGTCGAACGGAGATTGAACTGCCTTTTCGCTCTAGGCACGATGCTCGGAGAAACGCGTGAGGTTGACGAAGCGATTGCGGTGGTGAAGCTTGCGCTGACTTGCGACTCGAACGCGCTGAGAGCAGATCAGACGTATCGTCTACAGCGAGATTTAATCCCCTTCTGGCACTTGCTTGCGTTACTCTTATCTTCCAAACAGAACTTTGAAATTGCTAGCCAAAGCTGCGTTGCGGCTTTCGAGCAATTTTCCTCACCCGACATAATTTTTGGTGGTGGCCGTGACGCAGCCAAGAGCGGCGAGAAACAGATGAAAAGTCATCATCAGGTCGGTCTTGTGGATGACATGGAATGTGATGAGCTTCAGAGAATCATTGAAATCCGGATCTCCGAACTCGCATTGACGGAGCTCTCGGAAGGTCCTGATCACGCGGTCAATAACAGTAATGACTTGCTTGCACTATATTCACGACTATTTGGGCGCCACGGAACTCTTGCGCTCGCGGATGACAGATCAAGGTCGAGAGCAAAAGTATCGCAAGCCCCTAAAAGCTCAGCTGGCACAATCAAGAGTTCGAAAGGTAGCATATTCTCTCGGAGGGCTGGCAGAATGCATGAGTCTCCCAAAGCTCAGAAAGCTACCGGCCCGCCCTCTGTCCCTGAGGAACCGCGTCGTCCTGATACCCAAACAACGCAAGCACCAACGATACATGTCACCAATGAAGACGAAAAGTCATCACCACATAAACACCGCCTTTTTCGAATGTCTCACGAGCATTCCAGAGATGAAAAGCGACATGGGTCTGGACGGATTTCGCGGTCGCGTAGCCGCGGAAGAACGGATCCTAGTCATGGATCGGACACAGGCCAATCATTCGAAACAACGCCTGAGAAAGCAAGCGCTTCAGAACAGCCGTCACATCCTGCGTTGGAAACAATCACTTCTCAAGAAGTCCCAGCTCTACCCGTGTCGACTCATCACGACGAGAGCAGTGATGACAAACCACCCTCGAAGGAAGTTCCACATAATCTTGCTACCCTGGACACAATGCCAACTCCAGTCCAGCACCAAGAGCAGCCTCCAGAGCAGGATATACGTCTGCCAACAAGAGTGTCTTCAGACCTGATACCTCGATTCCCTCAGACTGCATCGCAGCGTCATGCTCTCAGTATTCTGGTCAAGATCTGGTTGATCATTGCTATGCTGTACAGACGAGCCAAGATGTTTGACGATTCACGCGAGGCATGTGATGAAGCGGCCAAGGTGGCATCAAAACTTGAAAGCATCATTGCCAGTGTGGAGAGTTCAGCCCGGGCATTCAGCAGTGCTGGCTGGGGTGTCGGCGGCAAAAGTTCTGACGAGCTCTGGGCTGATGTCTACTGTGAACGCGCAGAGCTTTTGATGGCGATCGCCAGAGAAAAGGAAGAAAAGGAGGGCCAGGTGTATTCTGAAGGGGTACGCGATGCTGTTGAACAATACGAAACATGTCTGATGTATTTTGTTGACCACCCTGGAGGAATCGTGGGACTCAGCACTGTGTTACTGGACTACTACGAGCGCAAGGTTGAACTGGCCAGACGGGTCGATAGTGGTCCGGCCAAGATGGGAGAAACGCCAGCCGACAGGGGCCGAAAACAACACCGACGAGAATTGAGCCGCTCATCTGACAGTGCTGCCGCCAATGGAGGGCTGTCTGATGTCGACACGACGGTTGGCTTGACGACTGCGATGCCGTCGCGAGGAAGCAGGGACGACGAGTTGAAGAAGACCCCAGACAACCTCAACAGACTGGCGGCAAGAGATCGCGCATATGGGTTGTTGTCTACCCTGACAAAGCAGGGGTCTGGCTGGGACAACTCCGAAGCGTGGTTTGCCTTGGCACGAGCGCATGAACTCGGAGGAGAAGTGGACAAAGCCAAAGAGATTCTTTGGTGGTGCGTTGAGCTGGAAGATTCACGACCTATCCGACACTGGTCAAATCTTGGGTGTAGTGGCTACGTACTTTAGGAATTATTTGGCAGGGAGCCGGGTTTTGTGCGAAACAAAATGCTGTAACCGTCTGTCCCATCGCTGTGGTTGAGTGGTATACAGAGCGTCTTGTATCACCATCTCTGGGCACTCTGACAAAGTGTTACAGGATCGGAGGCCGACAAGGACGAGGGGTCCTGGAGAGGC
This sequence comes from Rhinocladiella similis, assembly GCA_024082115.1. Taxonomy (NCBI): domain Eukaryota; kingdom Fungi; phylum Ascomycota; class Eurotiomycetes; order Chaetothyriales; family Herpotrichiellaceae; genus Rhinocladiella; species Rhinocladiella similis. The sequence continues at coordinate 1,229,701 of JAMRYE010000004.1, read as the reverse complement.
TGAGTGAGCAGGCAAACGGAGTCCCTTACAGTAGAGGCCGGCGTGGCTGGAGGAAGAGCTGACTACCAAGGGAGGCTGACAAGTCAAACGAGAGTGCCGGATTATGGATACGAATCCTTCCATCATATCCGGAGTACGGACACTACAATATTTACCATTAGACAGCCCTAGGATAGCGCTGAATGCAGCCTCACAGTATTTTTGGGACAGGCAACCAAATCCCCGGTCATGAATCGATATGGCCTTTTGCGCTTGTCGGACAGATATTGTACTTGTACTCCGTACTGTAGCCTTTGTTTGTACTTGGCCGGGGACAGACTCATGAGCCTCACCATCAGTGATGATGACACGCTTGGCTAGGTAGGTATGGAGTGTGCTGAAACATCCACTTTGATCATCTTCTCACCTGTCCTTGACCTTGATCTTGACCTGGACCTTGCTCCTTTACGGCGGTATGTAATTTCATTGCTGGATGAGATAGAGTACGCCGGCACCGACAGAGTACTGTACAGAATCCTCGCACGCTCGTCGGCATGTCACTTGATCGAGTACTCGTAGTCCAGTCGTCACCACCACCATGGCAGCATCATTATGGGTGTGTTGCCGCGTAATGTTCTTCGCCATCCCTGGGCGAAGCTGGGCGGGATCACCACTCTCGTTGAGTACTCCATACAGGTACACCAGACGGAGTAAGAAGAGTACCTAGACGTCGGAGAGTCGGGTCTTGGTAGCGGCACATTAGGCCCATTGAGCCCTAAACCGCGTCATCCCGGCGTCTTTCCTGGGCATTACGGGGGCCCCTAGCCTGGAGTCGTAGGCTAACCAGGGCTAACCAGGGCTCGCCAGGGCTTCCCTCTTGGGGGCCTCGTCCACTAAGCCTCGTAGTCCAGTAAATCTCCAATGGTGATAGGTGCTTCGCCTACCGCTTAGTCTCACCAGCCCACTTTTGTTACTCGCAAGGTAATGCGCCTCCTCCCGCCTCTCCGACCTTTGCGAAACTCCCACCTACTCAGTGCTGTACTGCAACTCGTATTCCCGGCCGCCATGTTTTCCCTGCTGCGCCATGCCACTGCCATTTCCACCTCGAAATATATCGAACGCATGGGCCCATGATGTCGCTGCTGACGAAGTGGTTTCCTACTTCTACACGGATATCGGAGTACGGATACCACCATGCGTTATCACTAGAAGAACAAGTCTAAGTTGAATCCGGTCTTTTCCTCTACTACTTTGTTGCTTCATCCATTCCTAACAGTATCCTGATTGTCCATAAGATTACACCTCCTACCATTCGTTTGCTGCGTTGACACGAACTAGCACTGCATCTCGCAATCCTTCTATAAAAGCGCACTGTCATTCACGTCCCCGGGGGTCTGATCTCACTGGTCATTGATTGCTATGAAGCGCTCCACAGCCGTCGTGGCCCTTGCGGCACTGACAGCACCTCTTGCCTCCAGCCTCGCCATCGCTGCTCGATCTTCAAATCCTAGAGTCGTCGGCCTACCGATTCAGAGAAGAGATGTTTCAGACCCAGTTGCCCATGATCGAGCACGGTTAAGGAGGAGATCGGGAACGGTTCAACAAGACTTGGACAATGAGCAGAGTCTGTACTATGCCAACATCACACTAGGAACACCACAACAGCCATTGCGGTTACACATCGATACGGGGAGCTCAGATCTATGGGTGAACACGGCCAGTTCCAGGTTTTGCTCTTCGGGCCAAGATCCCTGTGAAGGTGGAACGTACGACTTCTCGTCCTCTTCAACCTACAAACTGGTGAACAACCAGTTCAACATCTCCTACGTCGACGGGTCCGGAGCTAGCGGCGACTACGTCACTGATACCTTGCACTTTGGCGGCGTCGCCATCACTGATTTCCAGTTCGGCATCGGCGAGGTCTCCAGCTCAGAACAAGGCGTGTTGGGAATTGGCTACGCCTCGAACGAGGTAGCTGTCAACCGTGCCGGACTCGACCCGTACCCCAACCTGCCCGTAGCGTTGGTCAATGGCGGCTTGATCGCCTCCACCGCATACAGTTTATGGCTGAATGATCTCGACTCATCGCAAGGCGAGATTCTCTTCGGTGGTGTCAACACGGACAAGTACGAAGGAGAATTGGCCACTGTGCCCATCCTACAGAGTTATGGAGGCTACTACGAACTTTTAATCGCCTTGTCGGGTCTTTCCAACGATGGAAACAACCTGTCGTCTTCCAGCTCCCTCCCTGCTGCTGTTCTCCTCGACTCTGGCTCAACCCTCACCTATCTACCCAACGACATCGTGACAAGCATCTTCAACGAAGTCGGAGCCGTGTATTCCAACAGTCTAGGCGCCGCATACGTCGAATGCAGCATCACATCCGACACCAAGACCGTGGACTTTGAGTTCTCGGGACAGACGATCAAAGTGCCCTACAACGAGCTCCTTCTCAACGCCGGTACAAACTCTGCAGGTCAACCTCTGACGTTCGAAAACGGCGAGCCAGCCTGTCTTTTCGGCATCGCTCCAACTCAAGGCAACACCGCGGTTTTGGGCGACACGTTCCTTCGGTCCGCGTATGTCGTGTACGACCTTGCAAACAACGAGGTCTCAATCGCTCAGACCGTCTTCAACTCGACCTCTGATAGCGTCGAGGAGATCACGAGGGGCATAAACGGTGTGCCCAACGCCACTCCCGTCTCGAATCCGGTGACTCAGGTCGTGACTTCGGGTGAGTCTGGAGCTAGGATAGGCGGCACTTCCGCGACGGTTACTGGTACCGTGGGCAATGCCGCTTCAGGACTCAAGAATGTGCCGTTGAGGACCATCATTGGCACCGTGGTGGCCGTTGCTGGTCTTGCTCTTGTTGTATGATGAATGACGAAACCACGATCGTTTACTACGAAAAACCACACCAACTCTCAACGACGTCGACACTTGTTCTGTCTCCCTCCTTCGTCGTGGAATTACGAACTACGAGTTTAACGACGCTTGTCTATTTCTTTTTTCTTGTTTGAGCGAAGCATGAGCGTTAGACGACCATAGACGGCTCTGTGCTCTTATGGAACGGGTGTACAGAGTTGGAGCATACTGCATAGCATTGCATTGCCACGGCGAACTTGGTTGGGAATTGTTTTCGTTTTTGCGTTTCGCCTTTGACAGCGTTTGTACAGAGTATATATAAATACTTGCATTGCAATGAGATATAGCAGGATCAATCCTTGGAAATAGGTACCGAGTACGGACAGGTACCGGGTATGGAGTACTCATACCTCCTTTCTCCTTTTTCCTTTTTCTTATCAAGAAGGGGAACGTGAGAGCAATATGACAAGGGAAAACATGAGAACAGAATAAAGCCAACGAATTTGAATATGCAATATTCTCATATTCATCTTGCGAAGAATACCCCTGTGTTTCATATCCTTCGTGCTTTGTGCTTTGTGTTTTTTACTCGGTGCTTTTTACTTGTTACTTTGTGTATCAAGTTTCGCAAGTACAGATGTATGTGTACACAGTGTAGCCTCCCCTTTCCTTTTCCTCTTCCTCTTCCTTTCTCTATGCATCTGCACATGCACATGAGTATGTATGGAGTCAGCAGGATGATCAACGACCAGACACCCCAACCGTACTCGATCCATGTCCAGGGTACTCTGTCTGTATCCGAACAACGAAATACTCCGTAGATCCTGTCGCGATGTGCTTCATACCTACCCTACATATACACCCTACACACCCTACTGCACACATCTATACCTATCCTAGGTACACACCTACCTAGGTCAGGTCCCTCTCCCTTTTTCCCCCCTGGAGCGGTGACGTGACATGACATCTACTCTGTCTACCTGGATTGGTTGGGTGTCTTCATCTTATCTTACTTACGTCATGACTGCTCAGGGCACACGAGTGCGGCATACGGCGTACGTGGACCGGTACGTTTACGTTGGGCGTGTACGTAGAGCTGATTACTCGGGTAGGTATGTACCCGTACCATGCTTAGCAGAAGGACAAAGGAAAGAGTATACGCGGAACGTCTTCGTGTACATAAACATAGACATGGATATGGACCCTTGTGGACATATGCGCCCTGACTAGGTACTTCGTAGGTACTCCGTACAACACCCAAATATCATTCCGGACACCGATTGCTTCACATTGTTCATCATATACCTAGATCTTCTTTTCTTCTCTTCTCTTCAAACCACTAATGTGGGGGTGCTATTGGTCTGCACCATGGGCATGGGCATGTCCAATACTTGGTTTCGCACTGCCGACTCTGATTCCCTTTGTTGTGAAACTGGGTTGTAAACTCGAAGGACTAGACCTGCCTGACCCGGATACTGATGCCGAGCGTGACGTGGCCCGTTGTTCTTGCTGTTGTTGTCGCTTCGCACCTGCTTGTAGTGGCGTTTCATTCTCGTCCTCTACCCTATCTTGTACAACTTGGGCGTATGTCTGTGGTTGCTGTTGTGACGGTAGGGTTTGATTTGGTTCCGGTGCTGACGACGACGAAGGTGATCCCGACACTTTAACGCTTGCATTTCCTTCTCTTGGATCTGCATGTCCACCAATGCCAGGTGATCGCGAAGTCGAAATCGCAATCGTGGGACTTGTGTCATCCGACCTTCCCAGCGCATCCGCCCTGTTCTCTTGCATTGCTTGCGCATCGTCCTTGGTGAACTCGTAATTCTGCTCGTACCAACGCATCAGCTCCCTTGCGCGGAGACCGGCTGTGTCGTCACCGTTCGTCGCGTCACGAAGATCTGCTGCACGTGGTGTTCTCTGACTTATATCCAGCGATGAAGTCTGCTGCTGGCGATACGGCTTTTCGCGTAGATGCTGCGCGTACGACTTGACTCGAGGTGTTCGTGGTGTATCACCCGTACCGTCAAAGTCTGAGTACGAGCTTTCATCCTCTGACCAGTTGCTGCCACTGTGCTGTCGTCTATGGAGATGTGCGGTATCTGCAATTGACAGAGCTAACCCCTTAGGTATACCGTTCGAGTTCCGACCCAATGCATAATACCGCAGCGACTCGAGCACATGAGGAAACACGAGATGATGAACGTCTTGTGCCCAAAGAAAATCTAGATGCTCGAAATGAGGAATCTCCGTGGCTATGGTATGTCGAGGAAGCTCTTTTAGCATGACACGAATGTCCACCAATGAGTCGCTACCTCCATAAACGAGGACAATTGGGGTTTTGATGTTTCGAGTGGGGAATTTGGCGACTTTGTAATACCGGTTGCTGGCACCGACGGAGAATTTGTTGGATGCGTCGTCGTCATACATCTGGAAAGACTTGTTCCTAATGATCTGAAACCAGTGTACAACGGATTTTGTGCTGGTGAAGCTGTACAAATGAGGATACGCCGCTAGCTTTTGTTGGACGGTAATGTTTCGTCCGTACCAGGCAAAGAGGAAAGAAAGAGACATGTCAATCAAACGCACAAAGATAGGCGGGTACAAGATAGACTGCCACATCGTCGCCGAAGACAGAATCGATTTGCGACCGAATGCGAGGAAGAGGACGTCAGGGCTGGCCTTGACTAGAGAATCCACGATACCATTGCTGAGACCAGCTGGAGACATTGCTGGCGCCAACGCAATGAAAACATTGACTTTGTCATTCAGACCAGGATGAATCGAGAGTGTGGCGAAGGCTTGTGCTGTGCCTTGACTGAAGCCGATGTAAGACAGGGAAGATTGAGATGTCGTGTTGAGAATGTAGTCAATTGTGTTGGGAATATCGTGGAAGGCAAACTCTTCGATCGAAAAGTCCCAGAACTTTGTCGAGGTTGACGCGAATTGTGTAGACTTTTTGCTGTACTTGTTGCCCCGATTATTTCCTAGCCAGACATCATACCCCTGACTAGCAAGCGTGAATGGGAGGCATCGTTCTTCTTCCGTCAAGCACACCCAGACTTCGCTGTTCATGAGGAGGCCATGGTGCATATAAACCACCGGCTTGCGCAAGGAATCAGGTCCTGCGTTCACCACATGGCCACTCTGCTCTTCGCCTTTCCGAAATGGTAATCGGTGTACGCCCAAGAGATATCCATCAGCCGTTTGCACAACATGCTCTTCTGCATAGTATCCAAAAAGGGCACAAAGCTCGGTAAAGTCTGTGCAGGTAGCGATGTGGTGGTGCCTCGATTTGCGATCGGACCGAGCTTGTTTAGACTTGGTGGAAGACAGCCGGTTGAATAGTTTCTTTGAGGTCTTGTAGCAGAAGCGGATAATGGGTTGAGCTAGATCGTTGTCAGTTGAGTCCTTGGCTGTAGATAGACCAGCCTCTCGCAGCACTCACGCAACCCTAGTGTGATTATTCGAACGAGAACTTCCAAAGCCACGAGTATTAGGGACCCAATCAATGCCAGGTACTCTCTTCTACACACTGAAGTCAGCCAGAAGAGCAACTGAAGACATGTGGTTGGTTCGGAGGACATACAAATAGAGTCTGCCGATGAAGGGGACTCTCGCCATGGTGTAAAGCGTAGACTGGTACAATCGACACAAGGGTAGTAACAAATTTCAGGGAATCTGGACATCAAAGCCATAATCGAGGTAGATGTGAGGTTTGGTAAGCAACAGACCGCAGTTTCGGTCCATGTCAATGGCAAAGCACATGTTCCGCAGCAAAGACAAGGGTGCGAGACGACTATAAAGTTGCGAGGCTCGGAAGACGTCACCGCAACGAGCAGCGCTAACTGAATGAGGCTAGCCTCTCAGGCGGGCTTATCAGTCACGTGCGTGGTAATTTCCAGCTCACAGAATAAATTCAACCCCGACACACGGTTTCTCTCGAGATTTTTTTCTTTTCCACATAATTGAACAACGCAAATTCACGTCCAATCTAAAAGCACTTCTTACGAGGTCACCTGATGGTTGCCCATGATGTATAGAATTCGTCTATTGGAACGAAGAACAACCAATTTGGCCGATCTTGGGTGCAGTGTCAGTCGCGTCCATCTGGATATGACTGGGATTGCAATGATTGACCATACAGTCCTATCAATTTTGTTTTCCTTTTTGCCAGTAAAGTACATGTCGTGGGTATCTCGCAGCGTAATCGTACAATGTCCCACCGCTCACTTACTTTCTAACCATTGCTCGAGTCGGTCAACGAGGTCTGCCTTCTTTCCAGTCACAGAAAGCTTCTTCGCTCCGCAGAAATCTTTTATTTGAGCAACTGTCAAACTCGACAGCTTGCCCTTCTGCCACAGACTCCTCACCTCGTCCTCGCTTATGCCATCTCCTCCTTCTGTCTTTGCCTTCTTTGCCACTGACCCTGACGCGGATGATGCATGGCCGTTGGTGGATCGTTTCGAGCCAGTAGGAATCGAGTCTGGATGGTCTATGTGGAATTCTTTGAAGACTCTTTCGAGTGTTTTGCCCCATTCTATGGTTTCATTGCCCACACGCTTGTCGATCTGCCGGTACTTCGGGATTGTCTTGTCCTCAGGCTTCTCTGGAATCTCATCGTCGAGAGCAAGTGCCTGAAGTATGCGATAATGCCATTGAAGGCTTGGGTTCGGGTATTTGGAGGGATCGTATATGCCCTTTGGAAGGTTGAGTTGTTCTAGGTGACTGAATCAGCTTGTGTTTGTTCAATCATAAAGGATCAACACTCACGAATTATTGGCCTCATGGCATCCACAAGGTCATCAGGAGCATGGAGAGGCTCTTGTCGGGTTGTTGGGGGATTGGGTCGAATGTCATCTGCAAAAGGAAGTGGTATCAAGTGGAGGCCTTGAGGTGCTCCTGTAGGTGAGACCCCAGCCGCATTGGATCTGCCTTCTGTAGGCTCTGCGGACAATGTAGGAACCATGGCAGCCATGACTGGAGTGGCATTCTTTCGTGGAATAAACCAAGTCAGTCCAAAGAGCTTGTCCCTCGACAATTTCTGGTACAGGGCACTGTACACACGGGTGCTGCCAACAACGTGCTCTTCTGACGGGTAGAGAAATGATGAGTTCTTGAGGTTAGCCCACAGTGGTAATTGAGCCATTGGCTTGAATCCAATCACTCTGATCACAGGCCTCCCAAAATCTCGGAGCTTTTGGGCCTCGTCCAACTTGAACGTAATCTGCTCACCACCGAAAGTGTAGGCTTTTCGAATTTCGGGCTTCTGGACTTGACGGGTGTCTTCAGCAACTTGTTCAGTACTTCCTGTCACAATCTGTGGTCGCTCAGAACCCAAATAGATGTAACTACTTCTGGCTGGTTTTTGGTGCTTATAGAGCAGATATCCCTTTACCGATATTTCAAGACCTGGGCCCATCTCAAGTAAAACGGACGAAAAGAGGGCTCTTTTGGGTGTGACCTTTGATGCAATGTTGGTCAGAAGAGATTGTAGTAGGGATATACCATCATTCGAGCCCGCTGCTAGTTTCGATTCATTCGAGTCGATAATGGAAGACGGATTGTATGCAATGGCATCTGGATCTGACGGCGACGCTTTGTATATGATGTCGTCGTAGAAATGTTTTGTGTCGAAGGTGTGCTCCGGGGTGGATATGGGGAATAGCTCTATTATCACACCGAGATCGTACAGATCCTTGGCCCTGACTGTTGCCTGGGCTCGCGTCTCCTTGTTGACAGCATGAGGATCATCGTTGTCTGTGACAATGAACAATCTCCTGGAGGTGAAATTGGCCGCTTTCTGTTGGAAGATTTGATTTGCACAGAAGAGAACATTGTGCATGGACACTGGCTCCTTCGAGGGCCGGAAGATGTCATTGGATTCAGGAGAATCCGCTTCGGTAAGCTCCTTTAATTCTTTGACTTCTAAAGCCTCTGGAACATCCAAATCAGTCAACAGGTAGCAATGAGGAAAGGACCAGCCTCCTCCGGAATTTTCGTCCTCATTATAGAACTTTGTTGCTTCGGTACCATAAAGCAAGATGCCCATCAAGTCGCGAGGGGTGGAAATGATGCGTTGCTGCATAAGATGGTAGGCACATTTTAGGGCTGCGAGTAGAGGAGACGTGGAGTCTGATTTCTTCGATCCTGAAGTCTGTGGCTTCTTCAACATTGAGTCGCTGACCTCGATGGCGAAGAGAACGGCATCTTTGACCGTCTTGTACCCGCTTTCATCGATTTCCTCTTCCTCATCGTCCTCTCCATCCTCTCTGGCCGCATCGTCTTCTGCCTTTGATCGATAGGGTAGATCAACCATAGTGGAAGCGTGGCAATATCGACAAGTCGTCCATGAGTTGGTGTGGCAGAAATTCCATGTCAATTGTCTCGAGGTGGGCAACAGGCAGCTCGCGCCCATGCAGTCGTAACTCGCCCGCAAGACGCGTGGACACGTGATCTGACGTTGTAGATGGCTAGATGCTTCGGAGAATGCTAAGTATTACACTCAAGCTGAGTGGCGGAAGACGCATCATGAAATCAGAATTCCGCCCTTCACCTTTTTCAACTTCAACGGGTCGGCACTTCATTCTATATCTTTTTCTTCATTGAATTCTCTGTTTCCATCTTCATCCAAGATTTATGGCCCGGTAACAGTGATTCATTTCCCATCCAGACGCTCACAATGTCTATACGCCGTTCGGCCACCCACCTCACCAGGTCGCTGGTGGCCCGCGATCTTCCTCGGCCAGCGGCTGGCTTACTGGGTACGAATGGCTTTCAGAAGTCACGCATGGCCACTGTTGCCCCTCCTGTCACACAAAATGAAGTGGGAAAGCAAGGACCTACAGCCATGGTATTCATGAATATGGGCGGCCCGTCTACAACCGATGAGGTGGGAGACTTTTTGAGCAGGTTATTTGCCGACGGCGACCTGATACCTCTCGGTCCCCTCCAGTCCTACCTAGGACCACTTATATCAAGACGGAGGACACCCAAGATACAGAAACAATATGCTGCTATTGGTGGAGGTTCTCCCATTCGCAAATGGTCGGAGTATCAATGCGAAGAGATGTGCAAGCTCTTGGACAAGATGTCTCCCGAGACTGCGCCCCATAAGCCCTACGTGGCTTTCCGATATGCGAACCCCCTGACCGAGCACATGTATGAGCAGCTTCTCAAAGATGGCTTCGGGAAGGGCAAAGGCGGCCGGGCTGTAGCATTTACGCAATACCCGCAATACAGCTGTTCTACAACAGGCAGCTCTCTGAACGAATTATGGAAATGGCGAAATAGGTTTGAAGGGAAAAGAGCCACAGGCGAAGCGAATCCGGATGGCGCCATCACCTGGAGTGTAATAGATCGCTGGCCGACACATCCTGGGTTGGTGGAGGCTTTTGCCCAAAACATTGAAGCCAAATTAGCTGAATACCCCGAGGAGCGAAGAAAGGATGTGGTTATATTGTTCTCAGCGCACAGCTTGCCAATGAGCGTGGTCAACAGAGGCGACCCCTACCCCTCTGAGGTGGCAGCTACAGTCCACGCCGTCATGCACAGACTGGGACATTCTCAACCCTACCGTTTGTGCTGGCAGTCTCAAGTTGGACCGTCTGCGTGGCTTGGTGCGCAAACGAGCGATACCGTGAAGCAATATGTTGCTCGGGGCCATACGGATTTGATCCTGGTTCCCATTGCATTCACTAGCGACCACATTGAAACCTTGTACGAGCTGGACCTGGAGGTGATAGAGGAGGATGCGAAGGGACATCCAGGTGTGAAACGAGCAGAAAGCTTGAATGGAAGCCCCGTGTTCGTCCAAGCTTTGGCTGACGTTGCCCATTCACACTTGAAGAGCGGCGAGAGTTCTTCACGGCAATTGCACTTGAGATGTCAAGGTTGCAATAGTGAAAGGTGCCTTGAGCAAAAGAAGTTCTTTGCGGGTGAGCAAGCGAAGACACTTCCCGCGGTGAAGTAAAATGGCAAAACAATGTATATGTAGAACATGCCAACAGTGTCTATACTACGAGTACTTAATACCAAAAGTCACTGCTCCCATCATACTACTTTATCTGGAACATTTTGTCTTACCAACACCCGCTACGAGAACTGTACGAGGATGAATTGGACTGGATTCATGCCGGTGCCTGTGAGATTCTAAGCGAGCGACCGAGCGTCTTTGGGCCGGCCGTTGACCCCTACTCGAGCTCCATAGTTGGGTGCTGATTGATATTAATGGGCTGTCAGTGCTTAAGTCCGCTGCCAGATCCAGAGATCGTCCCAGCCCCAAGCGACAAACCGGTCGCCATGCAATACCAGTCCTGGCCCTTAGCAGTACCCAAAATGCAAAGACGTGGATGGACTTGTATCGTCGGAATGCACCCATGCCGGCTGCCGCCCCTACAGTACAGCAAAATACCTAATGCACCCAATGCCATCTTTCTCCTCTAGAGACAAACACCAATTACGTCAAGACTAAAACGGCCATCTATACTCCTCTATCATCATTATCAATCAATTGTGCTGCCTGAGTTGTCTGGGAATATTCGAAATCCTTATCTGCCATCCTCATTTCCGTCTCTCAGTCGCCCAAATGCGGTAGACGGCGGCCATACCGTGTCTCGCACCTTCACCCCCATCCACCCCTCAATTCCTTTCCCCGGCACAAGTTGCGACGCCGGTCGTCGGTAACTGCACTTGCGAGTGCATTCCACCTCAATCGGCATGATGGATCCGGAAGAAGCATTTGCTGAAGAGGCACAAGAAGAGGCAGCCCTATCGGATAACAGCGCACCTGATCTGGTCGTCGAGACACAGTTTCATATCCGGCATGAAGACGACGAGAGCAGCGAAGGAGAGAACGAAAACAGCCCTTTGGTGAGCCCGCGTCGACGCCGTAACGCGCCGCGAAAGACACCCTATTCTCGTGCAAGATCAAGCTATGAACGCGCCATCAATGAGCCCTGGAGCGGCGCACACGGCTCTCATGCCCTCCCATGGTACAAGAAACCGTCGATATTCTGGCTCCTTCCGGCCTTCTTTCCCTTCTGTATCGCTTTTGGTGGAATCATCGTCCCAAAGACATACCTGGTCTTGGATTTGATTTGTCAAGACTACCTCTCCGACCAGGCTCGAAGGGATCCGACCTTTCACTTCCTTCCCGTGGTCCTAGGTGATGAAAATCCCCAATGCCGGGACCCAAAGGTGCAATCTCGCGTTGCGACCTTCAACCTCGAGGCCAGCCTGCTCGCTGGCATATTTTCTGCCATAATATCGCCCCATTTAGGCTCGCTATCGGATCGCTATGGCCGCAAGGGCATAATAGTGTTTGCTTCATTGGGTGCTTTCATGGCCGAAATCATCACCATAATCGTCGGCAGAAATCCTGGCACCATCTCCGTTTATTGGATGTTGTTAGGCTTCCTGCTTGACGGTCTCTCTGGATCCTTCACAACAGCCATGGCCCTTTCATTTGCGTACGCCAGTGATTGCTCCCCTCCCGAACGACGGAATGTAGCTTTTGGGTACTTTCACGGAACACTGTTCTCGGGTATCGCTCTTGGACCTATCCTGGCAGGTTACTTGATCAAAGTAACAGGCACGGTGATGGTAGTCTTCTACCTGGCCCTGGGCTGTCATGTATTCTACATGCTTTTCATCGCTCTGCTCGTCCCAGAGTCCCTGTCTAAAGAGCGGCAGATGATTGCCAGAGAGAAGCGGCGTGCCAAACGAGCAAGTACTCCCAGGAAAGACCTCGTCACGAAGCTTCGCAACTATAACCTCTTCAAACCTCTCTGGGTGCTCCGACCCACTGGGGAAGGAACCTCGCCCGCCCTCCGCAAGAACCTTCTTGTTCTCGCAGCTATCGATACCATGATGTTCGGTGTCGCAATGGGCACGATGCAAATCATCATCATATACGCCGAGTACCGCTTCGGCTGGACGGCTGTGGATTCGTCAATGTTCCTGTCCGCAGTGAACGTTTGTCGTGTGCTTTGTCTAGTGCTCCTTCTCCCTCTTCTGACGCGCATATTCCGCGGCCCTGCTCCCGGAGGAGCCAGCAGTGCAGGACACAAGGGTGCAGACATGCTCGATATCAATATCATTCGCGGTTCGATATTGTTCGATTTGATTGGCTATCTGGCCTACGCGCTCACGCCGACTGGCGCCATCATGGTACTTGGTGGCATGGTCGCCAGTCTCGGTGGGATTGGGAGCCCGACATTACAGTCCGCTTTGACCAAGCATATTCCTGCTGATCGGACGGGGCAAGTCTTGGGTGCAAGCGGACTGCTGCACGCGCTGGCTCGCGTGGTAGCTCCTACGATATTTAACTTGATCTATCGCCAAACAGTGGGCGTTTATGCTGGCATAGTGTTCCTATGTCTTGCCGGTGTTTTTGTTGTGGTTTTCGTACTGAGCTGGCTTCTTAGGCCTAATGGTACGTAGTCTTTCCTGACTGGACCGAGATGTTCAAAGCCGTATGCTAACATGAAACAGTATACTTGCATGAGGATTCTACATTTGAAGCTCATCATGAACAGGACGCCCATGATGGGTGAAATCTACAAGCTGAGACTTGAGCTTGGGTTACAGTCATCACTTCGACGTATTATATCAGTACATATATGTAAGATGGGAGGTTAATCTTGGTTGTTTCCAGACGCGGTTTCTTGCCCCGTTTTGAGCGATCTTGCTAGATATAGATTTCATCACTGTATTTGCAATATTGAAAGAGAAAATCGAAAGTTCAAAGTAGACTCCCGAGTCCCTATGGCTCTCTATCGGCCAACTCTTCTCAGTTGCGGAAAAATACTTGACGAGAGAACGGCGTGCCTTCTGTCGGTGCAGGCGTCTGCGGACGCTCAGCAATCCACCCTTGCAATGAGAATTAACATTAAGCAAAATATAGAGAGCATCCCTCGTCGTGCTGTGGATGAACCAGGGAATCCTCATGTTCTTTGTGCTGATATTAATGTGGCGTGACGAGGCTGAGCTTAAGTAAGAAGTTCAAGCACCACCACGACAGTCGGTTTTTTAGTGGAGATCGATCATCCAGCCTGCGACCTTCTGCGACCTGCACTGAATGTTGCACTTTGTACGGATATTGTCTGCCAATTCAGTCACCACCACCCACTCCCGTGTCAAAGCTTCGCAAATGTGGTGTTATATTCGGCTCTTCTCTCGTTGACATTTGGGCTCTAGGGCTCATAGAGCCTTTCCAAATGTGAATGATGTTACCACCATGATCTCTCAATCCCCGATGGTTCCCTCGAAGAACGCCTTGCGAGCTCTCCGCCGACTGGCTTTGTCGCCTCCTGCTGTTGTAGTCGTCGGCGCAGTGGGCGGTCTCTGTGGTGCTGCAGTCGTGCACTGTGAGATCCGACGTCAACTCATTCTAGCCGAGCGCATCATCGAGACGAAGAAGGTCTTACGGTCCTTGACGAATGGGTCGCCCGCCGAACGTCTGAAAGATATGTTCGAAGCCGCAGAAAGAGGCGAAGACGTCACATCGCCGGAATGGCGTGCAAAGAGAAGGCGAAAGGAGATTGGACGTAGATCTTTCTCTACCAGCAGCAGAGTCACCGCATCATCCGAGAATGATGATGGTGGTACAAAGGAAAAGGCCGTACCTCGAGAGGAAGACCACGCGACTCTCTGCACAGAGGTACCAATCTCACCGCGATATCACCCTGTCCCTCGGCTGTATCGTGGGAAGCCTGTTTGGCGGCCAAGGAACAAACACCAGCCGTCGTTTACAGAGTACCGATTTTCCTCTCAGCGCACGAATGTCGGATCACTCAATTCGAATCGTAGGCTTCCTGCAAATCAGCACTATAACACAACCAGTCAGAAGCACACCAACAACGATTGCCTCCAAAATAGGTCCTCTGACCAGAATTTCACGGATCCATCCATACAGGGAGGTTCAATGCGACAGACTTTGATAGAAGAAGCTTTTGTCACATTATCAGAAAGAGGTTATCACGACGAGTCTACGTTGCTATTGTTAGACGGAGAACTTGGAACTCGCACTTCATTAACCAAAGACGACAATGTGACCAGTCTACCATTCATACCCCTTTACATGCCGCCTGATCTATCCAGCACTAAAACAGGAGAACGCTTGACCGCTCCAGCTACGAAATCCACCAGCAAGGACCTAAAAGACTATCTCAGAAAAGAGCTTCCATGGCACCACGGCCGGCCTGCGTGGTCTTCTGGCATAAAGAACCAGTCGCATACGAATGATATCGACCCAGCTTTGGACATGGAATTCTGCTCTTACCGTAAAAATGCGCAGAGATACGGTCCCTTTTGGCCAAAAAGGAGTCGCGTGTTTGAATCGCCAAGGCTAGAGACAGGCATTGACGAGCTTAAGCTCATTCCGTATTCCATTCGCAACCACTTTACAAAAAGTGTCAATCCGAAGGTGTATCTTGATCTACAGAACTTCATACGCCCTAAAAAGCTCGGTTTGACGTATGAAGAAAGACTACAGCGGTGGTCTGCTGCTATGAGATATTACACACAACACGATGATCCTAACTGGGCCATGGCCGAAGCTCTCTTCTACAGCTGGCGCTTTTCCTTTCAGCCTGACGACTTGATCTGTGCTCCTGTTATGAAGCTCATAAACTATCTTCTCTCAAGTGCGCCAACTTCCGAAAGGCTTCAAGAGGTGTTTTTCCCAAGCTCTGTTCCTGGGCAGAACAAAGATCATCATTATTCCCTCGCCCCTCGATACTTGGCGATCTTCTGCGAAGACCATGACGATAAAACTTGTGTCGCTGAGCTCGCGAAGATACATAAACTTGCTAAACGAAGCAAACTGTGGCACAAGGACCAGGTCTTCGTACCTGTCCTTCGAAAGGCGCTTCGGAACCAAGATCCTGCACAGAGAGACGAGCTCATCGAGGCTATCGTTGGGATCTATGGAGAGACTGTAAAGCCACACATCTTGGGTCAATGCGCGTCGTTGTATGCAAGCAGTGGGGATTGGTTCGACGTCCAAGAGATGCTCAGTCAGACACACGCGACTGGTCACAGTAGGAAAAGAGTGTTTCAGTACTCCTCTCTATTCAACGACATACTCCGGCGATACTTGGAAACGAACAGTGCTACACAAGCTTTCGACTTTTTGATTGGCGGTATGAAAGATGCAGGTCTGGTTCCGCTCCACCCAATATCAACCACGATAATATGTGCTTTGATTAAGGAGAAGCGGTTTGATCTTGTCGCTGAATGGGTGCGGGTTGTCCGTGAAGCCTTCCCTAGGAGCAAATTAGGCTTTGATCTTGAGAAAGATGCCTGGAAGCTTGGGCAAGCTTTGAGAACAACAGGTGCCACGTGTCAACAGGTCGCAGAAGTTTGCCGCGGAATCTCTCTGGGTTGTCGTGACGACCCATTCTCTCCAGTCCTGAAGGATTTTGTGAAAGAAGTGGTGAAACAGGATGTCACCAAGAAGTTCCATGCACTGGCCGAACATCGACCAAGCCTCGCTGCTCTCGACAGTTATTTAAAATGGGTGCCACTGAATCAAGTTATTGATGTTGCCTCCCGAATATGCACGTCACAGAGGTCGCCGGTGGCCGAGGGCGGCGTTCTCGACGGCTTGCTGCAAGAACTTGCTTCTCAGCTGAATGGAATCGAGGAAATAAAGTCCATCTTCGCAGGAGACTTCATCCTAGCTCAGCCTAAAGCTGTCAGTGTCTACCAATCACACACGTCTTCTCCCGAACCGCTTCTCTCGAAAGACCTCTGGAGATCCTCAACCCCTACAGAAAGCCAAACATTGATCTCGGATTTGGTTGAGCGGGCCGAATTGAGTGACATTGTTTACATCCAGGAAATAGTCGCTGAGCACTACGATATGCAGGCGGACGATGACCATCCTGTCAACCACTTGTTGCTGGAGCGGCTCCTTGTAAGGCTGGCTTCCAACAGACCATGGGATGCTCTCAAATTGATTGAAACAGTTTATGTTCGCAACTATGTACAATGTGTGTCTGGCAAAGGGCTCGGCAACGAGATCTTTTGGAAGTGGTTGGAATTGGTAGAGGAAGTTGGTGATACAAGTTCGGCCTTGGAAGTTTTCTGGGCTATACTCGACTCGAGCAGCCAGCTTGAGTGGTCTTTAGACTTTACAACTCTGATCGACATCGTGGGAAGGAAATTCACGCCTTCCTGTACACCCAAGGGACCTCAAGATTTGCCATATTTAATGAGGCGACTCCACGGACTGAAGGAGACTTTGCAGGAACCAAAAGCCGTCCATGACGACTTTACGTTTCCCCCATGGCGTGATTGGGAAGAGAGTTTGAGAGATAATATCAATCTAACCAAGGCACCGAGCTTACCAAGGGAGGAAATGCTGGAAGAGCAGTTGTCATGAGCATTTGGCAATATCGATACCGACGTCTCGGAAATTTAGTGTATATACACTGTGGATCACGACAGTAATGAATCAAACTCGGATGATGTAGTCTGAGATTAATATGGATATAAATTCTGGGGTATTCATTCTTTTTTTTTCAATCTGCCAATGTTGCTGTTTTGGTAAGAAGTGCTTCGTATGAGTGTGTGAGCATCAATTGAGCGGTTGAATTATGCGGTCTTTGCGGCCGCACGTACGAGTATCCCGCGCTGAAGCCTTGGGCCGGATGGGTATCATACTTTGGGGGCATTTCATCACATTGTCGCTCCACAGTAATGATCAGGATGCGAGGGTATAAGTTGCCAATGTACCCAAGAGGGGGGCGTTTCAATAAGCTACTCTCGCGAAGACAAGCTACGTTCTCTTTCTTCTCTTCTCGGTGGTTTCGTGTCCCTAGAGACGACGAACACGAGCTATCGGTCGAAACGTCCATGCGTGCGAGTACACCGAGCAGACCGAGAACAATCCTCCTTGAGCGACTTGTCAAGACGGCCTTTGCTAGAGTATCCGAAGTGACTGGTCATCCGGAATAGCAAGTGTCTAGGACAAAGTACAGAGTTTGACGGGCATACCGACACATCAACATTGCTAGGTGTTCAATATGGCATGTGATTTACCGGCGCAAACGCTCGAAGGAAAGGTTGCTATTGTGACGGGGTCGACTAGGGGATTAGGAGGTGAGATCAATCTTTTTCTATTCCATGTTCTACACGAGTCGAGCCACACTTGAACGCGATCGCCTCGTCTTCTTCTGGGAACCTCTTGAGCTGGAGGAATCTGTGGGTGGCATGCAACACACGTATGGTGTCCATGACGAGGCGTACAAGGATGGACGGCTTATCCCAACGAAACGACTACACCCGAAGCAAAGGCTCAAGACACATATCTCTTTCGCCGGGGACCTTCAAAGATACAGGGGTTTCCAAAGATACAGGGGTTTGTTCTGATGTGGCCAATACACTGACAACTTCATCACACAGCTGATATGGCACTTGATCTTGCTAAGCGAGGTGCAAAGGTAACTGTTCTTTCCTGACTCCTCCCCCAACCCACTCCCATCCCAATTTATCTCTGTCGTCGTGATGTATCTATCATATTGACTTCCCAAGGTGGTGATAACATACACATCCGCATCGTCCGAGTCCAAAGCGGCCCAGCTGATCTCCCGAATCGCCAACCTCCCCAACTCGTCCCAAGCAACCAGCGTCCGAGCCGACATGGGCGACACCACCTCGCCGTCTCGAATCGTCGAGGCATGCGTGTCCGCATTCGGCCCCAAGATCCACATCCTGGTCAACAACGCCGGCGTCTCCGTCACCAAAGGCCTCGCCGACCTCACCCTCCAGGACTACGAGTACGTGTACAACGTCAACACGCGGGGCGTGATCTTGCTTACGCAGGCGGTCCTTCCGCACCTCCAACCCCACGGACGCGTGGTGAATATCTCGAGCGTTGCGGCCCGCGCCGGTTTCGCAGGGTTGAGTCTGTACGCGAGTTCCAAGTCTGGGATGGAAGGGTTGACGAGATCGTGGGCGGCGGAGTTGGGACGGAACGGGACGACGGTGAACGCGGTGGCTCCGGGGCCGGTCAAGAGTGAGTTGCTGGACAGCATTCCTCGGGAGATTGTGCAGTCGCAGAAAGACAGCACGCCGGTGGAGAAGAGGGTCGGAGAGCCGTATGAGGTGAGCAGGGTCGTGAGTTGGCTGTGTGGTGAAGAGGCAGGCTGGGTGAGCGGGCAGGTTGTCAATGTCAGTGGTGGGTGGAGTATGTACTGATACTGATATCTGGAACCTCTTGTACAATGAATGATGCCTACCTTGGTATTTATTGGGGGTTGATGCTTGTGGGAAAGATAGAGGGACGCTCATACGTAGATACGCAACATGATGCTGACATGTATGTGGTGGGAGGCACCAGGTCTTGCAAGGGGCGTCTTTCAGTACATCTTACGTCTTTATATGAATGCGACTGAGTATGTGAGTATCAAATCAATAATCTGATCTACTGCTCCGTTTCCGTCATGCGCGGGTCATTCATCCGCACGGCGCATCTTGCATGAGTAAAAGAGAGCGTGCTTCGCCACATCAACATGTATCGCATGCGTATTCGTGTATGAGGCGGAGTGCTTATCAATCAACATCTACCACTTGGGTAGTCTAGTAATTCTCGTCAGCACTCACCCCGTACTTTCCTCCACCAGCATACCACGCCGCCATGATCAAATCACAAAGATCCTTAGCCTCGACATCCTTGAGGGGCAGATGATGCCCTCCTTCGAAATCCATGACGAAGGATACATCGCTCTCACACAGTTTGGCCAACGCCTCACACCCGGGTTTGACGTGATCGTCCCTCCCCCACGCATGGACCGTCGGCACCTGCTTGAGCAGCTTGTAGTCGGCGGTGTCGACACTATCCGCGAGCCCGATCGGCGGGTACGGGCCACCGATCATGATCCCAAACGCAAACTTGGTCGTGGCCTTGTCCTTGCCCAGGTCGCGTTCCTGGATCTTCTGCCGCAGCAACAACCCGGCCGTGAGCCTCGCGCCCTGGCTGAACCCGATGACGCCCTTGAAGGTGTCCACGCCGCCGTTGGCGTTCATGGCGTCGAGAATGACGGAGTCGATGGCGTCGATTTCGTCTTGCGGGGTCGTTTCGACGTCGCTTTCACCGGCCTTGAAGCGTCGGTTGACCCAGCGGTAAAAGGGCGCGCAGGATGCAAAGACGGGCAACATGCCGTGGCCGGGGGTTCCTTCGATCGGGGCCTGGACGAAGACGAACCGGAACTGTTTCTCGAGTGTCCAGATCAGTCGACGCGTTTGGATCTTGAAGACGGTAGAGTTGGAGCCGCCGCCGTGTAAACATAGAATGGCGGGGAGGAGGGAACCTTCACTGTCGTGCGTGGGACGGGAGGTCATGGTGATGGTGGTGATGTGTGTGATATGTGAGGAGGTGATCAAGATGATACCGTAATCCGTGCTGTTATCATGGAAGGAAGTGGGTGTGCGGCAGATTTGTTGTTATGTGAGATGGACGGTGATAAAGGAGTTCATGTGGGATATGTAAAATATGTTGGTAAAAGCTGTTGGTAAAGCCTGAGCTCTGTGTACTCGTCGTATCCGAGCTTCAGCTGAAGTTGTGAATGAGGCGATCCGGTGAGATGAATGAAGCTCCTCTGGTTTTAGTATATTCAACCTGAAAATCGATGAACGAATGATGTGTCGCCTTTAGAATAGATCAGAGTGCCCGCTTCTCAATCTCAAACATCAATAAAGTAGTTTGTCAAAGGGTGTAGAGAACTGAGTAGGTGGTGACACAATGTACAAGACTACAATGCCGAAGTAGAAGAAGAGTAAGATACGGAATAATATCTAACAGTAATATGCAAGGGTGGAGTTGGCGATTTAACGAGGCTGTGACAGCTCAGCAACCCACATAGCCTCACAGGCCTCATCAGCATCGTCCCCATATCTGAATTGAATTAGGCGAGTGTCATTTATGTGAAATCCCAGGTGAGGACCTTATTAGTGCTATACATATATATATG
This sequence comes from Rhinocladiella similis, assembly GCA_024082115.1. Classification (NCBI taxonomy): domain Eukaryota; kingdom Fungi; phylum Ascomycota; class Eurotiomycetes; order Chaetothyriales; family Herpotrichiellaceae; genus Rhinocladiella; species Rhinocladiella similis. The sequence continues at coordinate 1,208,882 of JAMRYE010000004.1, read as the reverse complement.
TGTGTGTGTGTGTGTGTGTGTCCTTGTGCAGTACTCCGTACAATGTGACCATCATCCATGTCCACAACAACACCTTGTCTTCTATCCTTGACCAACAACCGCCTTTCTACTTCTCCACTTGCGAACCCATGATTTTCGATCCCTCACTTCAATGATAAGGTGTATCGGTGAAGATGCTACACCAAAAAAGTCCCACTGTTCGAATGCACCACGATTCCCGTCGCATTAGCATCCTTCAGACAATAAAGATACGCCTCTGCCAGATCCTCAGGCTGTCCAACTTTCCCAGTAGGAATTCTACTCTCATGATCCTCGAAGAAAGCCCTTTTCCGTTCCTCTCCCATTCCCTGCCACAAATCCGTCTCAATTATTCCCGGAGCCACTGCATTCACTCGAATCGGCGCAAGATCAAAGGCAAGCTGTCTCGCCAGACCATTCAGTCCGGCACCGATGAGCGCCAACATGGACCATCCTCCGGCAATTGGTTTTTCAGAGATGCTTCCACCCGTCAGAACGATGGACGAATGCCGGTCCTTCTTGATGTATCTCGTCCCGACTTTGGCGACCAAGATTGCAGCAATGGTCCGTACTTGATTGCACTTCTGCCATTTCTCGAGCGTGACTTCCTCGAGGGGGATCATAGGTAGGCGATCACCGGCCATGTACACGATGTGATCAATCTCGCCGACCTTGCTGAAGAGCTGTTCGATGTTTGCTTCGACATTGGCACTGGCCAGGTCACAGGCATATCCAGAAATACGGTCTTTGGCGTCAGGATAGCCGTTCACTAACGTTGCACAGACATCGTTGACCTTTTGCTCTCGTGAGGAAGAGAGGATGACGACGGCACCGGACTCGACGAGGGCCTGGGCGACGCTGATGCCGACACCGCCTGTTCCGCCGACGAGGAGCACTCGTTGACCCGCGAGCTTGTTGACGAAACGTGCTGGTGACATGGCAGACGAGTTCTGTAGGGATTGGGAAGTTCCAATTGATGCGTGCCGAGAGTAGTGCAGTGTTGAGGAAGAGAGACGAGTACAATGTCAACCATGTCATCTACTTATATGCATTCCAGATGCGTCCAACAAGGTATTCTCTTGCCATGTTCTACAAGTAGGTACCTCATTCTTAACTCCGTACCGCTCTTCCCTTTACGGAGGAGGTACTCGTGCAAGACTATCTCCAGGGGGCCATGCGCATCGCCCTCGAAGTACCCTTAGACACAGCCAGAATGACAATCTCCAGACCGAGAGACTGTGGATGATTAGATGGACTATTCATGGCCATTGACCTGGTGCCAGGGAAGGTTCATGTACGATGCACCGTGATGCAAGGCTGATTGTGCGCATATTCCCAAACGGGACATTGCGAGGACTCGGAAACGACGTCATGGTAAAGCAATACAACTACCTGGGCAACTAGAGGGACAACAACACTTTTCAAAGAGACACCTCAACTTTGCGGTAAACTCGGCTTACACTATCGAGTAAAGACCGACAACACAGGCGGGAGGTGGATTCTCGGTGCCTTTTTCCATTCCTATTCTATGCTTTTCATGCTATGTCCGCTTTAAATACCAGCGCAACACCATCATCACCGGCCGTGACGATCCTGTTGCCTCCGCCGCCCTGGACGAACCCAAGCACACCACCACCCTCTCCTTCTCCGCGATGGCCTCTCCATTCTTGTATGAATCCCTGTCCAGCTGCCGTGGTGCCTCCTCTTGCATCCCACCTTCTCACCACTCCATCCATACCGCAACTCGTCAGGATCCAGCCGCCACGGGTCGGGTTTCTCACAAAGTCGACCTTGACGACCGCATACTCTTCGTGCGCTTCCTTGATATGCCGCCTGACAGCGAAGCGATGAACAGTGTCAAACAGCGCAATACTGCCATCGACGCTGCCTGCAGCCAGTAGATTCAGAGGTGGACTTGAGAACGATAACGTCTCGACACCGTCACTCTGTGCCTGCAACGACGCGAGGATCTGGCCTGCCGATGCCGCCGTCGCTGCTTGTCCTGCACCCGCACCAGTACCCGCACCTGCTCCTTTTCCTCCCTTCGCCTTGCCGGCTGTTTTCTTCGCTTGGTCTGCCATCTGCGGTAGACCAACAACTTTGATATTACCTCCAGCACCACCCACCGCACATAAAGACGCCGTACACGCAACGCTATAAAGACCCCCTTCGACCTCGAACCGCTGATCTGCAGCCGTAAGACTGACGACTGCCGAGCCAGTACCAAACACGTCCCAGACGTAGAGGCTCCCGTCTTCCGACACCGTAGCTAGAAGATTCCCATCCGGCGTCCACGCGCCAGCCGTACACGAAGCGGTATGTAGATAGAAAGCCTGCACGATCGTGAGAGGAGACGCCTTGTCCGCCGCATTGATCTGGTAAACCCAGACGGACCCATCGTTGGCGCCGAGCGCGATTACATTCTCGTGCTGGGGGTTCGGCGACGGCGACACCCAGTTGATCTCTTCGACTTCTGACGTCTCGGACAAAAACGACCAGTGCTTGTGGCTGGAGTCCGTCGACGCATAAGCGCGCAACTTCCCGTCCAGACCGGCTGTCACGACATAGTCGCCGCGCGGGTACGTGAATGTTACTGCGTTGACCGAGTCCGTGTGGCCTTCTAGTTTCGTAACTGCGGCCAAAGAGGCACGTTCAACTGGTTGTTGTCCCGGCGTGGGAGCAGGAGTACGAGAGGTAGAGGCGTCAAAGATGTATGCGACATCGTCACCGCCCCCTGTTACTATTATGCTAGGCCGCGACGGGTGCTGGGCAATGCAAAAGATGCTGTCTGAGTGGGCGTCAAAGTGTGCGGCGGAGTCGTTCTGCAGTTGGATTTCCTCTTGTGGTTCCCCAAGGTCCTCCTCTTCGTCCATGTCTTCGTCCATGGGGTGATCTTCATCTTCGGGGATCTCTTCGGCCGCGTCCTCGGCAGCCAGGAGGTCGTCTTCTTCCATCTCCTCGGAGGGGTTGTGGTGCGGGTCGGAAGAGGACATGTCTGGTTGCGGGACGGAGGGAGTGTAAGGCGGGTAAAAGTAGAGAGATAGGCCGGGGTGAGGAGGAGAGAGAGAAAGAGAGAAGAAGAAGTAGTAGTAGTAGAAGAAGGGATTTGGAGTATTGTTATGGCAGTTTGAATACTCCCTACTCGAGGTCAATTTGTAAGATGGCGAGCGCTGTCTATGGGAATCGATATCATACCGTTGGCTTAGAAATCTTTTCTTCGGCGGGCTTCAGAGCCTGGGTGGAGGGGGTCGACCTTTGGCCCTGCGAAAAACGCGGCATGACATAACTAAGGCCCGGCCCATTCAGCCTTGCATGACTCGCGTCGGCGCAGCCTTGTGGTTTGTCTGCCACTGACTTGCTTCGTACGCCCCCCCCCGTATTCCATACATGAAACTAAGGTCAAGGTACTCACGAGAAGGCTTCTCAAGACACACCATTGACAAGATCTGGTGCCGCATCGCATTGAATGAACCCATCAATTGGTCATCGTCAAGCTAAAAAAGCAGTTTTGTTCATCTTTCGTTATCCAGCTAGTCTTCACTTTCGTCTCTCATGGCTTGAATGTGCAAAGTCCCCTATCTATCAAAGGCAAAATAGCACAAAAAGCTGCCCACGTTCTCTCTCTCTCCCCCCTTTCTAAAGCACGCTCTTCGGAGATCCTGGGTTTGATTTGATCCCGCGCGCGATTGGCTGTTCTCGCCGCAAGTTACGCCATCTGCGCTGGGGCGCAACGATTACACATGTCGTTCATTTCGACACGGTCAGCACTTCTTCTCCATTAGACACATGTTGTACCACCCCGATGAAGATCCAACTCAATCACATATCCAAGTTGGTAACTGGAATGATTTTGAGTATGCACAGGCTTCGGTAACAATATCCTCATCTTTCGTCATTATCTTGAGATCATTGTGCCGCCAGACATGAAATCATCCTCCTGTCACTTGCAATTATTGCCGCCCTTTTTCTCTCCATTTCAAGAGTTCGCTCAGGCTTGCTAGACTGCAACCCATGCGCATAAAGTCGTTCTTCAGTAACTCGTCTGCACTGGCCCGGCTTCTAACATCGACGCAGAGACAGACGCTCAGAAACGCTTTGAGTTCTCGTGAAAGCTTGTTGGGATTCTTGAGTCTCGGTGTACCATTGGTTGCAATGAGAAAGAGAGCTTTCAGGGGCTCTTCATTGAGGTAGGGAGGTTCCGATTCGATCATTTCGATGGCCATGATGCCGAGGGACCATATGTCGACCTTGGGGCCATATTCCTTCTGCTTGACAACTTCAGGTGCCATCCAGTATGGTGTGCCTACCATTGTTGCACGCTTGCTCTTGGACTCGGTGAGTTTGGCACAAAATCCGAAATCGGCTACACGTCATGTTAGCATGAGTAATGTTGTCGTTGGGTTGCGAGTACTTACTGATCTTGACATTGCCGACACGGTCGAGTAACACATTGTCACTCTTGATGTCTCGGTGGATGATGTCCTGGGAATGCAGATGAGCTAGACCTTTGCAGGTTTCCAAACAGATTGTAGCAATCTGATCTTCTGTGATGACGGGGTTGTTGTCAATGATGTCCGTAAGCGCGCCTCCCTCCATAAACTCCATCACCACCCACAGCTCGTTATTTTGCTCTTGCAAGAATGAATCCAGGAAGTTGACAATGTTAGGATGCTTCGAGTCCTTCATGACAATGATCTCGTTGACAATCAGTTCTTTTCGAGGCTGGTTCCGTAGATCCATTTGTTTAATGGCAACTTGACCCTTTGGTCCATGCGTGCGGTACAGCTCTCTAGCCACGCCTGACGTCGCACTTTCTCGTACCCTTGCAACATAAACCGAACCAGAAGCGCCCTGGCCGATTTTCTTCTGTTTGCTGTAAGAATCACTAGGGTTGTCTTTAGAGACCACCTGCTTAAGCTTCGCCATAACTTCGTTCTCACTCATGCTCGACATTCGAACCTCCTTTGCACGTTCTTCGACAGGCTTCTTGGCAGTCAAGGCAATCTCGGCCTCCTTGCGCGGGTCTGCGGCAGGTTTGGATTGTGCTTGTTTCGCCACGTTCAGCGGCTTGGGTTGCTGTACAGATCCTGGTGATCGGCTGGGAGATTGACCATTGACCCCGTTGGCTTGTGGCTTAGGCACTGCATCTTTTCGCGGAGCCTCACGATCGGCTTGATAACGTGCGTTAGGCGATGCTTGTCGGTCCGGTTCCCTGCTGCCAGGAGTGCGTAGAGATGCCTGCCCGGCAGATGTCGATTGTGGAATTGATTTTTGAGAAGCGCTGGCTGTAGGAGCAGAGGGGGCAGGTCGGTGAGCTACGGGCTGCTGCCTCAAGGAAGATGCTTGTTGTGGGGCGCTTGGAGCAGCTCTAGCTGGATTGAATCTGGGGTCTTGTCGGTTGGGCTGATTATTACCGCCGAAACCTCCAATCTCTTGTTGAGCAAGGGTTGGACGAGTCTTCGGGATAGACGCATTGTACGCTTCCTGCTCTCTGCGCTCACGTTCGGCCGTGTCTCGTTCTTGATCTCGGGTTCGTTTGGCCTCGGCCTCCATTTGACGACGCTTTTGCTCTTGGTTGGCAATTTCTTTGATCCGGGCAGCGTCAGCTTCCATATCATAGGCTCCTTTGTCGGTCTGCGACCTTTGCAGTGGTGGCTTTATGGGAGGAGTGCCGGATCGTGACTGGCTATCCTGGTACTTATGCATGAACTGATTGGCGTTGTACCGCTGCGCATCAGTCGGTGGTGCCGGTCTTGGAGGAGCGACTGAATTACCGCCAGCGGGATAGCCAAGTTGCTTGTTGGGTTGTGTTGCTGGAGGGGTTACCATGCCGGGAGTATAAATCTCTGGGTGCTGGTCACGCATCTTCTGGTCGGACACAAACTGAAGCACCTCAATAACCGCCTGAGGGTTCTTCTTGTAGTCATCCCGGGTAATGGCAGAACTATTCAACAACTTCTCCCATTCTTGCGGCAGACCTACAAAGCCCCCGGTTTGAGGGTCAAAGCCAACGTGAATGCGATGGCTAAAATTAGTTGGGTTACTGACGCCTCCCATACCAGGACATCGCTCATATATTTTGTCGATCCACTCATAGATTTCATCGTCATTCCGTACTTCGCAGGTGATTGTTCGGGTGGGCAGATCTCGGCTCATGACGACTTTTCCACCAGAATCCTTCGGATTCGCGATTCGAGTGATCTCGAAAGCCATTCGAGTGTCCTCGGAGCGTGTCACTCCAGTCACTGTGTTCAGCTGAATAGACAGCATGCATTTTCCAGTCTCGCTCTTCATAAAGTCCAGTCTGTATTCGCGCAGGATAAGGTATCTTTGGTTCCATTGCGCCAGGAACTTGTCTTCTTTACATCGGACATGTCCCTCCTTGATGATGTTGACCGCTGACGAGGACTTTCCACTGCCCGCTAGCGATATCGAACTCCCATTTGAAAAGAACGGAGCGCTCGGGGTATTGATGGCGGGTGAACTTGGGCCATTGAGATTCATGGCCTCAAAGGACGAGATGGGAAGGGCGGTGTTGGAACGCTGCAGTTGAAGTTCTCGAGGACGGTCGGTAGGAGGGCGCGGAGCAGGGCCAGGGTTCATGAATTGGCCTGCGCTGTAAAAGCTTGTCATCGTCAGTAGGCATGCCAGCAGATTTGAGGTCGGCAGATGGCCGACGTAGCATTGCGGGAGAAGAAAGGCTGGAGTGGTGGCTTACGCATGTTGCTGGCCAGAAGCCATTATCTAAAACCGGGTGCGAAAGACTCGGTTACACTTTGTGTCGTGAATTTTTGATCGTGAGACAGGAGATGGAGGGGCTGCGGCTGAACGTGTGCTCAACGAAGAGATGTTCCGGCCGAGGTCAAGCGAGACAATGGCAGCATGCGTGCGATGGTGTCTTCTGAGCTGACAATCAAGGACAAGTGAGGTTGAAAAGCAGAGGCCGGGCAAACGATGTGCACAGGATGACTTGGTCTCTGCTCGGTGTCACTTTGTTCAATGACGGCGGTGAACGTCCAAGTGCGGGACACGTGAATCTCGCAGTCTTCAGCCGAGATATTGAAAACAGGCGACTTGGAACGGTATGGGGGTGCGTGCGGTCGAGAAAGGGTGAAGGTTCGTGAGGCGGCGGTTGTGAGTTGCTGATGAGAAACCCAAGTCAACAGGAGCCCAGGATCGTGGGTGCTAAGGCCAGGGATACGCGCAAATGAACCTGATCAGGCTGAAACGACAGCGGGAGGAGGAAGCATTGATGGTGGGTGCTTGTCGAGGGGAAGAGAAGCCAGTGGTTGGCTGAGAGTGAGCGGCTACTGAGATGGAGCTGGAGGAGGGTGAAGGAGGAAGAGTTTCGGTGGTGTTGGTGCTCACGCTGTGGTGGAGGTGACAATACGGAGAAGCCAATGTCTCTACTCGTGTACTCTGTAGGTTGTACTGCTACCTCTACCCTACTGCAGCTTAGTTGACATCCAACAAGTCCAGTTATCACTACCTGTAGGTAATTAATTGCGGAACGAGTCTTTACGAGTTTCAACATACAGGGGGACGCAAACAGGGGGACATTTGACAAGGATAGGGACCGGCCACCGGGCACTACCACTACATGGTACGAACAATATCTGACCTGTACAGTACGGAGTACTTTTCCTTGCACTGGAGTAATAGTACAAGTACGGAGCACGGAGAACATGCCTCTGTGATTCTCATCGTTGATATTGTACAGAGGTTACTCGGTATCCCTACTAGTTGGTATCCCTGGCTACTCCCCTATCCTCTCACTCACACATTCCACAATATTCTCCCCTGCTGGCCCGAGTCGAACGGGGTCTCCAAGCCAATGTTCTCCCCCAAGAACGAACTGAAATCTTTCATCTCATATTTTGGCCTCTGGTCCTACTCTCTTTTACCATTACTCCGTAAATCCATCCGAAACACCTGCAGGAGTCAGGGAACAAGCTCTTTGGAGGAGGCAAATCCTGTGCTCCGTACTGGACACACTGTCCATCACTTTGCTCCTTTGTGAAGATGCGCCAGACTCAAATCATGATTCCACACAGTCAACTCCTCCATCCATTGGTCTATCAGACAATCCAAGTGACGAATTGAGAAAATCTCCGACACCCATGGTGTAAGGCTCTTATCTAGAAGCTTGAGAATACCCCTCCGTACGAGGACCACAATACAAGCGAAGCTAAGGAAATACTCCGTACAATCCTCTCCTTTCTAAATTTGGTCGATGTCCACCGGTCTGTTTCAGAAATACGGCACAATTGCCCACTGAGGAAGAGCATGGCTTTTGGATCTCAATTACAAACCAGGCGAATCCAGGATGGTCATGATTGTCGCATTTGCAGTCTGTCTACACCCGCGCTTCCATCATGGCATCTGACATGGCAAGAGACAGACGTTGCGATGCACGGGCAACAAGCGCACGAGACAGCTGGACACGTACTCCTACAGGACAGTGTGTGTCGAGAGCCAAGCATGGTCCGTTTACCTCGACGCTGATCGTGAAACAGGAGTGGCGATCCAGCGGACCGTGCCTAGCCAGTATAGCTATGACCAGGCAAAGTTCTTTTTCGTCTTGCAAAGTCCCGAATGGTTTTACGCAAAGCGCGCTGTTCTCACACGATGGGCTTTGTTCACGATCTCTGTACACCTCCAACACTCTGCGCCTAGCTAATTCGCTACCATATTCCCAACCATCCCAGCAAGCTCCGAGAAGAGAATGCCTTTCAGCACACTCTCACCCTGCTTTTCTGCCCAGTGCCCCGTCTCAATAAGTTTGCGTTTCCAACTTCTCTGCTGATACTCGCTCAGCTCCTCCCATTTCTTAAGTGTCTCGTCCTTGATAAGATCTGCATCGT